>JAPXFY010000017.1:19585529-19643029 GCA_030674185.1 Monoplex corrugatus | reverse complement strand
TGCTGTCTAAAAAATAAAAATAAAAGAAGTCTGTAGACATTTTCTGGACACGAATGCCGTGATAAACTAGATAGTCATGCCTTACGGGTACTAATACGGCTACCACGAAATAGTGCTCCTACCTATCACTGTTTTCTTCAGTCCCTTGTATTGTTTGTTATCGCGTACCGCAAAGTGGTTTTGTGTTAACCCTTCGACTCCTGCACCCTGTCCACCAGCATCCTGTATTGTCAACCATGCTAGCAAAGCAAAAACTTAACCCTTCGACGCCCTCACCCTGTTCACCAGCTTCCTGTGGGAAGCCAGTAAATTGGGAGAGAGAGTCAAAGAGTTGATTTTTTTTTTTTTACATTTGGTGGATAGGGTGTGGGAGTCAAAGGGTTAAGGGCAGAGAGATTTGCGTAACGGGGGTTTCTCTTCTGAGGATCTTCTGCTGTCCGGATCTCGTTGGAGCTTGTAGCTACCACAAAATGGTTTTGAACTGAATGCATTGAGTCATCTTTGCACCGCAGGATGAATCGCATATTACCCGCTCAGCAACACGCCGACACGATTTCCTCTCGTGCCCCCACGCTCGTTGGGGCGACATTCACAACAGACACTGCCGTGACAGTGGGGGCGAGATGAGACGGGGAAATAGGAAGAGGAAGTGGAAACGAGCACGTGGAGCGAATGGAGCGTTACATTATTGATGTCGGAAGCAAACAACATGCCGTGTAATCGCCGCCCTGCGCACTGACGCGAGACCATGATCAGGCGGCCTTTTGTTGGCCTTGTGGCCCGGCCTTCTGGCCTCTCGTCACCCATCAGTCGTCAGGTCACCGCCCCGTCTCCTTCCCCAAGCAGATTGCTCTTTTGTGCCGCCCGCTCTCTCCCTCAGCCACCGGGGACCCAATTACTGCCGGGACCCTCGTCTTCCACACAGTGAGAACCCGCGAGATCCCGCGAGGTGCGTGATGTGGTGAGGAGGTTAAGTTGGGCGTGCGCTGCACTGGGAAACACAACTGCGGTTTTCCTCTGCGTTCCTTTTTTCATCCCCAAACTCACCCCCCCCCCCCCTACCCCTTTTTTTTTCTTTTTTGTTCAAAACGGGGAAATTGATTGTTTTTCCCCATTTCCGCGTTTAGAGCTCTAGTTTTTGCCTTCTTGGTTATCTTCTGGCCTGTAAACATCATTCAATTGAATTTTGAAACATTTTATTGAAAAGGAGTGGTCTGTGTGTGTGTGTGTGTGTGTGTGTGTGTGTGTGTGTGTCTGTGTGTGTGAGAGAGAGAGAGAGAAAGAGAGAGAGTGTGTGTGTGTTTATCTCAGTTGATTTATACATTTTTCTTGCTTACATTTTTTGTTGTTGTTGACTAATATCATTTACTACTGATATGTTGTTGTTCTTGATGAACCATGTTGTTTGCAGGATTGGTGTATTAGTGTGATGACAACCCTCATTTCCCCATCCGAGTCTTTTTCCCCCTTCTCGGTGTAAGGTGTGATGAGCTTTCTTTGACATCGACTGTGCTAAACAAATGGAATTATTACTTTCACCTTGATGATGATGAGGAGGAGGAGGAGAAAGATAACGATGATGTTGATTATGCTGATTATCATTGTTATTATTTTTTATTATATATCATTACAGTAGTGGTAGTAATAGCAGTAGTAATAGTATCATTATGATTATGAACGCGTAAGAAGCTTGCTTGTTTTAAGAATGATTTGCCAACATGAACGAGGTCTTGGCTTTGTCGATCAAGTGACTGACGGTTGTGGGTGGTTGGTGGTGATGATGACGGTGGTGGTGGCAGATTGCATTGGACGGGTTTAAGTCCAGCATTGAATGGGCCTGTGATAGAGAAATCTGTGTAGATATGTGGACTGTTGCTGGGTAAGTATGGGACGTTACAAATTAATAGCTTGGATTGAACGCTTTTTTTCAAAGGGAATACTCTGATTTTGGACGCTGTCACTGGATGTCGATAAATGCCATGCACTAACTAAACCCACGCATTTTGTTGTTGTTTTTGTCCTTTTCATTCTGACATATCCTAATAAAAAGGACTCTTGAACCCAGATTGATAAGTTATTCTCTTGTGAAAACCTATATCTAAGTACAAAATAACTCGTGAACTCGGAATGATTAGTTATTCTCGTGTGAAAACCTACATCTATCAAATATAAAATGGCAAGCCAGCGGATAAATCTCGAGCGCCGCCTACACTTGACATACTTCCTTTTCAGGGACCTCACTCATTGGAAACGCTCATACTCTAAAGAGTTCATTTCATTTATGGTAAAAGCTCGTTGCCATATGCCATGATTGTGCCATCACATGGTAAGCTTACTTATGGTGTTACGCGTATGGAATCATCGTCACGTTGTGGTTGGTGCCTTCTTGAGCAGTTTGAAAACTGGGGGAAATATGAAAACAGCCAGCGAATGGAATTAGCAATTCCTATCAGTGTCAGTGCCGCTTAAACAACGTGTCCTCCCTTCTTGCTTGCATATACTATCATTTGAATGGTGGATAGTGTCTGATTGAAACCATGCTCTAATTGTTCAAAGTAAATCAAACATAGGGGAACCATAAATAGATTGATTGAGTCTTGCTGCCCCTGTCTCTTAGTTGATATATGTTTCTTTTTCATTAGTTTTAGTTTCAGGTAGATATCTAGATTAGTAACGATAAATTGAAAAAAAAAAAAAAAAACAGCAGAGGAGTCATGACCTGGATGCGGCCGACCCCGTAGAGTGTCAGAAGTTAATGGCCGAAACGCTTGGTTGACGGGGGTTTCTCCTTTGAGGACCTTCTGCTGTCCTGTTTTTCCCAGAGTTTCTTATTACTGACCAAAAATGGTAATTAGCTGCAAAACAAAGCGTCACTATCATTGTCTCTCGTTCAGTAATATGTACTAATATTTAATAATGTAAACTGACCACAATACCATTTCAGGTTAGTACCCAGGCAGATGGTACATCTGGTGTGTCATATGTCAGACTTTGCTCTGGATGACCCATGTCCTCCTTTCATACATGAACAAAGGATGGCCCTGGTATAAATGACCTCCAGGAAAAACGTGGACACCCAGTTGCCTTTTGCCTCCAGGTGATTGATGTCCATTTGATCAGGACAGCACGAGCAATAGATGGCTTGCGATCTCTGTCCATACGTGACCATCTTTGTGACCTTTGGATAAATGACGTCATTGTGGACACTAGATTTGTCTCCCTTTTGTCCAGACGATGTCCAGTCCGTCCAGTCAGCGCGTGTGACCCGTCCCAATGTTGGGTTTAGCGTGAGATTAATTATGAATCAGACGGTTACAGGAGATCTTTGTGAGAGATTCGTTATTCGAAGGATGGACAGTTCCTGGTTCTCCTGTTTCATTCAGCTGGGGATCAAATCTCCCCTTTTCATCGGTCCTAACATAGAACATTTATTCTCGTGGCACAAAAGCGTTTTTCTGTGAAGGGGGTGGGAGCGGAGGAGGGGTTATGTCCTGTATCCTTTATCCCATGTTGTATAGTATCACGCTCGTCCCTCTGTCCACGCGCTGTGTTCGTGCACGTTGGCAAAAAATGACCGCACTATTAGTTTGTAGAAAGGTATAAATCAAAAGGTCACAGAAGAAAACCCTAAAAATTTTGGATAAATGTAGTTTTACCTTTTTGGCACTAATATGTCGCCTATAGTTTACTCTCGTCAGTTTGATTTTTTTGGTCACCGTTACTTCCCGGATACTTATCCGTGTTAAAGAGGGTAAATAGTATAATTCTGGTCATAGCCACTCCGAAATCTAAAGGCAGGTTTTTAGGGATCAGTGCCAACCCTGTTTCCACTTTCACTCATCCGAGAGAATTAGTTGCAATACAAGTCATGATATGATCTTATTCAAGGCATTGCTATTACTTCGGATAATGAAAATTTACTTGTCCCATCATTTGTGTGAAGTGACTTACTTCAGTGAATCAGAAAAGCAACTGTTTGCTGTCCTGTATTGCATGCCTGGTATGAACAGTATTCCTAATCATCAAACACGACGATCATTTCTTAAAGCAAATTTCATTGGTAAACGTTAAGGAAATTATTTTTAACATGAAAGGTTTCCAGTTGTCAGAAGGAAACTATATTTGACAGCGAACATATTGATTGATTTTACATTTCTTTCTCTGAAGGAGATTTGCTGGTCCAGCTGAGGCGATCTTTGTACTCCACTCTCACCCTAGCACAGAGAAAAATGATTTTGTTCCACGAGAATAAGTATTCTACGTCAGGACTGATGGCAGTAAATTGGGCACACCATCCTAAGGAAACAGGATAACATCACCCACACTGGCCTTCACTGGACACAAGAAGGAAGAGATGGAAACTCAAGAACACTTGGCGATGAACAATAGAATGAGACCTCAAGGCCCTGATACACAGCGAAGGTTCCATTAGATAGGAGTGGAGAATCTTCGTTGCTGCTCAACGTACCGTGGGTGTAATGGGTAGTAAGTTTAAGACTGAAAGGACAAGCGGGCGATGACAGGGGAGGTTTGATCGAAATAAGAGAACCAGCAGCTGTCCATCCTTGTGGTGATCACACAAAACACACACACACACACACACACACACACACACACACACACACACACACACACACACACTCACAGACAGACACACACACACGCACGCACGCACGCACACACTCACACACACACAACACACACACACACACACACACACACACACACACACACTATCTCTCACTCACTCACACACACGCACGCACGCACGCACACACACACTTCTCTCTCTCTTTCTGTCTGTCTGTCTGTCTCTCTCTCTCTCTCTCTGTCCTTCCCCCTCTCTCTCTCCCACCCTCTCTTTCTCTCTCGCTCTCTCTCTCGTAATTAATCAGACATGGGAGTATATCTCCACTCTCCCCTCGATCTCTCACCACTAGGACCTCATCAGCCACTACTGCCGGTCAAGTTTTGCCCTTTGTTCCATGTGACCGTTCACCCATCCATGTAGTCATCCTGCTGTCATGAAGCCTCACAAGCCTAGCACTGGCACTGTAGTAGCCGGGCAAAGGGGTGGAGGACAATGGGCGTTATGAAGTATTAACCAATAACCGCCCTGGTCGGCCTCTTCTCTTTTTCCCCACCAGCCTCTTTTCAATCCCTTTTGTCCATCTTCACCCACCCCCTCCCCAGTTTGGTCACCCTTCCCGTCTGTCACTCTTTGCCCTCTAACTCTTTCTTTTCTTCAGGACCCGAGATAATTTGATGAGCAGCCCCCGTTTTTTTTCTTTTCTGGTTCCCCTCTCTCCCCTTGGTGCCCCCCCCCCCCTCCTTCCTTACCAATCCCGTTTCTATTGAAACGGAATGGGGTGGCTGGGAGCTTGGTTCGTGAGGACGCGTGGTGGCTGTGTCTGATAGTGTGTGCTGTGTCGGGGGGGGGGGGGGGTGTCTGAGGGGAGACACAAAAGGTGCCAGTGTAGACTTTGTGGTTTACCGGGTTTTTTTTAAATTTTCGCACTTAGGGAGCTATGCTTTGTGCTCATCTTTTTTTTTCTTGTTCTGTTTTCTACGCCACCTTAGTGGCCACAGAAGCTGTCATAGTTTTTACGATGCGATGAGGATGATGACGATGAGGATGATAACTGTGAAATTCCATCTAAGACTGAGACTGCTTGACAGGGCTGTATTCTTCGCTATCATAATATCCTGGCGTCAACCAAGCCCGAGAGATACAGACACCTGCCCTGCTGGTCAGGAGATTTGAGCAACATCCTTAATGACGCATCCGTGAAGTGATGAGACTTGATTATATGGTCTCAAGTCTTCTAAATGAGCCCACAGCACAATCAACTCTGGGTAGGAACCGGTTGGAGCCGGAAAAAAACAACAACAATGATTTTCAAGGGATTGATGAGGATTCAAACCCACAATCTTCCAGTCAGTGGTCTGTTGCACAAACCACTACACCACGGCAACTTCGTTTGGGATGAGCCTGGTGGGTTTGGTTCGTGTCAGTCTGTAGAATGGAGAACACGGTTTCTCCCCTCCCTCTGGGCTTGCGGTTGATTGACTTTGGCTGTGTGAATGGGGGGATCGTTTCGGTTCTCTCTGTCTCTGTCTCTTTCTTTGCCTCTGTCTGTCTCTGTCTCTCTGTGTCTCTCTCTCTGTCTTTCTCTGTCTCTCCCTCTCTGTCTGTCTCTCTGTCTGTCTCTCTGTCTCTGTCTCTCTCTCTCCCTCCCTGTTTCTCTGTCTCTGTCTGTCTGTCTGTGTGTCTGTCTCCCTCTCTCTCTCTCTCTCTCACTCACTCCTCCCCGCCCCGTGATGGGATGGGATTGCTATGAAATTCGTTTATTTGAATCGCTACAGCCAGGGAAATGACATATCGGATGTCAGTGCTGATAAATTTAACTGTCTTCTTTTGTTATGGTTCAAATTAAGGGAACGCAGTCAAGTTCAGAGTGATGGCGTGGTCCGGTGGTCATTGAATTACTTGCGTAACCGGGATGGGACTGAGTGTTTAATGAGCTAGTCACAATATAATGATTTGAGAAATTTGTACCTTCATAAGTATCCAGTTTTCCAGTTTTTTTCTTAAAAGAAAGAACAATTGAGTTTTAAAGTTCGTTAGAAGACACTCTTGACAATAGCCGTGCATTTTTAGCCCTGACGTTTTGTGGCATTTGTGGCGTTTGTTCTAGAAAACTGCATGAAATCTCAGTTCACTGCACCTCCATCGAATTCTGCTTATGAAAGTTTCGTTTTAGTTCGTAAGAATGATCATACCGTATTATCCTGTTCGTTGTATGACGGAGATCGTGCTGAAATCAGAAGGCTACATGCCAGTGTGTTCACGTGTCGATATGTCCAAAGTAAGATTTTACAGTGGAATATCATCTCCCATCTTTTTGATACTTTGATACATTACAGTTTCATTTCACCATGCTAATGTTTCCTCGTGTCGGTTTACCTACGTGTAAATGTACATATTCAATCACATATCATAAACACAGAATCTCTGACCATTTCCTTGTCCTATCTTCATGATCATAATAGATCAGCTCCATCATCTCCTGTTTCTCATGTATGAATAGGGTTATTGTTTTGTCCCTTTGTGACCTATCCTTGAGGCGGCAGGCACACGTTCTTCTGCAGGCAATTAATCAGAAGGAGGCCTTCAGCCTGGATTCTGCTTTCGCTGGTCCCTCTTCTGTTGAACAGCAGCTGTTCTGTGCTGTTCAAGTGTGAGAGTGACTTACGTGCACTGCTGTCACCAGTATACTCTGTTGCGGGCAATGTTTTCCAAGTTGGTGGTGTTGATGCCACAGATGGTGAGGTTGTACTTTAGAATACCTTTGTATCTGTGGTCACTCCTCCGTAGGGATACCGGGGGCTCTTTCAGTATAAATAGTATCCCTACCTTCTGGAAATTCCACCTTCTGGAAATTCTGTGCTAGAAATTTCCTGTTTTCTGTCACTCTCTGTTTCTTTCTTCCTCCTTGGCTTTCTGTCATTTCTTCCTGTCATTATCTGCCTTGCTGGTCCATTCATCTGTATGTGTTCGATAAAGTCTTACATACTTTTTATTAGGATTGATAATTGGGTACATGTCTTAAGTGTATTTTTGGCTCTAGGGAGGTGAGATAGACGGAAGCAATTTTTGGTAATTTATGCCCGTTCTTTTATATATAGTTTGGTGTCCTTAGGTATGTTTAAATTTGTATTCATGTGTGTTTTTTGAATCCCTTTTGCGATAATTTGGACGGATTGATCAACGCCAGGGGCATGTCCTTAGATTATGTTCGCGAATGCATTGATATGTGTACTTAATTTTCTTTTCTTTTTTCCTGTTGAAGTTTTGCATGTTTTGAGGCGGTTATAGCCCTGATATGGCTCTACGCAGTCGACTGGGCTTTAAACAACAATAACAATATCAATAACAATCTGTGGTCACGATATCCTTTCTTCAGCTCCCCACACCTCAGCATCTTTTGGATGAGGTTGTCTTCCATATGGGCAAAGTTTCCCGTCCAACGAAGCTGGCATTTGATGAGTAGGCATTTTGTACTGGGCATGGAACATTTGTCTCGATCTTTACTACGTAATGTTGCAGATTTTGTGCAGACATCCTTTGTGGAACCGTTCCAACTGGTGAACATGTCGTCGATGTAATCCAGGTGTTGCAGCAGTAGAGCACTGTGCTCAGGATTGCTGTTTATATATATTTATGTCTATGTCGATATCTATCTATCTATCTATCTATTTATCTATCTATCTATCTATCTATTTATCAGTCTATCTATCTATCTACCTATCTATCTGTCTATCTATCTATCTATCTATCTATCTATCTGTCTATCTATCTGTCTATCTATTTTTCTGACTGTCTGTATGTATGTATGTATGTATCTGTCTGTCTGTCTGTCTATTTATATATCTGTCTATCCATCTATTTGTCTATCTATCTGTATGTATAATACAGATAGATAGACAGATAGATGGATAGACAGATATATAACTATCTGTCTCTCTATCTGTATTATACATACAGATCTCTCTCTCTTTCTCTCTCTGTCTCTGTCTCTCTCTCTCTCTCTCTCTGTGTATATACGTGTGTGTGTGTTAAATGTGCATATACGTGTGTGTATCTCTGTACATATGTGTGTATATGTAGATATATATATAATATATATATATATGTATGTATGTATATATATATCTGTGTATAATATGTATATATGTAGATACATATCTGTGTATATAATATATACATATCCATACATATATATTCTTTCGCGGCATCATGTGCATACACCAACACATAAATGCATCATCGAAATCACCTTAACCAGAGATGTCGTCTTGATTATTATCTTTCATTTTGACATTGAGATCAGAGCACGCGTCGCCATAAACGAAGAACCAGAGCTTTGTTGTCTTTTAATGACAGCGTTCACATTGTTCGTTTAAGGTGTCGGCGCTGATATGTCTGTAATTCCTTTTAAGCTTCTGCAATTCTAATTATGTGTGTGTGTGTGTGTGTGTGTGTGTGTGTGTGTGTGTGTGTGTGTGTGTGTGTGTGTGTGTGTGTGTGTGAACACCTGCGTCAAATACAGACACATTGGTAGCCCTGCACTGACATTTCTGTTTTCCTCTCTCTCTCTCTCTCTCTTTCTCTCTCTCTCTCTCTCTTTCTCTGAAGTAACCTCTCTCTGTCTCTGTCTCTCTCTCTTTCTGTATCTCTCTCTCAGGTAACCTCTGTGTGTGTGTCTCTCTCTGTCTCTCTCTCTCTCCTCTCTCTCTCTCTCTCTCTCTGTCCTCTCTCTCTCTCTCTCTCTCTCTCTCTCTCTCTCTCTCAAGTTATTGTTAGATGTTTTGTAATATATGTCGCTATTTGTTACTTTTGTTTTTGTTTTTTGACATACACACGGTCGGACGGAAGCACGCCACACACACACGCACGCACACGCACACACGCACACACATACACGCACACACCTGCCCAATGGAATATATACATTCATTTTCATGTATTCACAAACGGATGCCTTCTTTGTTTGTTTGTTTTTATTTAATGTATTTAAGTTTTTGATAATTTTGCTCTGTCGTATTTTTGTTGTCGTTTTACTGTAAATGATAACAACGGCAGATGCATAATGCCTTTGTGTTAATGTCACATGCACTTTTGGAAAGTAAATTTTCATTTCATTGCTGTCTCTGTTTCGATGTCTGTCTCCTCTGCCTGTATGCCTGCCTGCGTGTCTGCCTGCCTGCCTGTCTGTGTCTGTCTGTCTGTCTGTCTGTCGTCTCTCTCTCTCTCTCTCTCTCTCTCTCTCCCTCCCTCCCTCCCTCTCTCGTCTCTCTCCGTCCCTCCCTCTCTCGTCTCACTTTGTGGTCTCCTTTTGTCTTTCTGCCTTTCTCTCCCTCTATCTCCCTCTCCCTCCCCCCCCTCTCTCTCCCTGTTTTCTTTCTTTCTCTCTGTCAGTCTCCAAAGACACTAAGTATATCAGTCCTCTTTGCTCTTTGTCTGTCTGTCTGTCTTTGTGCCATTGTCTAAAACAGTTCAGATGTATGGAACAGATGGGTATATGAATTGTCGATTTGTCTGTGACATAGACATTATAAATACCTCTCCCCTTCCCCCTCCCCCCATTCCCCCGCATGACCTCCCTCTCTGCAACGAGTGTCCAGCCACGCAACGATCTCCCTGCTGAAAAAAGTTTCATCCGACGGCTGGGTGAAAAACAAAACCCAACCAACCGACCAACCAAAAAAAAAGAAAAAAAAGAAACACACAGAAAACGACCAAAGGTATGAGCTATTGCCCACACATCGTGCACAGACTCATCCACAGGTATATAAAGACACCTGCCGTGATTACTTTGGTCCTTTGTCCATGGCGTTTATGGCGGTGGCGCTTGGGGAATCATCAAGCCTAATGTGACACCATATTCATTCCAACTGAAATCTGAAACTGATTTACCTAATCCCACCGGCGCCGCATATCTGTCAAACAACGGGAAATTAATCGCGGTACATGTGGCAAAGCATACACACCAGCCCTGTGCAGCTGGTGAGAGGTGGGGTGTGTGTGTGTGTGGGGGGGGTCTTTTCTCCCTTTGATTGACACTTACGTCGACTAAACATGTACGAGACAGGGGGGGGGGGGGGGGGGCTCATCGGTTCTATTCGTAAAGCCATGGCCTCGACATCTGTATGTCTCGAGTTCAGTCCCAGCCCGCAACATACAAACTGGTCTGTTCGGTGCCCACCTTGATATTTCGGTCATTCTGGTGGTGTCTGTTTAGTGTTTCATAAGCTTCTGTCCTCATCCCTCCTCATTTCATGACCTTGCCAATGCATAGGATTTTGCGCAGGCTCAAGGAGTCTGCCAGATAATTGCTGGCACATTTGGGTGGAGCACATATGGAATTGTCCGAGATCGACGAATGCCTCAAGGACAAACTCCAAATTACGAGAGAGAGAGAGAGAGAGAGAGAGAGAGAGAGAGAGAGAGAGAGAGAGAGAGAGAGAGAGAGAGAGACGTTTGGTTGTTTGTTTTGGTTCAGGTGATATAGCCGACGGGGATAACCGTCCCAGGGAAGTGGGGGAACGGGGACTTATCTAATCCCATGCTGACTCCACCAGAACAACAATGATGTTAAGATGGGACAGTGAGAAGGCCAGTTTTGATGTAGCGCACCCCTGGATTCGAACCCACAACCCATTAGCATGTGAATCCGACGCTCAAACCAGCTGAGCTACTGGATCCCGCAAGGCAGACGCGTGTATCTTGGGCGCTTTTTAAAGGAGCAAGACGCCTTGGGTTTCGTCCACAAGTTCAAACAGGGCTTCTTCCACTACCACGGCCACCATCCCCGCCTCCAAACAACTATACCGCGACTTGAGTGATAGACTGGTTGATAGTCTTTTGGATGAGACAACACAACGAAGCTCCGTATGCAGCATGTAACTAATGAGTGCACGCACACACATACACGCACGCACACACACACACACGTACACACACAAACAAACACACACACACACACACACACAACACACACACACACACACATACACACACACACACGCACACACACACACATACATACACACACAGACACACACACAGACACACATAAACACACACATACATACACACACAGACACACACACACAGACAGATACACGCACACATACACACAAACACACACACACACACACAGGCACACATACACCACACAATCTCTCTCTGTCTCCCCCCTCTCTCTCCCCCCTCTCTCTTCCCCCCTTCTCTCTTCTCTCCCCCCCCCCCCCCCCCCCCCCCCCCATCTAGACTATAATGTATATCTGTGTATCTATATATCACACACGACGCGGAGAAGTCCAATTTGAGAAAAAGCTCAATACAGACTGTACTTAGACCCCTACTCTGACATAACGGAGATAATATTGCAAAAAGAATCGAAAGTAGAAATGGTAAATCAATCATACATTAACGCCTCTGTGTGACTGAAGAGAGGACTAGAAACGAACCCTGAGGTTTTAATCGTACTGGTAGACGTCAGTTGTCAGAGCTACCAGCAGTAACAACGATATTGCTGTAAAAGCCATTGAAATATGTGCTGCGGCTACTATTATTGCTGCAGCTGGTAATGATTACGACGATGACAGTTACAACGATGACCGCGACACAGATGTTTATGTGCTGATTTTATCCCAGGTTTATTGTCTTGTCTTGTTTTGCACCGGTCTTGTCGTGACTCGTTTTGTTTTACACTGTTGGGAGACCTTGTTCTTCAAAATTGGTAGCATTATGTCGTTTTGTTTTGTTGTTAAATACTCATTCTGATTCTGTTTTGTGTGTCTCTTTCCAAATTTACTGGTGACATCGAATTTGACGATGTGCGCTAAAAGCACACGCATACAACACATCAGTACACTTAACAACATCAACACACGCAGTAATGGGAATGAACAGCTCAAGAGCTTACTGAAATTGAAATCAATTTGTATTTTTCATTGTGTTGTTATCGACCACAAACTTCCTTCCGTAGAGACTGCACTATTTGCGTGAGAAAATATACACATGTGTATATTCACATGTAACAGCCATACTGTACTGACAGATCTTTTCTCACGAACCATCGTGTTATTTCATTCAAAGTGAGTAGCTGTACATAGGTTATACTGTTCACTAATAGGCAT
The DNA here is from genome assembly GCA_030674185.1 of Monoplex corrugatus. Classification (NCBI taxonomy): domain Eukaryota; kingdom Metazoa; phylum Mollusca; class Gastropoda; order Littorinimorpha; family Ranellidae; genus Monoplex; species Monoplex corrugatus. The sequence goes on along the minus strand of JAPXFY010000017.1, from coordinate 19,630,321 downwards.
GGGGTTTGTTTCCCCCCCTCTCTCTCTCTCTCTCTGTCTCTCTCCCTCTCTCTCTCTCTCCTCTCTCTCTCTCTCTCTCTCCTCTCTCTGTGTTTAGCCAAAGCACAATGTAAATTGACCATCTCATATCGGTGACTGTTTATTTTCACAGACTATCACAGACGGGTACAACAGTCAGGTGGGTAAGACGTCGGATTTCCACACGGAAGGTCTGGGTACGATCCTGCCTGGGTACCTTTCGTTCATCATCAGAGTTCTCGAAAAAGAGAAGATTAACACAAATGTTATCAAACCAAGTAACAGAAATCAGCATTAAACACGAACAACATTAGAATGTGAAGCGATCATACAAAATGATTACAGTTTAACTGTCAGCTGTCGGCTTCGATACTCATCTCTGGTGTTGATCGTAGGTCCCAGTTCTGTTATATGCAATGCTTCAAGCGTCATCAAAAATGTTTCTCCCCGGGTTGTTGCGTCTAATATCATGACATCATTCAGGTCCATCGTCTTCACTTCACATTGGTCCATATGTGTTTTTATCGGCCCACTGTTTTTAATGTGCTCTTTGAAGCGAGATTACAAATGTTGGCTGGATTGGCCGACATAGCACGCGTCAGACAGTTGATTTTATAGACAGCTCCGCTTCTCAAGCACTTCTCCACCGGTGGCTTTAGCAACGGAAGGACGGTTTTCAATTTTCTAATCGTCATCACAATCTTAAATGGGGCATCCAGTTGATGAAGTGAACGAGCATAATCTTCCGTTACCTTTCCTCTATACTGCAGCCTCATAGGTATCATATCTTTCACCGTTTTATCTTTTGCACACTCTCCTTATCCTTGGGACACATTAGTTCTGATACGGCTTTTTCAGTGATTGGGTTATAAAAAATCGGTGGGTACTGGTTTCGCTCCAGAATCCGCTTTGCTCATTGTAAGGAATGATGAAAATTCATCCAAGATATCTATATACTTATGTATATATCCTATTCTTTCGTGTATGATGAAGCTTCAACAAGATCATTATTAAAGAAGATTAGATAAAGACAAGCAACGTTCACAGGACATTTTATGAGGAAAGGGAAATTAGTGCACCTGGTCACAGCAGGAAAGCAGGAGGGAAAGAGAACACCAGGTAGACCCGGGGAGAAAATACTAGACGGACTTGTAGGATGGCTGAGGACGGAGTGGATGGGAGATGTATTTGCAGAACAAGGGATACATGTAGATCCGTATGGAGGGCCACGATCGCCAACGCCAGGGGACAGGGCACATCATGGTGATGATGATGACGCATATGGACATTCTTGACTATTTTTCTTTTGTTTAGAGCGTGCTTTTTCCTGCTAGTGTTCTTGTTTATTTTTTGTTTTGTTTTGTTTTTTGTTTTCGTTTTTTTTCATTTGGTCTTGAGTGCGTTTCTTTGTTTAGATGGAAAAATGGTTAATGTGTACGTATTTGTTGTGTATCCGAAGAAAAGACAGAAATAGCCTTAAAAACAAAAGCAGGATATCTCATGTGACTCGGTGCACATACAGAGGCATTGAACTCGACCTACCGACCTACATTTTCTTGTGTCGTCAGCTTTCCATGCGATCTGCAACACTGTGCATTTTGTCTTGACAAAAATAGATAGAAACAGGCCACACCTGTATTCCCTCTGTATGACCGAGAGCGCTGCCAGAGTCTTGGGACCTTCAGCTTCGTTTTCATTTTCTTGAGGACGATTCCACGGATTGACACATGCTGTGTGTTTGGCTTGGATGTATTCAATCTTGGCTGATGTTGAATGTCGTACGTGGAATCATCCATATGCTGTGACGCCATCTTGAGCAAATTCTGTTACTTTGAGGAGTGGGGGGAGGAGAAAAAGACGGGGGAGGGCTGGAAGAGTATGTATGCTTTTATACGTACATATGTGTATATTGTGGGGAGGGGGGGGATGGGATTTCTCTCTCTCTCTCCTCTCGCTCGCTAGCACACGCGTGCGCTCTCTCTCTTTTCTCTCTCTCTCTCTCACAACACACACACACACACACACACACACACACACACACACACACACACACTTAGTCATTCTAGGTTGATCTGAAACGTTGTATCCCTTCTTCAAACAGAAGAACAGGGTAAAAAAATAAATGAATAAGAAAAACGTCCAGCAGACGAACGACCCAGCACCTGACTGTGACAAGAACACATACTTGCGGACTGGAAATTAGTCATTAACCTTTGGTTTGCTGTGATGGCTGGTCTTGGGAACGTGGATCACTGTCGTCTCTTCCATAATATCTCCTGTATTCTGTTTCTCCGTGTGTTTTAAGTCGGCATAAATTAAGAAGAAAATAAAGAAGCGTTAGTGATTGAGAGAGAGAGAGAAAGAAAGAAAGAGAGAGAGAGAGAGAGAGAGAGAGAGAGAGATGGGGAAGGGCATTGTTTTTAATAACCAGAGGGATGTCTGTGTGTGTATGAGCTCCCTTTTTGAAGTTGGTATTTATCGATGGAAAGAGTGGTTACCTTTCTGTCTGCCATTCTTTCTGTCTTTCTGTCGGTCTGTCTGTTTCTGTGTCTCGGTCTCTCCGTCTGTCTCTGTGTCTTTCTGTGTCTTGTCTCTGTCTCTCTCTGTCTTTGTCTTTCTCTGTTTCCCTGTCGCTGTCGCTTGGTCTCTTCGTCTGTCTCTTTCTTTCTGTATGTCTCTGTCTCTGTGTCTGCCTCTGCCTCTGTCTGTCTGTCTCTCCGTCTCTCCTCTCTCTCTCCCCCCTCTCTCTCCCTGTCTCTCTGTCTCCCCCCCCCCCCTCACGAAAGCGTTTTCAACTGTTCATGGAAAGATTTTCACCAAATTTGTATATACGGCCCAGCACACAAGTAACTGCAGTCGAACAAGTGTAATTGAGTTAACACGGCTTTTTGGACAGATCTGTACTAAACCTGGTCAGTCCGTCAGGGTCTCCATATTCTATAGCCCTGTTAGCCCAGTTGGTTATCTAGAATGCTAAGGTGATAACACTGACATCGTGGGTTCGAACCTCAAGTGGGATAGTCATTTATTTATTTATTTATTTTATTTTATCTATCTATTTATTTATTTATTTATTTATTTATTTATTTATTTATTATTTCTTTCTTTCTTTCTTTCTTTATTTATATAATTATTTATTTATTCATTTATTTATTTATTTATTTATTCATTCATTTATTCGTTTATTTATTTATCTATTTATTTTTGTACAGTGACCTGTTAGTCGCTTAGAGCAGCACCATGCTGATAACACGGGTGTCGTGAGTTCGACCCTCGTGTGGGCTAGTTGTTTGTTTGTTTGTTTGTTGTTTGTTTATTTATTTATTTTGTTTGTTTGTTTGTATGTTTGTTTATTTATTTCTTCAGTGGCCTGTTAACAACTTTGAGCAGCACCATGCTGATAACGCAGACGTCGTACGTTCGACCCTCAAGTGGGCTATTGATTGATTGATTGATTTGATTGATTAATTTACTTGTTTATTTATTTATTTATTTATTTATCCATGTTTATTCAGTGGCCTGCTAGCTGCTTAGAATAGCACCATGCTGATAAAGCAGGCGTCGAGGGTTCGACCCTCAAGTGGGCCATTTATTTATTTATTTATTTATTTGTAGTTATTGATTTATTTATTTATTGATTTATTTATTTGTTTATTCATTTGTTTATTTACTTATTCATATATTTATTCATTTGTTTGTTTGTTTACTGATTTATTGTTTATTTATCTGTTTGTTTGTTCACTGGCAGCACCATGTTTATAACCCAGGAGTGTTGGGTTTGACTCTCAGGCAGGCTACAAGTTTAGGCCCCGATGGCTCAGTTGGTTAGAGCGCCATGGCTATAACGCAAGGTTCGTAGGTTCCGACCGTCAAGTGGACCATAGTTCTGGCCCTGGTTGACAGAGCTGTGGACTCCGTAAAACTGTTGTCTCGAGTTCAGTCCCAGCCCGAAACATAAAAACTGGCCCGTTCACTGCCCATCTTAACGTTCTAATCATTCTGGCGGTGTCTGCTTCGTGTTTCGTAGATTCTGTTTCCATCTCTCCCTCCTTCTTAAGTTTCCAGAGTTTGCCAGATCATAGGGTTTTGCGCAGGCTTAAGGAATCTGCTAGGTAACAGGTGGCAGTTTTAGCTGGGGCATATACGGAATCGTCCGAGAGCGATGAAGCCTTGTTCAACAGATTCCAAGCTATATCAGGTATAGTCCAGCATGAATCTTGTATTGGGCTACTGGTTCAATGTAAAAGAAAAATAAACCACCGAATGTGCGCATAGATTGCTTGGCCTGTTTAAGACTGAAGTGTTCCGCCTTGTGTTCCAAGATGCAGTGAATGAAGGACTTCCCGCAGATAACTTTTTTTTGTGGGGGGGGGGGGGGGGGGGGGAGGGGGTCAAAGAGGTGATCAAGTGAACACAAATATCAAAGATTTATTAGCGATCTGTTTTTTCAGTGACTAGAGATAGTGAATGAAGATGGGTCGTTAAGGTTTTCTCAGCTGTTTAAGGATAACGCATCAACACCACCATCATTCAGCTTTCTGTTCCAACAAGGTTTTTGAGGCTCGAGGAATTTGCCAGATGATAATGATTGAGAAACCAAAGATGCATTTTATTGCCAATTACATGCTGAACAAGAAATTGAGACTAACTATGCATCTATTTTTCTTCAGATATACGGCAAATATTGCAAAAGATTTCTCGGTTGCTTAAGGACAACTCTGTACCAGTTTGATAACAGTGATACGACAAAACGAAGAAATTTAACTTGACTTGTTACCGTCTGAATGAGCATGTTTCAATTAGGGGATCAGGGTGACCAAACAAGTAAGTGACTGCTTCGGTACACGTGGGAAAATATTAGAATGGCTTGGCCATCTTTGCTCGCCTCTTATTCAACACTGAAGTGCTCTGAAACTAATATTGGACTTAAGCCGGGTATGTTTAAGTACACAGGTTGTTGTGAATAGAGATCAAAAACAGTCTTGACTGCTCTCTCCCTGTCTCTCTCTCTCTCTCTCTCTGTCTCTGTCTCTGTCTCTGTCTGTCTGTCTTTCTCTCTCTCTCTCTCTCTCTCTCTCTCTCTCTCTTTCTCTCTCTCTCCTCTTGGTCTCTCTTTCTCCCCGTCTCTTACAGAGAGAGAGAGAGAGAGAGGGGGGGGGGGTGTTATATACTTAGAAAACGAAAGCTTGAATAAATCTATGATCTAAAAATGAACAGGTAGATGGATACTAAGAAAGGTAAATAGGTCTAACAAGTAAATAGACTCGGGTTTTTCTTCTGTTTATTGATTACGATGATAACACATGGTGTTTCTCATGAAAATGTACACTGTTTATGTTGGTGGTAGTGATGGTTGTGACAAAAAAATTACTAAAACGATAACGAATGACACTGAAGATGATGATAATGTCATCACTTTGTGTCAAGTTTAAGGTTAATACTGTTTTTAAGAATCATCGCACTCAGTTTCTTTTGTGCCCCCCCCCCCCCCCACCACCCACCAATTCCCTACGCCACCGTAATGGCCACAGAAGCTGGGACAGTTTTATCATAATATATCAAGGCGTCAGAAGATTTTAGCAACATCCTCAATGCCTCGCATCTGTGAAGTGGATGAGAGTCGACAGTGTGGTCAGTCTTCCTAATGAGAATATAGCACGCTCAACTCTGTGTAGGAGCCGACTGGAGCCGAAAAATTCCATAATGATTTTGAAAGTACTGATGGGGATTCGAACCCCACAAACTTCCAGTCGGTAATCCGTTGCGCTAACCATTACACCACAGTGACTTGGTTTTGAAGGTTAACATTTAAATGGTGACGCCAACAATAATTACGACATTGATAACGATAAAAAAAAATTCTCGTGTTTTATTTCTAAAAAGTCACAACCGTGTCTCTGATGATGGTGGTGATGTTGACAATGAGGATAACAATTAAATACGCACTTTCCCTTTGTGTTTCAGGTAAAAGTTTCACCTTGTCCATTGCCGTGTTCACCAACCCGCCCCAGCTGGCGCTGTACCAGAAGGCCATCAAGGTGACCGTGGATGGACCTCGCGAACCCCGAAGTAAAACTAGTAAGAGTGTGTTGCCCTTTCGCTGTCTTCTTCTTGCCTCCTTGCTGTTGTTGACACGTTCAGTTAAAAGTTCAAAAGTGACGGGAGCGATGATGAAGTGGATAAGGCACCAGACTTCCAATCGGAAGGTCTGTGTTCGATCCTGCCTAGGTACCTCCCGCCTGTTGTGTAAGGGGGTGGAGAGTTTTTTGCCTGGTTTCCCATGTCAACATGTGTGGAGATTTGTTAGTGTCTAGACGCTCTTCGTGTGTAGATTCACGCAATACATCAAACATACACGTTAAAGATAATGTAAGTCATGTCAGTGTTTTGTGGCTTATGGAAACGTGAAAACACTCTGCAGGCACGCTCACTGAATACGGAGTATGCAGACAGTGCAGCAACCTACCGCCTGCACATTGTGGGCAAAACTATAAAACAAACAAACAAAAAACCCATCCCATAACATATCACCAAAAACACAAGAAAGCAATAAGAGTGAAGTTGTTGAGGGAATAAAGTGTTACTCTTGTCTTTTAGACTTAATGATTCACAGATGTTTCAGTCTGTTGTTCTCATGATGGTCCTGGAAATCGCCTGGGCTGTGTGGAGTCTGGAGTTCGGAGTTTGTGCAAGAGGGACTCGGATATTTCCATATGCGCTTCACACAAAACTGCCAGCAATTATCTGGCATACTTCCTTATCCTGCACGAAACCCTGTCAAGGTTTTGAAATTTGGAGGGGGAGAGAAGGCCCTGTGAAACACTAAGCTTGATTCCACTAGAATGAAGGAAGCGTTAAGACGGGCGGCAAACAGGCCAGATTTTAATGTTGCAGGCTTGGACCGTGTTCGAGATATAAGATCTTGAATCCACCACGGCTCCACCAAAAGAACCAACCCCAATGCAGCACCTACACAGATCACTTGAGCAGCTGACTCTGTTTCTGATGGTGCAGGTGCCTAATTTGCAGCAAAGCTTTTCCTGGTCCGTTCAGCAGAGTTTTCAGTTGATCTCTTCCTCTCTCTGCTCTGTCTTCTCTTCTTTTGCGTTGTACCCGGGAGGATGGCGATGGAGACCCCGTTCTAATTGCCTGATTTACCTTAGTTACCTTAGTGGTTTGTCGATGTTGTCGCTTCCAAGTTCGAAAACAAATAAAAGAAACAAAACAATACAAAAAGCAGCAGCAACAAACAACTTTCAAAAAGTCTTGTGCTGCTTTTCTGTTTGTCTGTTTACTACGTGTTCGTTCGTTCGTTCTTTGATTTAACGTCTTTTCACTACGAATGATATTAGACGATTACTACGTGTTTCTGTCTCTAAAGTGGCAGAATCACGCGATCACCTTCCTGTCTGTCAGTCTGTCTGTCTGAGGTCTGTCTGTGTGTCTGTCATGCGGAGCTGTGTTATGGATCGTTGTTTTGTCTACTTGGAGATCTTGTCTTCCTATCTGTCCGTCATTTTGTCTTCCTGTCTGTCCTTCTGACTGTAAAGTGACGGGATCCTGTGGATTACAGTGTTGTTTGTCTGTCTGTTTGTGTGTCTGTTTGTCTGTTTATGTGTCGTGTCATCGGTTGGAAGGACGACTGCGGATAGCGAATCTCAAAACGATCCTGTGCATTCCAACTAATCTGGTGCGGTTGTGTGTGTGTGTGTGTGTGTGTTTGCGCGCACGTGTGTGTGTGTGTGTGTGCGTGTTTGTGTGTGTCTGTGTGTGTGATTATATGTGTGTTTGTGTGCGTGTGTTGATGTTATTGGTGTTGTTGCTTCATCTGTGTGTATGTGCGTGTATGTGTGGTTGTTGATGTCGCTGTTGTGGTTGTTTTTGGTGGTGGTGGCGTTCATCCATGTGTGTGTAATGGCGTCATCCGTATGCGTGAGTGCGTATGTGCGTGAGTGCGTGTATGTGTGTGTGTGTTTGTGTGTGTTTGATCCACGTGCGTGCGTGCGTGTATGTGTGTGTGTGCGCGCGCCAGTCTATGTGTGTGGTGTTGTACAGTGCTGTATCCGAATGTGTGTGTGTGTGCTGTGTGTGTGTGTGTGTGTGTGTGTGCATGCGCTGTGTGTGTGTGCCTCCTTTTCTGCGTGTGTCTGTGCATGCGCATGCGTGTGTGCTCACAAGCGCGTGCGCGCGTGCGTGCATGTTGTGTGTGAAAACGTCTGTTGCATGCAGGCCGGCCTGAACTATCATTAAGGGTCGCGGGACCTTTGATGGCGGGCCATAAATCATTGAGGGACACACCTGAGCGACTCGGAATGGCCAGGTTGTGGTAGAAAAACCACAGACCTTAAAGGAAGGGACTAGCTCTCCGGTTCTGCATGAATGACCCCAGGCATTGGCTTAACATTGAGCGGTCTCCCATAGTGACCGTAGATGGTGTAATCAGTAACTTTTATGAATGTACATGTATTTATTTATTTATTTTATCTTAGACTCAGCATCTGATATTTCGAGTTCAGTCCCAGGCTGCAACCTTAAAAACTGGCCTGTTCAAAGTCCAGCCTAACACATGTATTTCTATCATTCAAGTGGCGTCAGCTTAGTGTTTTACAGGTCACTCTCCCCCTTCCCATTTCAAGACCTTGCTACCGCATAGTATAGTGTTTTGTATATGCTCAGGGACTGTGCCAGATAATTGCTGAGGCGCATATGAAATTGTTACAGTACGATGAATACTTCTTGAACAAGCTCATAACTCTGTGGTTGGATAAAGGATTGCCATTCTTGTTGTGCCCATGACCGGTGTTAACCCTAAATCAGGTCCAGTGAGACGAGGTGTCATGGTAGCATGAGTCAAGTGGCTCAGTGGAAGCTTTGCATCTTCCGTCAGACAGTTGCACACAGTGACATATTCACAGCAGTGTGCTTGCCCGTATCCAGTGCGGTGTCTTGGTATAGATTTTTTCCTGGTCTCTACAGAGTTCCTGCTCGTTCAACTCTCCACGTCCCTCTGCAGTCCATACACTGAATGTCATCACTGGTAGATCCAGAGATCTGCTCAGGCTGGTTCTTAACATGAAACGGCCAGGCATCAAAAAGCGAAAAAAAACGGGGCTGCTTGTATCTCGGGGGACTCGTCGATAGCATATGATACCGATAGATTCTCGAGGAAATGGTGCATCGATCGAAAGTGTCTGTGCTGGAGTATCATGTGGTGTGTGGTGTGTGTGTGTGTGTGTGTGTGTGTGTGTGTGTGTGTGTGTGTGTGTGTGTGTGTGTGTGTGCCGGAGAGGGAGAGAGAGGGACAGAGAGGACGGAGAGAGGTGGTATTAGCCATCGTGTGTTTGTGTGTGTGCGTGTGTGTGTGTGTGGGGGGGGGGGGGGCATCTGACGTGTACACGATTTGAAAAAAAAATCTCATTGGACGTAATGTCAGTAAATGACGTGTGCGGGTCTCTGATTTGAGGCATTATTAAGGTACTGTAGTGTTGTTGCCAGGACTAAAGAAACGACTAGACAGTCTCTAATAACACTTCTGCGCCGGGACGTTTATATAAACTTACAACAACAACAGCATATCTCTTGACCCAGCAGTACAGAAAGCGCTCACTGGCTTGGGGAGCCATCGGTGAGGGGATCTATATCTGCCAATACACACACACACCTGTATTTCTCGCGTCAAACGTTTCTAAAACCTGGGGAGAAGAGCTTCAAAACAACGCACACGCAACGCAGCGACGAGAATCGCCGTCGTCGCGCCGCTTGACTGTTGACGCCTTGACACTTCGTGTGTGTCGCCCCTTATTTCAGTTTCAATTTCTCAAGATGACGTCTTCGCGCTCCGAATGAATTCCTTATGCACTAACGTCAAAGGTGCCGTGAGATGGAGAAGATCCAGAATGAGAGATTAAGTTTTCGCAGCTGGTGAATAGGGTGAGGGACACAGGGTTGTTTGCCATCATCACTCTAGGATTTCTTCCTGTTTTTCGAGCCATCTGTAGCTATTTCGTGCTTTTCTTATGGCTCATGTGATTAAAGCTTTTAACACAAATTTATGTCCAGTACTTTCATAAATATACATTTCTACTTCTGAAACAAATAGACAGACAGACAGGCACACACACACACACACACACACACACACACAACACACACACACACACACACACACACACACACACACACAACACACACAGAGGAGAGCAAGCATATGCACGCACGCAAATATCAAAGAATCAAAGGAAAGAAAAGAGTTTCAGTTTCGCCCCTCAGTGAATTCTTATCAAGCCTGCCGTCGAGCGTAGTAAGATTCTGAGTGCGTGACAAGTCGCCAATCTTGTTTGTCCCTTTTTCGTAGGTCTTTGGTATTTAACACGGAGGGGCGGACTTGTGGCGTATCTATTATAGGAGGCCACAACAGATGGGCTCCGCTCTCCTTTCCTTTTCTTTTCTTTTCTTTTTTTTTTTTTTTTTTTTTTTTTTTCACTCTTGTCCTGGAATAGTAACTTGTTTCCGTTTGTAAAGAAGCAGGGCAGAGATGAGGGAAGGCGAGCTGAGAACAGAAAGAATCTGATCTGATCTGACTGACAGTCTGCCTGCATTGTATCCAAACAAAACAGTGTGTTATTAATGACGTTCCCTCTGTGTGTGTGTGTGTGTGTGTGTGTGTGTGTGTGTGTGTGTGTGTGTGTGTGTGTGTGTGTGTGTGTGATGTGTGTGTGTGTGTGTGTGTGTTTCTGTGTGTGTGTTTCTCTGTGTGTGTTTTTTGTTGTTGTTTGTTTCTTTGTGTGTGTGTGTGTATGTGTTTGTGTTGGTTCGTTGTTTGATTTAACGTCTTTTCACTACGAGTGATATTAGACGAGAGTGTTTGTGTGTGTGTGTCTGTGTGTCTTGTGTGTACGCGCGTGCGCGTTTGTATCTCCCCTCCCCCCGCCCCGCCCCCCCCCCCCTTTTTTTTTTCTTTTTTTTTTTAACTGAATGCGTGTGTGCACGTTGTTTTGCCGGCACAGTCTGCATAATCTGTCTTCTGTGTGCGTGTGTGCTGAGTGTTTTCCTGTTTCAATAAGCCACAGGACACTTGACGTGACTTACGAGGTCTTTAACCTGCATATTTGATCTTCTATATAAATATATTCACACGAAGGAGGTTTAGATCTGCACACATGTTGACCCGTGGAGATCAGGAAAAAAAAATCACCGTCCACCAAAGCAGTAGGTACCCAGACAGGATCGAACACAGACCTTCAGATTGGAAGTCTGACACCTTACGGTGCTTGACTGTCCGGGCAGTGTATTTGACAGCTGAATGATGTCTGCCATGCTTTTGTGTTTCCATCGCTTAGCGTGTGTGGCGTAGAGTTAATGGCATCAACAGCCCGCTGTGACACCTCTTAACCCTTTGACTCCCGCACCCTATCCACCAACGGCAAAAAACTTTTTTTTTCAAGGATCATGGCACCCAGGGAGATTACCTTTGTGCTCACCTTTTTTTTTTTTTTTTTTTCGTGTCCCATTTTCTACTCCATCTTAATGGCCGCAGAAGCTGGCACATTTTTTACAATGCGATGATGATGGCAATGAGGATGATAATCATGATGCTGTGGAGTTCCATCTAGGATTGAGACTGCGTGACAGGGATGTATTCTACGCTTACTATCATATTATATCCTGTTGTCAACCAGGCCCGAGAGATACAGACACCTGCGGTGCTGGTCAGAAGATTTGAGCAACACCCTCAATGACGTATCCGTGAAGTGGATGAGACTCGACTGTGTGGTCCCAGTCTTCCCAATGAGCCCATAGCACGGTCCAACTCTGGGGTAGGAGCCGGTTAGAGCCGAAAAATCCCACAATGATGAATTTTTGAAGGGACTGATGCGGATTCGAACCCACAACCTTCCAGTCGGTGGTCTGTTGCGTTAACCACTACACCACGGCGACTGGTCCAGCTGGAAAAACATAACTCTTTGACAATGCAGGATGTTGGTGAACAGGGTGCGGGGGTCAAAGGGTTAAGCAGACTGAAACTGAAGCCGTCTTTTGGGGATGGAATAGGAAACGCTGTATACGGCATTTTGTTCTGTTTCTTTTGTTTTAAATGTAGTTCATTTGAAAACCATCCATCTCTTGAAGATGATGGGGCCAGAAAACAAACTACTAACTTGCGTTCAGAGGCCCGTATGATAATGAAGAGGGGCGGCAGAAAAAAAGACTGCGCGCTTGCTTTCAGTCCCCCATATGATAATGAAGGAAGCGGGGATGGGGTGTGAGGGGAGAAAACCGACATCAAAGTGACTTGAAAAAGTTCAAGCAAGCAGAAACCAGCAAAGCATGAAAATAGAATCAGAACACGTATTTAATAGGAACCAGAAGAACAAGAAAACCGAAAAAGAACGCGTATTCAATACAACAAGACAAGACAGGCGCAAATTTTCGGCCAACCGGCCTTTGTCAAGCGCGAGTGCACGATCACAAACAGACGCCAAACAACAGATAATAAGAAAAAGACTAAAACTTCCAGTGGATAAAATAATACGCAATATTTAATACACAAGACAAGCGCGAATTTTCGGCCAAGTGGCTTTTGTCACTCGAACACAACAGACAACAAAGAACAAATACACAAAACTTAGATAAACAAGAAACACCACGAGGTTGCGGATGGGACCTGGAGCACCAGTGCCTCGCCACTCTCAGGACACTCACCTCCCAAGCTCCCGACGCCAATCGACGGTCATTTCATCAAGGAAAGGGGGGGGGGGGCTGTCCATGCGTTGCATGACCCATCGGACCCAGTCATCAGTTACTTTGTTTACCTGGTTGTCCTGATGTGTCGTTGAACGGGAAAGCATGGCTGATATGAGGAGGGTTTTAAGGTGAAAAGACGTGATCCATCATTACAGCGCTGAAGCTTGGACAGTTTTAAATGACTGCATGCACCGTCTTTAAAAAACTGTGACACCTCCACTGACTGTATATCAGTGTTTGTATTGATCTCGGTGAAAAGATAAACAAGAGAGGCGTTCTCATCAGATTTCAAGTCGTTTAATTTAACCCTTTGACTCCCGCACCCTATCCACCAACTGCAAAGACTATAACCCTTTGGCTCCTTCACCCGATCCAACAGCTTCCTGCAGGAAGCTGGTGGATAAGGTGAGGGAGTTAAAGGGTTAAGTTTTTGCTTTGCTAGCGTGGCTGGCAATGCAGGATGCTGGTGAAAAGGGTGCGGGAGTCAAAGAGTTAAACTGTTTAATGATTTTATTTATTTAATTTTCAAGTAAAAGAAGGCTAAGAGAAGATTGGGGGGGGGGGGGGGAATGGAGAGAGGGGATCTTCACTTTCGCAAACAACCCAATCCTGCGCAATTTTTCAGTCTGTAATTTTCGCGTGAACAAAGACAACTTTTGAAACAAGACAGCCGTTCTCAGGTTGATAGTAGTCATATTGTAAAAAGCCCGTGAATGTGTTCGCCTGCTAGCAAGAGAGAGAGAGAGAGAGATTGAGAGAGAGAGAGTGAGAGAGAGAGAGTTTTAAAATTACTGTTTAAATACACAAACAAACATTTTCCGTGAAACTAACAGGCAGCCAAAACTCAACCTGGAGACGAACAACAAAAACGCAGAAGCAAAGAAACAATGCAAAAAACACCAAAAAAACTAACAAGCAAGCAAACAAACAAACAAATAAACAAAGTAAACAAAGCAACAAATTAGACACAACTCTACTCCTCCCCCGTTTGTTCACGGAGAGGGGGGGGGGGAGGAAAAGACAGAACACAGTGTGTTGATGGCATGTTCGCAGACAAAGTATGGGCGCGTGAAAGTAAAATGAGCATTGTACGAGTCGTAAGCAGGGGTTTCAGTTAATAATTAGTGTTCAGATCGCTGGAATGGGTTTTCAACCAGTTCACAAGGGCGATTGCCAGAATTGCTTTCAGTGTATTCTGAAGGTGATTGTTCGTTTCTCTCTCTCTCTCTCTCTCTCTCTCTCTCTCTCTCTCTTTCTCTCTCTCTCTCTCTCTCTCTCTCTCTCTTTCTCTCTCTCTCTCTCTCTCACTCTCTCTCTTGTTCGTTCTCTCTCTCTCTCACTCTCTCTCTCTCGTTCGTTCTCTCTCTCACTCTCTCTTTCTCTCTCTCTTATTTGTTCTTGCTCTCTCTCTTTCTCTCTTGTTCGTTCTCTCTTTCTCTCTCTCTCTTGTTTGTTCTCTCTCTCTCTTGTTTGTTCTCTCTCTGTCTTGTTTGTTCTCTCTCCCTCTCTTGATCGTTCTCTTTCTCTCTCTCTCTCTCTCTCTCGTTTGTTCTCTCTCTCTCTTCTCTCTCTCTCTCTCTCTCTCTTCCTTTTCTTACTTTATCATTTTTTTTGTTTTGGTTTTTGTTGTTGTTCTGTTTTTGAACTGTTGAACTTGTTATAAGTGCTTGGATGCTCGTCATGCACATTATTTCGAAACATGATTGTTGGTTATGTTTGCTCACTTTGTTTCGGTTCGATTCATACATCGACAATTGGCGTCTCTACATCTGTTTTTGACAGAAGAAAGGGCGTTGGGCGTGGGGTATTTGAAGAGAGACGGGGGATGGGAGCACTGCATAGCTTTCCGCTGGGGTGGGGTGGGGGGTTCTGGGTTAAGGGGCTTATTTCGCAGGCCACCTAACCCCTTAACCCCTAAAATCTTCAACCCACCCAATCTCCCAAAACCGCAGGTGCAGTAAAAAGAAATCTACCCCGGCTGGGACGCACGTGGCGAGTGGTGGCGGGTAGCACGAGCCGGTGTCATTATTCTCCCATCCCTCACTGTCCCTGTCGCGCCACGCCCTTCTCAACACTCAGCGGCACTATAACCACTACCATCCCCACCTACTCTCACCCCCACACTCTTTGTGCACAGGCTTTTTTTCAGGGGTGCATTCAGTGCAGAAGCTTTTTTGTGGTGTGTTAATGTTCTATGCACAAGCTTCTATGTGCGTATTCTAGGCACAAGCTTTTGTGTTTGTGCTCTGTGCACAAGCTTTTCTGTGTGTATTTTGTGCACAAGCTTTTGTGTTTGTACTCTATGCACAAGCTTTTATGTCTGTATTCTATGCACAAGCTTTTAAGTGTGTATTCTTGGCACAGTATTTTGTGTTTGTACTCAATGCACGAGCTTTTATGTGTGTATTCTATGCAAAAGCTTTTGTGTTTGTACTCTATGCACAAGCTTTTATGTGTGTATTCTATGCGCAAGCTTTTGTGTTTGTACTCTATGCACAAGCTTTTATGTGTGTAGTCAATGCACAAGCTTTTGTAGCTGTACTCTATGCACGAGGTTTTATGTGTGTACTCAATGCACAAGCTTTTATGTGTGTATTCTATGCACAGGCTTTTTGTGTGTGTATTTTGTGCACAACTTTCGAGGGTATATTTTATTTTCTCCGGCGGCAGAAGTCGTGTGGGATATAGCTATGGGAGACTGCTTGCTTTCTCAGGGAATCAGCAGAATCAACGTCAGGAAATTGCCAGTGTAGAGGTGATCACATGATCTTTCTGTTTCGACTGCTTGCTTTACAGGACGATAATTCAACATTGAGCTACTGACTTTTCAGTTTTGCTATGATGATGGCAAATCGCTGTGAGTTTTCCCGAGTGTCTGCATTTTAACGCTCTTAACGGCTAGATTATTGAAGTACCAGTCCTGCCATACTATTTCGACATTACGTGAGCAGTTTGTAATATTTCGCAGAGATAATTGGAATTACTGAGCTATTCCTGATTGTTTAGGCTTTCTCGCGTCTTCAGGTCAATTCAGTTGAATATGACTTTATTAAATCCTTTAATCCTTATGGAAATTGATTTCCGAAACCACAGGCTCGTAAAAACAAACGCGCACACGCGCGCGCGCGCGCGTGCACACACATACACATACACACACACGCACACATACACACACTCATACACACACACACACACACAACAACACACACACACACACTCGCACACACATACATACACACACACGTCTCTCACGCACACTACAACACACACACTCTCTCTCTCTCTCCTCTCTCACACACACACCCACCACCCCACCACACACACACACACACACACACACACACACACACACACACACCACACTACACACACACCACCACGCACCACCACACACACACCCCACCACGCACGCACACACACACACACCACACACAACACACACAGCAAGCAAACTCAGCAGCCACACATGGATGAGGCATTAAATTTATTTTAAATGAAAATTGACCCATAATGTCTACGGACCACACAAACCATGAAACATCAGGGTTTCACGCACACACCCCTGTAGACAAGACAAAACAGCCACACAAAGTAATAATAACAACCATTACATCACGCATACGAGTAAACCACTCAAAATATAAATCCAGACTACACCAACTATTACTCCTATGGAAATATCTTTAAAACTAAGCCATTTCCACACGCAATTAAATGTTAAAGAAAGGTACATCTCACATTATGAGATCGCCGTTTCAAATTCATGCACGCGCCACCACGCTAAACTTTGTAAATATGTAAAGCATGGAAGCATTTCAAAATTCATGCACGCACACACAGCGCTAAACTTTGTAAATATGTAAAACATGAAAGCATTTCAATTTCGGGCACGCGCACACCAGGCTGAACTTTGTAAATATGTAGAACATGAAAGCATTTCAAATTCACGCTCGAGCACACCACGCTGAACTTTGTAAATATGTAAAACATGAAAGCATTTCAATTTCAGGCACGCGCACACCACGCTGAACTTTGTATTCAATTTCAGGCACGCGCACACCACGCTGAACTTTGTATTCAATTTCAGGCACGCGCACACCACGCTGAACTTTGTAAATATGTAGAACATGAAAGCATTTCAAATTCAGGCACGCGCACACCACGTTTCTCTCATCCCTTGTCGTCCCCTGCAAACACCCCCCCCCCCCTGCTTACACACATAAAACATGAACGGAAAGATAAGAAAGAGCGCACACGCCAAAGTTAAGATAGACAGACTTTCCTTCCCTTCCCCTTCCCTCCCCAACCCCAAAATGCTTGTGTGGATCGATGGGAGCACTTAAAAAAAAAGTTACGAGTTTGCCGATCCTGCGAAATATAATTATCATGCTTACTGGTGTCACAAAGACTGATCATTTCAGTCGTAACGAGATAATGCTACGAGTATGCCAGGATCATATAGATTTTGCTGCCTCAAAGACGTTATAAATAATTCTTTTTATAATGTCTTTGGTCTACCTCTAGCTGTCGGCAGGTGATAGTGGCCAAATCCTGGGCTTTCGCACTAGTAATATCATCTAGCCCGATGTTCCATTGAACTGGTCAATTTTTTTCTTTTTTCTTTTTTCTTTATCTCCCTTCCCCTTATTTTCTCAGTTTATTTGATTTTATTTAATTTTTGTTTGTTTTGTTTTGATGTCTCGAAGTTTACTTCTGAACGAGGTTATCTGCCATCAATTTGCTGTCCGGTCCGACGTGCTTTGGGTGTTGTTTGGTGTGTGTGTGTGTGTGTGTGTGTGTGTGTGTGTGTGTGTGTGTGTGTGTGTGTGTGTGTGTGTGTGTGTGTGTTGTATGATGTTGTGTGTGCGTGCGTGTGTGTGTGTGTGCGTGTTTGTGTGTGTGTTCTTTGGCTTTTTTATTTTCTCTGAAAATTTGGCCTAGGGCTTATCCCCTTTTGGAGCTAACAGTTTCCATAGACAGTAACAGAAGTGAAAGGAGAAAGATTAAAGGACTAGGAACAGTCTGGTTTGGGTGGTGGGAGGAGAGAGTGACTTGGTGTTGTATTGAGGAGGGGTGTTGGGAAGGGGGGAGAGAGAGGAGTATGGGGCAGTCTCGTACCCAGGGGATTTGTCCACCTCTGACCAGCTGGCCTCCGGGTTGGGGCCGGAGAATATTGTACAGTGACCTGCCCCTTGTTTTTTGCCGGCTGCTGGCTGTAGCAGTCTGGCGTCTTGTCGTCTGTGTGTGGAGAGGGGTAGAGAGACAAAACGGAACAAATGTCGCTCATTTTGGACACAGCTTTTTGTCTGCTGTCCTGATCTCTACCCCCCTGTTCTGTTCCATTCGCTCGGATGTTTGAAGAGGTGATGGGTGTGGTTGACTAGTGACAGAGTCTACAGCTTTAGTATGAAGGCGCCTTAAGGACACCCACTTGAGAAGATTCTGCATTGATGCTAGGTCATTTATCGTCGAGTTCTCCGTTCAGAGTAATTTGTGAATTGGTTGTTTATCCTCTTTTTTTTTCTCTTTTTTTTTTCTATTTTCTTACAGAAATCTGTCTCAAAAATGAATTGAATCTATTCATAACGACGTAGAAGTACTAGATCTATTTAGTTCTGTATGATTTCTAGCCCCTTGGCGGTCGAGGCGATCATATCACAAAGTAGCATAGCGCTGTTTTGGATCTGTCTATGGGCGATCGTATCACTAAGTGCCACACGGCCGTAGTTTAGAGTCTGTATTATCAGGTGATCCTTCCACTCAGTGCGACAGCGCTGGTTTGGGATCTACGTATGACTATGGTGTCACATACTCGTTATACTTAATGTGTCAAACAAGCGAAAAATTTAGCTTAGTAGAATTGGTCTGTTTGGTCAGATTTGTCAAGAAAAACACTAATAAGACACGTCTAAAAGGTGTAGAAGCCACCACCATGGACACTGAGCTCGGTATGTGCGGCTGCATCTCAAACTGATCCAGCAGTTGATGGGTAGACATCGTCAACATAAACCAGTCATGTGCCAACGGAGACTCTAGTGCAAACACTAGTGTTGGGGTCGTCTTTTTGCCAGAGCTAGTGATGGTGTTGTATAATTCACTTTAGACCGATCCTTGCTTTCATTCTCTCGCACATACAACAGATGCACGCAAAATGTCTGACGTGTATAACATATCAACAATCGAAAGTCAGCCATCAGCTGCCGGCTCCATTTGAGATGTATCGCATTGGAGTTCGGTTTTCTTAAGGAAAACATGGCGTCGTTTTACCTCTTAGTTTTATAAAACTCAGAAAACTTCCTCTATAAGAGAAATATAATCAGTCTAATGTTTGAAATGTTTTGTGTATCATTGATTCAAGCTGTCTTGCGCTCAATTAAGTGGTAAAGACGTTTGTAAAGTTTTGTCCAAATAAAGATCCAGATAAATAAATAATGTATAAACAATAATTTCTTCAAAAAACTTTGTTTTGGCGAAATCTGATCACGTAACACCCCGTCTCGTTTTCTGACTGTTAGTGCTTGGTGTTTTCCTTTTCTTTCTTTCTTTCTTGTTTTTTTTATTTTTTTAAATTTTTTTTCTATTTCATTTGAAGATAAACACCTGCACGCAAAAATATTTGTTAAAAAAAACTATATCATTTTTGTTTAAAATATACGAAGTATAGTTGCGGATTCTTTAGAAATATTTCACACACACACACACACACACACACACACACACACACACACACACACACACACACATATGCACAAACACGCGCGCGCGCGCCCGCGTGCGCGCATCTATATCTATGTATCTATTTATATCTATATGTATATATATATAAATACAATATGTGTGTGTATGTGTGTGTGTGTTATTTCTATAACGTCGCAACTAAACTCTCTATCAATTTCTTTCTCTCACACACACGCGCGCGCCCACCACACACACACGCGCGTGCGCGCGCACACACACACATCTACATATATATATATGTATTTATATATATATACATATATAAATAGATGTATAGGTATAAATAGATATATATAGATGCGTGTGTATGTTTATGTGTGTGTGTATGTGTGTGTGAGAGAGAGAGAGGGAAGGAGGGAGGGAGAGAGCGAGGCGAGGGAAGACCTACCTTATGGACCCTTTTTCTTTCTCCCATCAGCTATAGTCGGCCTGCCCATTCATTTAGGAATGACCCCTGACCTCTCAACCCCCGGGGTCCCGGGACTTGATTTTTGACAGCCTTGGTTCCACACAGCTTATTTTCTCCCTGCCATGACTGATTAGACTTGCCCACCCACCCCAATACCCCACCGGCACCCCGCGCTTTCCCCACCCTTGTGTCGGCACCTCCCCATACCGCACAAGGCATTGTCTCCTTTTTCCCCCTTCCCTCGCTTCCCTTCCTAACCTCACCCCTCCCCCCCTCCCTTTCTTCCTCCACGCACGCGAGGCGATATCATGTAGAGGTTGTCTATCTTGACAGTGGGTGAGCTCCCTTCGTGAAAATCCGATTTCCGTTCTGTCAAGCGGGGAGCCGTGATTGATGATGAGTGTACCTGTCTTATTTGTTCTCCCGTTCCCTTGTGCATCCCCCTGGGCTGTTTATTTCTCTTTATTCCTTTTCGATGTCAACTCTTTTCTTTTCTTTCAGCAATATAAGCAAGAAAAAAAAGGGAGTAACCGAAGAGAGACAGATTAAAAATAATTACTGTGTGTCTGCTCCAGTTGTCGGGTTATTTCCCTTTGCTTCTCTTTCCTTTCTTCTGATGATGTGCAAGTGGAGAGAGAAAAAGAGAGGAGGATATATTTAGAATTATGCATGATGATTTTTGGTCTTTGTGGTTTTCATTCATAGGGATGGGTGGGTAAATGAGGGAGTGAGAGGAAAAGAGAGTAAATGAGAGAGAAAGAGAGAGAGAGAGAGAAAGAGGAGTGGATTCGTAGAAACCCCTTCAATACGGAAAACTTACCGGCTTGTGAATTCTAGTTGTAATGGGGAGACTTCTCTATTTCTATAATTATACTTGAAAGACAAAAAGATACGCTTCCACAAGTAGACTTCTTTTTTGTATCCAGATTTGCCAACAACATTTCTGAAAGATTTCTACTCAGAATCATTGGCAACGTATGCAACTTGAAAACGTTTTCATTCTCAAGGATAGTAGTAGTGTGTCCTAGCGGATATGTCTCGCAGCTATTTCTTGCTTTTCCACACACATACAATTTAAGCGTACAAACATAAAAACGAAATGCGTTAATCGAAAATCTATATGTCGTAATAAGTCTCCTGCATTAACACAGGGCACACCGGAGTCTCAGTTTTACACACAAAACCTTTGAACATTATATTTCTCAAGGATTTTAGCATTAGATGTCAGTGGATCTGCCTTACAGCTGATATTTGCTGCTCTGCACATACAATACAGACATACAAACGTGAAAAGGAAATACACGAGTCAAAAACATATGTGCCGTTAAAAGATTTCTGTACCAACATAGGATACATTTTAGACTTGGCTTTTCACATAATCATAGTCTCAGTTTATGATAAAGTTAAGCCTTCAGTTGTTGGGACTGGACTTGGTAGTTTCTACAAATTGCACTGTGTGAGCCTTCATTTCTGGAATATTTATGTTCAGCAGATTATTAGTATTAAACTACTTGCCAAGAAAGTTTGCTTTTAAATGTGGGGAGGGGAATGAGGTGGGGACCCGAAATTCAGGATTTTGAAGTCAAGATGTGATAAATGGTTTATTGTGTCATTTAGAACGTTGATTTGCTGTGTAATTGTTGTAACTGTATAATTCACCCGTTGATGCTTTAGATAACCCCTTTAAAGTCTCAGAGTATGATTTTGAGGTTGATGGAACAACCGTTATCTGTTGCATTCCACTCGTTCAGAGGTCAAGCTGGTTCGTGGGATAGTTGTCAAATGTGGCAGGTTTTCGGGCTTACCTCCATGGATACTTCGTGAGCATAATCTTCGGGGGAAATTGACTTTTTGCTTCATGTGCGTGTTGGTTACTGGTCAGGGGCATTGGTCACTGATGCTTTGACCAGTGTGATGGACATACTGCCTTCTACACAGTGGTGTTAGCGTCAGCACGTGACATGCGGATACCTTTGATCTTACCATGTGCTGAGCTGAAATCCTCTTTTAACAACCTGGCAGCTGCGGTGATTTTCGTGCGCTCATTGTACTAATAATTAGCCAGGCCAGCAAAACCGTAAAGAGCACAGGTTAGGGTATGTTGAAACCGAGAGAGAGAGAGAGAGAGAGAGAGAGAGAGAGAGAGATCAGAATTCGGAATTTTAATGAATACAGGCCCATAGGCCCTTTTATGGGGGTAATCAATACACACGCATATGTCACAAACATAATAATGGACGCCCAAATCCAACATGACCTTAAATAACTATACAGAATAAATATACATGTAATCGTTATCTCCACTGTTGTAGGTCATCATCATCATCATCATCATTCTCCTGCCCATGATGGGCGTAGAGGAGAGATGAGAGACACCCTTGAAGCCAGCCGTCGCCAACCGGTCCTGTCCTCCGCCTGTCGCACCAGCGTGGGGCCATCCAACCTGGTCCATTCTTTGATGTTGTCCATCCAGCATTTGGCTTGTCGTCCCCTTCGTCTGCCGCCTCCCAGTGTACCCTGGAGGACCGTTTTGGGCAGTGAGTTGTGGCGTGTGACATGCCCGAACCACGACAGCTTCCTGTTCTTGACTGTTGCCAGGAGGGGTTCTTGTGGGCCTGCGAGTGTTGTTATTTGGCTCCACACAAAGTCGTTTGTCTTCCGATCTTGCCAAGAGATCCCGAGCAAGCGCCTGAAGCATTTAGTTTCAAACGTCTGGATTCTCTTGGTGGTCTCTGCTGTCATGGTCCAACTCTCGCATCCATACAGCAGGATGGGGAGCACCAGGGACTTGTACAGCTTCATCTTCGATGGAAAGCCGATCTCTCTGCTCTTCCAGATCTTGTTTAGCTTTACCATTGTTGCTGTTGCGATCGCTAGTCTGGTCTTGATTTCTGTTGTAGAGCGACCGTCTTTGGTGAGAGTGGCGCCAAGGTATTTGAAAGCGTCCACTTCTTCAAGCTGTTGCCCGTTCATGTAGATTTCAGCATGGGTGTTAGTTGTGCTGTTGACCAGGACTTTGCTTTTTTCTGTGCTCACTTCCATTCCGTGTGCACCTGCACTTTCTTCCAGTCTCATGGTCAGGTCTTGTAGTTCTTCGTTGCTGCCTCCCATCAGGTCGATGTCATCTGCGAACCTCAGGTTGTTGATGGTTCTTCCTCCGATGGAGACAGTGGAGTGGAAGTCATGGAGGGCTTCACGCATGATGTTCTCCAGGAAGAGATTGAACAGCACGGGAGAGAGTAGGCAGCCTTGACGGACTCCAACTGTGGTCTTGAAGTAGTCCCCTATCTGGTTGTTGAGGAGAACTGCGCTGCTGGCAGTGTTATACAGCGCCTGGATGGTTTGGACGAGACCTTCCTCTATGCCAAACTTTCTTAGCACCTGCCACAAACCCTTATGCCACACCCTGTCGAATGCTTTTTTAAAGTCTATGAAGTTGTGGAACAGGTCTCTCTGATGCTGCAGATGTTTCTCCATCATTATCCGGCAGGTGAAGATCTGTTCTACTGTGCTTCTGCCCGCCCTAAATCCAGCTTGTTCTTCCGCAAGGTGTTCTTCCGCTTCTTTCTTCAGTCGATTCAATATGACTCTGAGCATGATCTTGCTGGTGTGGCTAATGAGACTTATTGTTCTGTAGTTCTGGCATTGGCGCATATTTCCCTTTTTGGGCAGGGGGATGATGAGTGATTGAGTCCATTCTGTGGGCCACTGTTTTGTCTCCCAGATCTTCTGACAAATCGATGTTACACGAGTGACCAAATCATTCCCTCCATGTTTGAGCAGCTCTGCTGGGATATTGTCTGCTCCAGGTGATTTCCCTGCTGGTAGGCTGCGGATGGCTTCTTCCACTTCTTCTCTCATCACTGGTAGCGGTGAGGATTCCCTCAATGGTGTTGAGTCCCCCTGAAACAAACTGTCATCTGGCTGTATTGGGTAGTTGTATAGTTCTTGGCAGTACTGCGTCCATCTGTTCAGAACAGCGGAGCTTTCTGTCAGCAGCTCGCCTGAGGTATCCTCGATGACTGACGATCTGTTTTGCTGCGTCTTGGTAAGGTTTTTCAGTGTGGTGAAGGCATGTTTGCTGTTTCCTTTTTTCATGCCTTTCTCGATGTTCTCACACTGGTTGTTGATCCATTGTTCTTTGGCTTCAATCATTTTCTTCTTTACAAGGTTGTTGGTTTTACGATACTGTGCGGCTTCTTCAGGGCTGGAGTTTTTCGTCTTCTTCAGTGATCTTCTGTTGTCGCAGAGGTCAAGGATGTCATTTGAGATCCATGCTTGGTGTTTCTTCCTCTGTCGCCCCAGTACCTCCTCTGCTGTTTCGCGGACTGCCTCACCAAAGTTGTTTGTGAGGTCGTTGATGTCGCTGTCCAGGAAGTTGAGTGCCGCGAACCGCCCCCCGAGCTGTGCCTGGAATGCCTCTTCTATCTCTGGATCTTTTAGCTTTTCCAGGTCAAACTTGATGCGTGGCTGCGCAGCTTGGTACTTCTTTTTCAATTTGATCTTCATTGTGAGCAGCACGAGGTCGTGGTCGCTGCCTATATCAGCTCCAGGGTATGTCCTCGTCTTTGCTTTATTAATGCTTGATTTGAAGCGCCGCGGTGTGAGGACAAAGTCGTAGGTACAGACACGTAATTCTTCACAGTTTTACATTGGCAATACTGCTTTCTTGCACCTTGAAGACAGCGACGAGAAATGTACCTTTGTTAACTTTTTTTCTTTTTCTGTGGAGCCATTGATCAGTGCACTAACGCATTTTCTTCTAAATCGTTACCTTCAGAGGTAAGAGAGAGCGAGAGAGACAGAGAGACAGTCCAGGACTAAAACAGTAGCATGGCGATGAAATAGACACAGAGAGAGACAGAGACAGTGAGAGTGAAAGAAAAAGACGGAGAGACAGACAGACAGACAGAGTCCAAGACTGAATCAGTAACATGGCAATGCAAATTGCTGTAGTCTTGACAGTTTCAGTCTCCGTCCCGTGCTTTGCTTGTGTACCTGAAGGAGGACGTCCTGGAGAGTTCATGATGACAAACATAGCTGGCTGTGATATCTTGAAATGTTCAAAGATATGATAGTTGTGTTTATATTAGAGACTCGAGTAATTATTTCCGATTTGGATTTGCTCCGATGGTATTGTTTGTGGTAATGCATGGTATAGATTTCTTTTGGATTACCTGAACATTGATAATCAATCGTAGATATTTTACACGTACGTGTCACGAACACGATCGCAGATGTCGCAGTTCCTGTTGTTGCTTGGGATTGTATGTGGATTAGTGGATGTGTGTTTGTGTGTATGTCATTTCTTTCTAATATTGTTGATGTATTCTACATTCGTAAAAGAGCTGCATGATTTGGTTTATTTGAATCATATTTGACGTTGGTTGCACGTTGCTATATTTCCCAAACGGGACATGAAAACATTTTCGAATTAAGACTGCAAAAAAGCAACTAACTCATAGTTCAAACGTTCTCCGACCAGGTCAACTGTTCGCGCCAGACCTCCGGGCAGCGGACGAACGCCATCTTCGGCACGCTCACCATCACCACCACCCGCACCACCCACACCACCATCCGCACCACCCTCACCGTCACCACCACCACCACCACCGCCACATACCCCTGGACATCCCGCTGGAGCCCAGCCCCATGCCGGACCCTCTTCGTGAGCGACAGCTGTCCCACCTGGCCGAGTTGGACAGGTTAAGGAGGAGCGCGGTGGTCACCAGCAGGACATCCGAGCTGGACATCAGGTCCTCCGGCGCCCCCACCATCGCCGACCTGGACGTTCTGAGGAGAGTGTCCGCTGTGTCCGCTTCCCGCCACTGCGCCGGCGGTCCCGACCTGTCCGACATGAGGCCCGTCACCGTGACCGTTTCTGAGTCCGGCTCCAACGGTCATAAAACGCCCAGTGGTAAGTAAAGAAAAAACTTTCGTTTTGCGAGAGTGGCGTTGACAGCTTGTTGGCTTGTATGTATGTTATGATGGCTTTCGTCTGTTTGCTGTCTGGATGTTTCTGTCTGGACGCCTGTCTATTTTCGTTTTTCCTGTATTTTCTTTCTTTCTATCTTTCTTTCTTTTTGTCTTACATATTTTAGCGTTCCGTTTTTTTTACTCAGGTACGTGTATGCACATTGTTTAGCCCACACTGTGCAGGCGGTATGTTGCTGCACAGTCTTCGTATTCTGTCTTCGGTGGGCGTGCATGCTGAGCATTTTTTGTTTTTCTGTAAGCCAGTCACAGGCCTGACGTAAAAAGATCTTAAACTTAAAAAGTCTTTAATGAGCATATTTGATGTTTTGCATGCGCACACATACGGAGTGGGTTTAGGTACTGCTGATCTGGGAGATCATCAAATTCTCTGCCTTTTATGCACACGGCAGAGTTGTCTGGGCGAATTGAACTCAGAATCTTCTGTTTGAAAGTCCGACGGTTATCCCCAACCAAGGCCGTCTGTCTTTTTAGTTGCAGCAATTAATGAGTGCCACAAGACCTCTCAGCCTTGGTCCGTGGTACAGTGCCTTGCCTGAGGCAAAATAAATAGTATTTTATCGTCTGCATCGGGACTCATAAGAACTACGGTGAGATTTTCACAGGTTAATATTTTAATTATTTTTAAAACTTTAGACTAACGTTTTGCAATTATTGTCCTGGGTTTGATCTTTCCTTTTTCATTATTTATTTATAATACATACATACATACATACATACATACATACATACATACATACATACATACATACATACTATATGTATATATATATGTATATAATGTGTTTATATAAATATATATACACATATGTATGTATGTATATATGTATATCTACCGGTTATAAGCTACAGCTTATTTGGCATAGAGTATATCGCCAGGGGCTGCTTTCGACGGTGGGAGAGATTCTCGGATCTCACCGGACAGTCTCCAGCCAAATAGGTGCTATCCCGCTGCAGTCTGTCTTCTGCAATGGGTGCTTGGACATTGGAAATTACCGACAAGACTGCCAGACCTGCATTAGGCACACAAGAAGGCAAACTAAACATAAAACGAAAGAGGCCAGCTCTCAAACTGGGATGTTGGAACGCCCGTACAATAACAACAGGGCTGTCAGAAAACCTTGACGACATCAGCAATACCAGAAAGACAGTTGTCATCAACGACCAGCTTCTGATAGTACAGGTAGACACAGCCTCTTTGCAAGAAACGCACCTGGCTGACTCAGGCACGCTCAAAGAGAAAGACCACTCCTTCGTCTGGTAAGCAAACAGTGCTGAGGAGCACAGAGAACACGGAGTTGGATTTGCAGTCTGGAACTTCCTGCTGAACATGATTGATCGAGGTGACATGAGATCTGAACGCCTGCTGACTCTCCATCTCCATACGTCTGACGGCCCAGCCACTCTTATTAGCGCTCCTACTCTAACATCTACACCAGATGCAAAGGACGAGTTCAATGCTATCCTCAGTGACACTATCAAAAATTTCCCTAACAAATCACACCTTGTCCTTCTTGGGGACTTCAACGGCGGAGTGGGTGCCGATTACAACTCTTGGCCTGTCTGCCCTGAAGGTTTCGGAGTTGGCAAAATCAGTGAAAATGGGCAGCGCCTCCTGGAGCTTTGTTCGTATCATGGCCCTCTGTGTGACCAACTCTTATTTACAGGCGAAGCCTCAACACAAAGTGTCATGGAGACATCCTCGATCAAAACATTTATACCAGCTGAACATGGTCATTGTCAGACAAACAAGCCTCAGGCTCGTGTTTCTCATCCGCACATACCATAGTGCAGACTGTGACACGGACCGCTCACTTGTGTGTTACAAGATCAGGCTGCAACGTAAGAAGCTCAATTGTACCAAACAAGAGGGGAAGCCTAGCACTGACACCTCCAAGATGCAGTATCCGGAGGAAGTTGATGAATTTGCCTAGTCTCTCAAAGATGCTCTATCCACAGGCCAACTGCACAATTCTGCTTCAGAAAAATGGGACCACCTCCGGGAAAACAGAAAACAGCCTAAGCTGCCTTTGGGAGAAAGACCTCCAAGAACAACGACTGGTTTGAAGCCAAGTGCGGTGAGATGACTCCCGTTATTGAAGCAAAGCTTGCTGCCCTTGCTGAATACAAGCGCTCACCAAGAGAGAA
The DNA here is from genome assembly GCA_030674185.1 of Monoplex corrugatus. Lineage (NCBI taxonomy): Eukaryota > Metazoa > Mollusca > Gastropoda > Littorinimorpha > Ranellidae > Monoplex > Monoplex corrugatus. The sequence continues at coordinate 19,602,270 of JAPXFY010000017.1, read as the reverse complement.
CTCCCTGCAAGCACTCAGAGCTACTAGGAACAGAGTGCAGCAGACAGCAAGAAGATGTGTCGACCAATACTGGCAACAGTTCAGTAACGACAGCCAGATCCATGCAGTTCTTCTGTAGGCTTTGTGGTGCCGGTCAGATCCCCCTTAGTGACTTGTAGTTCTTGCTGTATAATGTGTGATTTGTGTGATGTGTAATTAATCACAATGTCAACTATGATGAATGGTGTTTACTGGATATGTAGCTGTTTATGTATGTGTATTATGTTCATAACTATGTTAGGTACATACGTTTGAATTTAAGAAGAGAAGCTCAGCAAGGCGGAAGAAAAAGAAAGAATTGTCAACTTTTTTGAGGTAAATAGCAAGCAGGATTGGATTTATGATGAATGCTGGAGTTGAGACTATGTTTATACTCCACGCCTTGATTTCTCTTGACTTAGATTTGATAAAAATTTTGTATTGTGTATCCTGGACCTTGCAGAATAACTTTTACCGAAACAGCTCTTACTCGTGGCTTCTGTTGTTGATGTTTAACACAACTCATTCGCATACACACAGATGAATAAAGATATACAACTTGGAGAGGAAATATGTAAATAGATATGTACGAAAATAGACTTAAATACAGACAGTAAGTGAAAACAATAGTTTAATAAGTAGTTATGTATGAATAGCTAACGCATGAATGAATGAATGAATGAATGAATGAATGAATGATGAATGAATGAATGAATGAATGAATAGCGATTTCCAGCCTGCCGAAACGCATTTTTAAATGTTCTTTCCTGATCATTAAGCTTCCTTGAATTTTGTACACTCACACATCTACACAGACATAGAAAAACACGCACGCACACACGAACAGACATACACATCCTCCTCCCCATCATCATCATCATAACCATCATCATCATCATCATCATCATCATCATCATCATCATCATCCGTTTATTGTCAGGTCAACATAAAAGTAGTTACACACGCAAACTCACACATATACACACAAGCAAGCGCGCGTGCTCGGAAAAAGTGAAAGATGTTACAAATTCATCTCATTGTGAAATATATATATATGTACACTTGCCATAAGAAAGTACATCCAGATGTTCAGTCTCTGTCTGTCTGTCTGTCTGTCTGTCTTCTGTCTCTGTCTGTCTGTCTCTCTGTCTCTGTCTCTCTCTGTCTCTCTCTCTCTCTCTGTGTGCATGTCTATCTGTCTGTCTGTCTGTCTTTCCTCTCTCTGTCTGCATGTTTGTCTCTCTGTCTCTGTCTCTGTGTCCCTTTGTCCTCTCCCCCCCCCCTCCTCTCTCTCTCTCTCTCTTTCTTTTCTGTCTTTCTCTTTTTCCCAACTTTCTCCTTCTGTCCATCCGTCTAGACAGGCTTGCATGTAAATGAGTTTACCGACGTCATTAGCAAACTCGACGAAATATCGAAAACTACAACAACAACACTTTGATTGTGATGATAATTATTGATATTGTTCGATGTGACTTTTCATATGATATTTTAAAAAACAAAAACCGTTCATTCCCACATTGTCTAAATAAATGACCTACAGTCGATGTGTAATAACATTTCCGAGTTATGAAAAAAAAAATCTTTTGTGTCAGTGGTTCGTGGAGTTGTCATGGATAGACGTTGGGTGGGGATGGGGGTGGTTTCCTTATCAGGGAGAGGGGGAATTAGTGTCACTGTTATTAGAAGGGGACTTATTAGACAGTGTCATGTGTGTATTGGATCAGAACAGGCACCATTTAAGCTCCAGCGAGTTGAGACAACAGCAGTGCCGAGTCTCTAATAGTGAGTAACTCTGGAGCGGATTGATATCGCTGTCTGTTAGGGACTTTCTTCCACTGCTTCGATAAATTGAACGAAATGGATGGTGTACAGAAGTGTCGGAATGAACGGCAAGACATTATCGCCGCTGAAGGCACACAAAATATGGAGCAACAAAAATAAATGAAGAGATAGGTACGTAGATAGATAGGTAGATAGATAGATTGATAGACAGACAGACAGACAGACAGACAGATATATAGATAGATAGATAGATAGATGATATAGATAGATAGATAGATAATGATGATGATAAACAGACAGACAGATAGGTAATACATACATACATACATACATACATACATACATACATACATACATACATATATACATGCATACATACATACATATGTACGTACGTACGTACATAATACATACATACATACAAACGTACATACTACGTACATACATACATACATACATACATACATACATACATACATACAATACATACATACATACATACATACATACATACATACATACATACATACATAGATAATCAAAAATGAATAAATATAAATCACCTGAAGAAATTATATTAACAGATGAATGGAGACAGAGAAAAGATTTTAAATTGATCAAACGAACAAATAGATGACTTAGACGAACGAAACAAAGAATTGGAAGAATGAACAGAAGAAAGAGATCGTAAATGAATAAAACAAAGGTTAAGGTATGATCAAGTTTCTGTAATTTGCGGTATAATAAATTTACTCTAATTCAGAAATAAACTGAAAAAAAACAAAAAGCCACCGCTTGGGTCTCCCTGACCTAGACCATTCATTATCCCATCTCTTTAACTTTTCAATAAAATTGTTTTGCCCTTGTCAGAATATGAAAATAATGCTAGAAAAAAAAAGAAGAAATGAATTGCAACTGTAATGAACAAACTATCAATTAAATACGAGAGAATGAAAGGAGGGGACACCCCACCCCACACACACTAGAAAGAGAAAACAAGAACAGTCAATAATGAGCAAAGGAGCGAGGAGAAGATGAAAATAAAGGAGAGGTGGAGGATGGGTAAACAGTGATAAAATCCTGATATTGTCAAGCCATGTAGGCAACTTCATTCTTTTACTGTTGTTTTAGACGCATACTCCATACGGTCTTCTCTCTTCCTTCTTATGTACGTCGAAGGCTGTCTGGGACAGTGTAGCATATCATCACTTGGACTGCCTGTCGTTGGCCACCAGAAGGAAGATGCATGAGAAAGAGACCCAGGAACACGTGGCCAAGAACAGTAGTTGGAGAACTCAAGGTCCTGAAACAAAACCTGGGGTACCATACAAAAGCTGGTCCTGAACAATAGGAATTGAGGGTCCATGTTGCTGCCCGGCATCTGTAGGCCAGTGGCATAATGGCAAAAAGTAAAAAAAGGAAGTTCCCTGCCCCCCGTACGGTACCATGACGAGATGTACATTTCTTTCAGGTTTACAGTTCTTTAACGTTTACTGTAAGGTCTGACCTTTGTCTGCTTTGTAATGATCGGTTTATCTCAGCGCACGTTAAAGAGGTCTGACCTTTGTTCTGCTTTGTAATGATCGGTTTATTCTCAGCGCACGTTAAAGATCCCACGGCCACAATCGAGTTGTCCCTGGCAAGATTATCTTGAAAAATCCACTTTCATAAGGTAAACATAATACACGCGTACAGAAGAAGAAAAGAAAAGAGTCAGTGGCGCTGCACTGCGGCGACGTGCTCTAACTGGCGAAAACAGTTCGAATTTCACATGGTAAATAAATCTGTTATAACAAAAAGAAAAATGCAAACACAATTCTGTAACAGCAATTTTTTTTCAGCACTGCGAATTTTCTCGGATACGTATACACGCCTTGTTTTTTCTCACACTGTGCAGTCTGTATTTTGCTACGCATCCGGCGTATTCCTTCTTCGGTGGGGTGCATGCTGGAGTTTTCATGTTTCGACAGGCCGGCCACTGACATGATCTACAGGATCTTTAACGTGCATAGTTGATATTCTGCGTGTGTATACATACGAAGGGCGATTAGGTGCTGGCACGTCTGGAAGCGTGTTATCTTGAAGATGGGGAAAGATCTCCACCCTTTATCTACCAAGCGGAGGTGTCTGGGGTGATCGAACCTAGGACCTTCAGATTAGAACTCTGACGTTTATCCTTTTGACTACTGCGGCCGTCTTATAACAACGAGTAATTCCATGTTTATGCTTTCTACTTCTCTCTCTCTCTCTCTCTCTCCTCTCTCTCTCTCTCTCTCTCTCTTCTCTCCATGTCAGTCTGTCTTTCTGTCTCTCTCTCCATGTCTGCCTCTCTCTCTCTCTGTCTCTGTCTCTCTCTCTTTTCTTCCTCCCTCCCTCCCTCTCTCTCTCTCTCTCTGTATCTGTCTCTGTCTCTGTCAGTATCTGTCTGTTTCTTCTTCTGTCTTTCTTTCTTTGTTTTCATTGTTCTTTTTCCTACACACACACACACACACACACACACACACACACACACACACACACACACACACACACACACACACACACACACACACACACACACACACACACACACACACACACACCACACACACACACACACACCAAGAGCTTCTTCTTACAGGTCAATCCAGATGATTTCCCTTTTCACAAACGAGAACTTGCAGAGAGAAGAGAGAAGAAAGAAAAAAAACTGGAAGAAGTCCAAATAAAATCGGAAATGACGTGAAATCCCAGAGACAATAAAACAAAGCCGGCGCCGGTAACATCATATAACACTTGGCACAGTCGTGAAGGCGACGGAGAGAGAGAAATAATTACACATTTCTTCTTCAATTATATCATAATTATTGTCGGCTTCTGTGTATTGGTTCTGGGATGTTTTTCTCCAGTTTTTCTTCCTGGCAAGGAACAAATGAACGAACAAACAAACAAATAAACAAACAAAGTAACCTACCTTACAAGCAAAGCCAGAAATAACCCCCTAAACCCTAGTCAGATTGATCTTCGTTATTGTTTGTTAAGAGTGGTTCTCATTATTGCTTTTTTTAAGTCTTTATTATTGTGCAGTGTTTTTGGAGATTTAGCTTCTTGGTGGTCCCGAAACGATCCAGTAGCGTACACCTTACAACGACAACATCTTAAGTGAGTCGGTGGAGTCAGGTAGGACACCAAAAACGACATCTTAATACTCTCGTAATAGGGTCTGGGTTTCTTTCCGACCCTGTCTCTTTCTGTCTCATTCTGTTGTCTATGTCTTCTTCTTCTCTCTCTCTCTTTCTGTCCTCGTCATGTCTGTTTCTGTCTATCTGTCTCTGTCTCTCTCTCTCTCTCTCTTCTGCTTTCTTCCCCCCTCACTCTCCTCTCCTTGTCTACTGTCCTCTCTCTCTCTCTCTCGTTCTGTTATCTCCCCCTCTCCCTTCCTCTCCTTGTCTTTCTCTCTCTCTCTGTCTCTCTCTTCGTCTGTTTCTCTCCGTCTGTCCTTGTCCTTTCTCTCTCTCTCTTCGCTCGTCTCTGTTCTCTGTTTCTTTCTCCCCTGTCTTTCTCTTCTCCTCTGTCTCTCTCTTCGCTCCTCTCTCTCTTCTTTCCCCCTTCATTCCTTCTTGTCTACCTCTCCTCTCCCTCTCTCTCTCTCGACCCTCTCCTCTCTAGTCTCCTCTGTCTCTCTTTCCCTCCTCTTTCTCTCTCTCTGTCTCTGTCTGTCTGTCTCTGTCTCTCCCTCTCTGTCCCTCCCTCCCTCCCTCTCTCTCTTTTTTTTTTTTTTTTGGCTGTATATTCCACGTCATTTTTATCTCTTCTATTCTATCATGATTGTTTCGAAGCAAGCTTTTTTTTACAAGTCATAGAAATGAGAAGGTGCTGGGCGTATCTTAATGAGCTTGTTACAAATGAGGAGATTGCCTTTATTTGTCATTGTTTTATTTCTCTCTCTCTTTCTCTCTCTCTCTCTCTCTCTCTCTCTGTCTGTCTCTGTCTGTCTGTCTGTCTGTCTGTCTGTCTGTCTGTGGGAGGGAAGGTACGGTATTTTCCACTGTGGTCTACAAAGCAGGGTAGATGTGAAACACCTTTCACCTGTTCCTGCAGAATCAAAGGGAATCTTTGCTCTTATATTTGGCCTTATATTGGATGGACATATTTGCTTGCATCATTTTCTTTCTTTCTCTTTGTCTCTGTCTCTCTGTCTCTGTTTCTCGCTGTCCCTGTCTCTGTCTCTTTGTCTCTCTGTCTGTTCCCTCCTCCCCCCCTCTCTCTCTCATATTGCAATGGGCCAGATGCCTGTCTCTCTGTGTCTGTCTCTGTCTCTCTCTGTCGCGCTCACTTTCTTTCTTTGTCTATCTTTATCTCTTTTTTTGCTTTAGTTCTGTCTTCTTCTTTGCCGTGTTTGCGGTCCTTTCTTCTCCTTGTTGTGGAGTTTCTTCTCTTTTTGTAAATCGCTTTGGGTATCTGATCTTGAACTTGGCGGTAATGTTTATAGAACGTAGCTCTGGCTTCGGCTGTTCGTTGACTGTAGCAGGCCTTTTCTGCGATTATATTTTTCCGCCTGTTGATAATTTCCGTGGCTCATATGTTTTTGGAAACCTGAGCTGCTGATCTTGGTGATGTTTATTGTGGCCCTGTTGGTGGTATCTGGTCTTTCTCTTTCACGTTCGTCTTTTTCTTTCATGTTCTTCATTCAGGCACATTTTAGCATTCATTAATTTTCTAGTTGTTTACACACAGTTGTCATTCAAGACTGATCAAGATCCGCTCACTTTCTAGGTAGTATTATCGCTTCCCGTTTTCATGATTTCTCCCTTGTCCTCATTAACACCACTCAGACCATTGGAAATCATGATGATCTCCTCAACGTTGTTAATATCAGAAACCGAATGATACACGTTTTCCACAGACTATCCTGCATGGTACATAGAACAAAGAGGCAGAAAGACAGGTTGATCAAAGAAAAGGTGGGCAGACAGCATCAGAGAATATAAGATTTAATTTTCAGTGAAGCCCAGATAGTTTGAAAGGACAGAAAGAGGGGCTGAAAATCTCCAAGAAATAATTTGTTGTTCGCCACGAACCATCCTCTGGGTCAAGGAACAGGTGTAGGTGATGATTCCTTGTTACTCTATCTGATTCCTCTTTGTCATCTTTCAGGAACAGGTGAAGGTGATGATTCCTTGCTACTCTATCTGATTCATCTTTGTCATCTTTTAGGAACAGGTGAAGGTGATGATTCCTTGCTACTCTATCTGATTCATCTTTGTCATCTTTTAGGAACAGGTGAAGGTGATGATTCCTTGCTACTCTATCTGATTCCTCTTTGTCATCTTTTACTCCTACTCAACAATTATTGCAATTATTGGGTTTTCATTTTTGAGCTGTTTCCTCAAAAAACACAACGATGTAGCTACATTGCATATTATCAGAAAAGCAGCCCGAAATGTGCCTTTTGACAGTTGTTTTCTCAATCGGATATAACAACAATAGCAACAAAAAGTTCGAATTACAATCCGTGTCATCAACATCTTCTTCCAGATTCATTGGAAACAGTCTGCAGTACTGAGATAGGGTTTCTGCGCTAGACGACTGCGTAGTCGATCTTGGTAAGTCGAATTGTCGGGTCGAGGTTTCTAAATTTAACGTCTCGTCATTCCTTTTGGACGTCTTGCCAGTGGGACAGTTGCGACGACCCGCCACAAACATAACAGACAGGGACCACCCACCGTAAATCCACGCAGCGGCTTAGTATTGAACGGATTTCCGTCTGGAATGCGAAAAGAGGGTTGACCTTTCGATTACGTTAACACCAGTTGGGATCGTACGGCGGACTGCCCTGGACGGTATGTCTACCTGCGTTAATATTTATCAAGCTCAGTTGAGCGTCTTGTCGGGCATGATAGACTCTCGGATGCGTGACAGTTCTCCGACCTGTCTTATGGGTAGTTATGTCTCTTTTCAATCTCCCCACCTACTCCCCCCCCCCCACTCTACATTTTTTTCTTTAATTTTTCTCTGGAAGAAAACCACCACACAGTTTCTATACTAACACAAAGGGCAGGGGGGGATTCTTAGAATGTTTTTCATTTCTTCATCAAGCTGCAGGTTTTCAACAATCGTCGCTTAACTAACAGTCGGTATTTTTTTTTCGGGGCGGGAGCTGGGAAGGAGGGGGGGGGGATATGATTGGTTGAAGAACCTAATATCTGCTGCATATGACGTGACCTTGCGGTGTGAGGTTTTGTAGTTGTGATATGATGAGACCTACGAGCGGTTGGACAGAAGTATGGCATCGCACTGCATAACACAAAGGTCAGGTAACACGCGGCTGTACCATCATGGACAGGCAGGTAGACAAGTGAAGCTGGCCGTTCCCGACGTTTTATGCAGCACCTGTCAAGACCCAGTGACAGTGCTCACCCTGAGTTATTGTGTGGTTTTGGTGCACACCTGTTGAATCACATCGATACTCAAGTAATCCACACCTTCTTTAGTCAGATCAGTAGACAGGGAACACACACCTGCTTGGTCAGATCCATAGCTCTGTCGTGTCAATGTTTATGTGTGGCTGCAAGATCGAAAGTATTATAAACCGAGAAATTAGTCATTCAGTCACTAGATATGATGTGTTTACTGTAAAGCTAAATGAGGCAGGTTGGTTTTAAAACAAATCTTAAAGAGGCTTATCCTAAAAAAATAAATAAATAAATAAATAAACGAAAAACGAAAAAGAAAGGATTCCAAAGAGCCGCAGGTAGTAATCTTAAAGAGGCTTATCCTAAAAAAAAAAAAAACCAAGAAAGGATTCCAAAAACCACAGGTAGTGATTTCTAAATGTTATATTCTAACGATCTTGCCATCATCAAATAAGTTTTGTCTTTCTCGTCATTGAATTCATCTTTTCCATCCATGATCGAAGACGTGAATGTGCTTTGTACCACTTTCAGTCTGTTTTGAACTTACACGCAACTCGTCAAGAACTCAGGATATAGGTGTCTCCAAAAAACTTACCATGATATCACCTAGCATTTTATTTAAGTTGATAATCAGGACGGGCACTGTTTCTGTCGGCTTGCAAAGACTCTGACAGCAAAGGCAAGATGCTAGGATGCTAGTGAATGAATGAATGGATGTATGATTACATTTTGACTTTGCATTCGTATGTCATTCCCGACTAGTTGTGTCTTGTAAAACCCGTTGTGTTTGATATCAATTATGAGATACAACGGGGACACGTTCGTGTTTAACTCGAATTTAATGTCCACGACAAACTCCGACATAACGGGGCGTGGGGTTTGTCTCATACACACATCTTCGTTCGCACAGCAGACAACGGGAACCATTGACCCCTGATCATCCGGTGTGGTAAATTTATACGCGTGCGGCGGCAAGGAAGAGGGAGAGATGACAAGGAGACAAACCCCAAGTGACAAGTGGGTCAGGAAGGGAAGGAAGACAGACAGACAGACTGGACATGTTGATTGCAGACGTTCACAGCTTGCACACACTGCAGCAGTCCTGAGGGACTGGCAGAAAGCGAGGTGAGCTGAGTGCACGTGCTGTCGTCTTCCCCTGCAACATGTTTGGGACGGGATCACGTTTGTTACAGGACTCGCCGACCTCTCCCTAGGCCCATGCTGTCAGTGTCACTGACACAGGACACTGTCTTGAGACAGGACGTCATGAAAAAAAAAAATTCAACAAAACAATCAGACACGAGAGGAGTGAGTGGGTGGGTGGATAGGGAGGGGGACGGCGGACAAGATAACACTAGCATATAACAAAATGGAATTCGAACACTTTTATAACCGACGATCGCCAGATCGCACACATTTTCGAACTATGATGTTTGTCCAGCTTATTGTGAGCCAAAGCAAACGCTAGCAGCGTTTAAATAAGTCAGAAGACGAAACAAACAAAACTAGGTTATGAACGTTTGCGTAATGAACTTAACAAAATGACAACCTGCATTCAGTCAGATAGCTTTTGTCGAACATAAAAACAAGCCTCTGTCATTCTTTAGTTCTTGTTTGTTTGTTGTGTTTTTGTTTGTTTGTTTTCGCTTTGTTTTGTTTGTTTCTTTTTCATGCCCTATTTTCTAAAACTAATTAACACCACCAGGAAGAAATGGCCACCATCAAACAAACAAGAAACTGCCATCATCAGGCAGACAAGAAATGGCCATCATCAGGCAGACAAGAAACGGCCATCATCAGGCAGACAAGAAATGGCCATCATCAGGCAGACAAGAAACTGCCATCATCAGGCAGACAAGAAACGGCCATCATCAGGCAGACAAGAAACTGCCATCATCAGGCAGACAAGAAACGGCCATCATCAGGCAGACAAGAAACTGCCATCATCAGGCAGACAAGAAACGGCCATCATCAGGCAGACAAGAAATGGCCATCATCAGGCAGACAAGAAACTGCCATCATCAGGCAGACAAGAAACGGCCATCATCAGGCAGACAAGAAACGGCCATCATCAGGCAGACAAGAAACTGCCATCATCAGGCAGACAAGAAACGGCCATCATCAGGCAGACAAGAAATGGCCATCATCAGGCAGACAAGAAACGGCCATCATCAGGCATACAAGAAACTGCCATCATCAGGCAGACAAGAAATGGCCATCATCAGGCAGACAAGAAATGGCCATCATCAGGCAGACAAGAAACGGCCATCATCAGGCAGACAAGAAATGGCCATCATCAGGCAGACAAGAAACGGCCATCATCAGGCAGACAAGAAACGGCCATCATCAGGCAGACAAGAAACGGCCATCATCAGGCATACAAGAAACTGCCATCATCAGGCATACAAGAAATGGCCATCATCAGGCAGACAAGAAACGGCCATCATCAGGCATACAAGAAACGGCCATCATCAGGCAGACAAGAAACGGCCATCATCAGGCATACAAGAAACTGCCATCATCAGGCATACAAGAAATGGCCATCATCAGGCAGACAAGAAATGGCCATCATCAGGCAGACAAGAAATGGCCATCATCAGGCAGACAAGAAATGGCCATCATCAGGCATACAAGAAATGGCCATCATCAGGCATACAAGAAATGGCCATCATCAGGCATACAAGAAATGGCCATCATCAGGCATACAAGAAATGGCCATCATCAGGCAGACAAGAAATGGCCATCATCAGGCATACAAGAAATGGCCATCATCAGGCATACAAGAAATGGCCATCATCAGGCATACAAGAAATGGCCATCATCAGGCATTCAAGAAATAGCCGTCATCAGGCAGACAGGAAATGGCCATCCTCAGACAGACAGGAAATGGCCATCATGAGGCATACAAGAAATGGCCATCATCACGCATACAAGAAATGGCCACCATCAGGCATACAAGAAATGGCCGTTATCAAGCATACAAGAAATGGCCACCATCAAGCATACAAGAAATGGCCGTTATCAAGCATACAAGAAATGGCCATCATCAGGCATACAAGAAATGGCCGTTATCAAGCATACAAGAAATGGCCATCATCAGGATACAAGAAATGGCCGTTATCAAGCATACAAGAAATGGCCACCATCAAGCATACAAGAAATGGCCGTTATCAAGCATACAAGAAATGGCCATCATCAGGATACAAGAAATGGCCGTTATCAAGCATACAAAAATGGCCATCATCAGGATACAAGAAATGGCCGTTATCAAGCATACAAGAAATGGCCATCATCAGGCCTACAGATGAAATGGCCGTTATCAAGCATACAAGAAATGGCCACCATCAGGCCTACAGATGAAATGGCCGTTATCAAGCATACAAGAAATGGCCACCATCAGGCCTACAGATGAAATGGCCGTTATCAAGCATACAAGAAATGGCCACCATCAGGCCTACAGATGAAATGGCCGTTATCAAGCATACAAGAAATGGCCACCATCAGGCCTACAGATGAAATGGCCGTTATCAAGCATACAAGAAATGGCCACCATCAGGCCTACAGATGAAATGGCCGTTATCAAGCATACAAGAAATGGCCACCATCAGGCCTACAGATGAAATGGCCGTTATCAAGCATACAAGAAATGGCCACCATCAGGCCTACAGATGAAATGGCCGTTATCAAGCATACAAGAAATGGCCACCATCAGGCCTACAGATGAAATGGCCGTTATCAAGCATACAAGAAATGGCCATCATCAGGCCTACAGATGAAATGGCCGTTATCAAGCATACAAGAAATGGCCACCATCAGGCCTACAGATGAAATGGCCGTTATCAAGCATACAAGAAATGGCCACCATCAGGCCTACAGATGAAATGGCCGTTATCAAGCATACAAGAAATGGCCACCATCAGGCCTACAGATGAAATGGCCGTTATCAAGCATACAAGAAATGGCCACCATCAGGCCTACAGATGAAATGGCCGTTATCAAGCATACAAGAAATGGCCATCATCAGGCCTACAGATGAAATGGCCGTTATCAAGCATACAAGAAATGGCCGTTATCAAGCATACAAGAAATGGCCATCATCAGGCCTACAGATGAAATGGCCATCATCAGGCATACAAGAAATGGCCATCATCAAGATACAAGTAATGGCCGTTATCAAGCATACAAGAAATGGCCATCATCAGGATACAAGTAATGGCTGTTATCAAGCATACAAGAAATGGCCATCATCAAGATACAAGTAATGGCCGTTATCAAGCATACAAGAAATGGCCATCATCAGGATACAAGTAATGGCCGTTATCAAGCATACAAGAAATGGCCATCATCAGGCCTACAGATGAAATGGCCATCAACAAGCATACAAGAATTGGAACAATGACCTGTACATAGTGTACACAGGAAGCAATGACCTGTACAAAGCATACAAGAAATAGCCAACACCAAGAATATAAGAAATGATCATTATAAACATACAGGAACCGGACTCTACTCAAGTACAGAAGAAATGCCGTTTTACGAAATATATAAGAAATGACCTTTCTTATTAAAAGGAAAAAAAAAGCTTTTACCAAACTTATAGTAAATAATCTTTATCTAACAAGTGTAACGAACCTTTATCAAAGGTTATAGGGCACAAGAAATGGACTTTGTCAAATTTATCGAACACACAGGAAATCGTTTTTTTTTTTTATTTATTTTTTTTTTTTTTATCAAACGCACAATGAGACAAAACCGCAATGAAACGAAGTAGACTTTATCAACCGTATAAGATATGAAAACAACTTTTAATTTGTGGGCCTGTAATAAGTGTGCTGTGCCAAACGGAAATGTGGAATTAAATGTGGATCGTAATCGGGTTTTGTTCCATGTAGGCCTTTCATGAGTTGAGCGCTTTGCCACACGGAAATGTGCCTTTATTACGAGTATATGGCCCTTTACTTTGTACTGTGCCAAACGGAAATGTGGGCTTATTATGTGGGGCAAGTAGTGATTTGTATGCTGTGCCAAACGGGAATGTGGCTTTACTATGTGGGCCGGTAATGAGTTGTGTATTGTGCCAAACGGAAATGTAACCTTACTACGAGTAAGTAGGCCTGTAATGAATTGCAAATGAGTTTTGCTCTTTGTGGGCCTGTAATGAGTTGCGTGCTGTGCCAAATGGAAATGTGGCTTTACTACAGTTATCAGATCTGTAATGAGTTGCGTGCTGTGCCAAATGGAAATGTGGCTTTACTACAGTTATCAGACCTGTAATGAGTTGCGTGCTGTGCCAAATGGAAATGTGGCTTTACTGCAGTTATCAGACCTGTAATGAGTTGCGTGCTGTGCCAAATGGAAATGTGGCTTTACTACAGTTATCAGGCTTGTAATGAGTTGCGTGTGTGCGAAAGAGAAATGTGGCTTTACTACAGTTATCAGGCCTGTAATGAGTTGCGTGCTGTGCCAAATGGAAATGTGGCTTTACTACAGTTATCAGACCTGTAATGAGTTGCGTGCTGTGTCAAATGGAAATGTGGCTTTACTACAGTTATCAGGCCTGTAATGAGTTGCGTGCTGTGCCAAATGGAAATATGGCTTTACTACAGTTATCAGGCCTGTAATGAGTTGCGTGCTGTGCCAAATGGAAATATGGCTTTACTACAGTTATCAGGCCTGTAATGAGTTGCGTGCTGTGCCAAATGGAAATGTGGCTTTACTACAGTTATCAGGCTTGTAATGAGTTGCGTGCTGTGCCAAATGGAAATGTGGCTTTACTACAGTTATCAGGCCTGTAATGAGTTGCGTGCTGTGCCAAATGGAAATGTGGCTTTACTACAGTTATCAGGCTTGTAATGAGTTGCGTGCTGTGCCAAATGGAAATGTGGCTTTACTACAGTTATCAGGCTTGTAATGAGTTGCGTGCTGTGCCAAATGGAAATGTGGCTTTACTACAGTTATCAGGCTGTAATGAGTTGCGTGCTGTGCCAAATGGAAATGTGGCTTTACTACAGTTATCAGACCTGTAATGAGTTGCGTGCTGTGCCAAATGGAAATGTGGCTTTACTACAGTTATCAGGCCTGTAATGAGTTGCGTGTGTGCGAAACAGAAATGTGGCTTCAGTCTGTGGGCCTGTTATGAGTTGTGTGCTGGGTCAAATGGAAATATAGGTTTAAATTACGTCTGAAAATGAAGTTTTGCCTTCTGTCAAACAGAAACATGTATACATGAAGCTCTGTGATGAATTTGCCCCGTGCATCCAGACATGTGTCTTGCTAAGTGGGCCTGCAATGAGTCATGTGTCGTGCGCAAACGGAAACGTGGCTGTATAATAGGTTATTTGGTGTGCCATATGGAAATTTGGTTGGATATCATGGGCCTGTTGTGAGTCCTGTTCTGTGCTAAACGGAAATGTGGTCGGCGGATGGTGTTGTGGTCTGTGCCAAACGGAAATGATGTTTTAATGTGGAGGCCTTGTTGGTATAGAGGTAGTGCTCCTGTTTTCCAGGCTGACTGCGCGGGTATGCACGGATGCGAATCTCATCCACGAAAATTTAGTGTATGCAGTTTAATTTTTTATTGAAGTACTGTGTATGTTTTGAACTGGTTATAGCTCTGATATGGCTCTACGCAGTCGGCTGGGCTTTAAACTACAATAACAACGACAACAGTCTCAGTCCACTTCGCTGTTAGTGTATGCCACATTCTGTCCAGGATTGGGGAAGGTAAAACAACGAGGGGTGAGAGATGGGCACCGCCCTTATGAAAACGCTGGCGCCAAGAAAATTTGAGGTTTCTACAACCTCCTTCTCCTACGGCCTCAAGGTTACGGGACAGCCTTTACCTTTACCGGTAATGAGTTGCGGGATGCACCTAACAGAAGTGTGGGTTTATTATATGGGTCTGTAATGAGCTGCGTGATGAGTCCTGAAGATCTTACAGCAGTGGGCAGACCAAGACATTAGACCCCCGCTGGTTGTCTTTTGCTTCTAACCTGTCATCACAGCGCACAACAACCTGGGCCAAGCCATACCGTCGTTTCGTTCTTTTTTTTTTTCCGATGCTGGAAGGTAATGTGTTTGAGAGATGCAGAGAGGAATGATGATGGTGGGAGTGGGAAGTTCTCTGACCTCAGTTACCTGTCATTACAACTCATAACAACATGGTGCACGCCATACGAACAGTCTC
This sequence comes from Monoplex corrugatus, assembly GCA_030674185.1. NCBI lineage: Eukaryota > Metazoa > Mollusca > Gastropoda > Littorinimorpha > Ranellidae > Monoplex > Monoplex corrugatus. The sequence continues at coordinate 19,586,889 of JAPXFY010000017.1, read as the reverse complement.
CTTTTCTCAGGTCAGAAAGGTAGCTTGAAAGAGAGAGAGAGAGAGTGTGTGTGTGTGTGTGTATGTATGCGCGCGCGTGTGTGTGTGTATGTGTGTGTGTGTGTGTGTGTGTAAGTGAGAGAGAGACAGACAGATAGAGAGACAAAGAGACAGACAGACAGACAGAGTGAGTGAGAGAGAGAGAGAGAAGGACAATTGCATACATTTTACTGCTGTCGGCAGTCGAGTCTTAGCAGGCAGAGTCCTTAGTAAATTGGATCAGAACGGTCAATGGTGAATTCCACAGAAATGACCCAGTAGCAGTGCAGGGCCATCTATAGTGGATGGTCTTTAGGCGGCTGAACATCTTTGGCTACCTTGCTTTTCCTGGCACTGGGATTTAGTCTGAATGAACTTGGGGTTTGTCAAGTGTTGTGGAGTCGGAATGAACGTCATGGGTGTATATAAAGCGGTGCAGAATTGAGACAGGGGGGTGGGGTGGGAGTTTACGTATTTATTAGCGTAATAAATGAAAGATTTTTGTTAACATCCTGTTTTCGCCCATGCAGGATATTTACTTTAAATAATCTGAAACCAGCATTATCAATAATTATGAGTTTAGCAGCCGAACGAAGTAGGATTTTAACGCATTAACGTTTTAAATCGATCACACTGGAACAGGATAATCGCCCTATGGCGTCAATGATCGATCTGGTGCTCTGCAAGCAGTAGCGCTAATTAGCTCATTAAGTGTCGTTTCTTCATGACGCAGCGAAATGAAGACTTGTTTAAATGGTTTTTCGTTTGTACCTGCCAGAAGGTAGCCTACCGAATACATTTAGGCTGAGTTCAAAGAGGTCATATCATTCCTAAATTATGGAAGAGAAATTTATTATTTTGGGGAATTGCAGATGTGTTTTAAGCAGAAGAAATGGACTTTAACATTTGGATATTGTCCTTGCGTTATTTTGTATATCACTGCTATTCTTTTGTTGTCCTCAAGTCTTATTTACATGCATATGTATATGTACATGTATGTACCACACATACACACCACACACACACAACACACACACACACACACACACCACACACACACACACACACACACACACACCACACACACTAAAGCCCCTTCCTTGCATACGCGAGAAACACAAACATGTCCCAGTACAAACCACTTTCCCATTTCTTGTAATCGTATCCTGGGCGATTGAAACCCATTGTCATTATTTTCCAGAGGCTGATGGCCACTCGCAATTTGGGCAATAAAGACAAGCAGTGCCTCTGTGTGTGTGTGTGTGTGTGTGTGTGTGTGTGTGTGTGTGTGTGGTGTGTGTGGGAGAGAGAGAGAGAGAGAGAGAGAGAGGAAGTTTAGATG
>JAPXFY010000017.1:19568029-19580529 GCA_030674185.1 Monoplex corrugatus | reverse complement strand
TAGGACGTTGTCTATGACACTGCGTTAAAGTTCAATTGGTGGCACGGCCCTTCATTATGTGGATGATACAGCTACGCGAGACATATTAACCCTTTGATTCCCGCACCCTGTCCACCAACTGCAAAAACTAAACCCTTTGACTCCCTCACCCTATCCACCAGCTTCCTGTAAGAAGTTGGTGGATAGGGTGAGGGAGTCAAAGGGTTTAGTTTTTGCTTTGCTAGCATGGTTGACAATGCCGGATGCTGGTGGACAGATTGCGGGAGTCAAAGGGTTAAGTTTTTGCTTTGCTAGCATGGTTAACAATTCAGTATCTGGTGGACAGGGTGAGGTAGTCAAAGGGTTAAGTTTTTGCTTTGCTAACATGGTTGACAATGCAGGATGCTGGTGGACAGAGTGCGGGAGTCAAAGGGTTGAATATTGTATACTGCTTATAAACTGGATTACAGTGATCAAGGACATTGACCAGTCGCCTCGGTGAAGTGGTTACACAACGGATCATTGACTGGATGTCGTGAGTTCGAATCACCATAGGTCCTCTCAAAAATAAAATGAAGGATTTTTCCACCCTGATTGTGGCTGCTACCCAGAGTTAAGCATGCTGTTGCTCGTTAGGAAGGCTGGACTACGCGGTATAGTCTCGTATACTTTACGGATGCGATAGTGAGAGTGTTGTTTAAATTTCATGATCGACACACAGTAGGTGTCTGTATTTCTCAGACCTGGTCGAAGCCAAGATGTCTTATGATAGTAAGCGTAGAGTACAGCACTGTCACGCTGTCTCAGTCCTAGATGGAACTCCACTGCATCAGGGACATCATCCTAATTGTTATGAAATTATCGTTCATTATCACCGTCATCATCATCATCATCATCATCATCATCATGTGCCCTGCTGCATGGCTTTGGCGATCATGGCCCTCCACACGAATCTATCCCCTGTCGCAGCAAGTACATCTCCCACCTCTCTGTCTTCAGCCACCCTGCAACCCCGTCCAGTAGTTTCTCCCTGGGTCTGCTTGGTGTTCTCTTTCCCTCCAGCTTTCCTGTTGTTACCAGGTACTCTAATCCCTCTTTCCTCATAAAATGTCCTATGAATGTATCATCACTGGTCATTATAGTATGGTAAAAACTGTCCGAGATTTTATGACCTTCATACCATGATGTCGTGGTGACCTATGTTTCAGTTTTCTTCTACCGCTGCTATGCCTGAGGTGAATTCAAGTTGAGGTCTTTGGTGTCAGTGGTTCATGAGGGCTGTCGTTGAAGGGCCATGGTGGTGGTCATTCATCAGTCGGGAGGCTTTTAACTCTGGTTCCGCGACTGAGCGATTACTGTGTTTGAAGGGGGCTTAGGCAATTCCCTTAGTAAGTTGTTTCAACATAGGCATTGTTGAATTCTCCATCGACGTGACCCAGTAACAGTGCAGAGTCTCCTGTTATAGATGGCCCCATGGCAGCTTGATATCTCTGACTCACGTAGGGTTCCTGGCGCTGATACTTCCAATGAACTTGGGGTTGGTGGTGTGCTGTGGAGCTTGCGCTGAGCGCCGAGGGATCAACTTCAGTGGGGCGGCACCAAAATTGGGACATCATCATCATCATCATCATCATCATCATCAAGTACCCTGCCGCATGGCGTTGCCGAAATAGCCCTCCATACGTATATATCCCTTGTCGCCGCAAGCGCATCTTCCTCCCTGTCTGTCCTCAGCCACCCTGCAAGTCCGTCCAGTATTTTCTCCCTGGGTCTACCTGGTGTTCTCTTTCCCTCCAGCTTTCAAGTTGGGACAGTGGGAGGGAAAATGCTGGTTGTCTGTTGTCTGACGACATGACAAAATGGGAATAGACGACAGAGACCTATATCCGTCACTACACCCCGACCTCTCCTTAGGGAACGATCGATGATGTAGCGTTGCTTAGCGACTTGGACGATACTCACTTTTCGGAGTTGTCCGGTCTTTGGCATTTTTATCGTGCATGGTTGAATGGGAGACAAGCTATGTTTGTAGGCATGGTTAAATCGAGCTCACTTGTAGAATGAACTCGACGGCTTTTAATGACCGCCGAGGACCCCTAAAGTGGCAACAAGTTTCGAGTTTTGTTCAAGAGGGATTCTTCGCACTCGGACAGTTCCATATGTTCTCCACCTAAATCTGCCAGCAGTTGTCTGGCAGAGACTCCTTGAGCCTGTGCAAAATCCTCAGCGCCGGCAAGGTCTGGAAATGGGGCGGGAGGGGGGGGGGGCAGAGACGTATGAAACACTAAGCTGACACTGCCAGAGCGATGGGCAGCGAACAAGCCAGTTCTTTAATGCTGCGGGCTGAGATTGAGCTCGAAAGAATCCAAAATAAGTGTGACTGCCCGCGTTCAAGCAAACAGGAACCAGAAAAAGAAAATACGAAAAAAGAATCAGAACGCACATTTTATTCAACCAGACAAGACAGGCGCAAATTTTCGGCCAACTGACCTTTGTCAAGCATAGACGAACAAACACCTAATACAAAAACTAGGGAAAAAAGAGTGAAACTTCCATGCTGCTTCGTGCGAGAAAAGGGGTAAAATCTAAGAGGACTAGTTTTTGTATTTGGTGTTTGTTCGTTTATAGTCTTACGTCTACGCTTGACAAAGGCCAGTTGGCCGAAAAATTGCGCCTGTCTTGTCTGGTTGTATTAAATGTGCGTTCTGATTTTTGTGTTGTTTGTTTGTTTGTGTGTGTGTGTGTGTGTGTGTTGTGGGGGGGGGGGTTCTTGAATTCGAAGGACTAACAACAAATCTGTTTGAGTGACGTCATGTGCTGAAGCTTTATGCATGCATGGAATGGTGGTGGTGGTAATGGTGATGTGATATGATGATGATGATGATGATGATGATGATGATGATGTTAAGCTTCTGATATTAGTTTCTCGTCTTTTTCATAGAGTAAGTGATGTAGAATATTGTCAGCTTATGTTCGGTAAAACGTTGATCCAGCAGTTAGACAGATTGGTGGTATATGACCACGTTTTATTTCTTTAACGTTTACCCCCCACATTTTCTTCATCTCCTTTGATTTACGTACTTCATTATTACAGAAATTGTTCTAAAAAAAAATTCTTTGCTTTTGCTGTGGCGCTGTTACAATAAATTTCAGCTTTCTTCATGTACAGGTGATGTTCATTGTTTTGTTTTAAATCCATATTGTAGAACTTTCTTTTTTTTTCTTTCTTTCTTTCTTTTTTATTTATTTATTCATTCTTTTTTATTTTTTTTTTACAAAGCAAATGTTTGTTCACATTTCTGTGTCCACCTCAAATTTCCACTGTTTAAACTTTCAAGATAATGCCTTTCCGAGTTCATCTCCTTTATTTTTCAACGAATGATAGGCAGTCAGTTAATTTGAATTCAAAATATCGTAATCACAGTTAAGAACAAGAATGAAAAGACCTTTAGAACAATCCGATTTCAAAGGAGAGCCATTATATCATCTCTTCCATTAAACTTGATGAATTTATGAAAACGTTGGAATCTTTCTTATCCAATAAATGTTCCGTCTGCTCAGAGGCCGATGTACAATAAATCACCAAGTAAAACTTGCAAATCTAATAAAAATGCAATTTTCTCGTAGAAAATGCACACTTTTGCTACATTATTTTCTACATAAAAAATCATATTCTACTGTTTGGCAATCTAGATTGCTTAATGAATTAAAGACCATTTGAATGGGCTAAAAATATGACAATATTTCACAAACTCTCGTCGGACAGATCTGTATGTGTAGAAATTGGGGATTGTTAGCCCTTCATCTAAAAATACTGACATGGGTATAGCTCAGGGATCAGTCATGCCTCCACCCCACCCCCACCCCCCATATTGTTCTAAATACGTGTTCATGGTTTACCAACATGTTTGTTAAGGAACACAAGTGTAGTGCAATGTACAGATGACATTGCCATTTGGATCAATACAACCTTCTGAAAATATACAAGTAAGAGAACACTAAACTATGTACAAAAACTGTACCACTGTGACTTTGACAACTTGATAGTTATAGGAAAGATAGTGGCCTAGAGGTAGCAAGTGAAAAGACATACCTGCATTGGTCTGGAGAGAAAGGACATACGCGTTTTAACAGTGGTGAACATCCTAAAACGCTCCCTGTGTCAGAATTGTCCCTGTGTCTCTTTTTCTTTTATAAGCACAGTGTAAAATTTGGTGGAATGAATTTAACGTCAAAGTAGAAATCGAGGAAGCGTATTGATTATTTATGTACAAAAATCCAGAAAAGACTCCTTTCTTGTAGAGCGAAAACACTAAAACTATGTTGCACCTAATATATTAGTTTGATAAGAATATATTTATGGACAAAGAGTACATTTATCTGCGTTAAAGACTATGTTTAAAAACATAACAAGGTATCTACAGCAAAACCGTTAAGTTGGCACTCAGTGTGCCTTTTCATACAAATACAATAATATCTTATAAGCAAAGCAATACATTACCACTTGCAGAAACACGACTTAGCAGTGTCATAGTATGTAAGGAATTTTACAGATGGTTTCAGAAGCAAAAACAATATTGATATAATTAACATTCTAGTTACGCCAGTTATACAGCACATACGCATTTGCAAATTTTAAAAGAAAGCTGAGTTTTACCTAGACTATACCGAGTCAGTGTAATGGAAGAAATAAATATTCTCACTTTTGGAATGAAATCTTGCTTAACCACAAATTATTCTAATCATCAAAAAAAAAATTCACAGATGGTCTGTATTAGATACAACTTATAGCGGAACTGGATTTGTAATTCTTGCATTAAAGTGACCAAAATCATTTTACGTAGCAAAAAGATTTTCCACATGTACATTACAAATAAATGCAGTATTGATCTACCTGAACTACGTTAGTTGGCTCTCATTATTATGTCATTTACAATACATGTATTATTATATGCCAACTGTAAGTCAGTGTTGCATAGTTTGAAACAACATGAAAATCGAGATTGAAATGATATTGTTTTTGAGCTAAAAAATTAATTCATTGTATTATTATTGAGCGGTGTTCATTCATCTTTTGCTGGATTGTTTCACGTTATGGACCTCACTGGATTGCAGCTTCTGACAAATTAACTAAAAAGAGGGTGCATCCAGTAACGCAAATTCCATAGCAGACAAAAACCTAGGACTATCAGTTCATGAAATTGGATTTTCGTTAGAAAGATCAGTTCATTCAGGTTTCTCAGCGTCTGATCGCTTGTTGCTCCAGACAGATAGCGTCCTTGATATATAAATCAAGCCTAAACTCTTAGGAGACAAACTATATACAAAATTCGTGTATTTGTCTAAAAATAATATCTGTCTACCACCTGTTCTTTGAATAGCCTGTTTTGATTCAGGTGTATAGAAATAGCAGTTTGGATTTTTCAGCATCTTGTAAGTTATGGTAAATATATCTATCCAACCAAGTAATGACTTTATTCGACATCTCCTGTTGACAGATTGCATTACTTATTGTTTGAATTTGTTACAAATTGTTGTTTGGTTTGATCGTGTTCCTCACATTCCTTGATCTGTCTGCAGCCTTTGATACCATTGATCATGGTATTCTCCTCTCTAGACTCCATCATACTTTTGGCATCTCTGACACTGCTCTCTCTTGGTTCACTTCATATCTGTCAAACAGAAAACAAACTGTTCTCATCAATGGCACTTACTCTCAACCTGCATACCTGACCTGTGGTGTTCCACAAGGATCTGTCCTTGGCCCTGTTCTTTTCACTGTTTACACCTCCCCCCTGACCACCATCATCAACTTCCACTCCATAAAACACCACTTCTATGCAGCGCCTCTTGACTCGCACCACTGACTGTTACTCGGACATTAAGAACCGGATGACATACAATAAACTTCAGCTTAATGACGACAAGACAGAAGCTGTCCTCATTGGCACCCGTCAGAAACTTTCTCAGCTGCCTCCTCTTTCTCTCCCATTATGTAACACATCAGTCCCAATTTCTGATTCAGCTGAGAACCTTGGTGTCTACCTTGACTCTACCCTCTGCATGAACAACTTTGTTTCTCAAACTGCCAGATCTAGCTACTATCACCTCCATCGTATAAGCCTGATCAGGAAGTATCTCTCTGTCGAAACAACTGCAAAACTCGTTCTCTCCTTCATAATGTCTCGCATTGACTATTGCAATTCACTCCTGTCTGGCCTTCCTGCCTCCACCATTCACATCCTACAGCGCATTCAAAACAATGCTGCACGCCTTGTACTCAAAAAGAAAAAAGCTGACCACATCTCCCCTCTCCTGGCACAACTTCACTGGCTTCCTGTATCAAAGCGCATACAGTACAAACTAGACACCACCTGCTACACAAGCCTCAATAACGCAGCCCCCGATTACCTGTCAAGCCAACTTTAGATCTATGTTCCCTCACATACCCTCCGCTCTGCCTCCGATCCTCTCACTTTTCGCTTTCCATGCACTAAGCTCAATACCTATGGTCCACGAGCCTTCTCTGTTTCTGTCCCACTCTCCTGGAACAAACTTCCTCTCTCAGTCCGTCAGCAACCTACTTTTGTCTCCTTCAAGTCCGCTCTCAAAACTCACCTTTTCTCCTCTGCACAAAATCCTGACCTCACTCAACCCCCACTGCAGCCTGTCTCCACTCGGTGTGGAATCACATTGTAATTTATATTTGTATATAAAATGTTTTCTATAATTTTCCATTGCTTTTCTTCTTTTTCCCCATGTATAGCCATGTGTGTGTGCTTGTGTGTGCATGCGTGCGTATGTATATGTTCAGCGCTTAGATTTTGATTTATATCAAGATTATGCGTTATATAAATATTGTAATTATTATTAATATTTGATTTCCTCCTTCTAATCCCGTAACCCACTCTTTTTTCCTCTTTTTTCTGTCTTCTGTTGTTGTTGTTTTGTTTTGTTTTGTTTTAAAATCACAGTTGTGAACAGACACGAAATAAAACCTTTCCTCCTTCCTACCTTCCATGGTCTGACAAAAAAGTTCCAACAATTTACAGTTGACCAAGACTGGCTTGTAGTCAAGCTCATAGTCACGCAGAACGTATCTAAAGATGAGAGGAAAAGGCAGATCGTTAGCCCAGCGTGGCTTGGCCATCCTTTATGTTTTAATGTGCTCGCCCTCCGTCTCTCTTCTCACTCTCTCTCTCTATTTCTGCCTTTCTCATTCCATGTCTGTCTCTGTCTTCCCCTCTTTTAATTCCTCCTCTGTGTGTGTGTGTGTGTGTGTGCGCGTGCGAGCACGCGTGTGCGTGTACGTACTTTTTATGTACATTGTTATCGGTTGTGGCCGTTTTGTCAAACTCAAAACAGATCGGCAGAGAAGCCGAGCAGATGACATTATTGTAATGTCAGTTGTTACTTCAAAAGAAGATCAAACTTTTCGCAATCCTTTTAATGATTTCGTTGATCCAAGAATCCACCTTTTATGCTTGCAGGAAGCAGGCTTTTATGGGCAGGTTTTAACGAGTTTAAGACGATTTTTCCCCGTCTTCATTTCCCTTCATCTTGGATAACGATCGGTAGCTTGTTTTAAGCGTCCGGGAAAGAATGGAAGCAAGTCATCTTTGATTGGCGAGTTGCGCAATTGTTGGCGATAAAGCCGTCATAATCGGGGCTCCGGGCTCTTGGGGGCTGCACATAACCCCAGACGACCACTCGTTAGCCCAACAGTCGTTGCGGTGTTGTTTTGCGGATTGTGCTTGAACGCGGCAACAACTCGTCTTCCAGCAAACAGTCGGATGAGGAACATTAGAGCAGAGCCAACTCTTGGAAGGCAGAAGTTAAAGAAAGGAGGTAATGGCGGAGGAATCGTTAGGGAAAGAGGCAAACCGAGGAGACAAAGAGGCCGGTTAAAAGCTGAGGTGATCTTTGTGTTAAACGTCACAGGGCTCTTTAGTAATCTGATCGCCGGACTTAATGGTTGAGTAATAGCAAGCCGATTTCCTGTAATGGCAATGCAGGCGTCATTTCGCCATCTTTACTTTGCATTTCTGAAGAGTCGGAGCTCACGTTTCTCTCATGTCTCTCAGTGTTTTCGCGTTCCTTTTCTTTAAGAGAGGGGTGTTTGTTTTCGGTGTTTTAATTTTCTCCGAACTCTCTTTCAAAAGAATCACCGCAGCCCTTCTTGAAGAAAGCTGTAAAACTAAAGAAAAAAAATGTTGAAAAGGTCAGAATCTTTTGAAGGGAAACAAAAAACTTTGCGGTATTCTCCGTCTCTCTAGTTCCGCTATCTGTGGTAGTTTGCTTCAACGTGAGTGCATCAGCTGCTCAGCTTTATGGATGTTTCAATGTATTATTAGAGTTGTGATTTCCGAGTTGGCCCCTTTATGATTCGCCCCTTTTTGTTGTCCTTTTGTGTCTCGGCACAGTTAAATGGTTTGCTTAAAATCAAGAAAGAAACATTAAGTTTGTCATAAACACACACACACACACACACACACACACACACACACACACACACACACACACACACACACACACACAAAACACACACACACGCAAAACACGCAAAACACGCATACACACACACACACATGCACACCACACACACACACACACACACACATACACACACACACACACACACACACACACACCACGATTAAGTTGAAGAAGCACTATAGTTTTCCATTTGTTACTGATGAAAGACATCCGATGATATACAAGTACAAACGTTAATGCCCTGAAGTAACGACAAAGGTGAACAGGAAAATCGCCAATACAAAGTTACCTGAATAATTGAGATACAACCATTACCAAAGTAGAGTTGAAGTCAGATTATTTGGAAAAACCTCCGAACCCCCCGCCCCTTCTTTGATATGGCCATAAAATGTTAGATGTTGAGAAAAAATCCTAATTCCTACATAACACACAATATTTGATCTGTGTATCCTAAAGTATCCCAGTAGCTGTGAACCAGATTGTGGCCAGCAAGTACAAAATGTACCAACAAAGAACATATATACCAGTGCCGGTAGGTCTGCATATAGAATCTCTTACACCAATATGATGATTAAAAAAACAACTTAGTCTTTGTTCAGAATGTGTCAAAAAGGTGGCAGTTAATAGGTTTACGTCGGCTCCGATGTCAGGTGATAATGCTCGGCTGGAAAAACAAGTAAGTATGGCTGAGGGCAATTCTGTAACATTACTCGGTACATTAAGTTGTTCAGTGAAAAGCTAAATCACTATACAATGCATCCTGATTTCCAGCTTGCTATTATATACAGGCAATACACAGAACTAGCAGAGTGTTCATTCAGTTTGATATATGCGACCTTTTGTGGCGTTTGTTGTACAAAACTGAAAAGTTCAAACACGGCGTTTCAAACGCCATAGAACAGACGAGAGAAGGTGCAACAAACATGAGCACAGACGGGGTAAATGTGATCAGTCTTTCTCTAGCAGACAGCCCGGCAAGGCAATGTGCACCATTGCTTTTCTGTTTGCTGCCATGTTTTAAATGTCCGCCAGTGGACACTTTCAGTTCTTAGTGTCAATGGACAGTTTTATTTCTTAGTGAAAATGGACAATTTTATTTCTTAGTGCCAATGGACAATTTACAATTACAATTACAATTACAATATTTATATAGCGCAAAATCTTGATAAAATCAAATCTAAGCGCTGAAGCAGACACACACGCAGGCACGCACGCTCGCACACACACGCACGCACACATACAGACACACACACACACACACACACACACACACACACACACACACACACCCACACACACGCATGGCTATAAATGGGGAGAAAGAATAAAAGCAATAAAAGCAAGAATAAAAGCAATGGAAAATTATAGAGAGCATAGCATACAATTATATATTATAACCATTCTTAGTGTCAATGGACAGTTTCATTCTTAGTGCCAATGGACAGTTTCATTTCTTAGTGCAGTGAACAGCCTTAGTGCAATGGACAGTTCTATTTCTTAGTGCCAATGGACAGCCTTAGTGCAATGGACAGCCTTAGTGCAATGGACAGTTTTATTTCTTGGTGCCAATAGACAGTTTCATTTCTTAGTGACAATGGACAGCCTTAGTGCAATGGACAGTTTTATTTCTTGGTGCCTATGGAAATTTTATTTCTTAGTGCAATGGACAGCCTTAGTGCAATGTACAGCCTTAGTGCAATGGACAGCCTTAGTGCAATGGACAGCCTTAGTGCAATGGACAGCCTTAGTGCAATGGACAGTTTTATTTCTTGGTGCCAATGAACAATTTTATTTTTTAGTGCCAGTGGACAATTTTATTTCTTAGTTCGATAAACAGCCTTAGTGCAATGGACAGCCTTAGTGCAATGGACAGTTTTATTTCTTAGTGCCAATGGACAATTTCATTTTTTAGTTCAATGGACAGCCTTAGTGCAATGGACAGTTCTATTTGTTAGTGCCAGTGGACAGTTTTATTTCTTAGTGCCAGTGGACAGTTTTATTTCTTAGTGCCAGTGGACAATTTATTTCTTAGTGACAATGGACAGCTTTAGTGTAATGGACAGTTTTATTTCTTAGTGCCATTGGACAATTTATTTCTTAGTGCAATGGACAGCCTTAGTGCGATGGACAGTTTTATTTCTTAGTGCCAATAGACAGTTTTATTTCTTAGTGCCAATAGACAGTTTTATTTCTTAGTGCCATTGGACAATTTATTTCTTAGTGCAATGGACAGCCTTAGTGCGATGGACAGTTTTATTTCTTAGTGCCAATAGACAGTTTTATTTCTTAGTGCCATTGGACAATTTATTTCTTAGTGCAATGGACAGCCTTAGTGCGATGGACAGTTTTATTTCTTAGTGCCAATAGACAGTTTTATTTCTTAGTGCCTGTGGACAATTTCATTTCTTAGTGCAATGGACAGCCGTAGTGCAATGGACAGCCGTAGTGCAATGGACAGTTCTATTTCTTAGTGCCAATGGACAGTTTTACTTGTTAGTGCCAGTACAAAGCCCTGCCCAAGAAACTCTCAGCAGTGGAAGTACTGTGGTTTTAACATGCCTGCACTGTTGTGTTTCAGATTCTTTGGTGATGCGTTTGGAGGTTACCCCACGTGTGTGGGGCCCTGGAGGGTTTGAGGCTGTGCCCTTCAGCAAGGAGATGCGTTTCCCACGTCTTGGTGCCGACACTGGCGCTCTGAAGGAATCTCTGTCTCGTTCAGCACCACAGTTCCCAGGTAGGTTATGATTCGAAGCTTGTAGTTCTTGTCTGAGTTTTGTTGTGTTATGTTGTGTGTTGTTCCGTAGTGCAGCTGATTTTAGTGTAGTGTAGTGTAGTGTAGTGTAGTGTAGTGTAGTGTAGTGTAGTGTAGTGTAGTGCAGGGCAGGGCAGGGCAGGGCAGTGTAGTGTAGTGTAGTGCAGTGCAGTGCAGAGCAGTGCTGTACAGTGTAGTGTAGTGTAGTGCAGAGCAGTGATGTACATTGTAGTGTAGTGTAGTGTAGTGCAGTGCAGTGTAGTGTAGAGTAGTGTAGTGTGTGCGTGCGTCTGTACCTGTGTGTGCGCGTGCACATTCACAAAGAAGTGTATTCGTACTCAGTCTTGTTCTTGTTTTGTGTCGGTATCATTTTATGCTTATATGATTATTTTATTGTTGATTAATTTTGTTGTTGTTGTTGTTTTGTTTGTTTTTTGTTTGTTTGTTTGTTTGTTTTTTCATAACATTTTCTGTAAAGTTCAGAGCGTTCAGGACCATGCTTCCCCATGTGCTGGGCTATATATATCTTTCTTTCTATTATTATCGTTGTTATCATTGTTATTGTAATTTAGTGCCGTGTAATGTAGTGTAGTTAAATCTAACTTAATGTGATGCAGTGAAATTATGTGAAGTCATTTTGAGTAGTTCCGTGTAAACTTTGTGCTGTTTCTTCCAAAAGGAGTGCGCGTCATTAGTGATGTGCCATCCAGTTTTGTGCTGTCTTCGATGTGTTTTTTGTTTACTTATCGATTCCTGAAGATATAAGGCACGGGCAATTCCTGTCTTGGTTTATCTGCGCTAAAGGACTGGATCCGCTATCAGGAACTGTTGTGTGACTGTAACACGACATCGGCCGTTCCTGTACAAACCGAAAGAAAATGACGTCAGTATCACTCAGTGTCTGACGTTATAAATTTCATGGGATAGGAGGATGCGTTAGCCCGAATGGGTCGTGCAACTCATGGACAGCCCCCGCCCCCATCCTCTCCCCCCTCACCTCCCTCGTTTGACAAAATGGCTATCGTATAGTGTCGGGAGCTCGACGCCCGGAGGTGAATGTCCGGACAGTGGTGAGGCATTGTTGCTCTGGATCCCATCCAGCTGTTACTTGTTGACAGAATTGTACGTCGTATGCCCCACTATATAGTTGACATGTTTGTGTCAATTTTCTCCGCTCATTTAGCTTTTACAATGACGGTTTAGTTCTTTAAGCGTACTGAAAACAAAACGAGCAGACACACTTGTGATACGACTCTACCCAGATAGGCCTACA
>JAPXFY010000017.1:19555529-19565529 GCA_030674185.1 Monoplex corrugatus | reverse complement strand
CCCTCCTCCTGCCCAGACTGCCACCCGGCGTACAGCTCAGTCTGGCTGAATCCAGGTTGGGAGATCCCAGGTGAGACCCTTTCTGTTTGGTTGTTTGTTTATGTTTGTGTGTGTGTTTGTTTGTGTGTGTGTGTGTGTGTGTGTATGTATGTGTATGTGTGTGTGTGTGTGTGGTCTTTGATCTAATGTCTATTCACTAAAGTGATTTTAGACACACACACAAAAAAAAAAGGGGGGGGGGGGGGGGTTGATAGAGGAGGAGTGAAGAGGATGTTTGAAAATTGTCAATTTTGAATTGTGTGTGTTTGTGTATGTGTGTGTTTGTTTGTGTGTGAGTGTGTTTGTTTGTGTGTGTGTGTGTGTTTGTTTGTGTGTGTGTGTTTGTTTAATTGTGTGTGTGTGTGTTTGTGTGTATGTTTGTTTGTGTATGTGTTTGTATGTTTGTGTTTGTGTGTATCTGTTTGTTTGTGTGTGTGTGTTTGCTTGTTTATATGTTTGTTTGTTTGTAAGATGCGTGTATACACGTTGCTTTGCCCACACTGTGCAGGTGGTACGTTGCCGGACAGTCTGCATGCTTCATCTTTGGTGTGCAACCATGCTGGGAGTTTTTATGTAAAATCATGACTTAAAGGATCTTTTATCGTGCATACTTGACGTTTTGCATATCTTTACACCACTGGAAGGGGGTTTAGGCACTAACAGATGTTGTTCTGGGAGATGGAAAAAATCTCCAACCTTTACCCACCAGACGGAGGTGTCTAGGTGGATCGAACCCAGGACTTTCCATTTGGAGTCTGACGTTTACCCACTTGGCTGTTCCGCCCGTGGGTGGGACAAGTTTTGTTATATTTTGTTATGTTTTGTTTTGTTGTGATCCTGCTCAACGAAACAAAATGGAAGTTGGTTCATCTGTTGTTGTTGTTTTCGCTCTGGGTCTCGTGGGTTTGTCTCTTTGTTGTCTTTTGTGTGTGCTTGGCGGAGGCCACTTCATGAGGACTTTGGTCTAGTGTTTTTGTGTTTTTTGTTGTTGCTGTTTTTCTTATTTGCTGTCTCAAATTTTATACCCGTTTTCTGGTCTCAGAATCTGGGACAGTTTTTCACAATGCTGTGATGGATGATGACAGTGGGGTTCACAGTCATGATGCTGTTGATTTCCGTTCTGAGTTGAGACTGCTTGATAGGGTCGTACTCTACGCTTATTTTCAAAATGTATCGTAGGGTCAACCAGGCCTAGCAGATACAGATATCTGCGACATTGGTCAGAAGATTTGAACACCATCACCAGTGATACATCTGTAATGTGGATGAGATTCGATTGCATGGCTCCAGTCGTCCCAGTGAGCCAATCTGTCTTGCCTTGTCGATTGTGTAAACGTTCTCATTCTGTATTCATGGGTTTCTGATTTTTACTCATTTCATTGTTTTTGTTTGTTTCTCTGGTTTCATCCGTCTTGGATCTGGTATGAAACAGAAGATGACCGTTGCATTATCGGAAGCATACATTCGTTCATATTCTCATGTGTTTACACGCAAGCTTGCTGAATGGCATATAAGCCTGCATGTGCGTTTGTGCGTGTGGCCATCTGAATATGCGTGCAGACATCATATGAAAATATTAGACTGGACTGGATTGGATTGGAGTAATCGTTTTCGTCACATTATGACTGGATTAATTTCAGCCGACTGTGGCCGAATTTCACTACTTATTCTTTTAGATCTTTCTGCTGCTTTTGACATCGTTGACCACCACATCCTCCTCTGTCTGCCTGGAGTACACATTTGGAATCCAGGGTAGTACTCTTTCGTAGTTTATGTCATACCTGTCCACCACTTTCAGTCAGTTGTGGTAAATGAGTCTACATCCCAGCCGGTTGCATGTGGAGTCCCCAAGGTTCTGAACTTGAGCCAGTTCTCTTCACACTCTACTCATAACCACTTGCCTAAGTCATCAGTCAGCACAACATCAAATATCATTTTTATGCAGATGACTCCTAGCTGTACAACAGTGCATCTCGTGAAAATCTGTCAAATCTTATTTCTGAAGCCTCTGACTGCTGTGTCAAGATCCAGAATTGGATGATACAGAATAAGCTACCGTTGAATGGAGATAAGACCGAAGCAATGCTCATTGGCATTCCACCGTAAAAGTTGGTTCTGTCCAACTAGATGACAACACTGTTGTACTCTCTGAATTAATCAAGAACATTGGCTGCTGTAAAGTGCCACTTTTCGTCAATTTTCTTTATGCGCGTATTTTTGTTTACCTATAAAAGTGGAATTTTCTACAGATTTTTGCCGAGATAAGTCCTTTGTTGCCGTGGGATTTTTTTTTAATGTGTGTGCTTACTGCACACAGGACTTCGATTTACCGTCTCTCATCCGAAAGTCTAACACCTAGACCACCACTTAAAATGTAGCAGAGGGTGGACGGGGGGGGGGGGGGGGGGGGGGGGGGAGGAAAAGAAAACATCCTGTCCGATCCGTAATTCAAACACGGGTTTCTGAGTCCTAGGCATCTGCTTTAACCGCTACACCATACGGTTTGTCTGGTGTTCATTTCTAAAGCTGGGCTTGTGTTGTTCAGGTTTCCAGAGTCACGTGCCCTGATGATTCCTTCCCAGACCTTGACGCTGTCGGCGGGAGCCACCACCAACCTGTCCATTTTGGAGGAGAGCAGGGCTGCCCTGGGGTCGCTTCCCCTGCCGCCCGTGTCGCACGCGTCTTACTCGGCCTTGCTGTCGCAGCACCGGGACTTCCTGAGCTCCATCAACTTGCCCGGTTCCCTCACCACCTCCTTGCTGGCAGCCTCCTCCGGTCCCGCCCACCTCCTGCCCCCCTCCTTCCTCTACCCCCACCTGTACGCCGCCAGCCCTTCACACCTGCCCTCCCAGCTCTTCCTGCCTTCTGGCGACCCCAAGGCTTTGGAGCTGCTCCGCTCCAGGAGCGTCTCGGAGTCTGATGGTGGGCCTCCCCCTCTCCCTCCTCCCCTGTCCGCGGCGTTGTCCTTGCCCCGGCCTCCCCTAGCGCTGACGTCGCAGTCGTCTCACCACCCCAGGATCGAGCGTCCGGTGCCCATCTCAGCGGCCCCAGCTCTTCTGCCGATGGATGGGACCAGGACTCATCGCCTTGGTATAACGGACTTGGACAGGCCTCACAAGGTGGCGGACAAGTCACGAGACAGCGATGGCGACAGGATGCGAGAAAGGGAGGCCGAGAGACTGAGACAGCGGGAGGTGGAAAGGTGTCGGGAACGAGAGGCAGAGAAGGTCCTGCGAGACCGCGAGCAGAACAGGACGCGAGAGGCATCGGAGAGGGAGAAGGAGACACCTGAGGACAAAGTGGAAGTGGCCTCCCCTTCGCCCCCTCCTTCCCGACACTGCCCCCCTCGCCCACCCCGATCTCGTGGACCATCCCCTCCCTCCACCATCCTGTCCCCCTCCTCCACCCTCTCCTCCTTGTCCAGAAAAGAGGACGCCTCTTCGCCGTCCTCGTCCAAGTCCAGGAGGTCAGAACAATCGGAAACCGTCACGGTGTGGCGTCCATATTGACTCTCACACCAGTGCACAGACCTGTACGACTGGCACTGAACAAAGGACAAAATCATTCCCAACGTGATTTTTTTTTTTTTTTTTTTTTTTACAAACAGGTCATTTTGATATTGAGTGAAACTGTTCTGATGATGAACAGACAGACCATATTGTACTTCCGAAACTATTCACATTACAAAGACCATACCGATCTGAATATAAAGGAGGCCATAATCATTGATCTCGCAAAACTGTTCTGATTAGAGGAGAGTTATAACTGTGGCCGTAACTGTGGAACTGTTGGTAAACATAACGGTAAACATAGAGAGGCTTGAAACAAACAAGTGCTGGAACCGTCTGGGTGTTCAAGAAAGTCCTTGGAGACTGACAGGAGCTCGGAATCAGTGAGGTGGACAAGCAGGTGATTCATTCAAACAAATAACTTTTGTATAGAAAACTTACTGCCCAGATGAGGGATTTCAATTTTCCTGTGCTTTTGAATTCACTTTCAGTGTGAGATTCGAAACCCTGGAGGTACGAGAGATTGTCAGTTCGTCTGTGAGTTCCAAGCAGTCATATATTTGAAGGATAAGTTAAGGTTAAAGGAAACATTTATAATACAGATAGAAAAAGTGTTTATTATAAGAACATTTATTATAAAGATAGAAAAACTGTTTATTTTAAGGTCATTAAAATCTGACATAGTTGTAAATATTATAAGTTCTTGTGAAATAACCGTAACCCCCGAAAACATCAATACCCAGATCTTGCCGTCAGTTATAAGAAACGTGTTTACAGAAGTTTTCTACGAGGAAAAGAAGCCAGATCTTTCCTGATGCGACTAATACATTAATCAAGCCACTTCGCCTGCTGTTTGGCCTGTGCAATTATCAGCACTCCCTACTCCTTAGTTTTTTTTTCAGAAGCAAGACAACAGAAACGACGAAAACAGGTAAAGAAAAATAATAAAAAAGATAACACACAGGAAAAAAAAAAAAGAAAGAAACATGTTATTCCTGTTTCTCATAGCAACAAATATGCAATATAAACGACAGCCAGTATTGATGAGCGTAAAGAAATGTAACACAAAATATGGAAAAAAGCAAGGAAAGAAATATGTAATGCTAGCCGTGTCTCTCACAGAAAGGGATTTAAGTTTGGAGTTGTTCAAGTGGGATTCATTGCACTCGGACAATTCCATATGCGCTCCATCCAATCTGCCATATGTTATTTGGCAGGCTCTATGCCTGCACAAAACCGTCTGCATTGGCAAAATCTCAAAATGGAAAGGGGAGAGCGACAACACCAGAATGATTAGAGCATAACGATGGGCAGCGAGCAAGCCAGTTTTCATATTCAGGCTGGGATTGAACTCGAGATATCAGATCTCGAGTCTACAACTGTATTACAAGAGCCAGCCATCCAGGCCTTTGGAAAGTGTTGCCAACAGCATCTGCTATTCCCAGGCGTTCACCCATGCAAGTACTAACCGAACCCGGCGTTGCTTAAGTTCATTAACCCTTCGATTCCCGCACCCTGTCTACTAGCATTCTGCATTGTCAACCACGCTAGCAAAGCAAACACGTATCCCTTTGATTCTCTCACCGTATCCACCAGCTTCCTGCAGGAAGTTGATAGGGAGAGGGAGTCAAAGGGTTAAGTTTTTGCAGTGTGTGTATATGGTGCTGGAGTCGAAGGGTTAACTTCAGTGATCGGACGATATGGCCGTTGGCTCATAGCAGCGGATCTGTAATACATTTGACAGCCAATATAGATGAGCGAAAGAAAGCAGTCTGATGCATGAATGTTTGCAATCACGTTTAGGAATAAAAGAAAGCTGTCTAAACTATAAAAGCTACAATCTGCGAGTTTGCTCATTTAGTGTCTGCATCCAATACTCATGCATTATAACAATGTCTGCCTATGGTTTTTGTGTCATCATTTGACAAGGATTGTAACAGGCGATCTAAAATTAAAACACTCAAGAGAGCTACTGTAAACATGGTTATAAAATCATCCGCTTTTCTTGTGGGACTGAATTCTAGACTCCTTGTTATTTTTCTGTAATATGCAATATTGGGTAATTCTTTCCTTTCAAATTCATCAGAAAATGTGACCCAAACTTCAGCTAGTTGAAAACCAGTGATTAATCACGAATTCATTATATAATGAATGCAAACAGACTAAAGCTAGATCAATAAACGTCATAGCTACGGTGTGTTTCATCTCTTGCAATACGTTTTGCCACGGTTGCGATGTCATTATGAAAAACGGCCACAGGTGCTTAAACTTGTTTCTCCTTTCCAACGCCTCTTTTGTTTGCGTCAGGCCCGCGAGGGACATGATGTTTTTTGTTCCCCAATGGTCATTGATTTGTGGGGGCATACGTGGCCAAAAGGTGCTTGAAATCAAACACTTCATGACGTGCACATCGAGAGTACAGGGGTATCAGTCTTGTTTTCCCCGTTCGGCCTAAAACACAACACCATGCTCCTAACCCCCTACCCACTTTCGCAGAACGTTGTGCACAAAACGCTCGTGTTGTTAAGTATTACATACCCGTTGATGTATCCTCTGTATACACGAAACAAACATACACACTCACGCCCGCACACACACACGCACGCACGCACGCACGCGCGCACACACATGCACACACATACATACACACACGCATACACACATGCACACACACACACATGCACACACACACATTCACATACACATACACACATACATACACACACACACATACACATACATACACATACATACACACACATACATACACACACGCATACACACATGCACACACACACATGCACACACACACATTCACATACACACACACATACACACACGCACACAGACCCATGGACTCACATACACACACGCATAGTTATTTCTACTGTATTCAGTCTCTCCACCCCACCCCCTGCTCTTCACAAACTCTGGTGAAACGACTGAATGCGAGTGAGGAGTATGTGCCTTGAAAAATTGCAGGCTGTGAACCAGTCACGAAGTCAGCCAGTTCAGCAACGTGCAGCGACACACTGCCTTGGAGATCGACCCCACCTGAAATGGCCTCAATAACAAACAAACAAACAAACAAACAAACAAACAAAAACCCAGATCATCTCCAACAAACTCCCATTATAAATCAGAAAAACACAAAAATAGAATCAGAACGGGTATTTAATGGTGGCACTTGTTTGGGATTTCTTCAAACTCCCATTATGTAAAACGAAAAAGAAAAATACAGAAAATGGAGATTTAGTGCTTGTGAAGGTCAGGTCATTGTGACCTTGAAGGAGAATCGGATGAAATAAAATTTGACGTGAAGCGAGGACAGTGAAAGACTTGCACAACAGTGAAAACAGAATTTACTTAATTATTGTCAGAAGCTCCTGAACCTGTGCTATTCGCTCACCTGTCTCATAAAGTGGTGGTGTTAGGCATTCTTTTGGTTCTTGTGACTTTGACCTTGGTGCTGTGACCTCCAGACTTACGCAGTCGTGACTCGTCAGCGACCCACACCTTGACCCGAACTAAGTAAAGATCCGGTAGGAAATTTGTGCTTACACACTTTGATCTGTGTCTCTGTCTTTGCACCTGTCTCTCTGTCTCTGTCTGACTGTCTTTCTTTCTGTCTGTCTGTCTGTCTCTCTCTCTCTGTCTCTGTCTCTGTCTCTCTCTCTCTTTTCTCTCTCTCTCTCTCTCTCTCTCTGCACCTCTGTCTCTGTGTCTTTCTGTCTCTGATTCTCTGTCTCTTTCTTTCTCTCTCTCTCTCTCTCTCTGTCCCTCCCTCCCTCCCCCACACACGTATACATCTTTTCGGTCGATATGCAGCAATCTCCCCCGCCCGCCTTTTCAAATGAAGATTGAAGAAAGAAAAAGAACAAAAGAAAAGTTTCAGTACATGAAGCGGAGTGGACTCGTCTTTCATTTTCACTCCAGATCTGAGTATGTATGGGTTTTTTTTTCTTCAGCTCTAAGCATTTCTGTTAATGTCTTTTTTAAGCTGCTAAACCTTTTTTTTTTATTACGCATTTATCAGCGACGATATCTTTTCCACTAGTTTTGCCAGCCAGACAGAATTCGCAGTTTTAGTGCCACGTTGGGTAAGATAAAATGATTTTTATAATCAAAGAACTCTTTCTGCTTCGTGTGTTTTCTATTCCTTTTCTTGAAAAACAAGAACAGAAACAAACAAAAAGACAACAGAAAACACAGGTTAAAATTTGTCACGTGTGGTCGGTCTCCAGGTCTGTCTGTAGCCAAGCGTTTTCTCAATGTGACTGTGCATTGTCGGTGAAGCAAACGTCATGCTCTTGCAGTATTATTATTCTCGTTTTATTTTTTTATTTTTTTTTTTTATTGATCTTGTTACGGTGAATGTAGTTGATCCCCAATGTACATTTGTACAGATATCATACAAAGGCGTTCTTGCTTTGCCAGGAGCAATAACAATTTGTCTCTTGTGTCTCAGACTTGAATTGTAGATATTATTTCATTTTGTAAGTGACTTGTGTTCTTTCTGTTTTATGAGATCTGAACTGCATGTGTGTGAAAAGTGACATTGAACACGTGTATGAGAACTTAATAGTAAATGCATTTTGATAAATCTGATGTTGATGACATCTGAGATGTATATGATATATATGTATATCTGTGTGTCTGAACGCTAAATTGTACACTTTGTATTAAAATTTAATTGTTAATGTGTGTGCGAACTGAATCATCGATGGAACGAGAAGTGCGTTGTATTTAAGAATATAAAAACTGGACTGCATGTATGGAAAGTGAATTATGTACGTCTCTGAAAATTGAACTGTTGATGTGTGTGCAAACTGAACACGCATGTGCAAAATGATCTACACATTTAGCATTCCCCCGCAAAAAAAAAAAGTAAAAAGTAAATAAATGAAAATGATAAAATCACTAGTGCGCAGGCAGACTTATTGAATGTGAGCGATTAATCTAATAAGAGCCATTCCTCAGCCACCATTTTATTTTAGACATTATGATGTTTGAATCTTTTAGTGAAGGTGCTGATTTTTTCTTAATAACAATCGTGCACATAAATCTTTTCTTGTTTTTGTTTGTTTGTTTTTTGTTTATTTGTTTGTTTTTTTGTTTTGTTTTTTTAGTCATTTCTTTATTGATGTGCTTCGTGTTCCATGTTTTTCGTTGTACTTGCACGTCTGTGCAGATTTTTTATATTGTCTTCTGACTTAACACGGAATGGAGAGAGAGAGAGAGAGAGAGAGAGGAGAGAGAGAGAGGAGAGAGAGAGAGAGAGAGAGAGAGAGGAAGATGTGATGGTGAATGCTCTTCCAGTTCCCGTGTGGAAAACGACCGATTCATATTGTGTTGCTGTCTGTCATTTTATTTTCAGCGAAGATACGTGTTTTGAAACTCAATGACCAATCTCAGGTTGGTCGTAATATTTTAAAGTTTGTTTTCTGCGTGCGAGCGTGTGTGTAGGTACTAGGGGTATGTGTGTGTGTGTGTGTGCGCGCGCGCGCGCACGTGTGTGTGTGTGTGTGAGCGAGAGAGGTTCTTTTCTTGCTTTTACTGTAGTTTGCCAAATATTTTGTGTATATTGGTAGGCGCGCTGAATGTGCGTGTGTACGTGTGTGCGTTTGTATGTGTGTGTGTGTGGGGGGGGGGAGGTGCAGAGAAAGAGAGAGGTGGAGAGAGTTTGCTTGCTTTTACTGTGGTTTGACAAATATTTTGTGTATATCGATAGGCGCACGCGCGCGCGCGCGTGTGTGTGTATGTGTTGAGGTGCAGAGAGACAGAGACAGAGAAAGATTGTTTACTTGCTTTTACTGGAGTTTACCAAAATTGTGTGTATATTGATAGACTCTGTGTGTGTATTTGTGTGTGTGTATGTGTGTGCGTGCATGAGTGTGTGTGTGTGTTGTGTTGTGTTTGCGTGTTTATCTCTGTGTATGTATTGGATGCCAAATTACCAGTCTCAAAGAGGTAAATGACAACAACAACAACAACAACAAAAAAGACGGTCAAGCCATTCTAACAATTTCTCATTTTTGCAGAAAGAATATTACTTAAAATCCAAATTTTACACTTCTCAAGGTCATTGTAGCCTTCAAGAATCATCAGACGAAATAGAACTTGATGTGAATGAAGGTCAGTAAGCCACATTAACGAAGACAAAATGTAGATATTGGGAGAAATTCCCGACACACACCTTCCGGAAAAGTTTTGGATATTTTAGGCAGAATTTTTTTTAATCTGTTTGACCTTGATCTTTGTGCCATGACTTTCAAACTTGAATATTCGTGACTTCTCAGCCGTCCACACTTTTGACTCAGATTTAGTGACGATCCATCGAGAAACAGCTAAGAAAATCTTGCAAAATCGTATTTTTCTGCCTTTGTGTGTGTGTGTGTGTGTGTGTGTGTGTGTGTGTGTGTGTGTGTGTGTGTGTGTGTGTGTGTGTGTGT
>JAPXFY010000017.1:19548029-19550529 GCA_030674185.1 Monoplex corrugatus | reverse complement strand
TCCTCCACTTCTCCTCCTTCTACCCTTACCGGGGGAAACGTGTTTCCGTTAAGCAGCGTGTCGTCAGTGTTAACATAAATCTGGTCACATGACGTACGGTCGACGTTTCATGTCTTGGCCTCATGCAACGCCAGTCAGGCAGCGGCCATTAGCACGCAACAAACCTGTAAACAAGGCCACTGACTCTGAAGCGTGCTGCACGAGCGCTCGTCAACGTGTCACATGGTTGACGCATGGAGCACGTGGGGGCCGCTGTGAATAATGCAATGGTCATTGCAGTCATCTGCCAAGACAGCATTGACTCGTGATCCAAGTCTGTCAGCTAAGCTGCAAGAAGAAGAAGAAATATACATACATATTTCTCTCCATTTCTTTGATTGTCTTTCGTTTTTGGTTTATCGAGTATCAAGTTCTAATGAAAAGAAACAGAGAAGCACGAAGCAGAGATGGTCAGGTTATGTGGTAATCTCTCTTGTCCAGCGAATTTGAACACGTTTCAATAGTAGCCGCGACATTGAAAATATAATCAAACCAAAAGGTTTAGTAACCTATTTATAAAGTCAGAAGTCACAGCGAAACGTTGTCAGTCGATTGGAAATATTTCGATTAGAGAAAGTGTGTTATTGACCGAAATTTTTTTTACTCCAAACACAAACTATAGCGTGTTTA
Organism: Monoplex corrugatus; assembly: GCA_030674185.1. Classification (NCBI taxonomy): domain Eukaryota; kingdom Metazoa; phylum Mollusca; class Gastropoda; order Littorinimorpha; family Ranellidae; genus Monoplex; species Monoplex corrugatus. Next base: position 19,549,860 of record JAPXFY010000017.1, on the reverse strand, counting down.
TTCTCAGTCCCAGTTGAATAAATGCCTGGTTGGCGTAGGCAAAGAGGCACCCCCCCCCTCCCCGCCTTTCAGTCTGCTTGCACGGATGCGAATGGCATCCAAGGAACAAGATAGAACAGTGAAGGAGAGGAATGGAATACAAAGAACAACAAAGAAGACGGGGATACAAGATAGAACAGCAAAAGTAGGACTGGGATCCGCCCCAAAAAAGTTGACCCGAGAATAGTGAGATCTCAACCACTTCATTCACTGAACGATCCGGTTAGGGTCTACCTTTATCTTGACCTTTTCATTTTCATGCTTTCTTCTTTTTTACTTTCTTCTTTTTTACTTTCTTCTTTTTCCTTCTTCAGTCTTTCCATTTGTACCATCATGGTGTTGCGGGGAGGAAGTGTTGATGGTGAGCTGGAAGGCCTGAAGTGGAAAAATGCCGTGCGATTTCAAGAGTCTCTTTCTCTGCATTAACCAAGCAAACTGGCAGTGGATTAATTTATAATCACTTAAGAAAGTGAAAAAAAAAAAAAGAGAGAGAGAGAAAGAAACAGACCTTTATTCTGCCACCCGCACAAAATCGTGATTTCTCTCAGAGGCGAGTATCCAGACCCCCAGAACATGCCCTCTGGTCATGCCCAGCCGATACCCACCGACAAAGTCAGTTTGGGCGGAACCTGTGTCAAAACTACGAGGTCGGCCTGAGTCCCTGTGTCAAAACGCTTGTTTCGTTTTATGATATTCCTGACCGTCATCTTAGATGTATAAGATCGGTTGGCAGTTCTTCTTGCATGACCACAGTTTGAACTTGGACACTGCCAACGACAGTGGTTGTCACCTGGTTGTCACCTTGGGTTTCATCAACGGCAGTTAGTGTTGTCCAGTCGAGACACGAAACTGATTTCGTTCAGTTTCATTCGTTCAAGTTTGTTGAAGTCCTACCACACGTTTATGTACACGAGGAGTAACCAGACTCATTTGTAAAAGAAGCCTTTAAATTATTATGACCACCTGTCTTGACGGGCTGAGCCCAAAGAAGGAAAGAAGTGACCAAAAAAATGACCAACAGCAGTCATATTTATACAACGAAGAAGAAAAATAATTGACTATTGATAATCAGTCTTGGACAATGCAGACATAAAACTGACCAAACAGCAGTCATTGTTGTACAGCTGAGGCGAGAAACTGACCTATGGCTGTCCTGACAAATCATGATGGAATATGATTGTGCTGTCTAGACTCGTTCTGAAGACAAACATCTTGTCTGCGTAATAGCTGTTTAGCTATGTGAATAAATAGTATACGGAACATATTCATTTTTGTGAGTGGCATCGACCTAATTAAAGGATCATGATCAAATTGGGACCTTTTAATGTTTTCTTCTAGATATCTGATTAAGTCGATATATGTGATCTTAGTATCAATTGACGCTATTCGCTGGAACGGTGCATCTGCCTCCTTTTTTCCTTTTGTGATACTCCGTTCTGGAATGTTGCCTGGGTTTGATAAAATGCAAGTATCTATATCTGAGAGAGAAAAACATCTTACTGATGACCAAAAATACTCACGCTCTCTCTCTCTCTCTGTCTCTGTCTGTCTGTCTGTCTCTGCCTCTCTTCCACTCTTCTCTCTCTCTCTCTCTCTCCTCTCTCTTCCCCCCCCCTCTCTCTCTCTCTCTACACACACACACACACACATTCGTCGTTGAGATTTTGTTTTTTGGAGACAGAAATGAAAAAGAAATATAAAGAGGCAACTCGACGTAGTTTTGAAAGGTGCTTGACTCCAGGTCTTTCGTGCTAACTGCAACGCTGTATAATGCTCTCACGTTCTTTGAAAT
>JAPXFY010000017.1:19500529-19538029 GCA_030674185.1 Monoplex corrugatus | reverse complement strand
TCTCTGATGACATTCTGCTGTCCAGGTATCCCCAGCGTTTCTTGTTACCTTTACTACTACATTCCAATTATGAAGCTTCAAAAGAGTTCCCGCATTGTTATTTTTCGTCACTACCTCTCCACACCATGAATAGATCGAGTGCGGCGGGCCTATTGCCTTCTCAAGACCTTGCCAGCACATAGGATCTATGCGCGGATGTATGGTTTTTGCCATGATCATTTGGATACTTGTGTTACTACAAGCCTACTTATTTATATTTCATGTTTTGTCATTATTTTTATTATTATCATTATTTTATTATTATTATTATTATTAGTAGTAGTAGTAGTAGTAGTATACAATACAATACAATACAATACAATACAATACAATACAATACTTTATTTGTATAGCGCAAAATCTTGATAAAATCAAATCTAAGCGCTAAAACAGACACACACGCACGCACGCACACACACACACACACACACACACACACACACACACACACACACACACACACACACACACACACACACACACACACACGCACACGCACACGGCTAAAATGGGGAGAAAGAATAAAAGCAATGGAAAATTATAGAGAGCATAGCATATACAATTATATATTACAATGTGATTCCCCTCCGAGCGGAGACAGGCTGCAGAGGGGATTGAGTGAGGTCAGGATTTTATGCAGAGGAGAAAAGGTGAGTTTTGAGAGCGGACTTGAAGGAGACAAAAGTAGGTTGCTGACGGACAGAGAGGGGAAGTTTGTTCCAGGAAAGTGGACCAGAAACAGAGAAGGCTCGTGGACCATAGGTATTGAGCTTAGTGCGTGGAAAGCGAAAAGTCAGAGGATCGGAGGCAGAGCGGAGGGTACGTGAGGGAACATAGATCTCAAGTAGTAGTAGTAATAGTAGTAGTAGTAGCAGTATCATCATTATCATTATTATCTTTCGCGAAGCCATGATACGATTATGATTCATTTTAATTTTTATCTCTTTATTATGACTTGGCGTGGACAGTCAACAAACAAAACCAGAACAAAATTGAGGCAGCCGAGATGTGGTTTCTAAGAAGAATATTGAGAGTTCCATGGACAGCAAAGAAAACAAATGAGACAGTCTTGATGGAGGCAGACACAAGTAGATCATTCATAAGGAAGATTAGGAAAAGACAGGCAACATTTACGGGCCATTTTATGAGGAAAGGAGAACTAGTGCACCTGGTCACAACGGGAAAGTTGGAGGGAAAGAGAGCACCGGGTAGACCCAGGGAGAAGATACTAGACGGACTTGCAGAGTGGCTGGGGACAAGGAGGGTGGAAGAGATGCTTGAGACAACGGGTGATAGAGAGATGGAAGTCCATAATCGCCAACGCCATACGGCAAAGCACCTGATGATGATGATGATGATGATTATAACTTATTGCCTTTCGCTTTTACATTTGTATGGCTATGTCTTTGTAGAACAGAAATAAATAATCCTTGAATAGGTCCAGTGGGGCCTAATGCCGCCATCCGAAGTTGATTATAAAGCGTCTTGAAGTCTGTGGAAAGTCGACGAAAAGAATGCACCAGACGGAATAAGGGAAGTAAGCGCTGTTGCAAATGTGTGCAGTGTTGAGAGTGCTGTCGCCTAGTTTGGCAAAGGACATGCCGCTTAGTGAAGCTGACAACACATGATTTGATCGTCCTAGGACATTGCTGGAGTGTTTTCTTTCCATCGCGCGGCCAACCATGGCGTCTTTAACCCTCAGAGAGGTGAGGTGATAATAAAGTATAATGTCCATCTGCTTAGTGCATTTTATATTTCATAGCCACATGGAGGCATAAGCGACTCGGCGATGATCAAATAATACATGACATGAATGATGACATTAGTAGACTAGTTAGGCCCTATACATATATAGGCCTAACTTCAACTTATTGATTTATCTTATATACTATGTATATCTTCCAGACCTATGCCGCTATAGATACAGTTTTAGAAGGGCCGATATTAGTTCATGTGCATAAGTAATTATTGATAATATGAATAATGAATAAGATTTTAGGTGTAAATTAAAATTTGTGCTTGGGCCTAGTATATGTGTGCATACACATTTTACTGTCAGTCACTCAGTCACCAGTGGTGTGTGTGTGTTTGTGTATGTTTGTATGTGTGTGTGTGTGTGTGTGTGTGTGTGTGTGTTTTGCGAGTCTGTGTGTATGTGTGAGTCTGTGTGTATTTGTGTGAGTCTGTGTGTACATGTGTGTGTGTGTGATAGAATTTGGTTGAATCATTTCTGAAAACAGTGAAAACAACACACATAAAAAGTATGTGCAAACACACAACACACACACACACACACACAACACACACACACACACACACACACACACACACACACACACACACACACTACAACACACACTACACACACACACACACACATACATACACACACACATACACACACAAACACACACACACACACATACAACACACACACACACACCACACACATACACACATACACACACACACCACACACATACACACACACCACACACACACACACACACATACACACAAAAACACACACACACACACACACACACATACACACATACACAACACCACACATACACACCACCAAAACACCACACATACACAAACACAACAACACACACACACACACACACATATACACCATCACACCAACACACATACACAACACATAACACACACACACACAACACACACAACACACCACACCCACCTTGTCTAATATCACTTAGTGCAAAAAGACATGAAAGAACAAACACACAGACATGCACATACACACATGGCGACAGGCAGACACAGAGTATGACACAGACGTCATAAATACGTTCCAGTATACAGAAACACAAACCTCTGAGTCTTTCCTTTTTACATGCATGTAGACACAGACACATTGCTGATTGCATATGAATTGCACTTCCTACCCTTCCCAGACCTTACCCTTCACATACACACACAGACACATACACACACATACACACATTCACAACACACACACAACACACACACACACACACACACACACACACACACACACACACACACACACACACACATGCTGACACAGTGATACACATGTTTGCAGTTCAGTGCATACAGAGTGATACACATGTTTGCAGTTCAGTGCATACACAGTGACCATTATATGATACCATGCACAGTAATCATACATTTGCATGCAGATACACACAAACGCACCCATATATATAGCATTTAACGTAAAGTTTAGTCCATTCTGATTGTGATTTCATGTCTTCAGCATTTACTGATGATATAATGATATCTGTTTGCCAGACTCTGGTCAGACTGCGAGATGGCCGTCTGTGTGCTCGTGAATTGTGTGAACGGTGTTTGGCGCGGGCAGACAAACTGAGCAGTTTGAACATGTATGTCAGCAGAACAGAGAACTTGGCGAGTAGACAGGCAGATCATGCTGCTGAACACCTTGACAAGGAGGGTGAGATGGCAGTATTAAGATCTTTCAGTTGATTCTAAACAGCTCTAGTCTCTGTTTGTTCTGTGGCATTGTGATGAAATATTAAACAAAATCATTTCAGCCCAATAAAAAACAAAAACAAACAAACAAAAAAACAGCATTACATACACACACACTGGTGCACACGCACGCACACACACACACCACACACACACACACACACACACACACACACACACACACACACACACACACACACACACACACACACACAAAAATGCACACACACACATGTATACACATACACACATGCACACACACAATCACACAAACACACACACACACATACACACACACACACATGCACGTGTGCACACACACACACACACACACACACACACACACACACACACACACCCTGAAGAAAAAAATGAAGTCCTTGCTAAAAATGTCCACTTGTAGCCCTTGCGGATTTGTGTGTGAATTGTCCAGAGCATTCCTAACTTGTTTTTAGCTTACGTACAGCCAGACTAAAGACATTGAGAGAGAGATTGGCAACTGCACACATTCACTGGTGACCACATTTTCACTTCAACAACACCAGTGATACATTATATGCCAATCATTTATTGATTTATTTGCTCTGGCATAATGCTTCTCACTGCAACAGAAATCTTATGTTTGTAGGGTCCCGTGCCATCTGTAGTTCTGCGTGTGCCAAGCTGTGAACTGTCGCAGTAAGACCACAAATTTGTGAAGCAAATGATCACTCCCTGTCTTCATGCCTCTGGCCACGTTCATAAATCAAATTTAAATAATAAGATGGGCAAAGTAGTCGGGTGATTATACGTTGAACGTCCAGTTGAAAGGTCCTGGGTTCAGTCTGCCTAAACATCTTTGTCTAGTGGTTAAAGATTAGAGATTTTTACATCTCCAAGGTTAGCATTGTGCAGACCTGCCAGTGCCAAAACTACTTTTGTATGTATATATATGTGTATGCAGAATATCAGTATACACCTTAAACATTCTGTAACTGATGTAAGTTATGTGAGTGGCTGGCTTATGGAAACACGAAAACATCTAGCATGCCTGCCATCAGAAGATGGAGCTTGCAGACTGTGTAGCATTATACTGACTGCATAGTGTGGGCAAAACAGCATCATGAGCATGTCTACCAAAAACAAAACAACAACAAACAACACAACAACAACAACAACAACAACAAAAATTAAATGATAGAAATTCAACCATCCAGATCCACAGTTTAGAAGTTGTATTATCTGTAGAGCTCTAGGTGATGGTATTAAGCATACAAAGAAACAAAATACAAACAAATCAATAAAAAGAAAGAAAATAAGAAGTAAAGCAAAGGGCTTTCTTTCCTCTGTTAGTCCAAGTGCAACATGTGTTGATCCAAACCCAGTAATTGTCTCTTCCCCTAACCCAAGTCAAGATAATTTCTGATATATGGCTTTTACCAAAGGGGCATATTGTATTACAAGTGTAATCATCAGTTGCCATTGTCATTATCAAGTTCTGATGAATTTTTGGCTTTTATTGGTCTGATTTCTTGTCTGGGAGTTGGGACATAACACAAATATTGCAGAACATTAGTTGTATGGCACGCTGCATCGGTGCATGTTGACACAGGCATGTGAAGGTGAATGTACAGCTCAAAATACACACATGTCATTATCATCTTAAATCATTTATAGTCAGGTCAACATAAAAGTTGTACTCACACATACACAGACATGCACATGCACCTGTACACATAACATACACACAACACACACACACATACATGCACACACAGAGACACACACATACACATACACAGACACACAGACAAAGACACAGACACACACACACACACACACCACACACACACACACACACACACACACACACACACACACACACACACACACACACACACACACACACACACAGAATTTATGATAAATATGGGCTCCGTTTTTTTAAATTCTTCTGCTGAATGCCATGTTATGGAAGTTCTCCACTGTTTTTGTTTCTGCTAAGTGTTGTGCATTTGTTCTTTGTTGTCTTTTGTACACATTTGATAAAAGCCAGTTGACTGAAAATTTGTGCCAGTCTTGCTTTGTTATATTAGATACTTGTTCTGATTCTGTTTTTTTATTTTTTTAATTGTGACTTGTTTTAAGACCTTAGTAGCATGTGTGTCACTGCCATGTGAATTTGTTTTGTTCTTTTTGTTTTTTGTTTTTAATGCATTGCATCAAATAGTTGATGTGTTGTTTATATCAGTACTATAAAACCTATGTGGCGTTGATAACATTAAGTTCTGCAACTTAAGAACAAATGATCAAATCTTTGTTTTTTAAGTTTCGGGGGTTTTTTTCTTTTCATTTTTTGTTAAACTTTTATTTTGTCTTTTCCAGACAGCAAAACCCCAAAGCGTTCGCTGGAAGGTATTCCAGTGGCCTTCAAGGACAATTTTTGTACTGAAGACGTTCGAACATCATGTGGGTCTCGCATGCTGTGGAACTATCATCCTCCTTACAATGCCACTATGGTGCAGAAGATGCTGGACAATGGATCTGTGATAATCGGCAAAACTAATATGGATGAGTTTGCTATGGGGTGAGCTTCAGCTTTTGTTTCTTCCTTCATCATACTCTTTTTCTTTCTTGACTTTTTTCTTTAGAGTAAAACATGTTTTGCAAAATGAAACATTTGTAAGACTTTTTTGTTGTTTTTGTTTTTGTTTATTGTGTTTGATGTTCCATTCTATATGTCATGTAAATGGCTCAAAATTTGGGCAAAATTTCTTGCAATGGTGGGATTACAATGACAATGACGATGGGTATGATAATCATAATATTACGGATGGTGTAACTAGACTGTACTCTATGCTTACAAAATTGACACCAGGGTGTATTTAAAAATATTGCTTTTATGTAATGTATTTTGTGGTAGCAACCAGGCCTGAGAGATGTGTATTTTGTGGTAGCAACCAGGCCTGAGAGATACAGATATTGCATTGGTAGACTGGAGATTTGAGCGACACCCTCAGTGACACATCCACGAAGTGGATGAAACTGGACTGTGTGATCCCCAGGTGAAACTTGACTGTGTGGTTGCCCAATCTGCCCAGTGAGCCCATAGCACACTCAACACTGGGTAGGAGCTGGTTTGGGGCAGAAAAATCCTACAATGATTTTGTCAGGACTGATGGCATTTGAATTCACAACTTTCTACTCAGAAAGCTCGTGCTAAGTGCTGCACCACATGTGACAAGTTAACCATTTCATATGGTAATTCTGTTGTGATAAAAAAAAGTTGGATCATTATGTGCTCTCAGGTGAGGTATGTGAGGGCAGTTCTAACTTCTGCCTACAGTGCTTTATCTTCTCCAACCTTGACTAGGTATCTATTCGCTGCTGGGAGGACAGGAGTATGCATGTACAAAATCCAATCTGGCCAGAATCCATACAGTCAGAGTGGAAAATATGTATTTCATTTATAAAACTATACATTTACATTTCATCAGAGATTTGTTTCTATATTTTTTTTTTCCAAATGTGCAATGTTTCTTAAGATAATTTTCCTTTATTTTCACCCATTTAAGTCTGTATGGTTACGTAATTTTTTTTACATAGCTTGTGATTTTGTTTGTATGCATATATATATAGTGGTATGGAATTAAAGCCCAAATACTGACACAAGCTGTTACATTTAAAGCATTGTCAAAAGAGTAATAGGCAGAACCGGCAGCTTGTTTCTTCCTCACCAAAATCTACAGGCAGGCAAGTTCAGTTTTAGTAGTATGTGTGCATTTCTGTCAGTTTGTCTTAATTTCTTCTTCCCCTCCCCACTCCTCACCTTTCTTTTTTTCTTTTTTTGTTTTGTTTTTGTTTTTTGTTTGTTTTGTTTGAAGGATGAGTATATGATGCGTTAAAATGTTAATGGTCACTTGCTAGCATGTATATATATTTCTCAGATTATACAGAGCTTAATAATAATTACACCTGAATGGTATGTACTTTTTTTTAGGTCAGGGTCCACTGACAGCATCGTGGGGCCAGTCAAAAATCCGTGGACTTTGCTGTTCCAAACAGTCCCTCATCGGTATCAATTCCGTGCCAAGGCTTCATCATGTCATAAAGCTACCTTACAAAAACAACTGGACAACAGCATCAGTTTCAGAAGACGTGGTGCTCACACTTCCATTTCCAAACTTGCTCAATCAAATGGTGTGATAGAAGATTCTGGGTCAAGTTCGGACCAGTCAGAACCAGGTTTACAAAGATTGGCATTTGATGATGACAGTGATTGGTTGGTGAGTGGAGGAAGTTCAGGAGGCAGCGCAGCAGCCATTGCCAGTGGAACAGCATTGGTGTGAGTGTTTGTTGAAATAGCATTTCCCTTTTTGTTTTGTTTAATTTTTTAATTAGTTGTTTCTTTTTTTGTCAGAATGGATTTCCTGATTTAAATAGTTGTTTCTTTCTTTGTCAAAATGGATTTTATGATGTGAAGTATGGGTTATTCTCCCTGGGAAGAACACAGTTCTATGTATGAGCGTGTTTGTTAAGGGACCTTCAGTTTGAGTGACTTTGTTGGAATGGATTTGATACCAATATTCCTGCTGGAGTGGCATTAGTGTCAAATTGTATTCGTTGGAAATTCAGTGATGTGTGTTTGATGTAACAGCATTAGTTTGAATGAACAGCACACAACCAAGATGTTGGATCACAGTAAGACTGATGTATTTCCTTGAGTGAGACAAAACATTTGCAGGTGTAACCTAGCTCGCAGAAGTTGGAGGAAGCTACACCTTTGGAAAGCCCAGAAATGATTAATGACCCTCAGGTGTCGGATTTACCATATACACCAAGCTTGTGAGGGTGCTGGAAAGTTAACCCTTTGGTATTAGTGATCGTTTACTGACCTTTCATCTTTGGCTCACAAAAGACGGCGTTGCTTCCGTTAACAGTGCTTATGTGTCAGCGATAACAAATGCAGATGAATGTCAGAGAACCTTTCAATGATGGGCTCAGCCATATCAATGCCACAGCCTACCACAAAGACAGGCTCATAATTCTTGGATATTTCAGGGATTGTGTGGGAGTAGACTGCTGCATTTGGCCAAAGGGTCTTGGATGCCACGGTGCAGGACATAAAACTCTTCAACTTCAGAAACTCCAAGCCAAGACCAAAGTGCTCAAAGCCATCCATCGGGAATTTCTTTTCACAGATGACTGTGCACTGGTTGTACACTTGTCTGTGGATTTCCAGCATATCACTGACAGTTTGTTGCACTTGCAGCCTGCAAATGCTTCGGCCTTACAGTTAGCCTCACTCAGCAAGACAGAGGCTGCATTTCAGCCAGAACTGTCTCAAGCTTCTGATGCTTCACCAAATCCGTTTCTCATTAACAATCAGGAGATTAAGATCGTAGACAAAATCTGCTGCTTGGGCGGCTGTAGGGTATGTCTTGATGTTCCTGTGATGCTGCGCATCTCTAGGACTAGCTATGTCTTTGGAAGGCTGACCAAGTGGTTCTGGCAAGACCATGGATCAGGCTCGCACAAAGGTTTTTTGTGAACAGAGCAGCTGACTTCAGCATCCTGCTGTTCCGTTGCAAGACCTCAGCTACCTACTTATTGCACATTCGATAACTGGAATGGTACCACTGTAGATGTCAGCTCAAGATCTGCAAAATCACATGGCAAAATGGAGTGTCCGGTCATGAAGAACTGTGGCCTGCCAAGCATTGGATGTCCACTAATCAAAAGCCATCTTCGTTGGAAAGGATATGCTGTCCATATGGAAGAGAAACGCATCCAGAAAGTATTCTAGTATGGAGAGCTGAAGCAAGGATACCATGACCAGGGAAGACCACTAAGGCAATACAAGTATGTTTGCAAGACTTACCGTATCAATTGTAGCATAACACCATCGGCTGGGAAGACTTGAACCACAACGGAGTATGCTGACAACAGTGATGCACACAGGGCACAACAGCTCAGAACATCTGGTAAAAGAGGGACAAGCGGATGCAAAACCCAAGGCCTCTGTACTCTTTCTCATGCTGTGCTTGTTGAAGAATATGTGTCTTCAGGATTGGTCTTGGTCTAGTATCCCACATGAAGACCCGTAACAGGCACTCCATCATCATCATCATCATCATCATCATCATCATCATCATCATCATCATCATCATCATCATCATCATCATCATCAGTTTGAATGTGCCTGATGAATTTCATTGTATTCTCTTTGAGTTATGTATTCATCTATTTGTTTTCTTTACTTTTATCCTCTGGCAAGAAGCAAGGTAGGCTTAGGACCTGGGAAAGCAGCAATTTCTGGGTTTGGATGATGAAATGCTAATAAAATTCTGACTGATTTTTTTTTTTAGATTTTTTTTTCATTAGATTTGACAGATCGAGTCTTTGGTCTGTTTTGTGATTTGCTTATGTCTCTCCTGATAATTTTTTTTCTTTTTGTTTTTTGTTTTTTGTTTTTTGCCAGATGCAGATTTTAAACCTTGATATGATATCAATGAGTAGTCATCTGGGTTTGAACCAATAAAGAAGGAAGCATTTTTGTCTGACACAGAGCATTTGGTTCGGACACGGGTGGGTCCACACGGAACCCTGCCAGTTACTGTGGAGTGGTAGGGTTGAAACCAACGTATGGACTGTTGTCTCGACACGGCCTTATTCCCCTTGTCAACTCCATGGATGTGCCTGGAATACTAACTAAAACAGTTGAAGATGCTACCATAGTACTCAGTATGTATGTTTGTTTGTGTGTGTTTCACTGACTGATTGACGTGTGGTGTGTGAATGTGTTGGTGTGCATCTTAGTTGTGTGTGTATTGGGGGGGGGGGGGGGGGCAGAAAGAGAGAGAGAGAGAGAGAGGGTGTGTGTGTGTGTGTGTGTGTGTGTGTGTGTGTGTGTGTGTGTGTGTCACGGCGGCTCAGTTTCGCTGAAATCGTTCCCTTTAGTTGGATGCCGGCGCTGGGCCACTCTGGCACTGACCCTACTCTGACCCTGCACTCCAGGCACTGCCACCATCGTGTGCAAGAATTCCGCCTTCTTTGGTGTTACTTGCGCGGGCTAGACACGCTTCATTTTTTGTGATGTTCGGTTTGTATTAAAGCACAGAAAAATAGTTTTGATACACTCAAGGTTTCGACAGACTTGTAGCGGAAATATTCGGGGTCATGCTCATGTGATTTTCTGCCTATCCTCACGAATGGTTTCTGTGATATGTGAGAAACAGTAACATGTGTATGATAACGCTGAGGTGTGTGAAAAAAATGGTGTTTGGTGATGCTGTTCGCGGTTGGACTAACGACTTTCGGGCAAGCCAAGAGAAGGCGCTTTTCCACAGAAGACGAAGGTGAGGCTGGTTGTCTGTCTTAACATTGTAGCAGTAGACACTTTGCTCTTTGTCGGGATGGCACGTATTACCCTGAGAAAAGTAAACTGCATGATGTAGCGCCGGTTGAAAAACGGATAAGTTTGTCATAGTGGTGTAACGGTTGATCGCTAGCATTAATTGTCTGCTTCAGTTTCTCGAACAGAAACATGAACGTTCTGTCTCTCCACCACGCGTGTTTGGTATGCCTGGAAAGCTTGTTTTAAGATCTACCAACTGACGACAAAAGCTGGGACATCAGCTTCGTGTAGAAATGTGCGTGTACACGTATAAACAACAACCATGTTTTAGTGAACTTCACACCGGTCAGCTATCAGCACACCGCTGACAGTGGTGTGTGTGATTCGCGAAATAGCGCGGCAGCAGTCTTATGCAATATTGGCACGCGCTAATCTTACAACCGGCCAGTGTGCTGTACGCCAGGCAGGTGGGCTGGGTCAAGATAACACATTCCTCCGCGCGGCGGGGAGTTTCCTCCCAACTAAAGGGAACAGAATGAACAGCCGTGTGGTGTGTGTGTGTGTGTGTGTGTGTGTGTGTGTGTGTGCATGTGTGATCAAATACATATCAGAAAGAAAGAGATCCATGATTTATATCTGTCTGAAAGATAGATATCAAATATGTTTTTGAGAAAAAGGGAGAAAGAATTGTGTTTGTTGGTGTCATTGAGATGACCTGTAGTTGTTGAAGACAAACACAAAGAAGTCAGTGAACCAATTGCTGATTTTGTTTATGAGAGAGACAGTCCCTGATTGTGTCACAAACCATAGACAACCAATAGCTAACTGTGTTGCAGACATATTTGTTGTTGTTGTTTTTTTTCAAACTTCAAAACACTATCACTCAAGGATAGTAGCATTAGAGTCCTATATGACCTATCTTATAGTTAGTCCTTGCTACTCTATGTTTTTGTCCCTTTTTTAAAAAAATCTATGTACAGTTTATCTATTTGCATTTGAACTCAAGAACTTTAGATTTAATGTGCCCTGAATGTTCATATTTCCACTTTCATTGACCTGTTTGAAGAAAGAATGTTCAAAATTCCCCTCACCCCAAGTTTATTGGGTTTTTAACTTTTCTGTATGATAAAATAGTTTACAGATTTTTTAAAAAAAAAAAAGTGATTTTTTTCTGTCTTGATTGGGAAAATGGGCTGATCATGTCGTAAGAATTAGACAACCAGTAGCTTATTGGGTTACAGATACAGGCAACCAGTCACTGATTGTATTTCAGACATAATCAACCTGTCATTGATTGTTACAGATGCAGTAGCTGGCCACGATGTCCATGATTCCACCACTGTCACAGACAAGTTTCAGCCAGTCAGAGTGGACGACAGTTTTTCTGTAAAGGGTTTACATGTGGGCATTCCTAAGGTAATTTGCTTTAATAAAATCTATTAACTATCTGAACTATATGGGTGATTTTTGTTTTTTTGTTTTTGTTTTGATTTGGAGGTTATGTTTCTTATTTTCAGTATTTTTTGTACTACCTGATGTTGCTTTTTCACATTCACCAACACAATCAGCAGGAAACATTCTGTCTGAACATCTTAGCACAACAAGCTAGGCATCTAAATCAGGAAAAAAAAAACACAACCAAAAAACAGAATTGATGACAGCTCACCTGTCTCACCTGTCGGTATCACCAGGTGCACATTTTGTCACCTCCAAGCTTCTCTGTCCTGACTTTTGTGGACAGTTTCTTGAATATTTAGGCCACTGATGTTGGTTATGTTCTCGATGTATGAGATTGGAGATCTACCTTTCTTCCTTTTTGCCACTGTTTTTCCTTGAAAGATGGTTGCCATGAGATCCATATTCTTGCTATGTGACACATGGCCAGTGTATTGTAGTCTTCTCTTGTTGATGTCTGCTAGTAGTTTTCTGGTGGTATCAAGTTCTTCCAGGACACTTTCATTAGTTTGTCTTTCTGTCCATTTGACACGTAGTAGAATTTAGGCCTTTTCCCATCAGGGGCCGCCTGAAACCAATAACATTCTTGAAGTTCCCTGCCATTCCCTGCAGACAATATAACTCCTTGTAGCAGCCTGTTTCCACATGAGCTCCAGTCTTGTCTTTGCAGTTGATTGCAGCAGTTAGACAGTTGTGCTCTTCACGGAAGGATTCTTTAGCATCTTCTGGATGGATTCGCCATTGTTGGGGGCATAAACACTGATGGCTGTGGAAAAGTGGTCTTCTGTAAGCTGATCATTGATCTGCAGGGTGGGTTTTTCAGTGTCCTTGCAAGCTTAGTGTGTATGGCAAATTCTGTACCAGTGGTTCTTTGATCATTTCGGCTTTCCAATGCAGTACAGCTAGAAAGTGTCATTGCTGTCTAGTTCCTTGAACTAGTTTTGCCTGCAAGTCTGGTCTCACTCAGGGCAGCTACATCCTATTACAGCTAATCAGTATTTTAGCAAATCAAACTGGTGCCTAGTCATGTCTTTGAAAGTTTTAGTTGTGTACTTATTCATCTAGTCTGTTGAAAGTTTATCGCTATTAGTAATAGCATAATACCTATGTGTTTATCCGTGCGGGCATTGCAAGGGTGACTTTCTTTAAAAAACACAGGAGTATCATGCCCCTGGTACATCATCAGCAGTACTGGATGCATGGCGGAGAGCGGCGGACTTGCTGGAAAAGGGTGGGGCAAGGGTGAGCGAGGTGTCCCTGCCCCACACCCAGCACTCCATCACCTGCTACACTGTGCTGTGCTGCTGTGAAGTGGCCTCCAACATGGCACCCTATGATGGCATTGAGTTTGGTGAGACTGCTAGTGATGTATTGATAATCTGTGTGTGTGTGTGTGTGTGTGTGTGTGTGTGTGTGTGTGTGTGTGTGTATTTATTGTGTGTGTGTGTGTGTGTGTGTGTGTGTGTGTGTATTTATTGTGTGATGTAGTGTGTGTAGTGGCTTGGTGTATGTGTACATGTGTTTGTTTGTCATGTTATGTGTGTGTGTGTGTGTGTATTTATTGTGTGATGTAGTGTGTGTGTGTGTGTGTGTGTGTGTTAGTGTGTGTGTGTGTGTGTGTGTGTGTGTGTGTGTGTGTGTGTGTGTGTGTGTGCGTATTTATTGTGTAATGTAGTGTGTGTAGTGGCTTGGTGTATGTGTACTTGTGTTTGTCATGTTATATGTGTGTGTGTGTGTCATGTAGTGTGGGTGTAGGTATGGTTGGTTATGGTGTGTGCGTGTGTGTGTGTACTGGTGTGGGGGATGGTACATGAATGTGTTGGTGTATGTGTGCTCGAATCAATGAGGCAAAACTAGTTGTAAAGGTTGGAGAGGGAGTGCTGTATACCTGCTGGCTGTGATGTACAGGTGTCTATTTATTCTTAGTTCATATTACTGTACCATCTTCTCTTTCTCTCTCTTTTTTGGGAGGGAGGGAGAGAGAGAGAGGGGAATGACCCTTGTGGGGATGATGTGTGCTTTTCCAGTATAAATAGCATCCCCACCTTCTGGAAATTCTGTGCTTATTCCCTCTTTTCTGTCACTCTCTTTGTTTCTGCCTTGCTTCTTTGCTTTTTATCATATCTGCCTTTCTCATTTTTTTGTGACACTGGTCATACACCTGTACGTTTTCCATAAAGCTTTACATGCTTTGTCTGTTAGGATTGATAAAACCTCATATACTTTGTCTATTAGGATTGATAAAACCTCACAGACTTTGTCTATTAGGACTGATAAAACCTCACATACTTTGTCTATTAGGATTGATAAAACCTCACATACTTTGTCTATTAGGACTGATAAAACCTTACATACTTTGTCTATTAGGATTGATATTTGTCTGTTAGGATTGATAAAACCTCACATACTTTGTCTGGTAGGATTGATAAAACCTCACATACTTTGTTTATTAGGATTGATAAAACCTCACATACTTTGTTTATTAGGATTGATAAAACCTCACATACTTTGTCTATTAGGATTGATAAAACCTCACATACTTTATTAGGATGGATAAAACCTCACATACTTTGTCTATTAGGATTAATAAAACCTCACATACTTTGTCTGTTAGGATTGATAAAACCTCACATACTTTGTTTATTAGGATTGATAAAACCTCACATACTTTGTTTATTAGGATTGATAAAACCTCACATACTTTGTCTATTAGGATTGATAAAACCTCACATACTTTATTAGGATGGATAAAACCTCACATACTTTGTCTATTAGGATTAATAAAACCTCACATACTTTGTCTATTAGGATTGATAAAACCTCACATACTTTGTCTATTAGGATTAATAAAACCTCACGTACTTTGTCTATTACGATTGATAAAACCTCACATACTTTGTCTGGTAGGATTGATAAAACCTCACATACTTTGTCTATTAGGATTAATAAAACCTCACATACTTTGTCTGGTAGGATTGATAAAACCTCACATACTTTGTCTATTAGGATTGATAAAACCTCACATACTTTGTTTATTAGGGTTGATAAAACCTCACATACTTTGTTTATTAGGATTGATAAAACCTCACATACTTTGTTTATTAGGATTGATAAACTCACATACTTTGTCTATTAGGATTGATAAAACCTCACATACTTTTGTCTATTAGGATTGATAAAACCTCACATACTTTGATAATAATAATAATTACAATATTTATATAGCGCAAAATCTTGACAAAATCAAATCTAAGCGCTGAAACAGACACACACGCACGCACACGCACGCACGCAACACGCACGCACACGCACACGCACACATACACACACACACACACACACACACACACACACACACACACACACACACACACACACACACACACGCATGGCTATAAATGGGGAGAAAGAATAAAAGCAATAAAAGCAAGAATAAAAGCAATGGAAAATTATAGAGAGCATATCATATACAGTTATATATTATAACAAAGTGTTCCCCTCCGAGCGGAGACAGGCTGCAGAGGGGGGTTGAGTGAGGTTAGGATTTTATGCAGAGGAGAAAAGGTGAGTTTTGAGAGCGGACTTGAAGGAGACAAAAGTAGGTTGCTGACGGACTGAGAGAGGAAGTTTGTTCCAGGAGAGTGGACCAGAAACAGAGAAGGCTCGTGGACCATAGGTATTGAGCTTAGTGCGTGGAAAGCGAAAAGTCAGAGGATCGGAGGCAGAGCGGAGGGTACGTGAGGGAACATAGATCTCAAGTAGGCTTGACAGGTAATCGGGGGCTGCATTATTGAGGCTTTTGTAGCACATGGTGTCTAGTTTGTACTGTATGCGCTTTGATACAGGGAGCCAGTGAAGTTTTGCCAGGAGAGGAGATATGTGGTCAGCTTTTTTCTTTTTGAGTACAAGGCGTACAGCATTGTTTTGAATGCGCTGTAGGATGTGAATGGTGGAGGCAGGAAGACCAGACAGGAGTGAATTGCAATAGTCAATGCGAGACATTATGAAGGAGAGAACGAGTTTTGCAGTTGTTTCGACAGAGAGATACTTACTGATCAGGCTTATACGATGGAGATGATAGTAGCAAGATCTGGCAGTTTGAGAAACAAAGTTGTTCATGGAGAGGGTAGAGTCAATGCAGACACCAAGGTTTTTAGCTGAATCAGAAATTGGGACTGATGTGTTACATAATGGGAGAGAAAGAGGAGGCAGCTGAGAAAGTTTCTGACGGGTGCCAATAAGGATAGCTTCTGTCTTGTCATCATTAAGCTGAAGTTTGTTGAACGTCATCCAGTTCTTAATGTCCGAGTAACACTCAGTGGTGCGAGTCAACAGGCACTGTATATTATCAGGTGAGTCACTGTCTTGAAGTTGGGTGTCATCAGCATAGAAGTGGTGTTTTATAGAGTGGGAGTTGATGATGGTGGACAGGGGGGAGGTATAAAGAGTGAAAAGAACAGGGCCAAGGACAGATCCTTGTGGAACACCACAGGTCAGGTATGCAGGTTGAGAGTAAGTGCCATTGATGAGAACAGTTTGTTTTCTGTTTGATAAATATGAAGTGAACCAGGAGAGAGCAATGTCAGAGATGCCAAAAGTATGATAAAGTCTAGAAAGGAGAAATACATGGTCAATGGTATCGAAGGCTGCAGACAGATCAAGGAGTGTGAGGAGAGAGACTTTGCCAGTATCAGTTGCAAGGAGGAGATTGTTGAGAATGTGTAGTAGGGCAGTTTCAGTGCTATGGCACTGGCGGTAGGCTGACTGGAAAGGATTGAGGAGATTGTTGGCAGACAGGTGAGAGTTCAGCTGGTTAAGGACGACTTTTTCAAGGAGTTTTGACAAGAAAGAGAGATTAGAGATAGGCCGGTAATTTTTCAGTTCATTTGGGTTTAAATTGTGTTTCTTGAGGAGAGGGTGAACAATAGCAGACTTGAAAGAATCTGGGACAGTTCCAGTTTGAAAAGAAGTGTTGATGATGTCAGTGATGAATGGGAGGAGAGTAGGGAGACAGTCGGAGTAGAGAGAACCTGGAAGAGGATCCAGTTCGCAGGTTTTGAACGACATGGATCTGATTGTGTTGAAAATTTCTTCTTGTGAGACTGGGGTAAAAGTAGTAAGAGGTGTGCCAGAGAAGGAAGTGTCAGGTGGGCATTGTTGACAGGGTGTCCTGTCAAGCCTGTCACGAAGAGTTTGTATTTTGGTGGTGAAATACTTGGAGAATACAGATGGGAGTTCTTCATTTGTATGTTTTGTTGGGAGAGGTAAATCTTTTCGTGTGCCAAGGAGATGATTCATGGTTGTAAAGAGTTCTTTTGAAGAAGAGGCATTCAGGATTTTGGTTTGGAAATAGCTTGTTTTTGCAGATGCAATGAGGGTGGATACTTTTGTTTTAGACGCTTGGAAAAGTTGCCTGTGTACAGTGAGTTTGGATTTGCGCCAGCGGCGCTCTGCTCTGCGGCGGGCACGTTTTGCACAGGCAATCTCATGAGTGAGCCAGGGGGTAGGGGGGCGGTCAGGTAAAAGACGGGTTGTGGCTGGAGCATGAGTGTCCAGAAGATGGTGGAGAGTAGTATAGAATTCATCGGCAAGGTTATGTGACTTTTCAGAAAGGAGACGGGAGGCATCAGATGAAAATGTGGAGAGGTCGATAGATTTGAGATTGCGTCGAGTCACTGTGCGCGTGGTACGGGAAGGAGGAGAAATGTCAAGAGAACAGAGAATTGCAGAGTGGTCAGATGGAAGAGCTGAAGTTAGACGGATAGAAAGAACTAAGCAATTGTCAGTAGCTGAATTGTGGTGATCACGAGAAATGATCCAGTCAAGAATGTGACCTTTTTGATGGGTTGGTTCAGAAATGTGTTGAGTCTATTAGGATTGATAAAACCTCACATACTTTGTCTATTAGGATTGATAAAACTCACATACTTTGTCTATTAGGATTAATAAAACCTCACGTATTTTGTCTATTAGGATTGATAAAACCTCACATACTTTGTCTGGTAGGATTGATAAAACCTCACATACTTTGTCTATTAGGATTAATAAAACCTCACATACTTTGTCTGGTAGGATTGATAAAACCTCACACACTTTGTCTATTAGGATTGATATTTGTCTGTTAGGATTGATAAAACCTCACATACTTTGTCTATTAGGATTGATATTTGTCTGTTAGGATTGATAAAACCTCACATACTTTTGTCTAGTAGGATTGATGAAGCCTTAATGCTTTGAGTATTAGAATTGATCTATTGGACACATATATTAATTGCATTTTTGCTGTGGTCTAAGGAAATGTGAACTGATTAGTGTCAATTTTAGTTACTTTAGACCAGTTTTTATGTATGCTTTCATGTGCTCAGTTATTTATGTTTATGCATTTATATTCAGGTTTGTTTTTTTTAATCCCGCTGGTGATAAATTGGGCAGAATGGTGAACTCAGGTGCATATCATTAGATTATTTGTGTGAAAGGCAGTGATATGTGTACATTATTTTATTTTCCAGGGTGGTTTTTTTTTTCAGAGTTGTCAGTGTTTTTAGTTGTGTGCAGGTGTTAAGTTTGGGATGGTTATAAGGTGGTTATAGCCCTTAGATGGCTCTGAGCATTGCCTGGTTTTTAAACACTTGTACTAATACAAGAAAAGGGAAGGCTGTAGTGTTTGTTTGTTTTTGCTTGTTTCTGGGTTTTTTTTTTCCATGTAGCTTTTTTGTTCTATGTTGGCTTTTTGATTTTTTTGTCACTCTCCAAAGTGTGTATAGTCTTGTGTTTGTTCTGTGCTGCCACAGTAAATATAGACTCAAAATTTGAAGTAGTTATAATTATAATAATAATTACAATATTTATATAGCGCAAAATCTTGATAAAATCAAATCTAAGCGCTGAAGCAGACACACACGCAGGCACGCACGCTCGCACACACACGCACGCACACATACAGACACACACACACACACACACACACACACACACCCACACACACGCATGGCTATAAATGGGGAGAAAGAATAAAAGCAATAAAAGCAAGAATAAAAGCAATGGAAAATTATAGAGAGCATAGCATACAATTATATATTATAACCATGTGATTCCCTCCGAGCGGAGACAGGCTGCAGAGGGGAGGGTTGAGTGAGGTTAGGATTTTATGCAGGAGAGAAAAGGTGAGTTTTGAGAGCGGACTTGAAGGAGACAAAAGTAGGTTGCTGACGGACTGAGAGAGGAAGTTTGTTCCAGGAGAGTGGACCAGAAACAGAGAAGGCTCGTGGACCATAGGTATTGAGCTTAGTGCGTGGAAAGCGAAGAGTCAGAGGATCGGAGGCAGAGCGGAGGGTACGTGAGGGAACATAGATCTCAAGTAGGCTTGACAAGTAATCGGGGGCTGCGTTATTGAGGCTTTTGTAGCACATGGTGTCTAGTTTGTACTGTATGCGCTTTGATACAGGGAGCCAGTGAAGTTTTGCCAGGAGAGGAGATATGTGGTCAGCTTTTTTCTTTTTGAGTACAAGGCGTGCAGCATTGTTTTGAATGCGCTGTAGGATGTGAATGGTGGAGGCAGGAAGACCAGACAGGAGTGAATTGCAATAGTCAATGCGAGACATTATGAAGGAGAGAACGAGTTTTGCAGTTGTTTCGACAGAGAGATACTTCCTGATCAGCTTTATACGATGGAGTTTTGAATGGATTGTTATGAATGAATTGAATTTGAATGCTGACAGGCTATAGAGCAGGCTGCGAAGAGTCTACAGAGGAACTGTTTGCAGCCAGCAGACATGAAGGCTTCAACCATGTGGTGCGAGGCAGAATATTGGCAGGCAATTTCTTCCTTCTCAGAAGGTAATGAGGCATTTTGAGTCTCGATGAAGATTGATATTAATATGTGTGCAGAATTAATCTTGTTTATTTGTATTTGTGACTTTGTACAGTTATGTGCCAGTAAATTAATATTGTATGGGTATTGTCATGAAGAAGTACAAAAGAAAGTGCCCTGGAAGAACTTGATACTACCAGAAAACTACTAGCATACATCAACAAGAGAAGACTCAGATACATTGGCCTTGTGTCACACAACAAGAGCTCGGACATCATGGCACCCATCTTTCAAGGAAAAACAGTGGCAAAATGGAAGAAAGGCAGACCTTCAATATCTCATATATCAAGAACATATTTAATATCAGTGGCCTAAACATTCAAGGAATTGTCCACAAAAGTCAAGACAGAGCAGCTTGGAGAGAGATGGTGGTGTCCAGATGTGCAACGGCCAACACTGAACCCAGTGACACCGACAGGTGAGGTGATTGTCATGAAGAAAAAATAACAGGCACAAATTAATACTTTTTAAAATTGAACAGTTGCTGATAATATTCTTCAAAAGAAGCAATGTGAATTATAGCCTGAGGAATTGGAATGTACTCTTGGGATCTGTTCAATAGGGAATTGAAACCAGGTAAGACTATGACCGTAGTGACTTGACGGTTCAGTATAGATGAATGTGCTGATGTATATTGAATCTACTCAGTGTTTGAATATAGTTTTTGTAATTGTATGCTTTAAACAGAAAACCACTCTTCATTGCAGGGGGGGAGGAACCCAAGAACTTTCTGTGTGGATTATTACTTCAAAGAAAATACATTGACAAGGATGGTTTGGCTGGGTGGGTTGTTGGATTGAGTCACATGTACATCACAAGAGGGAGATGCTTAGATTGGAATTAAGATTTTGCTTCCTCTGATTCACTGTGGTATAAAAGCAAGCAGTCTTTGGCTGTACAGTCTTTTTGACTGTCTACAGATCTTGTTACCAAATTAGGATCATGCGTATGCTTTTATGTAGAAGAAACTTAGGCATCCGTACTTGAGATTAAGTCGTCACTGTCTGTGTTCAAGATAAAAAAAATTCACACCTGTGTACAGCAATGCTTGTTCACACACATGCACATGCATGCATCCATACATGCAGGCATGCACGCACATACACACACACACACACACACACACACACACACACACACACACACACACACACACACACACACACACATACACACACACACACACACACACACACACACACACACACACACACACACACACACACACACACACACACACACACACACACGTTCACACAAAACAGAACTATTTGTAATGGTTTTATTTTCAGCAGATTTTGTTCAGTAGTTGACTGTTTCAGGAACTATGAACGTTTCTTTATGAAGGCACAAAAAGTTCGTCGTCTGATCAGTGATGATTTCCGACGTGTGTTTGACTCTGGGGTGGACATTTTGTTGACTCCTGCAACATTGAGTGAAGCACCCACACAAAGATGGTTTGCAGCCGAGGACCATCGTGCTCGCTCAGAACAACAAGATGTGTTCACCCAGCCTGTCAATTTAGCAGGTAAGCTGTGTCATTATTATTTTTACCCTTTACTCATTTTGGACTGGTTGTCGTCGTCTTCTTCCTCTTGTTCACCATAATACTTGGGATTTAGTCGCAAGGATGAAATAGGTCATCTTCTGTAGTACATCCACAGGCCCGTACAGATTTTCCTGCAGGCTTACTATTTTTTCAACTTAAAAGGGGCAATTTCATTGGTTAATTTGTTTTGAAAACAACCAACCCCAATGCTTTAACTCTTCGAGTTACCCGCGTCGTTCAGACTGCTGTAAACATGGCTAGATGGACAACTTTCACGGCCGCCAAAGTAGCAGAATTGATCATGCAGGCCGGCTCTGAAGATGATCTAGACGTTGATCATTATGAAAGCAGCAACGGGATCTAGACGTTGATCATTATGAAAGCAGCAACGAAAGTGCTGAAGAGGAAGATTTTGTGGATGATGTGCCAGAAAACGACGACGATCCCGCATATTCAACTTGATGAAGATGGAATTGAAGCAGATGAACAAAGCGTGAGCGTCACTGACACTGACATCTCTCACTTTGGTATTCAGGCAGCGAACCATTTTGTCTTCGAGACAGATTTTGAGCTAGAAATAAATTGTCCTGATTAATATGAAGCCGACACTGAGGTTGATACTGCCAGAGACGACAGTGGCGATGAAGATGATGCACCACCTGGGCGAAAAATCTTTGGAAATTTCCACAAGTACCTGTTTTCTCAGCTGCCGAAACATGCGGTTTGCTGCCCTTCGTCTTTCAAGACATCGCCGACCCTACACCATTAAGTGCCATTATCAGGGTTTAAAACATTCCGCGTCTGGGCGGAATTCCGCGATTTCGGTTTGTCAAAAAACAACAACAACAACAACAAAAAAACCAAAAGGAGCAAGGCATCCACGATCGGCTTGCAAGCGTTCATAGCAACAGCACGCAAGTTATGGCCCCCGGATCCCCCTAGTTTCAGTGGTTTTTTCCTCCTCCTGTTTTAAGCCCTGATTATGTTACCAGTAAGTTCTAAAATGTTGAAATATTGTCTTTTACATCCTTTTTTCTACATTTTTGGCCATCATATGCTAAAAATAACACTGTATGAATACTCCTTTGGCTGTTTGGGATTTTTTATTTTGACACTTACGTTGACATTTTCAAAAGCACAAAACAGTAATTAAATGAATCTTTACAGAAATTGTTTTTACTTCACCAGGAAGATAAAAGAATGATCTGCAAAATTTGTTCTAACATCAATAAGCTAGCTTTTACGGCATATTCAGGAAAATTAAATAAAAATTACCAAAATAGAGTGTCCTCAGGGCATATCTGCTTCCTGCCTCCAGCGTGCACAGGGCATAGTAGCTTTAGTGAGGCAGTGTTGTGAAAAGGTTAATGAAATAGGTGTTTATACTGATGACTTTCTTTTGAATTGATTGTTTTTTTTTTATGAAAAGTTTGACTTTGTGAGTACATAAATGTCTGAGTCAACTAATGTGTGAATGCAGTGTTTAATGTGTGACCAACAGGAAATCCTGGAATGTGTTTATTAAAGATCCCTGAGTTCAAATGCTGTTACTTCCAGCTATCCGCTATGTGGTTGTGCATGTGATCTTTTGTATCATTTTTTTAGAATAATTTTTCCAGTGTGTAGTGGTTCTGTTTGTTGTGTATTTTTGTGAAGTGAGGTTGTGATATAGTTTTACAAACTGCTAAAGAATTGTGCTTACTTATTAATTAAAGTACTTTTGTGTGACAGGGGTGCCAGCCATCACAGTCCCAGCAGAGTTGTCTACTCGTGGTCTGCCCATTGGCCTGCAGTTCATTGGTCAGCATTTTCAGGAGCAGCAACTAATGTCTGTCGCTCACTGGTTTGAGCACAACACAAACTTTTTGCCTCTCAACTTGGACTTTCTGGACATTGAGCTTTGAGGCAACAAAACTTTCTCTACCTCAGCATTAGAGACAACAGAGATGTGGACTTTTTTTTTAACATAGAGGTTTGAGGCACAGGTTTGCTTGGACGTAGCAGAGGTGATTTTCGTGTGTTCAAATTATAACTTCCCAGACAGTCATCTGAACTTGAAGGTTTTTCTGCATTAAACTTAATTTTCTGGTCAATGCCCAATCATGTGATGGCAGTCTTGAATTTGCTTCACAGGCACACATGCACTGGTGCGCACATACACACCACACAAACCCTGTCAGTTGCAAAGATATGAGCACAGTAGGATGTAGACATACAATATACAGTTTCTACAGTTTTCTGCTTTTTTATAGGCATTCATGTACGAAGCAGAGAATTAACACAATTTCAGCAACAAAATTTGAATTTTTATATCTACATGACAGAATTTTTTCATGAAAGCTTGTTGCCTTAGTACAACGCCAGCCATTTTTTATTTTTCATGTATTTGTGTAGATTTGTTTACCAAACAGAGTGTTTTTTTTCTGGGGAATGTTGTTATGAATCACCTGTCAGTTTCTTTGGGTTCTTTTACACATGCTAAGTGTGCGCTGCACACAGGACGGCTTAGTTCATGATCTTATCCAAAAGGGCTGCACCCCAGCCACCACTCAAGAAAGTGTTTGTTAACGGAGGACATCAGTTTATCATCTCACCCAAGAGGTCAGCACCCAAACCAACAGTCAAGATCTAGTGGAGGGACAAGCAAAATCACCTTCTAGTGTTTGATTCGAACCGATGACTTGTAGCATGTTTGGTTTTTTATTTTGTTGAGGTGGGGGGAGGGAAATAGTGGGTGGATGGGTGGGAGTGGACAAGTGAAAACATGAAAGTAAGTGTGTTTTGTGTGTGTGTGTTCGTTCGTTGCTTGATTTAACGTCTTTTCACTATAAGTGATATTAGACGGGGAAAAAATGGCATGGAGGATGAAATAGGGGGGGGGGGGGGGGGGGTGGAGGGGAGAGGGGAACAGAGTAAGGGACGTAAAAAAAATTAAAAGGAAGCGGCAAGGTCTTAAGAAAAAGGATATGGATGAACAGAGAAATGAAACTAGAACAACGCTAACATCAATAATGTAAAAGAAAAATCGTCATAAAAACAAAACAAAACAAAACAAAAATAATCATAATTATAATAATAATCTTAAAGTAACGCATTAACAGGACTGTGAACCAATGATTCTGAAATTTTAACTAACAAAACTTGATCCGATACAACTTCTTTAAAATGCGTTTCAAGATAGTTTCCTTGTGTAAACGTCTTTGGTAAAAAGGAACGAAGCTTTCTGCAGTAAAACAAACAGTGATACAATGTGAATTGTTCGCCACAAATACATAAAACGTTGTTACAATATTTTGTTTTCAAAGCGTTCAGTTGAATGCGAAAATATGTCATAACAATTAATCTCAAATGATATAACGAGGAATACTGCAAATTTTTACAGATATTTTGAACTGAAAGTTTGATTATTTTTTGAGACACAAATTTTTCATTTAAATGTTCATGAAATCGAATCCATGATGCTAATTCTAGCGAGTTGTAAGCTTCTTTTACCGAGGTGTTAACATGTAATTCTATGGAATTTTCAGAATGGAGGGCACCGGATTTAGCTGCTCTGTCAACTACGTTGTTGCCATGAAGACCAACATGAGAAGGCACCCAGCATAAATTGATTTCCGAACCATTTATCTTTAAACAATGTATTAGATGATTTGCCTCAATAATTAAGTCAGGTCTTGTGTCTGTATCAAAAGACTGTAAGGCATATAATACAGATTTTGAATCAACAAAGAGAACTACTTTGAATGACACAGGCCGAAGGCTTATTAAATAATGCAACGCTTGAACAACAGCGACCAATTCTGCTGTATATATAGATACATTTGCCCCAATGAAAAAAGACTTTTTAATGTTAAATTTTGGAACATAAAAGGCTGCTCCAGCGCTCTGGTTTGCTAAGACTGACCCATCGGTAAAAATGTGGAGGTGGGTACTGTACTTTTCATCGATGTGTTCACAAGCTGTGGATAGCGTAATGTTGACATTATCATCTTTTTTAACTTTTGCATAATCGAGATCAAATGTGGCATTTAGCATTTCCCATGTAGGGATAGGCGTTATCGTTGGTTTCTCAGCAATTTCATCCATTGTTATGTTGGACTGTTTGATCAGGCCAGATATGTAAGTTGCGGCTGTAATTTGTGATGAAATGTTTTTTGCTCGTTTTGGAAAGTCAGTATCAGACCTTATCTTAATTTCTTTGCTCACAAAATTATCCACTTGTGAAGTAGTTCTAATTGCAAACTTTGCTGTAGCTAACTCACGATGGTTGTTTAAAGGTAGAATTCCAGCAACTTTGTACGTTTCCAGAGTAGAAGCATGAGTTGGTACACCTAGTGCAATTTTAAGACTTTTGCAGTCCAAGCTCTGAATCTTTTTTAGTAAATATTTGGGTGCATTGAAGAAAACTTCTTGCGCGTAGGATAATTTAGACCTGACCAGCGCTGTTGACAGATGAATCAGTACATTTGTATCCATTCCCCAGGGTAATTTGCTTATTATCTTTAGAAAATTTAAGGTTTTTCGCGCTTTTGTTAAAATATAATCAAAATGGACATTCCAGCTTAATTTGGACGTGATGTAAACTCCCAGGAATTTTACGACCTGTTTGTAATTTAACACTTCACCAAGCAATTTGAAAATAGGCAAGTTATTTGAGTTACCACCAGGATCAAACAGCATCATGTTAGTTTTTTCTGCTGACAACGACAGCCCATTTTCTAACATATAGTTTCCAAGATTATCAAGATCAATTTGATACAACTTCCTGATGTAATTTCGCGTTCTCTGTGGAGTTGTCTTTTTTAAAGTGATATTCATCCAAGTGCATATATCATCAGCGTACTGTACTAAAACAACACGATTTGAAAGAGCTTTAGGAAGATCCTGTATAAGGATATTAAATAAAATAGGTGCTATCACTGAACCTTGTGGAATCCCCATGTCGAGGCATCGTGAAGAAGAATAACTAGCTCCCACTCTTGCCTGAATTGTTCTATTAGCTAAAAAAGATTTAATGTAATTGAACATATTGCCCGATAAACCAACAGATTTTAGCTTGAACAATAAACGTTTATGCCAAACTTGATCGTAAGCTTTTTTCACATCAAAGAAAGTAGCTAAAACACTTTTTCTGCGGGCAAACTGTTGTTTGATCTGAGTTGTAAGTTTAACTAGGTGCTCAACTGCGGATCTTCCTTTTCTAAAACCTGCCTGGTTTACCGGAATAACGTTATTTTTATCACAGTAGTGTAAAAGTCTGTTTAAGACCAATCTTTCCATTAGTTTGCTTGTGTGGGACGTTAAAGCAATAGGTCTGTAACTGTTTTTATCGGTTTTCGATTTTCCTGTTTTTAAGATTGGTATAACTATAGACTTTTGCCAAATTTGTGGCACAGTTCCAGTAACCCAGCATTTCTGCAAAATTTTGTGTAGGAAAATAAGGTAGTTTTCAGGGAGATGTTTAATCATTTCAGTCGAAACTGCATCAACACCTACCGAACTCTTTTTGTTGTGTAGAGACAGTACTGTGTTTTTTAGCTCTTCTAAGGTGATTGGAGAATTAAACCAGAGATCATTCTGTGGTACTGGATCAGTGTAGATTGGGTTGTAATCTTCCATTTCTCTGTGATGTTTGCAGTCAGGAGATAAACCTTCAACTTTACTGTTTTTGGCGAACAGATCCACAAAAGTTTCTGCTTTGTCCATGTCTGAAGGAAATGTGTTACATGTTTCAATCATTATCGGACACCTAGGTAAGTTGGTTCCATCCTTCATTTGTTTCATTTTCGTCCAGACTTTATGGAAATCTTTGAAATCTGAAATTTCTTTTGTGCAGAATGATGCCCAATAATCTTTCTTTGCTTCAGCAATGATTTTGTTACATTGGATGTTAGCTTTTTTCATTTCGACATGATCCTCAGGTTTCCGGCTTTTGATGTAGATTTTGAATTTCTCCCTTTTATATTGAACTGCTTTCTCACATGCCTCTGTCCACCAAACATTACCCAATCGATTATTTGATCTAGAAGATTTGAGTTTCGGAATCGATAGGTCTGCAGCGGCTAAAATTGACTCTTGGAATTTAGAAAACATAATGTCTACATTTTCACTTTCATAATGTCTGTAATCTTGATTAGCTAGAGCAGTTCGAAATAAGGACCAGTCAGAACGCTTGTAATTATATTTTGGGATAATTTCAGGAGAGCTGTCTTTCATCCTGATGTTTTTGTCAGTTATGGTTATGATGATAGGTAGGTGATCGCTTCCCAAAGTGTCTCTGTGAGTTTCCCAGGTACAGGATGGTGCTAATTCTGGTGAGATTAGAGACAAATCGATGGCTGTCGCCCTGTGTTTGGAAACATCAGGGATCCTAGTGACACTACCATCATTTAGAAGGTAAAGCGAACTATCAACGATATTTTCTACCAAACGATTGCTCATAACAGTAGAACAGTTCTTTTCCCAAAATGGGGAGTGGGAATTAAAGTCTCCACCTATTAGCCATTTACCACGCTGCTGATCTTGGATAGTGCGCAGCCATTCTGTGTTGTGGTCATTTGGACCTGTTGGTAGGTAGACTGACAAAACGTTAATGTTTAGAGAATTGCTTAATTGGACAGTGGCAGCACAAGCATGCAAATCTTCGCTTGATTTCAAAACTGGGGAAGTAAGTAAGCAGTATTGTAACTCTTTGAGTATATAAATCGCGGTGGATACCTTCTTCCCGTGATTCCCACATTCATAGACTGGAGGATAATAATAATTGGGGAAATTGGGAAGCTTGGTAGCGACAACATTCATCGACTGTAGAATCAAAATTTCACACCTATTTGATGCTAGGAAATGCTCCAAGTAAGCCGAATTGGTGGAAAGGGATCTACAATTCCATTGCAAAAACTTGACTTGGGATTGTTTTCGCATTGCTGATATTGGTTAATCTCCAACTTTCTATTAACTGTTATTTATGGTCGATAATAATGAATACTTTGATTTTCTGTGTCCAGGAGAACTGGACAGAAAGAAAATTACGTAATTACTTAGACTACGAAGTAAAGAAAACAAAATTGTAGCAAAATCAATAAAAAGAAAATTACATAGTCCAATGTACGAATAACTTATAAAGGTGATAATAGATTACAAGGGATAACAAATAACCAAAAATCAAAATAATGGCATTCACGTCTTCAAATGTACAAAGTGTATAGTCTGACCGAGTCTTGATAGTCGGACTAAAACCTAGTTATTGTTTATTTTCAGCAGAAGACATGTCAGAGATGACGAGGAAAAAGTCCTGTGACATGAACATTAAGTATTGTATATGTAATACTGTTATTTCAAAACAAATTATACGGCCACCATGGTGTGTAGTTGTCAAAAGGGTGGTACTGTCCTCTGGAGAATCTGGAAGGGTGTAGCTGTGATGATCTTGATCTTGATGTTCTCCTTGGAGTCTCCCAAAATAGGTCTCGAATGTGTCTTCCAAGATTTCCTGCAATGATGCTACTTCCTCTGGTGGTGGGGTGAATGTCGTCTTTTAGAAATTGTTGAGTGGTACGAAGGTTCTCATGTGATACAAAAGAAATATTTTTCATATCAACAAGTTCAGCAGATAGAAAAGCGTTGAACAGATTTCGTTGAACCTCCATTCGGGCCTGCCGTACAGGGGCAACCTTACTAACGACTAGTTTAGATTTTGGATGTTCTTGTGCTATTTGTTTTATGCCTGAAGCGAGATGTTTAGTTGTTGCAGGGAGATCTTTGCTGTTCAATTCATGCACACCACAGTGAAAAACAATACAGTCTGCTGAATCATCAAATTTGGAAAAGGCCATATCTAATGAGCTTTTAATGTTATGAGGGTCGTTCACAGGGCACGAGTCTCCTTCAAAACCGTAAGATCGTCCCAGTCTTCTTGAGTTGACACCTTTCAACACAGAGTCGTGGACAGTGAGAACGTACGGAAGATCGTGGGTCTTTTTATGTTGTTTTGAAATATTTTCAGAACGGGATGGTGTAGGCCTATGTTTGGGAAGCGAAATGACGTCTTTAGTTGGTATGACGTCATGACGTTGTTCTTTCTTGTTTTTTATTTTATTTTCAGGCACTTTTATTGCTTGCTGTTTAATTTTGCTGCTGGGTTTTGGTGCCATGAGGTTTCGGGTCTGTTTGTCGTCCTGCTTGCTTGTGTGGTTTTGTTTCAGTGCCTCAGCGTAGGTGGGATGTGTGTCATGTAGATCCGTCTGTGTGTGACAGTTACGGGTTGTCATGGTGATGTTCTTTTTTTGCTGGTGTGTGTGTGTGTGAAATGCTGTGTGTCACTGTCAGAAAGGTATGGAATATTTCAGCACATCTAGCAATGCTTTCAGTCTTACCTCAAATATTTGTTGACTGCCTGGTTCAGTATACAGACTAGATAATCAGCAAATACTCATTTCTGTAATAAATCTTTAAAGGAGATGTATACACACATGTGTGCTGAGTATTTCTGTTGACTGATTGTTCAACTCATTTTAGTGTTGTTGATTTCTCTGAAAATATGAGAGTATTCGTTATACAATGATGAAGATCGTATGGTTTAATACTGACTACATCTCACAACAACTATAGGAATGAGTCAGACTGGAACTGAACTGGAGACATCAAGATCTGAACTCAAAGATCTGATGTCTCGGTTAAATCCCAGGCTGCAGCATGAAAGCTGATCTGATCGCTGTCCATCTTAATGCTCCAGTTATTCTGATGGTTTCAGATTAGTGTTTGATAGATTCTGTTCCTCTCCTCCCCCTCCACATTTCAAAACCATATCTCTAAATAGCGTTTTGCACAGGCTAAAAAAAGGTCACAAGGTGTCCACCAGATAATTGTTAGCAGACATGCATGGAGTTGCATATTAAATCATCCACATGTGATGAGTCTCTCTTGAATTAAATCCAAGCTCCATCTTGAGTTCGTACACACACACAAAGTAGTGAAGATTTCTTGAGGTTGCCTTACAGAAAAATTCACTAATGCATCATTACAATACAACACAAATGTCTGTATGGTCATCTACATCAGATGAAAATGGTCATCACCTATTGAGGGCCATCCAGGGTGGAGCTGGGTTGTGTCCTGTGTCTCAACAAGATCAATTCTCAGTTGCTGGAGGTCCATCCTCTCTGTCTTGTCACGCTAGGAAAGACACTAGATTTTAACAACTCCTCTGGCTGCCAAGGTCACTGGTAGTTGGCAGGAACTGGGGAAAAGTAACGGCCACATTAATCACCAGATGTGACCAGACAAAAATTATAGATAGTTGGATTGTAACAAACTCACTACATCTAAGTTGTTTCTGACGGTTACTTATTTGGTCTGCAGATTATACACATAAACATGCATGCATACCATACACACACGCACACACACACACATACACACATACACACACACACACACATATACACACACACATACACACACACACACACACACACACACACACACACACACGCACACACGCAATATGCACGCACAGATTAAGGAAAACAAAATGTCTCGAATCACCATCTGTATCTGTTGGATTAAGTTGCAGAATCCAAGTGACTGGCATAGTTAATGACGTGGGGGTGGGTGGAGGACACTTAGCTGGTCCAGTGGTGGTAGCTGATCACCTCTTTCGTTGTGAATTGTCTGATAGCTGGTGACTGAATCAATGTGGGTTGTTGTTATTAAAGAATTCACTCTGCTATAGTGCGTTGATAAATCAATTTCCAGCTGATCCATTTTGAAGGTTTTGATAGGTGAAAATGTTTTGTTTTTTTTTGGTCTGTAATTGTTTACAATGTTGTTAGATACGTTTAGGTATTGTTGGTGCAGTCAAGTTAGGCTTTAATGATAATGATGATAATAATAATTATGATATTTATAATGTGACCCAGTGATGCTTGAGCCAGACACACACGTGAGAAATGCATGTCACAAGGATTTTGCGTTGGTTTCTTTTGAAATGAGCTCAAGATATTTCTGTTCATCTTTTTTGTTAGTTCAGTTCTTTTTCACCGATCGTTCAGCGACCAATGCAGTTGGGTGTGTGTGTGCGGCCCAGTTTTTATTCCTTTTCTTATAGCTGATGTAGGTTATGTGTACAACCCCTATTCCACAAATAGGGTAAGTCTATTTTGTATTATTTCTTTAGTCTAGATTTAGATCAAGTCTAGTTTAGATTATTTCTTTCCTTCTTATTAGGCATTATCATTTTCTAAATCATTATTACATTTTGATTTAGCTTGTTAGTTTATTGTTTACAGTGACTCTAAAACTTACTTTTGAGTCAACTTGAAAATGGACTTTATTGTGATTTGTAAATTAATGAAGCACATAAGTTATGGTATATAGTTATTGAGTAATGTTTCTTGGTGTGTTTCAGGGTTTATTTTCTGTCCCATTTATGCCTCTTACAATAAAGAACAGGGAACGAACCCAACAGGACTGACTTAAATTCCGTAAGAGTGTGGTCCTGTCACAATAAGATGCCAAATATTGATGAATAAATCAAATCAAGGTGCTCTCTTTTGTGGTGTCTAGCAAGAAACTGAGGGGAGGTTGGTTCTTGCATGTTGAAGGGTTGAGAGATTGATCTGCCGGAACCTCTGTATCCTGCCAGGGGTGTGGATGCTCAATCTTTCTCACAAGGGGGGTGGGTGGGTGGGTGATAAACCGACAAAATGTCAAAGTTACATCTGATGACACTGAATTTTACTGTTGACATGAAGAAAATGCTTTAGTGTGAGCGGCCCAGTTGGTTAGAGCACCTGCCTTGGAAGCCAGAGGTCGTTGGGTTGATTGCTGGTATATTTTGATAGAGCACTTCTTCCGTATCTATCATATCAGCTTGAATGATACATCAAACCTTTAGTGACTCTTTTGTTTTAAACAGTAAGAAGCGTCTCCAGCTGTCTATAACTAATCGCCAGGTATGATGGTCAGAGATCTTTCTGTATTCTCTCAGACCTACTGTACATGTGCTGAGCTTTTGGCGTTTCATGCTACACCCACCTGCAGTCTTGTCAAACTGTTATGCTCATGGTCAAATTACTACACTTAGAGAAAACAAATCAAGCGTAGATTTGTTAGTGTGTGTGCACACATCGTCCGACCACAGTGCTGGTGTGTGGACCTAAAATGTTTGCTTGTGAGGTCAAGACAAAAAAAAAAAAAAAAAAAAGAAAAGAAAACTCGTTTAGTTCTGATTCTAACCAATCATAATTATGTCTTAGTCTTTGTGCCTTGAATTTGGCTAATTCACTATAAGACAATCAGAATAGCACTTGCAAACTTGTGGGCCTCAATAGCTCAGCAGATTGAGTGTCGGATTCACATGCTAATGGTTGTAAGTTCGAACCATGGGGTGGCTACATTAAAACTGGCCTTCTAATCTGCCATAGTAACATACGTCTTGTTCTGGTAGTCTCGGTGTAGGATGAGATAAGTCCCCTCCCTCTCCTTTACTGAGATGATTGTCCCCGTCGATCATATCTGTGGAGGATGCTGACATAAAACTGAACCAAATCAATTGTCAGCTTGTAAACAAAGCTCACGCTCTGTAATGCACAGTTGATAGATAAAGAACTTCATCGTGTCAATGCAAAACGATGACGAAAGTCCCATCACATTGAAAAAAAGAGGTAAAAAAAAAAAAAAGAAAATTAGAAAAGAATAGAAAGAAAGAAAAGAAAAACACTGCTAAGAATCCTCTGTATCAAAAAAAGAGGAAACTGATAAAAAAAAAAAAGGAGTATTGAATCGAATAAGCACAGAATTGGAACTATTTTCGCACCATCCACCTATCTATCAGTATATCCACCATGCATGATACACAGTAGAATGTCATCATTTTGGCATTGAGATTCTGTTTGTGTGAATTTTGTATTATACGGATGTCCACCCAGCAACACATTGTGGTTTACGACACTCACTTTTGCTAGAGTGGTACTGTTTAAGCGTTGTATGGGGGTTGGCAGGTCCGTTCTTTCAAAAACAATTTCAATTTCTGTACCCGCTGAAGGTTAGGGAAGGCGGGGACGAGGGCAGCAACGAAAGAGCTGTTGTGACAAGGTGAATGAATGGTGAGAGGTGAGTATGCCAGAACTGTTGGTGCAGGCTGTTGACAGATCGGCACGGAGGAGGACGTCGTCTTCTGCCCTTAGGTACACCACACCCTCCACCCCCCGACAACAGCAGCAGTCAAGGGACATGTAACGTAAAGTAATACATTGAAGGTGGAGTATGCAGACTGTGCATCAACATAGTCGCTGCACAGAGTGAGCCAAACTACTAGAATGATGTACAGATAGGCTACATATCCAAGACAACATTGTTTAGAGCACAGAAATGTCAGTGTGTGTTAAATGCGTCTTTACATAGCAGAGATAGGCCTACTTCTGCATGCATGGCTATTATTAGTTGAATACGAGTAATATGCTAACTTGGGAATTTTTAGTCCATCCACAAATAGCCATGTAGGCTTAATCTTCACGCGCACGCACACGTGCGCACATGTACATACACACACATGTGTGTGCAAAAAGCTCGTTTTGTTCATGAACTGAATTAAAATGATGAACACACACCCCCTCCTGCCTCCAACCCCCACCCCACCCCGTCTCCTTTTTTCTTTTACCTTTTTCTTTTTCCCTTATAAGGGAGGCGCATTTACAATGTTTCCTGTGTGCTACATGAATACATATGTTGCAAATTATGTCTAAAAGAGGTAGTGTGCGAAAATAACTGGCACATGTGATCGATGTGTGGAGGCAATCAATAGGTGATTAGGCGTCTATATTTGTACACCATTATGGTTGTTATCAGGATTATCAATATCCGTCACCTATCATTAAGCCTCATACTAATTAGTATTGTTTTACAGCTTTGATTAGTAGACACTGTCTTGCTGTTTTGTTGTGTGAGACAATTAAACCAGATATATATACTGGCTGTTTTTTCTTGCTTGGTATTATGGTTTGTTATTGGAATTATCCGAATTTGTTAAGTTATCAAACATATCATCATCATCATGTGCCCTGCCGCATGCCGTTGGCGATATGGCCCTCCATATGTATCTGTCCCTTGTTGCCGCAAGCACATCTTCCACCCTCTCTGTCCTCAGCCACCCTGCAAGTCCGTCCAATATTTTCTCCCTGGGTCTACCTTGTGCTCTCTTTCCCTCCAGCTTTCAAATATCTATCCCTTGTTGCCGCAAGCACATCTTCCACCCTTTCTGTCCTCGACCACCCTGCAAGTCCGTCCAATATTTTCTCCCTGGGTCTACCTGGTGCTCTCTTTCCCTCCAGCTTTCCTGCTGTGACCAGGTGCTCTAATTCCCCTTTCTTTATAAAATGGCCTGTACATGTTGCCTGTCTTTTCTTAATCTTTCTCATCAATGATCTTCTTGTGTCTGCCTCTATCAAGACTGTCTCGTTTGTTTCCTTTGCAGTCCATGGAACTCTCAGCATTCTTCTTAGAAACCACATCTCTGCTGCGTCAATTTTATTCTGGCTTTAGGGAGAAGAGTGGCAGAATGGTTCAGACGTTCGCCTGCCAATAACTAGACACGAGGTTCCAGGGTTCACTCCCCGTAGAGACCTCGACTTTTCTCCTCAGTTTGACCGGAAATTTGAACTGAACGCCTGGTCCTTCGGAAGGGGACTAAAAATGAGTCTGAACCATGTGCCTTCTGGCTGCGCTCGCTGAAGATCCCACGATCGTTGGTATAAAACATTGGAGAGATAGGTTGATTTCCCAGGTCCCACCCCTTGAAGACCAATGAGCCTTCTTGCCTTTCTGAAGTCTTGGTAAAAAGAAAAAAGTGACTATTAATATGAATTTGTAGCGAGGGAGAGGGGATAGGCGCCGCCCTCTTGGTGCAGGCTCCGGGAAAAGTTGGGGTCTCTGCCACCTCACTCCCCTACGATCCCAGGGTTATGGAACTATCTAAGTAGGACCTCAGGACCTGGCCAGCTCGTGGGTTTATGTGCAGGCTCAAGGCTTGTGCCGCGATCATTCCGGATCTTCTCCATCACATGGCACTTGTGACGTTAGTGCATATAGAATTCATTCCGAGCGCAGAGATGTCATCTTTAGAAACTGAAACTGTTCTGGCTTTGCGTGTTGACTGTCCACGCCTATCAAATATGCCGCATCACTTAAATTTGTATGTGTCTCGCTCCACAAATCATCCTAAGCTTTACCTTTAAATTTTATTGCCTAAAAGCAATGGTGTTGCAGTCCAAGTGTAAATAATTTCTTATCTTTTCAGACTCCCGTAAAGAATTCTTTATCTTTTGAGACTCCCGTAAAGAATTTCTTATTTTTTCAGACTTCTGTAAAAGAATTTCTTATCTTTTCAGACTCCCGTAAAGAATTTATTATCTTTTCAGACTCCCGTAAAGAATTTATCTTTTCAGACTCCGTAAAGAATTTCTTATCTTTTCAGACTCCCGTAAAGAAATTCTTTATCTTTTCAGACTCCCGTAAAGAATTTCTTATCTTTTCAGACTCCCGTAAAGAATTTCTTATCTTTTCAGACTCCCTAAAGATTTATCTTTTCAGACTCGTAAAGATTTCTTATCTTTTCAGACTCCCGTAAAGAATTTCTTATCTTTTCAGACTCCCGTAAAGAATTCTTTATCTTTTCAGACTGCCGTAAAGAATTTCTTATTTTTTCAGACTCCCGTAAAGAATTCTTTATCTTTTCAGACTCCCTTTTTCGCTTTGCAGGCAACTGCCAGCTGGAACATCAGCCACCCAGAGCTTCCCGAAATTCTCCCGTCTTAAAACTGACGGTTGTAACATTGTTCCTGCTTGGTTTCCTGGTCATGTTGGTAGCTGAGGCAACGAAAAGGCCAACTGTCTTGCTAAGAATGCTACAACAGAAAACAAAACAAAACACACACACACATCCAAATCTTTCATCCTTCACACATATCTGAAAGTTTAATCTCTGGTAAGAGGATTGGATCGACCAGACAGATCACAAACTTTTTCCAGATCCGCCCTGACCCCAAATAGATTCTCCCACCTGTTTTTGAGAACCGTACAGGAGTGTTGCACATGGGTCACACATTTCACACTCTCATATCTTTTGGAAAATGAAGAAACACCATGGTTTATACCGTGTGACGAGCCGTTCAGCATAAAACGTCTTTTTAATACACAGATTGTCAGTGTATTTAATGAAATATGCTAGTGAATTTCACTTGTTAACAATCTAGGCGTTTGTGCTGACAATTTGTGTGTGTGATTGTGTGTGTGTGTTTGTGTGTGCGTCTTGGATATTGTTCTTTTCCATGTTGTATTATTTAGGGTCTCTCGCCTAACAGGCTTGAGTGTACCCTACCTCAGCATCTTTGTGTGTATGCGCATGTGTGTGTGGTGTGTGTGTTTGTTTGTTTGTATCTGTGTACGTGTGTGTTTGTATGTGTGTGTGTGTGTGTGTGTTGTGTGTGTGTGTGTGTGTGTGTGTGTGTGTGAATTAATTAATGTAAAGCGCAGTGAGTCCTTTCCTATGTGTGGGAGAACAGCGCTATATAAATGTGATATATTATTATCATTATTATTATTATTATTATTGAATGCTTAGACATACACGATGTGAGACGTTAGTACATGTAGTGAACAGTAGACTCCTTTAAGAACCACTCCGAAGATGTTTCTCCTGATGCAATTTTTCAAGTTTTTACAAGAAATCAATAGATTTCGTCCGATAAAATTATACGTATGGGAAAGATC
>JAPXFY010000017.1:19485529-19490529 GCA_030674185.1 Monoplex corrugatus | reverse complement strand
GCAGAGCTGTGGTTTTACCGAAGACTGCTGAGGGTCAAATGGACGGATAGGCGCTCAAATGAAAGCATACTGAATGAGTTGGGTACTACACGCAAGCTCCTAGTACTCATACAACGGAGGAAACTGAAATATGTTGGACACGCAATCCGTAATGAGAGAACAGACTTGATGTCCACTGTCCTCCAAGGTAAAGTGGAAGGAAAGAGAAACAGAGGACGGCCACCTGCATCACTTGCTAGAAACATCACAAACATCAGTGGCAAGAAACTCCAGGAGGTGGTCAGACTTAGCCAAGATCGAGAGTGCTGGAGGCAGCTTGTGAGGACATCATGTGCAGCGGCCAACACTGTTCCCGGTGACGCCGACGGGTGAGACGGGTGAGACATGACAAAGAAATGATCCAAAAACATACTCATCAATTTTTGAAGAAAATTTTAATATAATAAAAAAAAAAAGCCTTTCTCTCCATTATATATGCATCGCATCATGGTTCATTATAATCAGCCACAAACTAATTCTAAGTGTGACCTTCCATCACGGAATGAGTCGCTTGTCCACTGGCAGCGTTTTGCACAATGGGGCAAAATAAGTGAGAGGGGTGTCAGGGCTCGTTATGGAGTTGTTGATTTTAGCGGATGCCGGAACCCTTCCTACACATTCTACATTCAATAAATTACGCATATTGTGGTTCTTTCTTAGTGAAAAAGCTATTTGAATTACCCTACCCAACATGTAGATGCTGAACTTTCACTTTCGTTTTTCTTGATTTTCTCAAAACTGTGTTTCGGAAGAGTGCCATGTTTGGAAGGCTGTACCTCAGGTATTTATTGTCCGATTTTAAAATGGTTTTCTTCATTAGAAAGAGCAGTAAATGTACATTTAGAAGCAATGAGTGAAACTGCCTGAAGTGGACAAGTGACTCATTTCGTGGTGGAAAGTCACAAATGATATTCGCAGGGGAATGAACAGTCAGCAATCATGTAGTATGTGATGCTGATAAGGGAGTGTTCTCATCACTTCTTGTAATTACTACTTTGTCAAACATGTATCAAAAAGAAATGACCGAAAACATAATTAACAATTCTTTTAAAAAAAAATTGTTTAACAAAACTGAATTATACACCTAAATCATATACATGGAGTAATGAAGAGCCAGCAGTCGGCTGGTATGTGACTGTTAGACAGGGGAATTGATTTCATTATTTCTTGTGATTACTGACATGTTTTGGTAACAGACAAACAGACGCACACAGACAGATACACACCCACACAGACAGATACACACCTTTCCCTATAACGCAGCCTCCAATCAGCAGTAGAGGTCAGTGGCATCATCATCAGTTCTATTCATTAGGCCTATTATGGATCGTGATCAGTTCTATTCATTAGGCCTAATATGGATCGTGACTGCACTGTGAACAAAAAAAACTTCCGTATTCTATGGCCGTCCATGCACCCAATCATAGTCACTGTCTTTAACCCTTTGACTCCCGCACCCTGTCCACCAGCGTCCGGCATTGTCAACCATACTAGCCAGCAAAAACTTAACCCTTTGACTCCCTCACCCTATCCACCACCTTCCTGTAGGAAGCTGGCGGATAGGGTGAGGGAGTCAGAGGGTTAAGTTTTTGCAGTTGGTGGATAGGGTGCAGGAGTCAAAGGGTTAAGGTGAGGCAGCGAACAAAGTAGTTTTTATGTTGCAGGCAGAGATTAACCCTTTGACTCCCGCACCCTATCCACCAACTGCAAACATTTAACTCTCTGACTCTCTCACACTATCCACCAGCTTCCTCCAGGAAACTGATGGCTAGGGTGAAGGAGTCAAAGGGTTAAGTTTTTGCTTTGCTGAAGTGGGTGACAATGCAGGATGCTGGTAGAAAGGGTGCAGGAGTCAAAGGGTTAACGTAACATATTGGCAACAAATGTTTTTCAGATCGAAATGGGAGTTAGACACGATAATGTATGTTAACTCTGCATAAATGAAGAGGATTGCTTGTAAGACATGTTCTGGGAATGTACAGTGGTGAAGGCGTTTTGAAAGCACCTTAGAACAATCCTGTACTACTGCTCATGAAGACATGGGCATTCCATTTGGTCCCCTTCTTACCCACTGGACGAGGCGGCAGGGAAGTTTTTAGTCCCGTTTTTATTATCCATTGTTTGGTGTTTGTGATCTGTTTGTGACCGTGCGTTCGCACTTGACAAAGGTTGGTTGGCCGAAAATTTGCGCTTGTTTTGTTTTGTTTTGTTGGATACGCGCTTATATTGGTTTTCTTGTTCTTCTGGTTCCTGTTTGCTTGGGCGCGGGCAGTCACACTTGTTTTGAATCCTGTACGATGTTTGCTCTAATTTACCTCTTTACACATTTTTTTTTGGCTATTACACAAAGTTCAAGTTAGATAACATCGTAGATGCAGTTATGTACCATGCAAATTTATATATTTACAAATGCAAATACGAATAGACTCCATCACATATAAATTAATTTAAAAGGTATCGAAAGAAAGTTTCGATATACAGAAAAGCACACAGCATTGATGAACATGTCAGATAATTAAATTTGAAGATGACTGATTTCCCTACAATGCGCTAACAGACATGTTAAGTGTTAAAATGTTCATGGCTGATATTCTTATTGAAACAGAAGCTACTGGTGGATAGGGTGAGAGAGTCAAAGGGTTAATTTTTTTGCAGTAGATGGATAGGGTGCGGGAGTTAAAGGGTTAAAGAGTGAAGATTTTTTCCGCTGTCACAAAGGTCAACAACGTGTATGCAGGCTTGCCAGTGCCTATACCCCCTCCATGTGTTAACGCGTGCAGAAACGTCAAGTGTGTGTTGTTCATCCGTCGGATCGACGAAAACCATTTAGTCCTGGGTGGGTGGGTGGGTGGGGGAGGAGGTCTGAGGTGGTCAGGTGTGGGTGTGGGTGTGGAGGTGGAGGTGGCCGGTCAGTCCAATCTGCGCCCGTAAAAGCCTTTGACAGTTATCATCATCATCATCAAGTGCCCTGCCGCATGGCGTTGGCGATCATGGCCCTCCATATGCATCTATCCCTTGTTGCCGCAAGCACATCTTCCACCCTCTCTGTCCTCAGCCACTCTGTAAGTCCGTCCAATATTTTTTTTTCCCTGGGTCTACCTGGTGCTCTTTTCTCCTCCAGCTTTCCTGTTGTGATCAGATGCTCTAATTCCCCTTTCCTCATAAAATGGCCTGTAAATGTTGCATGTCTTTTTCTAATCTTTCTTTGACAGTGCGGACAGGAAATGATGGCTGCCGAAGATGATTTTTTTTTGGGGGGGGGGGGGGGGGGGGCTCTATTTTCTCATGGCCTGCCTATATTCCTCAGCAGTACTGGTTCTGTTTTGGCTTCGATGATTTCTGAGCCCCTCGCAGGCAGCTGATTGCCACTTTCCTCTGTCCAGAGCTGTCTCCTGCCATGTATCAGGGCTGAGAATACCAAGTATGCACGCTACAGGTCACGTAAGTCATGTCTGTGGCTGGCTTCTGGAAACATGAAAACACTCTGCATGCACGCCCCTCCCTCCACCCCTCCCCCCCCGCCAGTCCCCACCCACCCACCAAGATGTAGAACATACAACAATATTCTGGAGTGTGGTCAGCTCGTCTAAAGGTTTGAGTTCTTGGTTCTGCACTACAAAGTCTGATTATGTGTAACGTGCAGTGAGTCCTATCGAGTTTGGAGAGTAGTGCTATACAAAAACACATTGTAATGATGATGATGATGATAATAATGATGATGATGATAATATAATAATAATAATAAAAAATGATAATAATAATAATAATAATGGCGATGATGATGATGATGATGATGATGACAGCTCAAGCAAAGGTTACTAGTAGAGGTAATAATAATAATAACAATAATGATGATGATGATGATGATGATGATGACGATGATGACGACGACGATGACGATGATGATGATACATGTAATAATAGTAGAGGTAATGATAATAGTAACGACGACGACGGTGATGATGATGATGATGACAGTACATGTAATGGTAGTAGAGGTAATAGTATAATAATGACGACGACGACGACGACGACGACGACGATGATGATGATGATGATGATGATGATGATAGTATATGTAATGGTAGTAGAGGTAATATTAACAATTACAACAACAATGATGATGATGATGATGATGATGATGGTGATGATGATGATGATGATGATGTTATGTTGTGTTCCATTTTGGACTGATACATAGTCACAGGGCGGCATTTCATGTTGTTGTTTTTTGTTTTTTTTAGTTATCCGTTTGTGACGGGAACCCCGTTAACGACACAACACACGTCCTATTCATATGACGTCATAAGTGACGTTTTCCTCTCTCTTTTGCTGCAAGATGCGTTGTCATATAATATATATATATTTCAATGGCATTAAGAATGTCTTAACTTTTTTCCTCCATTGCAATTCTTAGGGGTTCCATTAGAAACTTCCTGTGGAAGCCTTGATTAACAGTTTGTCTCATTGGAACGCAATGCATCGTCAAAACATCCATGTTCTCACAGGCACATATTTTCATCTATCTTTGTATTTCATTTCTTTGCTTTCTTCTGAATCTGCGGATCATCGGATGAAAAAAGAATGAAAAAAATAAAATAAAAAAACAAAGAAAACCCTCTTTATTCCTTCGACTCCTGCACCCTGTCCATTAGCATCCCACATTGTCAGCTATGCTAGCAAAGCAAAAACTTAACACTATCACTCCCTCACCTATCCACTAGCTTCCTGCAGGAGGCTGGTGGATAGGGTGAGGGAGTCAATGGGTAAAGTGTTTGCAGTTGGTGGATAGGGTGCAGGAGTCAAAGGTTTAATTCTGGCATATTACTTTTAACCTAGATTTCCTCAATGGCATTCTTGTTCTTTAAAAAGCTGGAGTCCTCATTTCTGTATTTATGTTAAAGGTTTCTGCAAGAGTGACGAGCGCCCTTTTTGGACCGCTAGTAAGGCAGTGAGGGTCT
>JAPXFY010000017.1:19455529-19480529 GCA_030674185.1 Monoplex corrugatus | reverse complement strand
GCGGGGGTGCTGGTGGACAGGGTGAGGGAGTCAAAGGGCTAATCATCATTAAGCGTTCTCATTTTCTTACATATCAGCACGTTTTGTTTGTTTGTTTGTTTTGTTTTTGTTGTTTTTTGCTTTGTTTTTGTTTCGCTTTGTTTTGTTTTGTTTTGTTTTGCCCACACTATGCAGGCGATATGTTGCTGCGCAGTCTGCCTACTCCATCTTCGGTAGACGAGCATGCTGGACATTTTCATATTTCCATAAACTACCGTACACTGACAAAGACTTATAGGATCTTTAACGTGCAAACTCGATTCTGTATATGCGTGTACACTTGAAGGGGTA
Source organism: Monoplex corrugatus (assembly GCA_030674185.1). Lineage (NCBI taxonomy): Eukaryota > Metazoa > Mollusca > Gastropoda > Littorinimorpha > Ranellidae > Monoplex > Monoplex corrugatus. The sequence goes on along the minus strand of JAPXFY010000017.1, from coordinate 19,480,199 downwards.
TAGGTACTAACGGATATACAAAGTTAATCTGGGAGACCGGAAAAATCTCCACCCTTTACCCACCAGGTGGAAGGTACCAGTACCCGGGCAGAATCAAACCCCAGACCCATTGATGGGCAGTCTGGTGTCTTACCCTGATAACTTCTGTGCCTATCCAAAGATTGTGATGGAAATGATGGTAATGATGATAATGAAGAAGGAAAAAAGAAAAAGAAAAGAAAGACGAAGACAACGAAAAAGTACTAATGGTTAGTTTCACTACTAATAGTAGAAGTAGAAGAGTATGACGAAGTTAATCAGAAACACCCGAGGATGCTAGATGGGACCCAGAGGAACAGTGCCTCACCGCTGACCGGACAATCACCTCCCAACCCACCAGCCCACATGGCAGCCATTTCGCCAAGCAAAGCGCGGATGTCCATGCGCTGCATGACCCATTCGGTCCCAGTCATCAGTCGTCACCTTTGCAAGCCGAATGGCGAGGTAGGGAGGGAGGGAGGGAGGGAGGGAGGGAGGGAGACGACAATTCTCGGAACATAGCCACGCAACGCGCAACAGCCAGCTGCCGGACCAAGAGAGAAACAGATGATGACGATGATGAAGATGACGACGACGACGACGAAGAAGAAGAAGATGATGATGATACGACGACGACGACGACGGACGACGATGATGAAGGTGATGACGACGACGACGACGATGATGAAGAAGAAGAAGATGATGATGATGACGATGACGGACGACGACGACGACGTTGATTATGACGATGACGATGATGAGTGATGATGATGATGATAATGACGACGACGATGATGACGACGACGAAGAAGATGAAGATGATGATGATGATGATGACGACGACGATGACGACGACGGAGACAGTGACCATCACGATGTAAACGCCTTCGAGAAATAAGACTGGCAGGGGGCCAAAAAAAAAAAATAAAATAAAAAAAAATAAAATAAAAAATAAAAAATGAGAGCAAGCGTAAAGAACCGTTAAAGGTTTTGACAGCGTGCTTGCTGCTGACTACACTACAGAAGCCTGCAAGCTAGATATTATTTCCCGGCCCTGCACTGATGAGACGGACAGTGCAGACGCACGGCATGGCATTCATCATAAAATTGTCCTTTTAATGAACTACCCGACTGTACTCTAAACGTACGCGGCCCGCTGATGATCTTCCATCTCTCTTTTTCTCTTTGCTCATCTCTTACTGATTTTCATGCAGTTAGCAGGAACCCAAAGTCCATTTCTGTCGCCAAATTGGTCTGACCATGTACGTAGGTATACGACGAAAGAAACAAGGCTTTGGTTCTGCATCTCTGTCTGTTTGTCTGTCTGTCTGTTTGTCTGTGTGTCTGTGTGTCTGTCCGTCTGTCTGTCTGTGTGTCTGTCCGTCTGACTCTGCTCTCTGTCTCTTTGTCTCTGTCTGTCTGTCTGATTCTCTCTGACGTTCTCTGTCTCTGTCTGTCTCTCTCTGTCTCTGTTTGTCTCTCTTTGTCTTTGTCTCTTTCTGACTCTGTCTCTATATGTCTGTCTCTTTCTCTCTGTCTCTGTCTCTCTTTCTCTCTCTCCCCCTATCTCTCTTTGTCTTTTTCTCTCTGTCTCTCTGTTTCTGTCTGTGTTTCTACGTCTTTGTCTTTCTGCTCTCCCTGCCTCTGTGTCTCTATCTGTCTGTCTGTCTGTCTCTGTCTCTGTCTGTCTGTCTGTCTGTCTCTTTTTCTGTCACACACACACACTCTCTCTCTCTCACTCTCTCTCCCCCTCCCTTCTACATGTCTCTCGTGCGCCAGTGCACTCTTTGATATCTGTAGGTAAATGGCAAACATGATCTGATGCGTTAGAACAGACAATGGACTTATCAACTAAATAAACAGAACGATTATTGTTTGACTTCTATTATGGTATAGCTTGTTATGTCGTGGTTAACGTTTCTGTAACTGACTTTTGTTACGTTCAGTGTTATCGTTAATTATTTTGAAATCAGCATCGCGTTTGGAGTGAATGCTTTAAATGACATTAATTCATGAAATTGTTAAGATTGTCAAATATATTGTCTCTTTCTTTCTGTCTCTCACAGGACTTGCTGTGAAGACGGGTCAAGCGAGACCTAATGCTACTATCTTTGAATACTAACGTGTTTTGAATTTTGAAGTTTGAGCTCTCACTCTGTCTCTCTCTCCTCTCTTTCTCTTTCTCTGTCTGTCTGTCTGTCTCTCTCCCTCTAACTCTCTATCTCTGTCTGTCTGTCTCTTTCTCTCACTCTCTCTCTCTGTCTGCCTGGCTGGCTGCCTGTCTGTCTGTCTGTCTGTCTGTCTCTCTCTCTCTCTAACTATCTATGTATCTGTCTTTGTTTTTCCTTCGTACTTCCATTCGCACTCTCCGTCTCTCCTTCCCTCTCTACCTCATTTAATTCTCCCGTCAATTTAGGTCTGACTTTCTTTTACCTTCACGGTTCTTACATTATACACTTTAATGATCATGTACCTTAGCCTGCACTATCTAATGATGCACCTGTTCAGCGATGTACCTATAGGCCTGCTCCGCTCAGTACGCACTTAAACAACATACAACATACTTTGTATGTGTCCGTTGATGATCATATCGCTCAGCAGTATATTTGACATAATCCTTTCATTGCCCTATTATTCAGCAATATTATTTGCATTAATGACCTCGTTGTTCAGTAATATTATTTGCACAATCCTTCAATGACCACGTTGTTCAGCAATATTATTTGCATAACCCTTTAACCCTTTGATTCCCGCACCCTATCTATCAACTGCAAAATCTTAACCCTTTGACTCCCTCACCAAGGAAGCTGGTGGATAGGGTGAGGACGTCAAAGGGTTAATTTTTTGTTTTGCTAGCATGGTTTACAGTGCAGGATGCTGATGGACAGGGTGCGGGAATCAAAGGGTTAATGACCACGTTGTTCAGCAGTATATTTTACATAATCCTATAATGGCTGTGTTGTTCAGTAGTGTACTTCATACACATGTCTTGTAATGAATGTTCTGTTAGTCTATACATTATAATGACGAAGGCAACACCTATTCGTTTCAATTGACTGTGGATTATTAATTTAAGCTTAATAGCTAGTCGCTCAGCTAGCTACTTGTCTAAGCAAAAGATTCTCATTCTTCGTTGTCTCGTCAGCAGACATGAACTGTTTTCATTTGTCATTTTGTCCAAGTTTCTCTTTCTGTTTAACGTTCCTTGCATGCGTGTTGTTTTGCCCACAGTTGGCAGGCGGTATGTTGCTGCACAGTCTGCATACTCCGTCTTAGGTGGGTGTGTCAGTGTATGCTGGGTGTTTTCATGTTTCCATAAGCCAGCCATTCACATGAGTTCAGCATAATTAACGCACACAATTTATATTCTGCATGCATATACACACCAGGAAGAGAGTTCTTGAATGTTACTTAGAACCGATAATATTATACGGTTGTGAGGCGTGGACAGTCAACAAGCAAAGCCAGAACAAGATTGAGGCAGCCGAGATGTGGTTTCTAAGAAGAACGTTGAGAGTTCCACGGACAGTAAAGAAAACAAACGAGACAGTCTTGATGGAGGCAGACACAAGAAGATCATTCATAAGGAAGATTAGGAAAAGACAGGCAACATTTATAGGCCATTTTATGAGGAAAGGGGAATTAGAGCACCTGATCACAACGGGAAAGCTGGAGAGAAAGATAACACCAGGTAGACCCAGGGAAAAAAATATTGGACGGACTTGCAGGGTGGCTGAGGATAGAGAGGATGGAAGATGTGCTTGCTGCAACAAGGGATGGATACATATGGAGGGCCATGATCGCCAACGCCAGGCGGCAGGGCACTTGATGATGATGATGATGATGATGATGATGATGCACACACGGAGGAGGAGTTGGCGTTAGCATGTCTGCACACATGTTGACTCGGGAGAAGGGGAAATTTTCATGCACCAGACAGGAAGTACCACCCATGTGTGTTTGCAAACATTACGTCAAAGAAGAAGCAGATGAGAGCGGAAGATGAAGCTTCTAAATAGAGATATGCACAAACAAGGCTTTAACTGTCGGAACATGACGCAAATCCTGCACAGACGTGATACAATAATTGTGTAGGTTGAGGAAGAGAAAGGCATCCGAAGACTGACGAACGATCGTGACGTCAGATGGAAATTACGAAAATGTCTCGGACAGAGGATATACATCAGACGGCTCCAGTTTATTTTCTACCGTGATGTGTAGCACAGTGCTCGGTTATGGTCATCATCTGGAACACTGTCCTGTAATCTTGGACACGTGCATGTACGTTGTCGAGGTCAGTACCACAGGCCACTTGAGTTGCAACATAGTCACAGTGCTCTGTCTTGAGACGGCGAATTACTGTTCGTCCGGGCTCTGCCTTTTGGTTTAAACAAAACTTTATTCAAGAAAAGAAGAGTCATAAATACAGCAAAGCATGGGCAGGGCATCAAGCAATGGCTTATGTTAGCCCTCCCCAAAAACAATTGACACACTATTGGCTCAAATGCGGGCAACTTGTGAAATTTAAACCAACAAGAAACAAGAAAGAAAGAAATGAAGAAAAAAGCTAAAAGCACTACAATTATATCCTTAGCACACTAGATGAAAGAAAACAATAACAACAAAATGAACCAAAGCAAACTAAGGGAAAAACTCAGAAAACCCAACAAAGCAGGCAAAAACACCCACAATTGATATCACATGTTACTACAAACATAAATGATAGATGAAAAGAGTAAGACTTAGTTCCAACATGCTGGAGGAATGGAGATAGATAAGAGTTGCTTACTAGAGGTCCGGCACACCACCGCAGATCATCCAAGTAGACAACTTAGAAACGCTTAGAATTTTCAATAAAATTATGAACTAGTTTAAATATATTTTCGTTTTCTTGAAGGCTTACTTGTTCACTTCCATTCAGAAGTATTTTTGTTCTTCTTTGTTCCTGAGGAAGAGAGTCAATCGCCTGGAGGCGAACGTTTGCATACCGCGGACAAAAAAGCAGAAAGTGATTCGCTGTTTCATTAGGATGGCCACAAATACATGCTGGGTTATCTAGCAAATGTCTTTTAAACAAGTCGGAGTTAAGGTCACTCATTTCTAATCTTAATTTACAATGAATAGTTTGCTGCATCCTCTTACCGTAGTAAAGGAATGCAGGAACTATTGGGTCTCCATGTGAGAGAAAGTGTTTAAGTTGGCCAATGGAGGGGCTAGCTTGTATGTGTTCTGGAAGTTCATTCCATAATCTAGTTGTAGACGGGAAGAATGAGGTTGCGTGAACCTCAGTTTTAGAACGAGGAGTTATTCTTTCTAAGGGTCTTCGTCTATTTAGGGGTTTTGAGTGGACATAAGTGGTGGAACAAGATCTACTAAGTACTGAGGAGCGTTACCGTTGACTAGCTTATGATAGAATTGTAACTTGTGACGTCGTCTTCTCTCTTTTAGAGGGCAGAGTCCTGATTCCTGGTAAAGTTTTTCGTGACTTGTTCCTCGAACAGTCCCTATGATTATCCTGATAGCTTCTAAATTAAGGTCTTCCAGCTCATCAGAAAGTTTTTTACTACAACTGTCCCATATCACGTCTGCATAATCAAAAATGGGCAGGATAAAAGATTTATACATTGTCTCTAAGGCTTTCCTACTTAATTTATACTTATATGATCTAAGGCAACAGATAAGCAGATGGGTTTTGTTTACAATATTTTTGACATGTTCATCCCATTTGCAGTTATTTTGGATCGTAATACCTAGGTGTTTATGGTGTGAGACATCCTGTAGGAAACCTCGGCCGAATCTTAGAACTGGCATTGGATTTTGATCTCGGGCAAAGTTAAGAAGTTCAGTCTTCTGTTCGTTAAATTTCACTTTCCAGAGTTTTGCCCACCCGCTTATCTTTTCCAGGTCAGAATTAAGTATTGTTGCCCGAGCGTTATAGTCTCTTAAAGCTAAAGACATGCTATTGTCATCTGCAAATAGTTTAATCACAGAGGCTATATCCTTAACTATATCATTTATATAAACTAGAAACAGAAGAGGCCCCAGGACAGATCCTTGTGGGACACCCGCCTTGACAGTTTCTGTGCTAGATTTTTCTCCTTTTATAACCACATTTTGAGAACGGTTAGACAAGTAAGAACGAAACCAAGTGAACAACTTACCTCTAATTCCCACAGATCTAAGTTTAGCAAGAAGGCCTTCGTGCCATACTCTGTCAAATGCTTTTGATATGTCAAAATAGATAGCTTGTGTTGTTATACCTTCATCAAAAGCGGAACACAAATCGTTATAAATATCTAAGAGCTGGTTGACAGTTGAGTCTCCAGGAATAAAACCAGACTGTGATGGAGTTAAAATATTGTTATTTCTCAGGAATGAGATTATGTGTTTGTGAACACATCTTTCAAGAATTTTACCAAGGCAGCTAAGCAAGGAGATGGGTCGATAGTTGTTACAAAGCTCTTTAGATCCTTTTTTATAAATCGGGGTCACATGTGCATGTTTCCACTGTGTTGGAAAGTGTCCTTCCTGGAGTGATCTGTTGAATAGTGAGGTGAGTGGGTCTGAAATTTGATTAACTGCAGCAATAAGAAGTCTATTATGAATTGCGTCTGGTCCTGATGCTTTCTTTTTATTAAGGTTTAATATAACATTTTTTACTTCAGTCAAAGTAAGCACCTCTAAAACGATTTCATTTTCAAACTGAGGTAAGTCAGGGAGTGGATCGTTATTAGATTCTAATGTTGACTGTTGAATAAAAAAGTGATTAAAGATATCTGCTTTATCTTTGTTGGAATAAAAAACATTCCCGTTGTGCTTGATTGGTGGGATATTGTCGGAGCTAATGTCTTTTTTATCCATAAATTGTTTTACTAGTTTCCACCATTGTTTAGTGCCAAACTGTTTGGGGTCAGAAGCCTTTTCATCCAATTCCTGGTAGTACTCAATTTTTAACTGCCGTTTTAAAGATGTGATCTGATTACGAACTTGTCTGTATTCTTGCCAGTGTAAGTTAGATTTTGTGATTCTAGCTCGTTTGTGTAACCTATTTCGTTTTTTTTTTATTAAAGCCCGCAGTGGGTTATTTATCCAGGGAACATCTTTTGGTCTTATTGTAATTGTATGAACTGGCATACATTGCTTTGCGATTTCGAAAAAGGTGTCAGTGAACAACTGTGTACTTTCATCTAGTGGTTTATCAAAGATGATGGCATTCCAGTCAGTTTCTGACAGAATATTACAAAACGTATATTCATCTAGCTTTTTATAATCATAAATAACTCTTTTGTAGTTAGGGTTTGCATGAAATGGGTGTTTTAAGACCGCAACTGGAACGCAGTGGTCACTACATATTTCAGGTAGTATCTCTACTGATTTGATGACAGAAAGAGATTGAGTAATGATTAAATCTAAGCAAGAGCTTGTATCTGCGGTTGTTCGTGTTGGGCCATTAGTGACTTGGTGGAGTTGATATAAGTAGTATATGCATTAGATGGGGATGATGGATTGGACAAAAAGTCTGTATTGAAGTCGCCTAAAATGAAATATTTGAGCATGGTTGTGTCGGCTTTATGGATACTCTCTCTAATCAATTGCCAATAAGCAGTGGGAGTGCCTGGAGCCATGTAAAAGGAGCCAACCAGAATTTTCTCATTGCCCAGATTCAGCTCTACCCAGACTGCTTCAAGATTATCCACTTGCAAATCGAGTCGAGGTGTAAAAGAAAGGTACTCTTTTATATATATAGCAACACCACCATACGCTTGATGCGAACGGTCTTTTCTTAATGGGAGGTGGTAATTTGGTAATTTAATAGATTCATCGCTAATTGTTGGTTGTAGCCAAGTTTCACATACTGTGATTATGTCAAATTGTTCACTTTCTGGAGATATCAGTCAATCTTATTTCTGATACTTCTAGCATTTATGAGGGCAATACTAAGTTGGCCATTATTGGGTCCAGGGTTTGGATGAATGTCTCCTGACTGGAGCAGAAGTGAATACATTGTTGAAGGAGACATGCATGTGGCTAGATTTGATTTAAAAGTGCTAGACTTTTGTGAACCTGAAGATGTACAGGTTTTATATGGGAAAGACCTAAGATTTTGTATACTTTTGATATTGCAGGTAAAGTGTATAATTAAGGCCAAAGGCAACGCATATTTCATAGGGAAAAATATGAATATCAAAAGTTGAGGTACTGTTTCTTTATCTATAAAGGACAATCTGCGGTGAAGCGCCAGAGCCTTTCCATGAAAAAGACCGATCCCGGCCCTGTACTGATTCAGTGTAATATCCATGGTTATGTGATAGTGCAAACAAGCACGAGAAACAGGAACATGACCAAGACAGGTGCAGTTTCACAGAACACTACCATCTCTCCATTCAGAGCGCTTTCTGCCTCAATGTTGGGAAAGTATACTTCTTTGGAAAACATACTAAAGAATAGTGTAACAAAAAGTACCGCCATAAATAAAAGTTGTGGAAAATGAAAATGGATGAAACTTGATAGAATACACAAACAAAATGGTCTTACAAGTGAAAAGAAAAATAGCAGCTTAGGTCGGGTATCAAGCGTGATAGGTCACGTGGTGCACTGTCCCATCCAATCTTAGTATTACAACATAATGGAAAATTGTTTCTCATTTTGTATACAAAACATATACGTATGTGTAAAGATCACATACACACATATATGCACATACACACATATATGCACGCATGCATACATGCATACGCATACACATGCATGCATACAATATATACACGCATATATATACACATTCACATTCACACACATACATACATATACGTTAACATATACACATACCTATACGTACATACATATCATTAAAAGCTATAAAACATTTTTAACAATAAGCAAGTATTATGTTACTGGATGATTTCATTCAACACAAACATTTCTTTGAAAAGATCATTTCAAACAGAGTGTACAGGAACTTAAAACAATTACCGTTAAGACAGGATACAAAAACAAATCATAAGTATAGGCACCCCTCACTCTTAAGGGACAGAACTCTGTCAGTGCAGTCTGCACAATCACAAATGATAAGTATAGGCACTCCTCACTCTTAGGGGACAGAACTCTGTCAGTGCAGTCTGCACAATCACAAATGATAAGTATAGTCACTCCTCACTCTTAGGGGACAGAACTCTGTCAGTGCAGTCTGCACAATCACAAATGATAAGTATAGGCACCCCTCACTCTTAGGGGACACAACTCTGTCAGTGCAGTCTGCACAATCACTCAACCAGTGAACAGTGAGAAAAAATATGAACAAGAAAAAGCAAGTGGTCAACCTGAACATCAAACTAAAGGAACCCTATCGTGTCTCAGCCTGGCCACTTGTACCTCAGCCAGTCTGTCTGCACGCGCAGCCTTAACAAGGTCTCTCACTACTCTGTGGAGCAGACCCCAATCACTCCATTACGTTTTACATTTATAAACAAGCAAACTCTGTAGGCCTGTCACTACTTTTACCCCAGTCTCACAAGAAGAAATTTTCAACACAATCAGATCCATGTCGTTCAAAACCTGCGAACTGGATCCTCTTCCAGGTTCTCTCTACTCCGATTGTCTCCCTACTCTCCTCCCATTCATCACTGACATCATCAACACTTCTTTTCAAACTGGAACTGTCCCAGATTCTTTCAAGTCTGCTATTGTTCACCCTCTCCTCAAGAAACACAATTTAGACCCAAATGAACTGAAAAATTACAGGCCTATCTCTAATCTCTCTTTCTTGTCAAAACTCCTTGAAAAAGTCGTCCTCAACCAGCTGAACTCTCACCTGTCTGCCAACAATCTCCTCAATCCTTTCCAGTCAGCCTACCGCCAGTGCCATAGCACTGAAACTGCCCTACTACACATTCTCAACAATCTCCTCCTTGCAACTGATACTGGCAAAGTCTCTCTCCTCACACTCCTTGATCTGTCTGCAGCTTTCGATACCATTGACCATGGTATTCTCCTTTCTAGACTTCATCATACTTTTGGCATCTCTGACATTGCTCTCTCCTTTTTCACTTCGTATTTATCAAACAGAAAACAAACTGTTCTCATCAATGGCACTTACTCTCAACCTGCATACCTGACCTGTGGTGTTCCACAAGGATCTGTCCTTGGCCCTGTTCTTTTCACTCTTTATACCTCCCCCCTGTCCACCATCATCAACTCCCACTCTATAAAACACCACTTCTATGCTGATGACACCCAACTTCAAGATAGTGACTCACCTGATAATATACAGCGCCTGTTGACTCGCACCACTGAGTGTTACTCGGACATTAAGAACTGGATGACACACAATACACTTCAGCTTAATGACGACAAGACAGAAGCTATCCTCATTGGCACCCGTCAGAAACTTTCCCAGCTGCCTCCTCTTTCTCTCCCATTATGTAACACATCAGTCCCAATTTCTGATTCAGCTAAAAACCTTGGTGTCTGCATTGACTCTACCCTGTCCATGAACAACTTTGTTTCTCAAACTGCCAGATCTTGCTACTATCATCTCCATCGTATAAGCCTGATCAGGAAGTATCTCTCTGTCGAAACAACTGCAAAACTCGTTCTGTCCTTCATAATGTCTCGCATTGACTATTGCAATTCACTCCTGTCTGGTCTTCCTGCCTCCACCATTCACATCCTACAGCGCATTCAAAACAATGTTGTACGCCTTGTACTCAAAAAGAAAAAAGCTGACCACATATCTCCTCTCCTGGCACAACTTCACTGGCTCCCTGTATCAAAGCGCATACAGTACAAACTAGACACCATGTGCTACAAAAGCCTCAATAACGCAGCCCCCGATTACCTGTCAAGCCTACTTGAGATCTATGTTCCCTCACGTACCCTCCGCTCTGCCTCCGATCCTCTGACTTTTCGCTTTCCACGCACTAAGCTCAATACCTATGGTCCACGAGCCTTCTCTGTTTCTGGTCCACTCTCCTGGAACAAACTTCCTCTCTCAGTCCGTCAGCAACCTACTTTTGCCTCCTTCAAGTCCGCTCTCAAAACTCACCTTTTCTCCTCCGCATAAAATCCTAACCTCACTCAACCCTCCTCTGCAGCCTGTCTCCGCTCGGAGGGGAATCACTTTGTTTTAATATATAATTGTATATGATGTGCTCTGTGTGGTTTTCCATTGTTTTATTCTTGCTTTTATTGCTTTTATTCTTTTCTCCCCATTTGTGGCCATGCATGTGTGTGTGTGTGTGTGTGTGTGTGTGTGTGTGTGTGTGTGTGTGTGTGTGTGTGTGTGTGGTGTGTGTGTGTGCGTGCGTGCGTGCGTGTGTGCGTGTGTGTCTTTTCGGCGCTTGGATTTGATTTTATCGAGATTTGCTCTATATAAATATTGTAATTATTATGTATGCATGTGCGTACGTATGTATGTATGTATGTATGTATGTATACGCTTAGATTTATGTATGTATGTATGTATGCATGTATACGCTCAGCTTAGATTTATGTATGTAAGTATGTAAGCATGTATGTATGCATGTATACGCTCATATGTATGTAGGTATGTATGCATGTATACGCTCAGCGCTTAGATTTGATTTTGTCAAGATTTTGCGCTATATAAATAAAATATATTATTATTATTATTATGTTGTATCACGGTATCTGCCTTTTGACCTGTGTGTCTTGGGTGACCCAACCAGGAACGTAATGACAATACCAAATGTACTGCATCACTACTGGACACGTCAGCAAGGCAGGGAAGAGGATCCTGATGTGTGGACAGTCCAGGATCTCCATAGTCATCGCCCAGGCGTGTGCCCTATAAAGGTCACGTCAGCGCTGCTGCAGGTCAGTGCTGCAGAGCAGCAGAATCAACATGGGAGATATCAGATACGAGTGACAGGAGAAAAAAAAAACCGGACTGGCGTAAGGTACATGCTCTACTGGTTGCCTCAGACGGTAGGAGAGGTCATATAGCTGATCAGCTACCTCTCTCTTCACTCCGGGCTGTCTGTGGACAATAAAATATTGATCCGCCACTGTCTGCGTGCTTCAGTTTGTGCTTGGAGCTTAGAACTGATGGACAGCTATCACAGTACCAGGCAAACTCAAGAAAATAAAGAAGAAACTCCAAGACTGCGAGTGGTGACTTGGACTGTCAGGACCATGTGCCTCGGACCAAAGAAGAAGAGTGGCAGAGTGGTTAAGACGTTCGCCTGCCAATAAGTAAACTCGAGGTTCCAGGGTTCGCTCCCCGTAGAGGCCTCGACTTTTCTCCTCAGTTCGACCGGAAAATCGAACAGAACATCTAGTCCTTCGGAATGAGACGAAAAACGAGTCGGACCCGTGTGCCTTCTGGCTGCACACGATATAGATCCCACGGCAGTTGAAAATCGTAAAGAGTAGGGCATTGCCCGGCTGCCTTGGTATAAAACGTTGAAGAGATAGGTTGATTTCCTAGGTCCCACCCCTTGAAGACTAATTAGCCTTCTTGCCTTTTTGAAGTCTTGATTATATAAAAAAAAAAACACACACACAAAAACACGTAAATATGAATACGAATTTGAAGCGAGGGAAAGGGGATGGGCGCCGCCCTCATAATGCTGACCCCGGGAAAAATTTGGTCACTTTCGCCTCGTTCCCCTACAACCCCAGGGTTATGGAACTATCTGGGTAGGACCTCAGGATCTGGCCAGCTCTTGGGTTCATGTGTGAAATAATATCGCTGAACAACGAGGTCATTAATGCATATAATATTGCTGAATAATAAGACCATGAAAGGATTATGTCAAATATACTGCTGAGCGATATGATCATCAGCGGACACGTACAAAGTATGTTGTATGTTGTTTAAGTGCGTACTGAGCGGAGCAGGCCTATAGGTACATCGCTGAACAGGTGCATCATTAGATAGTGCAGGATATGGTGATCATGAGAGTGTATATGTAAGAACCGTGAAGGTGAAAGTCAGACCTAAATTGACGGGAGAATCAAATATGGTAGAGAGGGAAGGAGAGACGGAGCGTGCAAATGGAAGCACGAGGGAGAAACAGAGACAGACAGAATAGATAAGAGAGAGAGAGAGAGAGAGAGGAGAGAGAGAGACAGAGAGAGACAGACAGACAGACAGACAGGCAGCCAGGCAGACAGAGACAGAGAGACAGACAGACAGACAGACAGAGATAGAGAGTTAGAAGGAGAGAGAGAGAGACAGACAGACAGAGAGACAGAGAAAGAGAGAGAGGGGGAGAGAGAGATAGAGAGAGAGCTCAAACTTCAAAAATCAAAACACGTTAGTGCTCACCGATAGTAGCATTAGGTCTCGCTTGACCCGTCTTCACAGCAGGTCTTGTGAGAGACAGAAAGAAAGAGACAATATATTTGACAATCTTAACAATTTCATGAATTAATGTCATTTGAATTAAAGCATTCACTCCAAATGCGGTGCTGATTTCAAAATAATTAAACAATAACACTGAACGTAACAAAATTCAGTTACAGACACGTTAACCACGACATAACAAGCTATACCATAATAGAAGTCAAACAATAATCGTTCTGTTTATTTAGTTGATAAGTCCATTGTCTGTTCTAACGCAACAGATCATGTATACCTACAGATGTCAAAGAGTGCACTGACGCACGAGAGACATGTAGAAGGAGGGGGAGAGAGTGAGAGAGAGAGAGAGAGAGAGAGAGAGTGTGTATGTGTGTGTGTGTGTGTGTGTGTGTGTGTGTGTGTGTGTGTGTGTGTGTGTGTGTGTGTGACGTGATCATTCTGGATTTTCTTCATCTCATGGCACCTGTGACGATAGTGCATATATAATTCGCTCCGAGCGCCGAGACGTCATCTCGAGAAATTGAAATTGAAGCAAATTGAAATTGGCCAGTGTCCTGGTCTCTCAGACGATCTGCAGGATGTCGACGACAGCAGGAAAACAGCAGTCATTGACTCTGGGCCAACGTTGTTTTTGTTTGTTTCGTAATTGTCTCATGTGTATCAATATTGTTCAGGGTATTGAACTCAGTCTGTCACGTACAGCAACAAACATCACAAACGCGTCATTGAATCAATTATCGGTAACATTAAGATACATACTCCGCGTGGGTGAGGCTGACGCATAGCCTACCATTTTTGTTTTCGTGGTTTCCTCTTTGTTGTACAAAATAGTTACAGCGTGGTGTCGGAAGCTGGGAGGTGATTGTCCGGTCTGTGTTGAGGCATTGTTGCTCTGGGTCCCGTTCAGCATCCTGGGGTATTTCTTGTTAACTTGTTAATTGTCTGCCGATTTATATAGAATTTACTTGCTGGGTGAATGATAATGAAAATGAGACTTGTCAACTGTCTGCCAATTTAACGAGAATTTACTTGCTGGGTGAATGATACTGATAATGAGACTTGTTTACTATCTGCTGATTTACAGACAATTTACTTGCTGGGCGAATGATAATGACAATGAGACTTGTTAACTGTCTGTTGATTTATAGAGAATTCACTTGTTGGGTGAATGATAATGACAATGAGACTTGTTAACTGTCTGCTGATTTATAGAGAATTCACTTGTTGGGTGAATGATAATGATAATGAGACTTGTTAACTGTCTGCTGTTTTATAGAGAATTCACTTGCTGGGTGAATGATAATGACAATGAGACTTGTTAACTGTCTGTTGATTTATAGAGAATTCACTTGTTGGGCGAATGATAATGACAATGAGACTTGTTAACTGTCTGCTGATTTATAGAGAATTCACTTGCTGGGTGAATGATAATGATAATGAGAATATTTTATTTCAAGCTGTACACGATGTTAGTTAAAAGCCATGCTTTCAAAGTCGTCCTTGCTTTTTTGCTAGGTGTTTTTATATTTCCATAAACAAACCACTGATATGACGTAAGGATCGTTAACGTGCTCTTTTTTTCTCCAACCTCCTATTTTCTCCACACTTTTATTTCTTTTCTTTTGTGTGGGGCCTCCAGCCTCCTATTTTTTCCCCACGATTTTCATCTATTTTTCAAATTTGTTTTTAATAGACACAGGTTAAAAGGTATATTAATAGTCATTTAAACACATTTGTCACGCACTTGATATGATCAAAGTTCCAAAGTGTCTATAAAATCGACACATAAATGATGAAGACAAACATTTAAAAAAACAACTATACACGCTTTGAGCATGCACATCTCTGGCACATAAACAATGGAAAACCGAATGACCAAGTCTGAAAAACAGTCATATGTACAAGGATCACTGACACATAACAGCAACAAAGAAAGAAAGAAAGAAAGAAAGAAAAAGAAACAAAGAAAGAAAGGTAATGCAACGCAATGTCATTTCTCAAGAAACACAGACAGATAATAGCGCCGCTTGGCAGAAAATCGCGTAAGATCAAGATTAACTTTTGCGATATATTGTTCTACAAGGAATCTTGAGTGTAGCTGCCTCTTAAAAGCGCTTATATTTGGTTGATAATCTTTTGTCTTGTATGTGCACAAATTGTGCTTAGAAACAAGCACGATAAAGTCAAATACTGTATCAGTATGAACATTTTCTTTAATGCCACAAAGAACTTAATCTTCAGTAATCTTTACATCTGAAGCTGTTTGGCACCCTGAGTTAAACATGTTTTCAGTCACCTGCCAAAAGGTATGGCTGATTTCACATTAAGAAAAAGTGTTTAATACTTTCCTTCACAAGAAACTGCATACATTGATATTTATTGTCCTTTTCTCGAAGACTAATGTTTGTTCCTATAATGCAGTGTTTGATTTAAATTTGAAACCACTTCATTGTGATAACATTCATCTTTTTAACTTTGGAAAAAAAAACATTCCAGTTAATATTTCTACTAAATTTTCTTTCCCATTTATCACGACAGTGTGATTTTGCATCATCCTCAGTTTGTATTCATAATACAACCTTGCACTTTGGTAACAGAGAACAGTTTTTGTAAGGCAATATTCATATCCATTATTGTATTTTCATTTACAGTAGCGTTGCTGTTCATTATCGAATCTTTAACTGCAAGTTTACAACACAAATATGTAGTAAAATCTATACCTATATTATGCATGCATTCGTTCATGTTCTTCCCATGATAGGAAGTTGCCATTGTCTGCTACAAAATTCACAGCACGACTGAAGCCTTTGGTTATCCATTGTTTATTTCTAATTAAACATGTTCCGATTTGTATTCGTTCGTTATAACATAAATGTTCTGCAAGAACTTCATCTGTAGCGCTAAGCTTTACTTAATGATAGTAAGTCTAAAATGCGTCAAAAAACTTGTAACCAGAAAATATTTTACGTGTCATAATCCAACGGAACATTGCTCAGGCTTTTCTCCGAATGGAAAATCGGCACATACTATATTTTTTCACTTATGGATGGTACTTCTTACTGTTTTTAACCAAGAAAGCTTCAAAGCTATGATATACCTCTTTAAATCTAGTAGGTCTAGGCCCCCTTTATTTATACTTTCACAACAATTTTCCTGTTAATTCTGTCTTGTTTTTGTTTCAACCAAAAGTATACCACATTTTTGTTTGTTTGTAAATTCATGATAAAATTATCTGGTGGGTTTGGGAACATAGTCCACAAATTTATTTGTTTGGAAAGAACGATTTTAGTACAGCAACCCTGTCAACTGGTGTTATTGACCTTTTCACCCATGTTTTAAAATGAATTTTTGTTTCTGGTAACTTTTTCTTTATACTTAATCGTTTCACCGTCTCTTACGTCGTTCGTAAATCATATTCCAAGGAATCTAAATTTTGGTGGATTCCAATCGATTCCTAAATGTTGAATGTATTTAATATCTGAATTTGTTTTCTGCTTCCAGGCCAAATTGCGCTGGTTTTCCCAGCATTTATGATTCATCCAAACTTCTTTCCAAAGGACTGCAACACTTCTATGCACGTTTCAAATGCTATTTTGTCGCCTGCGAGAGTAAACTCTGTGTCATCAACGTATTGTGCAATTTTGTGTCCCACGTTGTTGATGAGAATATCCTTATAATACGATCATTTTCCCTTATCATGATAGTTAGAATTTCTGCTCGTAAGATAAATAGATATGGAGACCTGGATCTCCCTGCCTACAGCCTCTGTGTATCGAGAACCACTGTGAAGCCCATTCATGTAAAAGTACTTATCCATTTACATAAAACTCCATCCTTTACCCACCAGGCTGAGATGTCTGGGCGAACAAAACCAGGACCTTCCGATTTGAAGTTTAACATTGACTCACTTAAACAACAACAACAACGACGACGACGACGAAGGCGACGAAACAATAACAACAACAATAACAACAACAACAACAACAAAGAGAACATGGCCAATAGTTTGTCCCACTGACTTGGGTGGCCGCCTCAGCCTTGAACTGCAGAAATGTGGATTTATTCAGGGACAACGCGGCCGTGTGACATCGGATTTTTCTGTCCAAGTTTGGCCTCGACTTTTCTCCTCAGTTTGACAGGAATATCGTACTGAACATCTTGTCCTTCGGAAGGGGACGAAAAGTGAGTCGGATCTGTATGCATTCTGGCTGCGCACACTAAAGATCCCACGGCAGTTGAAAATCGCGAAGAGCAGGGTATTGCCCAGCTGTCTTGGTATAAAACATTGGAGAGATAGGTTGATTTCCCAGGTCCCATCCCTTGAAGGCCATTTAGCCTTCTTGCCTTTCCGAAGTCTTGGTTTTAAAAAAAAGTGAATATGAACATGAATTTGAAGCGAGGGAGAGGGGATGGGCGCCGCCCTCGTGGTGCTGGCCCCGGGTAAAGTTGAGGTCTCTGCCACCTCACTCCCCTACGACCCCAGAGTTATGGAACTATCTAGGTAGGACCTCAGGATCTGGCCAGCACATGGGTTTATGTGCAGACTTAAGGCCTGTGCCGTGATCGTTCTGGACCTTCTCCATCACATTGCACCTGTGACGTCGGTGCACATAGAAGTCATTCCGAACGCGGAGATGTCATCTCGAGAAATTGAAACTGAAACTGAAAATGTCCAAGTCTTCACGCCTTCAAAAAAAAAAAAAAAAAAAAAAAAAAAAATTTCTTGATCACCTGGCGGCTCCCTCGGGAGTGTCTTCTCCCTTGCTTCTGTGACTCCCATTCACGTTAGGAGCATCAACGCTGGTTTCGGCAAATGAACAGCTGACAGCAACAAAATTCAAACCTCAAATATACTGCTTTTTCATATTCTTCCGTTCCCCCCATCCCCCGCCTGCATGGCGACCAACGCAGGGGTTGTTTTTTTTCGTTGTTTTGTTTTGTAAGTTTGTGCCGTCTGTCCCTGGTGGTCAGAGGAGTTGTCCGCTATGTTTCCTGTCGCTGCACTTGACATAGCGGATATGGCTGCATGGCTGATGTACAATCATGTTCCACTGTCTGGTACTCTTGACCGCAGGAGGCAGACTGGTGAAGGCATGAGTTTGAACTTCCGATTCATATCAGTCATCATGTGTTTAACCCTTTGATTCCCGCACCCTGTCCACCAGCATCCTGCTTTGTCAGCCACGCTAGAGAAGGAAAAACTTAACCCTTTGACTCCCTCACCCTCTCCACCAGCTTCGTACAGGAAGCTGGTGGATAGGGCCAGGGAGTTGAGGGGTTAAGTGTTTGCAGTTGGTAGATAAAGTGCGGGAGTCCAAGGGTTAAAAGAAACTTTGATCGTAGTTGTAGCTGTTATGTCTTTTTGTTTGTTTGTTGTTTTTGTTGATGATGTTTAATCTTTTGGAAAAAAAAACTCTTGAAACTAATAATCACAATTAGAAATCCCTCGATATTCTAAATGAAAAATAAGATCCAATATTCAGTTTCAAAAAAAGTGTTGACAAGCAGTTGTGAAAAACCAACTCAAAGATGTTCTCAATTTCGGTCAGAATTATCCAGATAAGTAAGTAGACTATGAATGAACGACTAAATGAATGAACTGAATTTTGTTTTGTTTTTTCTTTTGAGGATCATTGCACTCAGGGAAGTTACCTTTTTGCTCACCTGTATTTTCTGTTTGTTTGTTTGTTTTCTTTTTTTCGTCCTATTTTCTACAATTTTCTACGCCACCTCAATGGCCACAGAAGCTTTAATAGTTTTTACAATGCAATGATGACGATGTCGATGAGGATGATAGTCATGACGCTGTGGAATTCCATCTAGGATTGAGACTACGTAACAAGGTTGTACTCTACGCTTACCATCATAATATATCCTGGCGTCAAGCAGGTCCGAGAAATACAGATACCTGCCGTGCTGGTCAGAAGATTTGAGGAACACCCTCAACGACGCATCCGTGAAGTGGATGAGCCTGGAGTGTGCGGTCCCTGTCTTCCCAATGAACCCATAGCACGCCCAACTTTGGGTAGGAGCCAGTTAGAGCGGAAAAATCCCGCAATGATTTTTGAAGGGACTGATGGAGATCAGAATTCACAATTTTCCAGTCGGTAGTCCGTTGTGCTTACCTCTACACCACGGCGACTGGTTGAAATAAATAAATTGATAAATAAATAAATAAAAGATCGTTGCCATTTCAATATATACGATGGACCGTGTGGCCAAAGAGTTAAAGCATTTGTCTGAGACGCTAGTATCCCGTGTTCGAATCATGGGTCGGAAATGGATTTATCTCCCCTGTCCACTATGACATGAATTTCAGTTTCAGTTTCGTTTCTCAAGGTGACGTCTCCGCGCTCGGAATGAATTCCATACGCACTAACATCACAGGTGCAATGTGACGGAGAAAGTCCAGAATGATCACGGCACAAGCCTTAAGCCTGCACATAAACCCACGACCTGGCCAGGTCCTGAGGTCCTACCTAGATAGTTCTATAGCTCTGGGGTCGTATGGGAGTGAGGTGGCAGAGACCTCAACTTTAACCGGGGCCAGCACCACGAGGGCGGCGCCCATCCCCTCTCCCTCTCTTCAAATTCATGTTCGTATTCACTTTTTTTAAAACCAATATTTCGGATAGGCAACAAGGCTAAGTGGCCTTCAAGGGATGGGACCTGGGAAATCAACCTGTCTGTCCAATGTTTTTATCACGGCAGCCGGGCAATGCCCTGCTCTTCACGATTTTCAACTGCCGCGGGATCTTTAGTGTGCGCAGCCAGACGGCACACGGGTATGACATGAATTGTGGTCCAGATACTAGTTTTTCGCAGGCAGGCCTAAGTACTAAGTAGCTCTGTTGGTTAAGTATCAGATTCACATGCTAATAGTTGTGGAATCGAATCTCGGGGTGCGCTACATTAAAACTGGCTTTCTCACTGTTCCATTTTAACATCATTGTTGTTATGAAGGAGTCGATGTAGGATTAGATAATCCTCCCTTCTCCCACTTCCCTGGTATGGTTATCCCCTTCGGCCATATCACTTGAGGCCGACGTAAAAACTGAACCAAATGAATGAATGAATCGATCAATCAATCAGTCAATGACTAACTGACTGACTGACTGACTGACTGACTGACTCAATCGATCAATCCATCAATCAACCCACCAATTAATCCGCCAATCCATCAATCAATCAATATTTTTCGGACTAGCCTATAAACCGAAGTCTCGTGTAGGCACACGCTCAGCGCACGTTAAAGATCCCACGTCAACAAACTGAAGGAGTTACCCCTTACAAAATTATTAGCAAAGTGTCCTCTTTCATAGGGTAAAGGAAATACACACATACATGAAAAAAGTGGTGTTGCACTGCGGCTACGCGCTCTCCCCAGCTGGAATTTTACATGGCAAATCCATTGTGACAAAGAGAGAGAGACAGACAGACAGACAGACAGACAGTCAGACAGAGAGAGAGAGAGAGAGAGAGAGAGAGAGAGAGAGAGAGAGAGAGAGAGAGAGAAAGAGAGACAGACAGAGAGAGAGAAGAAAATTCTAAGACGGCAGAGAGTAAAAATCAAAATCTTGGTTGTTGAGAGAGAGAGAGAGAGAGAGAGAGAGAGAGAGAGAGAGAGAGAGACAGACAGACAGACAGACAGACAGAGACAGAGACAGACAGAGAGATAGAGAGACAAAGAGAGAGACAGACATAGACAGAGAGAGAAAGAGAGAGAAAGAGAGAGAAGGAGAACTATTAATTACTAAATACGAAATATTTATTTGCAAATTCTCGTTGATGTTTCAAATTTGAATAGCTTCATCCATCCACGTTCCATTTCCAGTTACACAGAGATTTTTCTTTCCGCCCCAACCCTAACCTTTCTCTGGACCTTATTTAGTGATCTGGGCGCTAGTCTTTTCGCATGAAAGCACGGGCCGATGCTCCGTTTGCATCACACACCTAAAGAACTCACGGTAATACAGAAGCGTTATCTGGCAAAATTATGTTAAAAATGACAAAGAAACAAACAGTGACAGCAACAGCAATTGCAACGACAGCAGCAATAGCAACAGCAACAGCAACAGCAACAACAGCAACAGTAACAGCAACAGTAACAGCAACAACAACAGCAACGACGACAGAAGAAGCATCAGCAACAACAACAACGATACCACCACCACCAACAACAGCAACAACAAGAGCAACAGAAGTAGCATCAGCAACAACAACAACAGCAGCAACAACAGCAACAGCAACAACAGCAACAGCAGCAGCAACAACAACAACAGCAACAACAACAACAGCAACAACAACAGCAACAACAGTAAGACCAACAGCAGCAGCAGCAGCAGCAGCAGCAGCAGCAGCAGCATAAACAGCAGCCACGACAACAGCAACAGCAATAGCAGCAGCAACAAAAACAATAACAACAGCAACAACAACAGCAGCAACAACAACAGCAACAACAACAGCAACAACAACAACAGCAGCAGCAACAACAACAGTAAGACCAACAGCAGCAGCATAAACAGCAGCAACAACAACAGCAACAGCAGCAACAACAACAGCAACAGCAATAGCAGCAGCAACAACAATAACAACAACAGCAACAACAACAGCAACAACAACAGCAGCAGCAGCAGCCACAACAAATCTTGAACAGGAAAAAAACAAAAGAAAGAAAGAAAGAAACAGACAGACAATCAACAAAAGAAAGAAAGAAAGAAACAGACAGACAATCAACAAAAGGAAGAAAGAAAGAAACAGACAGACAATCAACAAAAGGAAGAAAAGAAAGAAAGAGACAGACAATCAACAAAAGGAAGAAAGAAAGAAAGAAACAGACAGACAATCAACAAAAGGAAGAAAGAAAGAAAGAAACAGACAGACAATCAACAAAAGGAAGAAAGAAAGAAAGAAACAGACAGACAATCAACAAAAGAAAGAAAGAAAGAAAGAAACAGACAGACAATCAACAAAAGAAAGAAAGAAAGAAAGAAACAGACAGACAATCAACAAAAGAAAGAAAGAAAGAAACAGACAGACAATCAACAAAAGAAAGAAAGAAAGAAACAGACAGACAATCAACAAAAGAAAGAAAGAAAGAAACAGACAGACAATCAACAAAAGAAAGAAAGAAAGAAACAGACAGACAATCAACAAAAGAAAGAAAGAAAGAAAGAAACAGACAGACATCAACAAAAGAAAGAAAGAAAGAAACAGACAGACAATCAACAAAAGAAAGAAAGAAAGAAACAGACAGACAATCAACAAAAGAAAGAAAGAAAGAAACAGACAGACAATCAACAAAAGAAAGAAAGAAAGAAAGAAACAGACAGACAATCAACAAAAGAAAGAAAGAAAGAAACAGACAGACAATCAACAAAAGAAAGAAAGAAAGAAACAGACAGACAATCAACAAAAGAAAGAAAGAAAGAAACAGACAGACAATCAACAAAAGAAAGAAAGAAAGAAACAGACAGACAATCAACAAAAGAAAGAAAGAAAGAAAGAAACAGACAGACAGACAGACAAACAAACTGACGGCAGAATCAGTAGTCAAGTGGGTAAATATCAGACCTCCAGTCGGAGGGTCCATGGTTCGCTCCACTTTGACCCCTCGGTCTTGTGGGTTAAAGGGTAAAGGTTGCTCCCATCTCCCAGGTCAACATGTGCGCAGACCTGCCACTGCCTGAATCCTCTTAATAAATGTTCGCATGTAAACGAATCGCCGTGGAGTAGTGGTTAACGCAATGGACTACAGACTGCAAGGTTGTGGGTTCGAATCCCCATCAGTACCTTCAAAAATCATTGTGGGATTTTTCCGCTCTAACCGGCTCCTACCCAGAGTTGGGCGTGTTATGGGCTCATTGGGAAGACTGGAACCACACAGTCGAGTCTCATCCACTTCACGGATGCGTCATTGAGGGTGTTGCTCAAATCTTCTGACCAGCACCATTGGTGTCTGTATCTCCCGAGCCTGGTTGACGCCAGGATATGTTATGATAGTAAACGTAGAGTACAACCCTGTCACGCAGTCTCAATCCTAGATGGAACTTCATAGCATCATGATTATCATCCACATCAACATCATCATCATCGCTTAATAAAAACTGTTTCAGCTTCTGTGGCCATTAAAGTGGCGCAGAAAATGAGACAGGAAAAAAAAAGGTGAGCACTAAGGTAACCTCCCTGAGTGCAATGATCAAAAACAAAACAAAAAATAAATATATAAAAATGTACGCACGCAAAGTATCAAATATTCAGTTATAGAGTGTGCAAGCCACGTCAGAGGCTGGCTTATCCCTTCAACTCCCGCACCCTAACCATCAACTGCAAAAAATTAACCCTTTGACTCCCTCACTTCCTGAAGGAAGCTGGAGGATAGGGTGAGGGAGTCAAAGGGTTGAAGGAAGCTGGAGGATAGGGTGAGGGAGTCAAAGGGTTGTTTTTGCTTTGCCAGCAAGGTTGACAATGCAGGATGCTGGTGGACACGATGGGGGAGTCAAAGGGTTAAGGAATGGAAATGTGAACCCCCCCCGTCTACCACTCCCGTGTAGGTAAGCCGGAAGCGCTTTCAGTATGAGTTCATCCCTCACCTTCTGGAAAATCTGGGTTAGAAATTGTCTCTTTTTCTGTCACTCTCTTCTGTTTCCGCCTTGCTCCTTTGTTTTCTGTCATCTCTTTCTATCATTTTCTGCCTTGCTGGTCTATTCACCTGTCGGCGTTTCTGTAAAGCTTTAAGTAATTTCTCTTGGAATTGATAAGTTGGTACGTTACATTACCTGGATTTTCCTTTTGGCTCTAAAGGAAACGCGATACGCAGAAGCAATTCAGAATCAACACAGCGGAATACGGTCAGCTGGCCTACTTAAAAGCTTGACTTCTCCGTCCACGTAATGCACTGTGATTTTGAATGGAATTTGGAGAACAGCACTTTTTACAAGAACGGCTTATCATCATCATCATCATCAGGTGCCCTGCCGCATGGCGTTGGCGACCATGGACTTCCAACCATCTCTATCTCTCGTTGCCCCTAGCATCTCCCCCACCCTCCTCATCCCCAGCCATTCTGCAAGTCCGTCCAGCATTCTCTCCCTGGGTCTACCTGGTGCTCTCTTTCAACGGCTTGTACACTAATAAACAAAAAGAACTTACACTCACCTAAATGCCATGGTCATAATGCACTTTTAACAGAGAGGGCAGAAGGATTTAGCACGGAGAAATCTATTGTGATGCCAATACGCATAAACACAAATTGCACAAGCACAGTCTTGTTTACTGTGTGAGTATTTACATTAACCCTTTGACTCCCGCACCCTGTCCACCACC
>JAPXFY010000017.1:19445529-19450529 GCA_030674185.1 Monoplex corrugatus | reverse complement strand
ATAACTAAGAACACCAAGAACATATCTAAAAACGGGCCTAAAATACTTAAAATGGCTTCGCATATCTCACTTCCTTAGAGCCAAAAATGCACTTAATACATTGACCCAATTATCAGTCCTAAGAGAAAGTAGGTAAGATTTGATCTGAGCACATACAGGTGAATGGACCAGCAAGGCAGAAAACGATAAGAAGAAATGACAGAAAGCAAAGGAACAAGGCAGAAACAAAGAGAGTGACAGAAAAAGAGGAAATTTCTAGCACAGAATTTCCAGAAGGTGGGGTTACTATTTATACTGGAAGAGCCCCCTGGACCCCAACGCGGGGGCCAAAAACAGGCGTTTATGTTTTAACTCAGTAAGGTCACTGATAAGGTCACTGAAATAGCTGGTACGGGCACTTATGTAGGTGATAGGATGAAGATGTCTAACTAATACTGCATTGATAAAATTGTATGGTGGTTTGCTTGTTTAATCAATGACAATCAACAGTCAACGAGTATATTGGTACACATGTACTGGAATTGTGGTGGTTGCGTGTTGTATTAATACACATGTACTGAACTTTTAGTGGTTGTGTCTTGTTTTCTTACACATGTACTGAAATTGTACTTGCGATGACCAAAACACTCTGTGATCAAAAGGTGTGCCATACATTTTTTTCTATTTTTAGCCACACTTCCGCACATCGACACACCGAACTGTCAAAAATAGGTACGCACTAAATTCAGCAGCGGGCATTTTTCATCAACTGTATCACATTTACATTGATAACGTCCATGGTGAGACAGCTTCCTTACTTGATTTTCATAGGATTCATGTTGAATGTTGTCCACCGAGAGAGCTTTGCCTGTTCTTTGGTTTCCAATCAAATGTCAACAAAGTCACGTGACGGGCGTGCTTTCCCAGTATGGTGAACTTTTCGATCTCAATTGGTCAAAACGAGAACATCGCACACACAAAAAAATCGAAAAAAACATATTTACATAGTCCGGATTTTTTCCGACTTTTAACGAAGCACAAAAGACATACTGAAAGAGCAATTTACGCCAACAAATATTCTTAAATAAATTAGTTTGAATTCAAAATTTAGTTTCATTGGAGTTAGTTTATTTAGAGCTTGTTTGCTGCTTCGTCCAGTGTGAGAAAAAGACTAAACTGAAGCAGCAGGAAAGTTTCAGTCTTTTTCTCCTAATTTTTGTATTTGGTGTTTGTTCGTTTGTGATCTTACGCTTGACAAAGGTCAGTTTGCCGAAAATGTGCACTTGTCTTGTCTGGTTGTATTAAATACGCCTTCAGGTTCTTTTCTCGCGTTTTTGCTGGTTCCTGATTGCTTGAACGTGGGCGCGCAGTTACATTCGTTTTGGATCCCCTCCTTGTTGTTCGGCTTATAAACCAAAGTAACTGATGCCTGGGTCTGAATTGATCAAAAAGACTATAGTCTTTGTGGCGTCAAAAGCTGGCAGGTGATTGTCCGGGCAGTGGCGAGGCATTGTTGCTCTGAATCCCGTCCAGAACCCTCGGGTGTTTCTTGTTAATTTTGACTTACAGCTTGGCTGTAGGTTCGTGGAATCAGGCCTGATGACTGCAGGAAAAGTTCTGGTGATAGCTTGAAAAGACGACGGACAAACTTGAAATGCCCTTGGGGGTATATCAGGCCTATCTGAATAGCAGAGTAGGCTGTAATTGGAACATGTCTGGCTGCTTTTGCCATTGTACGAACACCCTCTGTGGTTGTGGTAATGCAATGTAAGGAACTTACCCGATCGAAAGCCTTGGTATAATCAACAAAGCATAAATATAAATTCTTATTCATCTTGATTGACCTCTCTACTTGTATGATAGTTCTTGGGATGTATATGGCATTAATAGTTCCTTTCCCTTCCACAAATCCACTCTGTTATTCTGCTATTTTTCTTTTGATTCTATTCCTTGTCCTCATCATGATTATACTTAATAGGATTTTTGTTACATGACTCATCAAGCTGATTGTGCGATGGAGTTCGCATTCTATAGCCCCTGTCTTCTTTGGAAGTGCAATGAACATTGATTTTGACATATCTTTGGGGATTTTTCCAGTGTCGTAAATTTCATTTAGGAGGACTGTTATTTTTTCAATACCAAATTCCTCCAGGGCTTCAATCATCTCTGTAGTAATGTTGTCTGGTCCTGGGGCTTTTCCTGGTTTCATCTTTTTCAGTGCTGCTCTAACTTCATCTTTCATTATGGGTGGTCCTTCAACGTTCTTTCTTATAATGTGTTCTTCGTTTCTGTCATCTTCAAAAAGGTCTTTAATGTACTCTTCCCATCTGTCTAACATTTTGTCTTTTTCTATGATGAGCATACCATCTTTGATTTTAAGCAACCAGTTGATGTGCATGTATTTTTCCTGTGGACAATTTCTTCAATTTGTCTGTACATACCCTGAGGATCCGTTTTGTGTCGGTCTTCTATTTCTTTGCATTTTATTTTCAGCCAAGCTTCCTTAGCTTCATTGCACCTATTCCTGATTTCTTTGTTTATCTTCCTGTATATCTTCTTGTTTCTCTTTGCCTTCCTCCGTTCCTCCATCAAGCCCAAAATTTCTTTTGTCATCCAGTTCTTTTTTGCTTTTTTTTTATCTACTTTAGGGATTTCTTCACAAGCTTCATTTATTCAATTTCTCAACTTTGTCCATTGTTCCTCACTGTCACCAACGTCTTCCAGAGCACTAAATTTGTTTTGAACATGTACATTAAATTTTTTACGTATCACTTCTTCTGTCTTTAAGAGTCCAAGATTTAGTTTGATGTTGTCTTTGGTCTGTTTCCTTTTCCTTAATTTCAGCCTAAATCTTCCCGTTACAGGATTGTGGTCACTGTTATAGTCTGCGCCTGGTAGTGTTTTTGCTGACAGTAAAGAATTTCTAAATCTTTTATTGATCAAGATTTAGTCAATCTGATTCCTGGACTCATCCAAGTCCATTTTCTTCTATTAGACTGCTCAAACCAGGTGTTTCCTACTATGAACTCATTCATCTGTGTCCATTCTACAAGTTTCCCTCCCCTTTCATTTTGTGTACCAAGTCCATGAGGTCCAACTATATCCTCCACCCTATCCTGTCCCACTTTAGCATTAAAAAAAATCTCCCATTATTACTGTAACTTCTTGTGATTTACATTGGGCCTTGGCCATCTCTAATAGTTCGTAGAAGTTGTCATGTCTTCTTGAGTACATGCGGATGCTGGCGCATCCTCCTGAATGACGTTGATATCAAATGGCCTGCCATCCAAACCAGCAAAACTCTGTCGAACACAACCCAGTATCCCCTAACTGCTTTTGATTTATCCCTGTCCATTACGATGCCCACTCCTCTTTCATGTGAGTTTCCACCAGAACATATTACTGTATACTCTCCTGATGTTATCATGCCTTTTCCCTTCCCCTAGTCCTAAAATACTAATGTTAAACCTTTCCATTTCCATTTCCATTTTGACATTGTTTAATTTACCTTTTTGCAACAACGTTCTAACGTCCAATGTTGCGATTTTGGTATTTTTTCTGAGGTTCAACGCAGTAGCTTGCTGATGGTCTAGTGTCACCTGCAGGACGAAGGTGCTCCACAGGAGCCCCTATTTACGTCGTTACACTTATTTTCATTGGATTGTCTGGCCATGATATCTTGGGAAAGTACGATGGTTTATTTACTGTCTCTCCACTAGCGTTTGTCGTTCTCACGACAACCTACAAGGCAGTAGGGTGATTTTTGTCAGGGTTTACTCCCTTAGCCTAGTTCTCTCCCGAGATGTCCACAAGGCAGTGGAGCTCTTTACCCATAGCTGGGGGGTCTGGTTCGTGGGCACCAGGGCATATCCACACACCGGTGGGCTTGCGTGCCGCACGTCTGGGGGCCAGACCTCCTCAGAGTCCCTTGAGATTTATCCTGAGTCTGTGAGGTGCTCAGTTACCACATGTCGCCACGAGGAGGCATAACGTAGGGCTTGCTGATGGAGAGGCTATATACTGACAACAGAGAGAGACTTACGCATTCTGCTCTTCATTTCGCATAGCTGCAAGCAGCAGTGCTAGCCAGCAGTGCGGGCTGAAAGTGAGAGGTGACAAGCAGGCAATCACTAGTCAAAACACTAGACGCATCACATCTGCATTCAAGAAGATGAAAAGCGTTCTTACCAACAAATGCCTATCAATTAACATCAGGAAGAGAGTTCTTGAATGTTATATAGAACCAATACTGTTATACGGTTGTGAGGCGTGGACAGTCAACTAGTAAAGCCAGAACAAGATTGAGGCAGCCGAGATGTGGTTTCTAAGAAGAATGTTGATAGTTGCATGGACAGCAAAGAAAACAAACAAGACAGTCTTGATGGAGGCAGACACAAGAAGATCAGTCATAAGGAAGATTAGGAAAAGACAGGCAACATTTATAAGCCATTTTATGAGGAAAGGGGAATTGGAGCAGCTGGTCACAACAGGAAAGCTGGAGAGAAAGAGAGCACCAGCTAGACCCAGGGAGAAAATATTGGACAGACTTGCAGAGAGGCTGAAGGCAAAGAGGGTGGAAGAGGTGCTTGAGGCAACAAGAGATAGAAACAGATGGAAGGCCATGATCGCCAACGCC
Organism: Monoplex corrugatus; assembly: GCA_030674185.1. Classification (NCBI taxonomy): domain Eukaryota; kingdom Metazoa; phylum Mollusca; class Gastropoda; order Littorinimorpha; family Ranellidae; genus Monoplex; species Monoplex corrugatus. The sequence continues at coordinate 19,445,914 of JAPXFY010000017.1, read as the reverse complement.
ATGTGGTAAGGCACCTGATAATGATGATGAATGTGAGGAAATACAGACTGCTGAGCATCGAGACAATACTGACGGAAGAAGAGCTGGCAACTATGCAAGCTGGTGGCTGGGCGGGCTGCCCAATACAGAGATGAAGGTTCAGGGTAAAGACAGGATTCTTTCATTCTCTCTTGGTCCGATGGCTGTACTAGATCTGGGTAGTGCGTATTGTATGACTATGTCCCTGGGTTTGTCATCTCCCCGTCTAGCTCGCTATTTGGCTTGTAAACAAGAAAGCTGATGATTGGGTCCGAATGGGTCATGCATCGCATGGACAGCCTTCCTTTGCTCGGCGAAATGGCTACCATGTGGTGTCCAGACATGGAAGGTGATTGTCTGGTAAGTG
>JAPXFY010000017.1:19428029-19440529 GCA_030674185.1 Monoplex corrugatus | reverse complement strand
CAAAAAAAAAAAAAAAAAATATTCCACCACTTACACACCAGGCAGAGGTATACAGATGGATCGAACCTGGGACCTGCTGATCGGAAAAACCGCCGTTTACCCACTTGACTACAACGTCCGTTGCACAGCTGTCTGCATGAAGTAGTTTGTTTTTCGTAGGCTCAGCTGTCACGGGGGGGGGGGGGGGGATTCAGATGGGATGTGGGGTGATATTTGAGACGTGTCTCATTGCACACTCCTTGGATTTTGCCAACTTTCGCTGTAAGCTGGACAAAGACAGGTCCTGGGGTCCTGTCGATCGAATCGGTCGAGGGAGAAAGATGGCTAACCTATAGCTTATGTGTTCGTGAAGAGCCAAGCTTACCAGTGTTCTTGAATAAAGATATACTGCTATCTTTCGCTATTTTTATTTTAAGCCCGGCTGACTGCATAGAGCCATATCAGGGCCTATAACCGTTCCAAAATGTACACAATACTTCAACGTTGCTTTCCTACAACCACAGGGGGTGTTCGAATTAATCCCCGAACAATTGGATACATACAGATAGACACACCCGTGCAGGACAAGATTCCTCGTAACATTGAAAAGAACAAAATGCAGTGTGGTTTTGCCTGTCTTTTCTTCCAGCTGCCTTGTACGCGAGAAACGCGGGTTCGAATCAAGGAGCAGACAGGAATACCCCCATCCCCGCCCCCCGCCCCCGATTCCACTAGATTTTAAGTGATTATCCATGTGATCTTGTTTGTGATTGATTGATTGATGTGTTTATTTGATTTTCGTATGCTAAAAAGTGATTGATTGATAGATTCGTTTATTTGATTTCGGTATGCTAAATATTATTGATGGATTGATTGATTTGTTATTTGATTTTAGTATGCTAAGCAATGATTGATTGATTATTGATTCGTTGATTGATTGATTGAGTTTGTTTATTTGATATTAGTATGCTAAAAAAAAGTTATTTTGGGCCTTCAGCAGAGACTATGGATGCCGCACAGGCAGATCAAACCGTAGACGTAGCTCAAGACCTGGCGATACAGGAACCTGTCCTACAGGGCCACAGCAGCCAGCTGACCAACATCACCATGTCCCTCACCAACGATACCTACCACAACGACAGCCACTACGTTCCCCTCTGGGCCATCGAGCCCTACCGAGAGGCCATCGCCGTCCCAGCCGTCTTCGGTGTCATCTTCATCGTCGGCCTTATCGGCAACGGGACGTTGATCTTCATCGTGGCTATTAACAAGGTTAGCGTCAATTTCAACATTTGGCTCGTGCACCCTGTCCACAAGCATCCTGCGCTTGTCAACCACGCTGACAAAAACGAAAAAAAAAACCAAACCCTCAACGCTTTGATTCCTTCACCGTATCCACCAGCTTCTTGCAGGAAACAGGTGGATAGGGTCAGGGAGTCAAAGGGTTAAGTTTTTGCAGTTTGGTATATAGGGTAAGGGAGTCAAAAGGTTAAATCTGAATCATAGTGACTGCCAGCGTACAAGCAAAATAGGAAATAGAAAAACTCAAAAATAGACGAACCAGAACGCGTACTTGATTTAATAAAACAAAACAGACACAAGTTTTCGGCCAGCTGGCCTTTGTTAAGCGTGTACAAAAGAAAACAAAGAATAAAATTTAATGCGCAACACTTAGAAGAAGACAAACAACATCAGTAGCATCAGGAAGAAAGAGAATAAGAAGGAGAAGGAGAAGCAGAACAACAACAACAACAGCAACAACAACAAAACAGCAGAGAACTTCTGTAATGTAGCGTTGAGCAGGAACCCAGCTCAATGCCGCTCTAGGGAAGTTCTCAACTATTTTTTGTTCTTATAAGTGATGTGCATTTATTCTTTGTTGTCTTTTGTACACGTTTGACAAAGGCCAGTTGGTCAAAAATTTCCGCCTGTCTTGTTTTGTTATACAAAATAGGCGTTCAGATATGATTTTGTGATTTTCTAGTTCAAAGGTTTGCGTTAGTGTCACGTGTAATGAGAGAGAAAGAGAGAGAGAGAGAGAGAGAGAGAGAGAGAGAGAGAGAGAGAGAGATGGAGTATATGTGTGTGTGTGTTTGTGTGTATGTGTTGTGTGTGTGTGTGTGTGTGTGTGTGTGTGTTTATGTGTGCGTGCGTGCGTCCGTGTGTGTGCGTGTGTATGCCTTTTGCGTGTGTGTAATAAAGGTGATGATAATTTCATTAGCACGGCGCAAACAGTTTGCCTTAAAAGCATCCCGTTGCTCTATACATAATAGAGACAATATACCTCTGTACAGAGAGCTGAAGTAAGGATACTATAACCAGGAAACAACTACTAAAGCGATACAAGGGCATTGTGAAGACCGACATCATCAACCAGGGCATCAACATCAACAACTTGAGAAGACATTGCCTGCAACAGAGTAAACTGGCGACAGAAATGCACACAGGACGCAATCGCATTTCAACAGCGCAGAAGAAATGCAGTTCAATAGAAGAGGGTCTGGCGGAAGCAGAACACAAGACCTCAAGACTTCTTCCCATGCAGCGCCTGAGGAAGGCCAGGCCACGGACCTCCAGGATCGGTGTTGTATCCCACATGAAAACTTGCACCGGGCAATAAAGGACCTGGTTTGCCTGCTCATCAGTCGGATCCACAGAAGAGTTCATCATCATCAAATGTTCTCCTGTCTCCAGTTCTTCGCGTTTCGTCTTAAGTACCGTCGTCCGTCGTTGTTAATTTGACAGCGGTAGCAGTGATTGATAGTCTGTGTCATTAGCACAAACCCATTACTGTTGTTCTCTCTCTCCCTCTCTGTCTCTGTCTCTCTCTGTCTGTTTCTCTGTCTCTGTCTCTGTCTCTGTTGTCTTTTCTCTGAACGAAGGTGTTTTTTTGTTTTGTTTTTTTGTTTTTTTTTTGACGTGGTGTTAGCACCGATATGGCTCTAGTAGTTGGCTGGGCTATAAACAATATGGACTGAACTGAATCTGTCTCTGTCACTGTCTCTCTCTTTCTCATTTTTTTCTCTCTTTCTCTCTCTCTCTCTCTCTCTCTCACTCTCTGTCCCTCTGTCTCTGTTTCTGTCTATCTGTTTGTTTGTCTGTGTCTATCTCTCTCTGTCTCTCTTTCTATCTATCTGTCTGTCTGTCTGTCTGTCTGTCTCTCTCTCTCCTCTCTCTCTGTCGGTCTCTCTGTCTGTCTCTGTCTCTATCTGTCTGTCTGTCTCTCCCTCTGTGTCTGTCTGTCTGTCTCTCTTTCTGTTTGTGTGTGTGTGTGTGTGTGTGTGTGTGAGTGTGTGTGTGTGTGCATGTGCGCTCGTGTACGTGCATGTCATTAGGTGAGTGTGTGTCTATGTGTGTGTATGTATGTGTGTGTATATGTCGTTTGTGTATGTGTGTATGTGTGTGTGTGTGTTTCTGTCCGTCCCTGTCTGTGTCTGTGATTTAGTTATACGTGCGCATTTGCTTTGTTTTTTTTTAATGATCGATTATTTCCCAACCAAACCCGAACCCCAATTTGTCTCAATTTACTCTTTTTCCTAATCCTAATCCTAAAATAATTGTCCATTTGGTCCAGAATTTTCTTCCTTGTTTACTCCATTGTTCACGTTCACAATTTGTGACAGTGATGATTAGAACATGTTAATTGTTCTCTCTCCCTTTCTCTCACCCAAATCACGCGTGCACGCATGCACGCACGTATGCGTGCACGCGCGCACACCCACATTTAGATCTATATCTCTGTTTTGTATTTTGTATATCTATCTATATTTCGATCTATTTATTTATCTCTGTCTCTCTCCCTTTATGTTTCTCTGTCTCTGTATTTCTCTCTTTGTCTCTTTCTCTCTATCTGTTGATCTGTCTATTGATGTATCTATGTATCTGTCTACTACTTACCTACCTACCTACCTACTACCTACCTACTATCTATCTATCTATCTATCTATCTATCTATCTATCTATCTATTTGTCTATCTGTATAACACACATAACTGTTATTTTCTCACTTACATCTCTCCTTCTGTCTCTCTCATCCGACAGTAAAATGCTTTATCCTTTGATTTCTTTAAATATCATGTCTTAGTAGATTAGTTCATCGACCCCCCCCCCCCCCCCCCCCCCCCCCCCCCCCCCCCCCCCCCCCCCCCCCCCCCCCCCCCCATTCTTGACTCCCCTCCTTCCCAGTACTATTAGATTGGACGCCGTGTATATGCAGATTGGCGACGGAAATGCGAAAAATGGGTTTTAGCTTATAACTCCTTCTACCGTTGAAAAATGAAGTGTCGTGGTCATTTTCATTGTCTCTGTCTCTTTGTCTCCTTACGTTCATTAGTTCAGTACTCTTGTCCTCAGCAGTGTCGAATCATCAAATCTCCCTAGGGAGGAATACGCCCAGATGATTAGAACCTTGCTTTTCTTCTTCCTCCATCATTGGGTGCGGTAGACAAGTGGTAAATGTCAGATTTCCAGTCGGAGGGTCCTGGGTTCAATTCGCCTAGACAGTATTTCTTCTTGTTCTTTCCCTCTTCTTTTTCTTTCCCCACTTCTTCTTCTTTTTCTTCTTTGTGTTCGTCTTCTTTTTCTTCTTTGTGTTCGTCGTCTTTTTCTTTTTCCTTTCTTCTTCGTTTTTCCCCCTTCTTCTTTTTCTTCTTTTCTTTTTGTTTTCTGGTCTTCATTTTTCCCCTTCAGACTTTTCCCTTTATTTTTCGTCTCTTTTTTTTTCTTCCTCCATGTTCTTCATTGTCTTCATTTTTATTTTCCCTTTCTTCTATTTTGCTTTTTTCCTTCTTCTTTTTTCCCTTCTACCTTATGGGTTTGTTTTTCTTTTCTTTTCTATTTTCCCTTTTTCCCTTCCTTTCTTCTTCATTTTTCTTTTTTTTTTCTTTTTCCTTTTTTCATCTTTCTTCTTTATCTTCTTTTTCTTTTCCTCATTTGTCTTTTTGCTCTTCTTTTCCCCTTCCTTTTTTCGTCTTCTTTTCTTCTTTTTCTCTTCTACATCTTTTTTCTATTATTTCCCTTACACCCTTTTTGCCTTTCTTTTCTTCTTTTTTTGTGATCTGATGAGCTCGCTGTGTCTTTCTATGTCATTTGTCAAAGGCCAAAAATGAAACTGGTCAATGTATACCGTGTGTTCTTCTCAGGTGATGCGGAACATGCCCAACATGCTGATCGTCAGTCTGTCCCTGGGAGACTTTCTGCTGATTCTGATCTCAGTACCGCTCACCTCCACCGTGTACACCTTCTCCAACTGGCCCTACGGGGAGCTGGCCTGCAAGTTCAACCACTTCATGCACACCTGGTCCTTGGCCGTCACCGTCTTCACCCTCACCGCCCTCAGCATTGACCGTTACATGGCCATCATGGACCCCATGGCCAAACACAAGGGAAAGGTGAGATCCGTCTTTTTGCTCAGATTCAGTCATAAGTCTTTTTTGTTCAAATCAGTCTTATGAATCTTTTTGATCAGATCAGTCTTATAAGTCTTTTTATTCAGATCAGTCTTATAAGTCTTTTTATTCAGATAAGTCTTATAAGTCTTTTTATTCAGATCAGTCTTATAAGTATTTTTGATCAGATCAGTCTTATAAGTCTTTTTTTGATCAGATCAGTCTTATAAGTCTTTTTGTCAGATCAGTCTTATAAGTCTTTTTGTCAGATCAGTCTTATAAGTCTTTTTTGTTCAGATCAGTCTTATAAGTCTTTTTGCTCAGATCAGTCTTATAAGTCTTTTTGTTCAGATCAGTCATATAAGTCTTTTTGCTCAGATCAGTCTTATAAGTCTTTTTGTTCAGATCAGTCTATAAGTCTTTTTGCTCAGATCAGTCTTATAGTTTTTTGATCAGATCAGTCTTATAAGTCTTTTTGCTCAGATCAGTCTTATAAGTCTTTTTGATCAGATCAGTCTTATAAGTCTTTTTGTTCAGATCAGTCTTATAAGTCTTTTTGATCAGATCAGTCTTATAAGTCTTTTTGTTCAGATCAGTCTTATAAGTCTTTTTGTCAATCAGCTAATTTTTCTCAGATCAGTCTTATAAGTCTTTTTGCTCAGATCAGTCTTATAAGTCTTTTTGTTCAGATCAGTCATAAAATTTTTTGCTCAGATCAGTCTTATAAGTCTTTTTGTCAGATCAGTCTTATCAGTCTTTTGATCAGATCAGTCTTATAAGTTTTTTGTTTAGATCAGTCATACATAATCTTTTTGCTCAGATCAGTCTTATAAGTCTTTTTGATCAGATCAGTCTTATAAGTCTTTTTGTTCAGATCAGTCTTATAAGTCTTTTTGTTTCAGATCAGTCTTATAAGTCTTTTTGCTCAGATCAGTCTTATAAGTTTTTTGCTCAGATCAGTCTTATAAGTCTTTTTGTTCAGATCAGTCTTATAAGTCTTTTTGTTCAGATCAGTCTTATAAGTCTTTTTGTTCAGATCAGTCTTATAAGTATTTTTGATCAGATCAGTCTTATAAGTCTTTTTGCTCAGATCAGTCTTATAAGTCTTTTTGTCAGATCAGTCTTATAAGTCTTTTTGTCAGATCAGTCTTATAAGTCTTTTTGATCAGATCAGTCTTATAAGTATTTTTATTCAGATCAGTCTTATAAGTCTTTTTGATCAGATCAGTCTTATCAGTCTTTTTGCTCAGATCAGTCTTATAAGTCTTTTTGCTCAGATCAGTCTTATAAGTCTTTTTGCTCAGATCAGTCTTATAAGTCTTTTTGTTCAGATCAGTCTTATAAGTCTTTTTGATTAGATCAGTCTTATAAGTCTTTTTGCTCAAATCAGTCTTATATTCTTTTTGATCAGATCAGTCTTATAAGTCTTTTTTGTTCAGATCAGTCTTATATGTCTTTTTGTTCAGATCAGTCTTATAAGTCTTTTTGATCAGATCAGTCTTATCAGTCTTTTTGATCAGATCAGTCTTACATTTTATTTCCCAGTTAAAATTTTTGGTCTCGGTTGCCCAGGATGGCGTCTCCTCTGCGGTGCGTTTGTACGCTTTATTTTGGCGTACACTGTACAGACGGTATGTCGCCGCTCAGTCGTCTTACTCTGCCTTGGCTGGGCGTGCATGCTGTGTGTTTTCGTGATTTCCATAAGCCAGTGGACATTGACAATTTTTTTTATTCCATTCTGGCATTCTAACAAATTCAAATATATCCCTCGGGTGTCATTCGAAATGGGTTTGTTTGAATTTTTATAAGTTAACTTGTGTACATTTGCAATATGTCAGTACGACGTTTATGTTGACCTGACAATAAATGGTTTATGATTATGATGGTGTGTGTATCTGTGTGTGTTTGTGTGTGTGTGTGAGTATGTATGTGTGTGTGAGAGTGAGTGCGTTTGTGTGTGTGTGTGCGTATGTGTGTGTGCGCGCGTGAGTGGTGTGTGTGTGTGTGTGTGCGTGTGCGTACGCGTGCGCGTGCGTATGCTGTGTGTGTGTGTGTGTGCGTGTGCGTGCTTGCTCGCTAACTTCACACTTTCATTGTGTGTCTGTCAGAATCACACCAGGACAGTGGTGACCTCAGCCTCCATCTGGATCCTAGCCTTCCTCCTGGCTCTGCCCGACGCCATTCTGAGCTCGGAGAGCACGCGCATGCACCAGCCGCCCTTCCGGATCCGCATCTGCAGCAACTTTCCCGATCGCCTGTTGACCCCGGACCAAATGGTGGCCAAGATCTACCACGTGGTTCGCTTCCTCGTCTTCTTCGCCGTCCCCGTGATCGTAATCGCTTCGTTCTACCTGTTGATGGCCCGTGTCCTCGTGCGGAGCGGTAAGCAGATGCCGTGTGAAGGGAAGATCGGTGGTCTGAACCAGCAGCGGCAGATCGCCGCCAGGAAGAAGGTGGCTCGCATCGTGCTCAGCTTCGTCGTCATCTTCGTCGTGTGCTGGCTGCCTCGCCACATCTACCTCCTGTGGTTCTTCTTCGACGATGCTTACTACAACGAGTTTTGGCACTACTTCAAGATCCTGGGCTTCTGCCTGACCTACATCAACTCCTGCATCAACCCTTTCGCTCTCTACTTCCTCAGCTCGCAGTTTCGAAAGTACTTCAACCGTTACCTGCTGTGTTGTCTGAGTAAGATGCTGTACACGCGTATGGAGCCCTCCTCCACCCTCCACAACCTCAACAGCGGGGTGTGGCGCGCCACCACCACCCAAACCCACTTCTCCACCCTGCACACCCAGTCCACCTGTTGACTACTGCGCCTCCTCGCTGTCGTCCTTGACCGCTCTTTACCCCCCAATAACAATGTCAAAGATCAAGGTCACGGCTGCTTTCCTGCCAAACGCGGACAGCGAGGAACGGCGCTCAGAAGGCATTCTTCGGGCAAAGTGAGGACCGGCGTGGTGGAGATTGAACTGGACCACTTCGCCTGGCGGCGCTCCCCCTCTCCCAACCCCTCCACCTTCCCTCCCACCCGTCCCTCTCCTCGTTCCCTCGTGGTTCATCACTTTGTCGAGTCACGGACCGCGAAGCATGACTGTCTCTACTCTCTGTGACTGTACAGACCTGAACGACTGTCGGTCCCCTGCAGGCATATAGACCTGACTGCACACATTTACGTTGACCGGCCAGTGCACGGTACAGGACTCACAGTAGGCTGGGCAGTCTTTTCTTCCTCTGGCATCCTTGCATCAAGGAGATGATAGTGTTGGCGTATGGGGACAAACCAGTTCCATTAAGAAACACTTCTGAGACTGGCCTAAGAACCCATCTCTGGAGCTAGCAGTCCCTTCCACAGCGACTGTAGGTGATGGATCATGAGGCTCTCCTTGATACTGAGGCTCACCTTAAGACTGAGGCTCACCTTGATACTGAGGCTGACCTTGAGACAAAGGCTCACCCTGACAATGAGGCTCACCTTGACAATGAGGCTCACCTTGACAATGAGGCTCACTTTGACAATGAGGCTTACCTTGACAATGAGGCTTATCGTGACACTGCCTTTTCTTTCTGCTGTGCTCTTCTGGAAGCCAGCTCGTTCGTTCAGGCGTTTTTCCATCATCTGCGCTCCTCCTTGCACTGCAAGATACCAGGCTGCGGTTTTATCTGCCATAAACAATCTGACTGAGCAGTGGGCTTCATTCAGAACTTACTGCACCTTTAGCCAGCCAGCTTTATTGGAGGCGTGAGGCTGTCCACGTTCCCCCAGTGGGATCTGTCAGCAATCAGTTGTTCCAGCTCCTGTTGTACTTGTTGAACATCTGGCTGGACGATTTGATGTCACTTCATTATGGGCCTGCATTAGCTTCTTTGTAACTTTCCCACAATGTTTGGTTGGTTGATCCTTGAGGGGGAGACAGCCTTGACAAACAAGATCCAGGCAGTTTATGCATCATGTGCGGACAGCTCTGAACTCTTGAGACTGAGCAGGTACTGTGACCTCAATGTATCGTACAGACTTGATTCAGTTATTGCGTACTGGAAAGTCTGGATGATAGCATGATAGCTTCCAACGAAAGTGTGCACAAAGAATTACGAGATCTGTCCTCACGAACTCTATTCCTAGGATGTTTGTCCAGCTTAAAACAGACTTGTGTGTACACTGATGAAACATTAACTACTAATATCCGATCTAACTATAGTCTGTGTATAAAGAGAGAGTGTAAAAAGCTACAAAACATTGTTGAAACGATAACTACTAATATCCGGTCTAACTTCAGTCTGTGTGAAGAGACAGTGTAAAAAGACCATAAATCTATCTAAGCATACAAACATCTATTCATCTTTAATGAAAACCAAAATATCAATATAATAACCTACTAACATCCGATCTGATTTCAGTCTGTGTGAAGAGACAGTGTAAAAAGACCATAAATCTAAGCTACAAAAATATTTATGAAACAATATATAATACCTACTAACATCCGATCTGATTTCAGTCTGTGTGAAGAGACAGTGTAAAAAGACCACAAATCTAAGCTACAGAAGTAGACCATGACCCACGATGATTGTGCATTTCCATCACACGATATTATTGAATGGTGCTGAAATCCCGTGCACCGTGAGCTCATTTCACAAACTAAAACTGAAACCAGACCGTCTGCTCTTTTACGCTAAAACTTGTACTTTTAAGAAAATAAAAAGATCACATCACATCACATCACATGTGCTGCCAAAGAAAGATGCTGTTTTCTGTAATGGCGTTTGCAGTTTTGAGTTTGCGCGAGAGGGATCCATGGCACTCGGACAATTCCATATGCGCTCCACTCAAAATCTGCCAGCAATCATCTGGCAGACTCCCTAAGTCTGCGCAAAATTTTATGCTCTAGCAAGGTCTTGAAATGGAGGGGGGAAGGGGGAACCACAAAACTGACACCACTGGAATTATGGAAACATTATGATGGGACGTGAAAGAGCCAGGGTTGTTTTTTCATGACGAGGACTGGGATTAAACTCGAGATATCAGATCTTGAGTCCACGGCTCGGTCATAGGAAATTGCGTATTTGTAAGGGACTTGTTAAGAACATTGTTATGGACAGTCTACTCGTAACACCCACCCACATTCTTTTGGCCACTGACCAACACATTTTTGCTCAAAAGTGAACAACAGGAAGATAACGTCAGTCTTAGATGACGTCATGTTCAGCTACACTTCATTAGAAGCCAAGGAAGGGCGGAACGAGTTGCAATGAGGATGGGGGAGATGACATTAAAAAATTTTTTTTTAAAAAGCGGTCAGATGCCATACATGTAAGCTATGGGACCATCTTCTTGTGGTCGAAGTACAGCGCTGTACAGGATACGGTAATTATCAATACTTTTTTTTAATTTTATATATAAAATAGCCCATCATTTCAGTCGGTTAGGGCGCCACACACGTTTGTAGCACACAGCTTGTGGGTTCAATCCTTTGTTCATGTCACAGGTTTTAGCCAAAGGCCATAACAAGTTGAAAAACCGGTTTTCGTCTGATCACCTGAGTTAAGCAACGTCTGGCCCGGTAAGAACCTGGATGGGTGACCGCCTGGCAACACAGGGTACTGTCGGAAATTATTATACATGAGCTGACTGGCTCTTTGATAAAACTGTAAAACTGTAGACGCAGAATCTCACCTCTTGAGTTCAGTCGACTCAGAATCTCACGTCTTGAGTTCGATCGACTCAGAATCTCACCTCTTGAGTTCAGTCGACTCAGAATCTCACCTCTTGATTTCAGTCGACTCAGAATCTCACCTCTTGAGTTCAATCGACTCAGAATCTCACCTCTTGAGTTCAATCGACTCAAAATTTCACCTCTTGAGTTCGGTCGACTCAGAATCTCACGTCTTGAGTTCAATAGACTCAGAATCTTGCCTCTTGAGTTCAATCGACTCAGAATCTTGCCTCTTGAGTTCAATCGACTCAGAATCTTGCCTCTTGAGTTCAATCGACTCAGAATCTCCCTTCTTGAGTTCTATCGACTCACAATCTCACGTCTTGAGTTCGATCGACTCAGAATCTCACGTCTTGAGTTCGATCGACTCAGAATCTCACCTCTTGAGTTCAATCGACTCAGAATCTCACTTCTTGACTTCAATCAACTCAGAATTTCACTTCTTGAGTTCTATCGATTTGGAATCTCACCTCTTGAGTTCGAATCCCACCTCGCAACATAAAAGTAATAATTATTGTTCTTTGCCCATCTTAATGCTCCCAATTCATTCTGGTTGTTTCCGTCTGTCATAAGTCATGTTCCGCTTCCAATTTCAAGTCCTTGCCAGTTTTTGTGAGGGCTGAAGAAATCTCTCAGATAACTGCTGCCAGATTTTGGATGGAGCACATATGGAATTGTTCAAGTGCGATGAATATCATCACTCTTGAAAAAACTGCAATGTTCAGAGTCTCATCCGCAATATTGTCTGGGGTTGTGTGTTCGCCGCGCATAGTAAACCTCCATATGTGTGACGGCACTGACACCGATACACGCAGCTGTGGTTATAGAAAGCGTGAAGTTGTTTGTCCCTCTGTTGCCTGTCTATGGAACGACGAGGGCCATGAGTATGGCACACACACAGTTCCCTTCTAACAAAACAAAGTCCTGTTTTTGTCATCAGTGGAAGTTTTTAAATTTTTGTTTCATATGTCAAGGATCATCGCGCTTTGGTAATGTTTTCGTTTGTGCTCACCTTTTTTTTTTCCCTGTCTCATTTTTACCCCCACTTTAACCCTTTTGAATTCCTCACCCTATCCGTCAACTGGAAAAAACTTAACCCTTTGACTCCCCTCACGCTGTCCACCAGCTTTCTGTCCTATTTGTGTTCGTGTTTAAAGTGTTTTCTGTTGTTTTGTTTTTCGAAGAAAACGAAGAAAAAATGGTATAAGACACACCTGTGTGTGCACATATTCTCTCTCTCTCTCTCTCTCTCTCTTTCTCTCTTTCTCTTTCTCTCTCTCTCTCTCTTCTCTCTCTCTCTCTTTCTCTCTCTCTTTCTCTCTCTCTCTTCTCTCTCTCTCTCTTTCTCTTTCTCTCTCTTTCTCTTTCTCTCTCTCTTTCTCTCTCTTTCTCTCTCTCTCTCTCTCATTCTCTCTCTCTCTCT
>JAPXFY010000017.1:19408029-19415529 GCA_030674185.1 Monoplex corrugatus | reverse complement strand
GAAGTTGAAATCTGGTTTTTCCGTTATGTTTTGTGCATTCATTTGTTGTTATTGTTGTTGTTGTTTTGTGCATTCATTTTTTGTCTTGTTTTTTGGAATTAAATACGCGTTCATATTCTTCTTTCGTGTTTTTTGTTTGTTTGTTCCTGTTTGCTTGAACGCGGGCAGTCACACTTGTTTTGGATTTTGTTGTTGATGTTGTTGTTGTTGTTGTTGTTGTCATTTCCTATCCGCTTGACAAAGGCTATTTGGTCGAATATTTGCGTCTCTCTTGTTTTATCTTGCTGGATAAAATACTTGTTCTGAATGAATTTTTATGTATTTCTGTTTCCTGTTTATGGAACGTTGGCAGTCACTTTCATTTAGATTTCTTTTTCCTTTTATGACTGCATTCCATTGGAACTATTAATGCTATACACATCCTAAGAACTATCATAGAGAGGTCAATTGAGATGAATAAGGATTTGTATTTATGCTTTGTTGACTATACCAAGGCTTTCGATCGGGTAAGACATGATGAATTGATCAACCAACTGGAGAGACTCAAATCGATGGAAAAGATCTACGAATAATCAGAAATATGTACTGGGAACAAACAGCTGCAATGAGAATAGAAAAACAATATAAGCTCTTTTCAAAACATCAAAAGAGGAGTCAGACAGGGTTGTGTTTTGTCACCAGATCTGTTTTCACTATATAGCGAAAACATCATGAGAAACCTAGAAGAAGACCCTGGATTAAAGGTTGGAGGGAAAATGATAAACAACATTCGGTACGCAGATGACACCGTGCTAATTGCAGAAAATGAAAGGGACCTACAAAACCTTGCGAATATACTAGAAACAGAAAGCAAAGGTAAGGGGTTGGAACTAAACAGCAGGAAGACTGAAGTAATGGTGATCAGTAAAAAACATGAAATCCCCACCTGCAAAATAACAGCAAATGGCACAACCTTGACACAGGTTAAAAAGTTCAAATACCTGGGAACGGTCATTTCATCAGACGGCAGATGCACATCGGAAATAGCTGGCAGAATCGGCCAAGCCAAAACAGCATTTAAGAAGATGACAAGCATTCTTACCAACAAATACCTATCAATTAACATCAGAAAGAGAGTCCTTGAATGTTATATAGAACCAATACTGTTGTACGGATGCGAGGCGTGGACAGCCAGCAAGCAAAGCCAGAGCAAGATCGAGGCAGCCGAGATGTGGTTTCTCAGAAGAATGTTGAGAGTTCCATGGACAGCAAAGAAAACAAACGAGACAGTCTTGATGGAGGCAGACACAAACAGATCACTCATAAGGAAGATTAGGAAAAGACAAGCAACATTTATAGGCCATTTTATGAGGAAGGGGGATTTGGAGCACCTGGTCACAACGGGAAAGCTGGAGGGAAAGAGAGCACCAGGTAGACCCAGGGAGAGAATGCTGGACGGACTTGCAGAGTGGCTGGGATGAGGAGGGTGGGGGGAGATCTGGGGGCAACGAGAGATAGAGATGGTTGGAAGTCCATGGTCGCCAACGCCATGCGCAGGGCACCTGATGATGATGATTCCATTGGTATTATTAAGTTGTCTTTGTATTACATTGTTTTCGTGTTACGTTGTTTTCGTATGATGTCACATGTTTTGTCGTGCCTTCATTTTCGTATTGTGTCTTATTTCAGCTCTGTTCAACGTAACGTCACGAAAGTTTAGTACTGTCTTTTTTTCCCCATTATGTTTTGTGCATTTTGTTTGTCGTTAGTAAACGCTTGTGAATATACTAGAAACAGAAAGCAAAAGTAAGGGGTTGGAACTAAACGGCAGGAAGACTGAAGTCATGGTGATCAGTACAAAACATGAAATCCCCTCATGCAAAGTAACAGCAAATGGCACAACCTTGACACAGGTTGATGAATTCAAATACCTGGGAACGATCATTTCATCAGACGGCAGATGCACATCGGAAATAGCCGGCAGAATCGGCCAAGCCAAAACAGCATTCAAGAAGATGACAGGTATTCTTACCAACAAATGCCTATCAATTAACATCAAAAAGAGAGTCCTTGAATGTTATATAGAACCAATGATGTTGTACGGATGCGAGGTGTGGACAGTCAGTAAGCAAAGCCAGAGCAAGATTGAGGCAGCCGAGATGTGGTTTCTCAGAAGAATGTTGAGAATTCCATGGACAGCAAAGAAAACAAATGAGACAGTCTTGATGGAGGCAGACACAAACAGATCACTCATAAGGAAGATTAGGAAAAGACAGGCAACATTTATAGGCCATTTTATGAGGAAGGGGGATTTGGAGCACCTGATCACAACGGGAAAGCTGGAGGGAAAGAGAGCACCAGGTAGACCCAGGGAGAGAATGCTGGACGGACTTGCAGAGTGGCTGGGGACGAGGAGGGTGGGGGAGATGCTAGGGGCAACGAGAGATAGAGATGGTTGGAAGTCCATGGTCGCCAACGCCATGTGGCAGGGCACCTGATGATGATGATGATGAGTAAACGCTTGACAATGGTCGAAAATTTGCGTCTGTCCTGTCTTGTCTTGTCTTGTCTTGTCTTGTCTTGTCTTGTCCTGTCTTGTATCAAATACTCGTTCTGATTTAATTTTTGAGTATTTCTGGTTCCAAGTATATTCAGTCAAATACTGACGTCAGTGCCTCGAAGTTTTCAGAAGTTAGCAAAGACGAAACCTCCATGAAACCACCCAGAGAAGGAAACTGCTACCTTGTCGCCTCTGTGGGGTTCAACAGAGCCTGTTCTTAGCCAAAAACACTCACTGATAATTATGACATGGATGAGGAAGAGGCTGGACTCTCCTGCCAATCAAAACGATGAGTAGGCGGACTGGCTTTCATTACCTAGCCTTGGTCTTCATGTGGGATACAAGACCAATTCTGGAGGCATATGTCCTACCGTACGCGCTGCATCCTGGAGCCTTGGCTTTTGCTGTCACTGGTTCGTCTGCTGTTGAATAGCTGCTCTTGCACGTTGTTCAGATCATCATCATCATTATCATCATCATCATCATCGTCGTCATCATCGTCGTCATCATCGTCGTCGTCATCATCATCATCATCATCATCATCATCATCATCATCATCATCATCATCATCATCATCATCATCATCATCATCATCATCATCATCATCATCGTCGTCGTCGTCGTCGTCATCATCATCATCATCATCGTCGTCATCATCATCATCATCGTCGTCGTCGTCGTCGTCGTCATCATCATCATCATCATCGTCGTCGTCGTCATCATCATCATCATCATCAATGTCTTTTGTCGTCGTCGTCGTCGTCATCATCATCATCATCATCATCATGTGCCCTGCCGCATGGCGTTGGCGGTCATGGCCCTCCATACGGATCTATCCCCTGTCGCTGCAAAGTACATCTCCCACCCTCTCTGTCCTCAGCCACCCCGCTTGTCCGTCCAATATTTTCTCCCTCGGTCTACCGGGTGTTCTCCCCCCCCCCCCCCCCCAGATTTCCTGTTGTGACCAGGTGTTCTAATTCCCCTATCCTCATAAAATGGCCTATAAATGTTGCTTGCCTTTTCCCTAATCTTCTTTATTAATGATCTTTTTGTGTCTGCTTCCTTCCTTCAAGACTGTCTCTGTTTGTTTTCTTTGCTGTCCGTGGAACTCTCAACATTCTTCTTAGAAACCACATTTCAGTTGCCTCAATTTTGTTCTGACTTCGTGTGTTGACTGTCCACGCCTCACAACCGTACAACAGTATCAGTTCGTTCAGATCATGTCAGACCAATACAGGCAATTGTTTAAGTGATACATCCCATCAAGTAAAGACAGCAAGCACAAGAGTCTACATGCTGGAAGAAACCACGACGGGGCTTAGCAAGGCGGTGGTGGGTTAAAAAACATGGCTCAAGCTTTATCTGGACAGAGATCAGGACTGTCAATCAGTGGATCATGGACCACTCCTCTCAGGGTTCAACTGACCACCACAAACTGTTAACTATCTTCCCCTAGCGACACTCCTACGTGTAAAAGAGGGCAGATCACAGACACATAGACACAGACACACAGACACAGACACATAGACACAGACACACAGACACAGACACATAGACACAGACACACAGACACAGACACATAGACACATAGACACAGACACACAGACACAGACACATAGACACAGACACAGACACACAGACACACAGACACAGACACACAGACACAGACACATAGACACAGACACACACACACAGACACACAGACACAGACACATAGACACAGACACAGACACACACACAGACACATACACACATGTATGTATGTACATATACATATGTATATATATATATGTATATATATATGTGTATGTATACATATACACACACGCACACACACACAACCACATACACACACTCATACAAACATATATATACACACACATATATATATATATATAAATAATATATACGTAGAGCAGTATCTCAGGGAAATATATTCCGATTCTCAGCGCGAGGCACCACTTGAAATCCAGAATCTGGTTTGGCCTGCAGCGCCAGAAGGAAAATTCAATAACAAACCACCAACACTGGATGAAGTGAAGAACGTAGTAAAGAAAGCCAGAGCCAAGTCAGCACCTGGACCAAACGGAATACCATACCTGCTCTACAAGAAATGCCCAAAAGTGCTCGAGTGGCTCCACAAGATGATTCGATCAGCATGGAGGAACCAGAAGATCAGCGACCAATGGATGAGAGCTGAAGGAGTATACATTCCGAAGGAGCAGAACTCCAGCAGCATCAATCAGTTCAGGCCAATATCACTTCTGAACGTCGAGGGGAAAATCTTCTTCTCTGTTATGGCAGCAAGATTGACAAAATACCTGACTAAAAACAAGTATCTGGATATGTCAGTCCAAAAGGGAGGCATACCAGATATGCCTGGATGCTTGGAACATGCCACGTTGATTTGGGATGCCATCCAAAAAGCAAGAACAGAGAAGAGAGACATTGACGTAGTTTGGCTTGATCTGGCGAATGCATATGGATCAGTTCCACACGATATGATCCAGCTGGTTCTTGAAATGTATCACATCCCAGAAAACATCCGAACAATGCTGAGGAAGTATTTCCAAGGGTTTTCAATGCGGTTCTCTACCAAAGAATACACCAGGACTGGATAGACCTAGAGGTGGGCATTGCAATGGGCTGTGCAATCTCTCCCATACTGTTCGTGTTGGCAATGGAAGTCATCTTGAAAGCTGCAATGAAGAGTTCAGGTCCACTGAATCTGGGAGGTGGATACCAGATGCCTCCTCTGAAAGCTTTCATGGATGACACAACAGTCTTGTCCACGGATGAGGAAGAGACACACCAAATCTTAAAGCAGCTGGATGAGCTGGTGGCCTCTTCAAGAATGAGGTTCAAACCAAAGAAATCCCGAATCTCTCACTGCGAAAAGGAAAAGTGGCAGATTCAGTCAAATTCATGATAGCCAACCAAGCCATCCCCACTGTCACAGAAGAGTCTCGGAAGATGGTATGATGACTCCCTGAAAGACACACAAAGGGGATGTGAAACCAAGCAAACAGCAGAAGAAGGCCTTAAGAAAATAGATAACTGCGGACTGCCAGGCAAATACAAAGTCTGGTGTCTACAGTTCATGCTGATACCAAAGCTGCTGTGGCCACTGCTAATCTATGACATTTGCACCAGCACAGTGGAAGCAATGGAAGCCAAAATCAACAAATACACAAGAAAATGGCTCGGTGTCCCACCTGGTCTCACTGATGTTGCATTCTACTGTCGTCAAGCAATGCTGAAGCTACCTCTCAAATCCATAGTGGAGGAATACAAAGTTGGAAAAGCAAGACTGTTGAGCATGCTGGAGGAATCGGAAGACGATATCGTGAGATCAGTTCAGCCAAAGCTGAGAACTGGCAAAAAATGGAAAGTCCAAGAGGCTGTAAACAATGCCAAGAGAAACCTCAGCATCAAAGAAATAATTGGACACACGCAAACCAACAGACAGGGACTAGGAGCAACAAAAATGCAGTGGTGGTCCAAAGCCAAAAAGAAGGAAAAAAGAGACATGATCATACAGGAGTTGAAGAAAGAAGAAGATGTCAAAAGAGTGCAGAAGGCAGTCCAGCAAGGTCAACAGGGGCAATGGACAACATGGGACAGTGCACTCCAAAGAAGTCTCAGCTGGAACGATATGTGGCACATGGCTCCTCTAAGGATAAGCTTCCTCCTCAGATCTGTATATGACCTGCTCCCCTCGAATGCAAACTTAGTGAAATGGGGGAAATCAGATGACCCAGCATGTCCGCTCTGTCAGAAGAAACAAACAGTGGAACATGTCCTAAGCTCTTGCAAAGTAGCGCTAGCCCAAGGAAGGTATACATGGAGGCACAACCAAGTTCTGAAAGTGATCACAGACGTGGTTAGCGAAAAAACCATGACCCCAAACGCACCAATTGCTATGACAACGTTCTACAAAGCAGGAGGGAAACAGGTCTGGCCCGAAATTGCTATGACAACCAGCACATTGCCAAAGGGTCTTCTGGATGGAGCAGTCGACTGGGAGTGTACAGCAGACCTCCCAGAGTGGAGAAATTACCCAGATGTCATCAGCAAGACAGGCATGAGACCAGACATCGCTCTCCATTCTGACTCCTCGAAACAAGTGATTCTGATAGAACTCACTGTGCCATACGAAAGCAGAATGGAAGAAGCACATATCTACAAGACCGAAAAATACGCCGGTCTTGCCAGCACCCTGAAGAAAGCAGGTCTGCGGGTCAAAATCCTCGCCATAGAGGTCGGGGCAAGAGGGTTTGTGGGCACCTCCGCTTATGATCTCATGAAACAACTCGCCATTTCTGGGAAGAAGAGGACTAGAGCCCTTAAAGCGATGGCAGAGGCAGCAGAAAGGAGCTCAAGCTGGATCTGGGCAAGGAGGAACCAAAAGTGAACTTTATAAGGATTAAATTCCCTACAGTTGATGCGTGACCCGTTAGCACATTGGTAAAACCGCGTACCGCAGTTCTGAAGCGCAGAATCGCCCAGGTTCGCTCCCCGGCGTGGGGAAAAAAAAAAATAGACAACAGCAGAAGGGCATCCAGAAGTCATGACCTGGATGTGGCCCGGCCCCCCGAGAGTGTAAGGAGTTCAGGGCCGAAACACTTGTCTAAAGGGGGTTACTTCTCTGAAGACCTTCTGTTGTCAAGCTCTCCCTAGAGTTTCTTTCTACGTATATACACACACACACATATATATATATATATATATATATATATATATATATATATATATATATATATACATACATATTACATACATGCATACAAATGCATACATACATACATATACACATACATATACATGCATAATACACATACATTATACATACATTAATTATCACTCACACCGTGCACAACCACCACACACGCCACACACACACACACACACACACACACACCATATATATATATAATGATTAATCATTCACCAGACAGAAC
>JAPXFY010000017.1:19398029-19403029 GCA_030674185.1 Monoplex corrugatus | reverse complement strand
CCTATATCAGAAGACTTATACAAATACTAATATAAGATACAAAACCCATAGGCTAGGTAGGACCTCAGGATCTGGCTGGCTCATAGATTTATGTGCAGGCCTAAGGCTTGTGCTATGATCATTTTGGATCTTATCTATTTCATAGCATCAGAGACGTCAGTGCATATGGAATTCATTCCCAGTAGGAAGAAGTCATCTTGACGAAGAAGTCATCTTGAGAAAATGAAACTGATACTGGGATGCTGTTGTTACGTTCATCATCATCAGGTGCCCTGCCGCATGGCGTTGGCGACCATGGACTTCCAACCATCTCTATCTCTCGTTGCCCCTAGCATCTCCCCCCACCCTCCTCATCCCCAGCCACTCTGCAATTCCGTCCAGCATTCTCTCCCTGGGTCTACCTGGTGCTCTCTTTCCCTCCAGCTTTCCCGTTGTGCTCCAAATCCCCCTTCCTCATAAAATGGCCTATAAATGTTGCTTGTCTTTTCCTAATCTTCCTTATGAATGATCTACTTGTTACGTTACGTATCCCCAAACCTGTCAATTGTAGGGGGTACATTGATGACTTTTGAGACGAGTTTCTTCCATCTCCTCCGGTTCTCTGCCACTCCAATCATCATCATCATATGCCCTGCCGCATGGCGTTGGCGGTCATGGCCCTCCATATAAATCTATTCTTTGTCGCTGCAGGTGTATCTCCCACCCTCTCTGTCTTCAGCCACTGCTCAAAGTCCGTCCAATATTTTCTCCTTGGGTCTACCTGGGAATTACTAAAGTCCAGACCTGTCCGTTCTTGAGCACTGTCTTCTCATCTCTTCTGCCTTTCCTTCTTTCTTCTATCTGGAACTGTTCATTGCAGGATGGTGATTGCAAGGCCTTTGGGACATGTCCGTACAACCTCAGTTTCTGCGTTTTTTACTGTAGTCATCATCATCATCATCATCATCAAGTGCCCTTGCCACATGGCGTTGGCGATCACGGCTTTCCATATGTATCTATCCCTTGTTGTCGCAAGCACATCTTCCATTCTCTCTGTCCTCAGCCACCCTGCAAGTCCGACCAATAGTTTCTCCCTGGGTCTACCCGGTGTTTTCTTTCCCTCCAGTTTTCCTGTAGTCATTAGATCTTCAAATGGGACACCAGCGTATTTGATTCTGCTGTGAAGTACATTCTCCTTTGCGATATGGTCGGTGTGTGAGATGCGTAGAATCTTTCGATAGTATCCCATCTCCACAGCTTGGATTCTCTTCCGTAAGTCTATTGCACCGAGTCTCGCAAGAGGAAAGGACAGTGGACATGACAAGGGAGCATATCAGTCTTTTAGAGCTGGGCAAGATGTTGTTGTTTTTCCATGCCGTTTTCAGTCTTCTCAGTGGTGTTCTTGTCTGCTCAATCCTGGAAAGCAATTCAGGTTAAAGATGAACATGCTATCATCGAGGTTTAAAGGAAATATGTTATAAAACACAAGCACGCACACAAAGTCACAGAGACATAGACGCATACTTGCACGCACGCACACACGCATGAACTAATACGCGTACAGACACATACACAAATATACACGCAAATGAACGCATGCACACACACATACATGCTCGCGCGCCCATGCATACATGCGCAGGCGCACAGGCACGAATGAACGCGCCCGCACACAGACGCACTCATATATGCATATACACACGTGTGAGATACCTGCACAGACACAGACACACAGACACACACATACACGTACCTATGTATACTCACAAACACACAAATACATACGTACACACATACACAAGAAGACATACATATACGTAAGCATACGCAAGCACGCACCACACACACACACACACACACACACACACACACACACACACACACACACACACACACACACACACACACACACACACACATACACACACAATTCGTACGCACAAGCTCACACACACGTACAAAAACGCATATACACGCGCACACGTAGATACATATAAACACACATAAACGCGTGCACGTACACACACACACACACGCACACATACACACACACACACACACACACACATACACACACAGTCATACAGACACACACGCATGCACTCACACACACAAGCACACAGACAGACACACATACATACACACACATAGATACACAAACACACACAAACACACACACACACACACACACACACACACACACACACACACACACACACACACACACACACACACCACACACACACACACACACAAACGGAAAAGACAATCAGCCTACAGAAACAGCCAAAAAGATAATCTTTGCCTCCCATCCATCTGTGAAACACGCAGCATCAAAGGGAAAGAGGGAATCAATGGCAAAACTGCGTACTAAACTAGTTAACTTGACTAAATGCTTGGCCCAACGGACTACTGACTGGGAGGTGGGGGTTCGAGACACACACACACACACACACACACACACACACACACACACACACACACACACACATACACACATACACACACACACACACACACACGACACCACCACGCACACACACACACACACACACACACACACACACACACACACACACACACACACACACTCCATACCACCACATCAGTCCGAAAACTGACTGTAGGAATTTTCAGCCCTGATCAGTTCCCGCCCAGAGTTGAATACGGTGTGGGCATGTTGGGAAGACTGGGACCACACACAGTCGAGTCTCGTCCATTTACAGAAGCGTGGTTTCTAAGAAAGACTGTAAAGAGTTCCATGGACAGCAAACAAAACAAACGAGACAGTCTTGAAAGAGGCAAACACAAAAAGAGCATTAATGAAGAAGATTAGGAAAAGACAGGCAACCTTTATTGGACATTCCATGAGGCAAGATAAATAAGAGCACGTCGTCAATTAGAAAAAGGACATTTCATGAGGACAGAGAAATTAGAGCACCTAGTCACAACAGACAAGCTGGAAGGAAAAAGAGCACCAGGTACACCCAGGGAAAAAATATTGGACGGACTTGCGGAGTGGATGAAGACAGAGAGATTGGGAGATGTACTTGCAGCGACAAAAGATAGATAAGTAGGGAGGGCCATGATCGCCAACGATATGCGGCAGGGCACATGATGATGATGATCACGGATGCATCATGCAGGGTGTTGTTCGAATTTCCTGACAACACTGCAGATCTGCCAGGCCCGGTTGACGCCAGGATATATGTGAAGAAATGAAATATACCGTGGAACGTAACATTGCCACACAGTCTCAATCCTAGACGGAATTCCGTAACATCAATCCCCATCATCTCCATTCTCATTTATCATAGCATTGTGGAAAAAGTGAATCTTAGATTCTGAGACACTTCATAATCTGTTCTGTTGGTGATCTTAGTTTCTGTGGGCTTGGGGTTGTGACGTAAAGAAATGTCTGAGTGACAGGCGCGAGGGCAGTGACATAGGAACAATGCAAAAGATGGGCCAGGAAAAAACAAAGACAAACAAACACAAACAAATAAGCAAACACACAAACACATACAAAGAAACAAACACACAAACATGCACATAAACAAACACACAAACAAATAAGCAAACACCCAAACACACACAAAGAAACAAACACACACAAACACAAAAACAAACAAACACACAAACACAAAAGCAAGCAAACAACAAAAAACACACGAACAAACACACACACAACAAACAAACAAACACAAACAAACAAGCAAACGAACGAAAGAACGAAATCCCCCCCCCCCTCAAAAAAACACAAAACAAACAAACAAACAAACAAAACAAACAAACAAACAAACAAACAAACAAAACAAACAAACAAACAAAACCCAGTGTCACAAAAGTCTCAGACTAAGGTACACCATCAACATCATTGCTGTCCTTCCTTCACTTCCTCAGCCTTCGTCGTTGTACAGTGAAAAATGGTCAGGCCAGGAAGGGCTGTCCTATAACCTTGATATCCTAAGGGGAATGAGGCGGTAGCGACTAACTTTTACTTGGGGTCTGCGTTGCGACGAAGACGGTGCTTACAGTATCTCCTCTTCTCCTTTGACCGGCAGGAACTGTCAGCTATGGTTTGACCATGTAGACTGCGAGAAAAAGAACACAGTCTCTGCTTTGCTGGGGCTTTTGATCTTCAGTCACAAATAGGGTCAGTTACCCATTCACAGCTGGGTGGATTGGAGGTCGCACGTACAAAGTTATTTTCCCCGTTTGTAATATTGGACGGACTTGCAGAATGGCTGAGGACAGAGAGGGCGGGAGATGTGCTTGCAGCGACAAGGGATAGATTCGTGTGGAGGGCCATGATCGCCAACGCTACGCGGCAGGGCACTTAATGGTGATGGGTAGTATTGCTATAATTGTAACTGACTCAAGCTGCAAGGCAAACTCCACGAACCTACCACTGGGGAAAAACAGGGCGGGATTCTTGCGTTTCAGTTTCAGTTTCAGTTTCAGTTTCTCAAGATGACGTCTCCGCGCTCGAAACGAATTCCATAATTATGCACTAACGTCACAGGTGCCATGTGTAAGGCGATCATAGCACAAGCCTTAAGCCTGCACATAAACCCATGAGCTGGCCAAGTCCTAGAGACCCTACCTAGACTATAATTCATGAAGTGCTGTTTGGGGGCATGTCAAAAAAGCTGAGACAAGTGGCAAGGAAGCAATGCCACTGAAGTAGCACAAAAAGATAGAGGGACAAAAAAAAAATAAAATAAATAAAATAAAGAGAAATCGATGTCGTCGAGTCACTTTCCCTTTTTGGGTGAAATCTCTATTACTTTGTTCAGTCTGCCCGGTGACTGCCCTCTGTGAAATACCGACACCAAAAACCTCTGTGAAATTACCCCAGACACGGAAACAGCCGAAGCAGCGAAAATGATGACAGCAAGGCACGAAAGGTCAACACAGGACATTTTACACATGATGTCTCTGGAAAATGAGAGTGACGGTGATGGGGGCTCTTGTTTAGACTGTTGGCAAACGCCGTACTGTACCTCGCCTGTCAAGAT
>JAPXFY010000017.1:19363029-19395529 GCA_030674185.1 Monoplex corrugatus | reverse complement strand
GCAGTCTTTGTTGACTATTGATTTACTGATTAGTGGGATCTTACCATATAACTCTTTGTTAGCCGGATGTTCTCTCCAGGATTTGGTCAGGGTTGCACGCCACATTCGTGTGTATGCTCCATCAATCTTCGTCTCCAATGTCGTTGTTAGGGTCCAAGAGATTGAGCCATATGTAAGAACGGACTCTACTGCTGCTCGGAAGAAGTTCCTTTTCAGGTTGTCTGGTAGATTGGATTTCCAGATTTTGTTCAGTTGATTTAGAGCGCCCCAGGCATTTCCGAGTCTGGTATTGACGTCTTGTTTTATGGAGTCAATGTAGCTACCCAGGTATTTAAAGTCTTGAACTTGTTTGATGGCATCTCCATTGAGACTTCTCATACCTTCTGATGCGTCTTGATTCAGACAGGTGAACTCTGTTTTGTTCGCACTGAGGTGGAGCCCGATTTCTATTGCTGTTCTTTCGACATTGTGAAGGAGAGATGTTGCATCCTCTAGGAGGTCTGCGAGAACAGCCGGGTCATCAGCGTAATCCGCATCTGTTATCTTTACCGCAGGGTAGCGTCTGCTCTTCTGTTTTGTGAGGGTAAAGCCGAAAAAAAAAAAGACAGACTGAGAGACACTGACACATAAACAGGCAGGAAGAGAGACAGACGAAAGGAAAACATACAGACAATGCATAACAACACAACCACATCAACATAGAGAGTGACAGACAAAAAGACTGGTTGCCTCAATACACACAAACAGACAGCAAAAGGGATGTGCATAAGGTCACCCATCCCTAACAGCCAGGCCGGCTGTCTATCTATATGTCAATAGAACATAAAACATAAACTCACACGACGGACGTTGGACACCATTTTCTCATCAAAGAGCTAGATGCTTGCCCAGACATTATGCAATTGCCTCCCACAGACAAACAATGTTTGGCCCACCATATGTATACAATACTGGGCTTATCGCTGATATTGGCTTCATCTGTCTGACAAGCTAATAGTTGCGTTTGGTTTAGACTCAGTTGTGTGTGGAACAGGATCTGCTTTAACTGAACAAGCCGATTCTTGAGTGTCAGTCCCTGGCACAGCTAATGAAAGCTGATGGCTGTGGGTAGGTGGTCGCTGCTGCTGCCTTCCATCTCTCTCTCTGTCTCTGTCAGTCTGTCTGTCTCTCTTTCTCTCTCTCTCTGTCTCTGTCAGTCTGTCTCTCTCTCTTTCTCTCTCTCTCTGTCTCTGTCAGTCTGTCTGTCTCTCTTTCTCTCTCTCTCGTTGTCTCTCTGTGTATTTCTCTCTCTGTCTTTGTCTCTCTCTATGTCTCTCCCTGTATGTCTCTCTCTCTCTCCGTCCCTCTCTCTATCTCTCTCTATCCCTCTCTCTGTCTCTCTGTCTCTGTCTCTCTGTCTCTGTCTCTGTCTGTCTGTCTATCTCTCTCTCTCTCTCTCTCTCTCTCTCTTCTTTTCGACCACAGTTGAATTCTTTTCTCCTCTGCAATGTCCATTGCTAATAACAGGCTTTGTAGTCATGTCTTCCCAAGTGTCCACACCGATGTCAGCCGACTTCGGGTCACGTTTGCAGACGTCAGTGTATCGCAATAGTTTCAGTTTCAGTTTCTCAAGATGACGTCTCTGCGCCCGGAATGAATCCCATATGCTCTAACGTCACAAGTGCCATGTGATGGAGAAGATTCAGAATGATCACGGCACAAGCTTAAAGCCTGCACATACACCCACGAGCTGGCCAGGTCCTGAGGTCCTACCTAGATAGTTCTATAACCCTGGGGTCGTAGAGAATGAGGTTGCAGAGACATCAACTTTTCCCGGGGCTAGTACCACGAGGGCTGCGCCCACCCCCTCTCCTTCGATTCAAATTTATATTCTTATTCACATTTTTTTTACCAAGACTTCAGAAAGGCAAGAAGGCTAATTGGTCTTCAAGGGGAGGGACCTGTGAAATCAACCTGTCTCTCCATTGTTTCATACCAAGGCAGCTGGGCAATGCCCTGCTCTTCACGATTTTCAACTGCCGTGGGATCTTTAGAGTGCGCTGCCAGAAGGCACACGGGTCCGACTCGTTTTTCGTCCCCTTCCGAAGGACTAGACTTTCAGTTCGATTTTCCGGTCAAACTGAGGAGAAAAGTCAAGGTCTCTGCGGGGACCGAACCCTGGAACCTCACACCCAACAATGTGCTCCTTGTGGGCCGGAAACTTGAGGCGAGCTCTCTGCACAATGTATCTTTTGGGATACGACCTCCGTGCATATGGCCAAGCCTGGCTGAAGGCGTCCTTGTTTGACACAAGCTACTTCCAGGAAATGGCCAAGGATCAACAGACGTACTCGTACTGCAGGTGGAAGCCACAGAACGGATTCTTTTTCCCTGCCCCATTCATGATTTTCTACATCGGAATCGATTGCATTTTGCTGTTCTGATCATCGCGTGAAGTTGGTTTTCCGGGTTTTCCAGTGCCCTTAAATATGCCTTCTCTTTTTGTGTTTTACGTATTGACTATATACATTGAAGGAAGGTCAAGCAGGTATCGCATGGTTCTCGTTGGGGTGTCTGTTGTGGTTCCATGGATCACTGTCTTTGCTTTATTCTGTATTCTTTCCACTTTCAAAACATTGGTGTGTGTGGCAACGTTGTGAGGCCAAGTCAATAGACGATTACACTCAGTATTAGAGCTTGGTATAGCTGAAAGAGATATTGTTCAGTGCCTTTGACTGTTATTGCCTTCATGATTGAAATTCTTTTTTTTTACATTTGAGTGTAATGGTTTTCACATGTTTTCTGAAGGTTGCCAAGGCAACGTACGTTGTCTGTTTATTCAATATTGGTTCCTCTGAACGTAGCTGATGGAAAGTTTTTACTGGCTATATTGTTGTCAAGGGTGCTGAACAGAGTTGACTGCCGATCCAGTTTCTTGGCACCACTGATGTGTGTTGTTTAACTGTTCTTGAACTGCGCTTTTCTTTCAAGAACATACTCACTTTCTTTGAGACGAGTTATGGGCGGCTTCGTTGTTATTTAGGTCAGCATGCTTTTGTATATATGTTGTAGAAAACTGGAGAAAGTGGGTGTTCTTGAGGAAGTCCCATAGATAATGTTTGTGATGCTGAACACCAGCTTCCAAGTCGTAGAACTACTATTCTTTCTTGGAAAATGGCGGCAATCTATCTTGTGTGTTTTGTCATGCTGATGCCATAAAGCTGAAGAAGTTCCATGAGCGGAAGTGCATCAAAACAGCAAAGAAAAAGATGTACTGCAAACTTCTCCAGTGCCAAGGGGTTAGACTTCCCGCACTAAACACCTGCTTTTGTTATCAATAATGCCCATCTAAAGTCCCTAGCCCTGTACAGAATCCCTAACCCTCTACATAGTCCCCAATCATCTACAAAGTCCATAGCCCTCTACATAGCCCCTAGCCTTTTACGTAGTCTCTAGCCCCCTATTAAGTCCCTATCCCTCCATTAAGTCCCTAGCCCTCTCCAACGTCTCTAGCCCTCTCCAAAGCCCCTAGCCCTCTCCAAAGTCCCTAGCCTTCTCCAAAGTCCCTAGCCCTCTACAAAGTCCCTAGCCCACTCCAAATCCCTAGCCCTCTACAGAGTCCCTAGCCTTCTACAGAGTTCCTACCCCTCTACAAAATCCTTAGTCCTCTGCAAAGTCCATAGCCCTCTACAAAGTCCATAGACCTCTACAAAATCCCTAGCCCTCTACAGAGTCCATAGCCCTCTACAAAATCCTAAGCACATATCAAATTTCCCAGCCCTCCACAGAGTCCCTAGCCCTCTACAAAGTCTCTAACCTTGTACAGAGTCCCCAGCCCTCTACAGAGTCCACAGCCCTCTACAAAATCCCTAACCCCCTACAGAGTCCATAGCCCTCTACAAAATCCCTAACCCCCTACAGAGTCCATAGCCCTCTACAAAATCCCTAACCCCCTACAGAGTCCATAGCCCTCTACAAAATCCCCAGCTCTCTACAAAGTCTCTAGCTCTCTACAAAGTCCCCAGCTCTCTACAAAGTCTCTAGCTCTCTACAAAGTCCCCAGCTCTCTACAAAGTCTCTAGCTCTTTACAAAGTCCTTAGCCTTCTACAAAGTCCATAGCCCTCTACAAAGTCCCTAGCCCTCTAAGTCCAAAGCCCTCTACAAAGTCCATAGCCCTCTACAAAGTCCATAGCCCTCTACAAAGTCCATAGCCCTCTAAGTCCAAAGCCTTCTACAAAGTCCATAGCCCTCTACAAAATCCCTTGCCATCTACAAAGTCCCTAGCCCTCTAAGTCCCTAGCCCTTTACAAAGTCCCTAGCCCTCTACAAAGTCCCTAGCCCTCTCCCTAGTCCTAGCCCTCTACAAAGTCCCTAGCCCTCTAAGTCCCTAGTCCTTTACAAAGTCCATAGCCCTCTACATAGTCCCTTGCCCTCTATAAAGTCCCTTGCCCTCTACAAAGTCCCTAGCCCTCTCCCTAGTCCCTAGCCCTCCACAAAGTCCATAGCCCTCTACACAGTCCCTAGCCCTCTACACAGTCCCTTGCCCTCTACACAGTCTCTAGCCCTCTACACAGTCTCTAGCCCTCTACACAGTCTCTAGCCCTCTACAAAGTCCCTAGCCCTCTACAAAGTCCCTAGCCCTTTACAAAGTCCCTTGCCCTCTACACAGTCCCTAGCCCTCTCCCTAGTCCCCAGTCCTCTACAAAGTCCCTTGCCCTCTACAAAGTCCCTAGCCCTCTACAAAGTCCCTAGCCCTCTCCCTAGTCCCTAGCCCTCTACAAAGTCCCTTGCCCTCTACAAAGTCCCTTGCCCTCTACACAGTCCCTTGCCCTCTACAAAGTCCCTTGCCCTTTACAAAGTCCCTTGCCCTCTACAAAGTCCCTAGCCCTCTACAAAGTCCCTTGCCCTCTACAAAGTCCCTTGCCCTCTACACAGTCCCTAGTCCTCTACACAGTCCCTTGCCCTCTACACAGTCCCTTGCCCTCTACACAGTCCCTTGCCCTCTACAAAGTCTCTTGCCCTCTACACAGTCCCTTGCCCTCTACAAAGTCCCTTGCCCTCTACAAAGTCCCTTGCCCTCTACACAGTCCCTTGCCCTCTACACAGTCCCTTGCCCTCTACAAAGTCCCTTGCCCTCTACAAAGTCCCTTGCCCTCTACACAGTCCCTTGCCCTTTACACAGTCCCTTGCCCTCTACACAGTCCCTTGCCCTTTACACAGTCCCTTGCCCTCTACACAGTCCCTTGCCCTCTACACAGTCCCTTGCCCTCTACACAGTCCCTTGCCCTCTACAAAGTCCCTTGCCCTCTACACAGTCCCTTGCCCTCTAACACAGTCCCTTGCCCTTTACACAGTCCCTTGCCCTCTACACAGTCCCTTGCCCTTTACACAATCCCTTGCCCTCTACACAGTCCCTTGCCCTTTACACAATCCCTTGCCCTTTACACAGTCCCTTGCCCTTTACACAATCCCTTGCCCTCTACACAGTCCCTTGCCCTTTACACAATCCCTTGCCCTTTACACAGTCCCTTGCCCTCTACACAGTCCCTTGCCCTCTACACAGTCCCTTGCCCTTTACACAGTCCCTTGCCCTCTACACAGTCCCTTGCCCTCTACACAGTCCCTTGCCCTCTACACAGTCCCTTGCCCTCTACAAAGTCCCTTGCCCTCTACACAGTCCCTTGCCCTATACACAGTCCCTTGCCCTTTACACAGTCCCTTGCCCTTTACAAAGTCCCTTGCCCTCTACAAAGTCCCTAGCCCTCTACAAAGTCCCTTGCCCTCTACAAAGTCCCTTGCCCTCTACACAGTCCCTTGCCCTCTACAAAGTCCCTTGCCCTCTACAAAGTCCCTAGCCCTTAAATCCTTTGCCCATTACAAAGTCCCTAGCCCTCTACAAAGTCCCTTGCCCTCTACAAAGTCCCTAGCCCTCTAAATCCCTTGCCCTCTACACAGTCCCTTGCCCTCTACAAAGTCCCTTGCCCTCTACAAAGTCCCTTGCCCTCTACAAAGTCCCTTGCCCTCTACACAGTCCCTTGCCCTCTACAAAGTCCCTTGCCCTCTACAAAGTCCCTAGCCCTCTACAAAGTCCCTAGCCCTCTACACAGTCCCTTGCCCTCCAAGTCCCTTGCCCTCTACACAGTCCCTAGCCCTCTACAAAGTCCCTAGCCCTCTACACAGTCCCTAGCCCTCTAAGTCCTTTGCCCTCTACAAAGTCCCTTGCCCTCTACAAAGTCCCTATCCCTCTACAAAGTCCCTTGCCCTCTACACAGTCCCTAGCCCTCTACAAAGTCCCTAGCCCTCTACAAAGTCCCTAGCCCTCCACAAAGTCCATAGCCCTCTACACAGTCCCTAGCTCTCTACAAAGTCCCTAGCTCTCTAAGTCCCTAGCCCTTTACAAAGTCCCTTGCCCTCCACAAAGTCCATAGCCCTCTACACAGTCCCTAGCCCTCTACACAGTCCCTTGCCCTCTACAAAGTCCATAGCCCTCTCTGTAGTCCCTAGCCCTCTAAAAGTCTCTAGCCCTCTATAAAGCCTCTAGCCCTCTACAAAGTCCCTAGCCCTCTACAACATCCCTAGCCCTCTATCAAGTCCCTAGCCCTGTACAAAGTCCCTAGCTCTCTACAGAGTCTCTAGCCCTCTACCAAGTCCCTATCCCTCTACAAAGTCCCTAGCTCTCTACACAGTTCCTAGCCCTCTACAGAGTCCAAGCCCTATATAAAATCCCTAGCCCTCTCTACAATGTCCCTAGCGCTCTACAAAGTTCTTAGCCCTCTACAGAGATGCTTCAAGTTTCTCAGGTCAGGATTAAAAATCAATGGAGAACATTTCTTTTCTTTTGCAGCCCTCCCCCCCCCCCCCCCCCCCCCACATACACCGCCTCCCACCCGAAGATCTAGAACTCCCTGCCTCGGGAAAAAAAAAAAAAATCAAAACTTGATTCTTCAAATCAGTTCTGATAATTCACCTCTATAACAAATACTATAAACTCTGCCTTCCTTTGGCCCCCACCTCACACCGTCTGACGTATTTAGCTGTCTTTTGTAATAGTTATGTTACAACGTGACAAAGATATATGTGTGTTGTTGAGAAAGGGGCAAAGTGAGAAGACAGTAATATGTATGTGTGTGTGTGTGTGTGTGTGTGTGTGTGTGTGTGTGTGTGTGTGTGTGTGTGTGTGTGTGTGTGTGTGTGTGAGTGAGAGAAAGAGAGTGTGTGTGTATGTGCATGTGTGTGTGTGTGTGTGTGTGTGTGAGTGTGTGAGTGTGTGTGTGTGTGTGTTCGTTCTTGATTTAACGTCTTTTCACTATGAGTGATATTAGACGGGTGTGTGTGTGTGTGTGTGTGTGTGTGTGTGTGTGTGTGTGTGTGTGTGTGTGTGTGTGTGTGTGTGTGTGTGTGTGTGTGTGTGTGTGTGAGAGTGTGTATGGCGTGGTGTGGTGGTGGTCGTCTCTCTCTCTCTCTCTATCTCTCTCTATCTCTATGTCTTAGGTTTGTTATTTATAAGAGTATTGTTCAAATGTTAATTTCTGTTTTAGTCTATGTACAATATAACATTAATGTGATTGTCATGATGCCAAATAATAGTTTTGCTTATGTATTTTGTACCCCTTTATGAGGGGCAATGGCCTATTACATGAATAAACCATCTGAAGTCTGAAGTCTGAAGTCT
The DNA here is from genome assembly GCA_030674185.1 of Monoplex corrugatus. Lineage (NCBI taxonomy): Eukaryota > Metazoa > Mollusca > Gastropoda > Littorinimorpha > Ranellidae > Monoplex > Monoplex corrugatus. Next base: position 19,387,877 of record JAPXFY010000017.1, on the reverse strand, counting down.
CTATCTCTCTCGCTCTCACACTCTCTCTCTCGTTCCTGCTCTTTATTTTCTCTCTCTTTCTTTCTTTTTCTCTCTCTGTACTCTCTCAATTCTCTCTCTGTTTCTGTCTGTCTTTGTCTCTGTCTCTCTGTCAGTCTGTTTATTTCTCTGTCTGTCTATCTGTCTGTCTCTCTCAATCTCTATATCTATTTGTCTGTGTTTTATTGATTTTTTTTTCAATTAAGATTTATTCCACAACTGCATTTCCTAGTATGCTTTTGTCCAAGTCAAAATAGTTCAGCGAAAAAACTGAAAACCACACATCTTGCGGTTGAAAGATGCCCTTGCAGAGCAGTGATCAAGTATAGGACAACATTACCAACGACGACGACAAGATAACAAAAACAGGAAGAAGAAGAAGACAAAGAAGAAAAAGATGATGATGAAGAAGAATTCCATTTGTAGTGGCACAAATAGTCCATTTCAAAGCATGCCTTTTGCACTTAATGTAGGGGGGAGAGGGGAACATGTTGAGAGGAGCTGGCGGGGGTTGCCATGTCAATTTACTAATGCAGTATAAAACATCATAGTCGGATACACTCTCTAATACAACATGAATATACTTTATTCAGAAATAAATGATAACAACTTATTATAATATTGATTGATTGATTGATGGTTCTATTTTCATAGCGCAAACAACCCACGTCAAAAAAATGCTCATAGCACTTTACACATAAAAATTAAAAGAAATTGGGGTGAGTGGGGGGTGGGGGTGGGGGCGGCGGTGGGGGTGGGGGGAGTTGTCAAATCAATACATTAATGCAGTATAAACACGGTCAGACACGCAAACCAGTGCGGAGCAAACATTGTTCAAACTTGAAATAAGAAATTGATGGCAGTGACGCTAATCCACACACACACACACACGCACACGCACACGCACACATACACACAAAACAAGCACACACATACGCTCACACAAACACACACACACACACGGACACACACACACACAAACACACACACAACACACACACGGACACACACAAACACACACACACACATACACACACACACACACACATACATACACACAAAACAAAACAAAACACGCCCACACACACGGGGACACACACATACACGGGGACACACACATACACGGGGACACACACACACACACACACACACACACACACACACACACACACACACACACACACACACACTCACACACACACACACACACACACACACACACACACACACACACACACACACACACACAGAGACACCTTTTTCTTTTTTCTTTTTTTTTTCGTCTAAAAGCACATATGTGAATAGACGTTAAAAGAAATAACGAACGAACACACACAAACACACACACACACACACACACCACACACACACACACGCACGCACACACGCACACACACACACACACACACACGCGCGCGCGCGCGCGCATCAACCCATGCACGTACGCACACATATTTATGTATGTTTTGTATATATTTATGTATACATATACATATGCATATACATTTTTATTTCGCTGAAGAACTCGCTGAATTTATCAAGGAGACATTTGGATGGAATATTGCTCGGAAGGACAATTTCAAAAAACTGTATCCATCATCTGGCCTCTAAATTAAAAAAGATACTTGGAAGAATCTGAGTCAGTGTTTTTGTGATCTATGTATTGCGTTTTTGCCAAAAAGATCATTGGGTTTGTACTTGTATATAATGTATTGCATTTTAGCCCCCCCCCCCCCCCACCCCCAAAAAAACAAAAACAATAAAAAAAAAACCATTCTATTGCCCAAGTTTCTGCATTGGGTTTATACTTGTATATTATATATTGGGGAGAGTACATGAAAGACCTTTTTGAAGATGACAGAAATGTAGAACACATTATAAGAAAGAACTTTGCAGGACCACTCATAATGAAAGATGAAGTTAGAGCAGCATTGAAAATATGAAACTAGGAAAAGCCTCAGGACCAGACAACATTACTACAGAGATGATTGAAGCCCTGGAGGAATTTGGTATTGAAAAAAATAACAGTCCTCCTAAATGAAATTTAAGACACGGGAAAAATCCCCAAAGATATGTCAAAATCAATTTTCATTGCATTCCAAAGAAGACAGGGGGTTTAGAATGCGAACTCCATCGCACAATCAGTTTGATGAGTCATGTAACCAAGATCCTTTTAAGAATAATCCTGATGAGGACAAGGAATAGAATCAAAAGAGAAATAGCAGAAGAACAGTGTGGATTTGTGGAAGGGAAAGGAACTATTAATGCCATATACATCCGAAGAACTATCATAGAGAGGTCAATCGAGATGAACAAGGATCTATATTTATGCTTTGTTGATTATACCAAGGCTTTCGATTGGATAAGACATGAAGAATTGATCAACCAACTAGAAAGACTCAATGTTGATGGAAAAGATCTACGAATAACCAGAAATATGTATTGGGAACAAACAGCTGTAATAAGAATAAAAAACGATATAAGCTCTTTCCAAAACATCAGAAGAGGAGTCAGACAGGGTTGTGTTTTGTCACCAGATCTGTTTTCACTTTACAGCGAAAACATCATGAGAAACCTAGAGGAAGACCCTGGATTAAAGGTTGGAGGAAAAATGATAAACAACATTCGACATGCAGATGACACCGTGCTAATTGCAGAAAGTGAAAGGGACCTACAAAACCTTGTGAATATACTTGAAATAGAAAGCAAAGGTAAGGGGTTGGAACTAAACAGCAGGAAGACTGAAGTCATGGTGATCAGTAAAAAACATGAAATCCCCTCGTGCAAAATAATAGCAAATGGCACAACTTTGAGACAGGTTGATAAGTTTAAATACCTGGGAACGATCATTTCACCAGACGGCAGATGCACATCAGACATAGCCAGCAGAATCAGCCAAACCAAAACAGCATTCAAGAAGATGAAAAGCATTCTTATCAACAAATGCCTATCAATTAACACCAGGAAGAGAGTTCTTGAATGTTATATAGAACCAATACTGTTGTACGGTTGCGAGGCGTGGACAGTCAACAAGCAAAGCCAGAACAAGATTGAGGTAGCCGAGATGTGGTTTCTAAGAAGAATGTTGAGAGTTCCATGAACAGCAAAGAAATTAAACGAGACAGTCTTGATGGAGGCAGACACAAGTAGATCATTCACAAGGAAGATTAGAAAAAAACAGGCAACATTTATAGGCCATTTTATGAGGAAATGGGAATTGGAACACCTGGTCACAACGGAAAAGCTGGAGGGAAGGAGAGCACCGGGTAGACCCAGGGAGAAGATGCTAGACGGACTTGCAGAGTGGCTGGGGACAAGGAGGGTGTAAGAGATGCTTGAGGCAACAAGAGATAGAGACAGATGGAAGTCCATAATCGCCAACGCCATGCGGCAAGGCACCTGATGATGATGATGATTATATATTGCACATTAGCCCCCCAAAATACCATATTATTGACCAAGTTTCTGCACTGGGTTTATACTTGTATATGGATCGTAAACGATATTTTCACCAACATTGCTCAGTTTGATGTCGCTGTTGTCTGGCCTGCTTGATTTCAAGGGATATCCATTGGGCTGAGATGCGATCTGTAATGTTATGTGTGGCTTATAGGAACATGGATGTCGAGAAGACTTCTGAGCCGAGAGATGAAATGGTCCACAGAATAAAAAATACAGATCGTGCAGTAGTCAAGGCAGAGACAAGGTCAGTTTTGACAGAGTAATAATTTATGAAATTCTCATGTACAGCCAACGACCATCCACGTTGAAAACATCGGTTCTCGTTCGATCGCTGAAGTTAAACGTCGGGTCCGGTTAGCACTTGGATGGGTGACCACCTGGGAACACCGGGTGCTGTCGGCTACAAAAAAAGATTAGCGGCCTGGTTGGTTCTAGTGATAGAGCCGTGGACTCAGGATCTGATGTCTCGAGTTCAACCCCAGCCTGGAACATTAATTGACCCTTTGACTGCCGCACCCTGTCCACCAGCATCCTGCATTGTCAAACATGCTAGCAAAGCAAAAACACAACCGTTTGATTCCATCCCTTATCCACCACCTTCCTGCAGGAAGCTGGTGAATAGGGTGAGAGAATCAAAAGGTTAAGTTTTTGTAGTCGGTGGATAGGGTGCAAGAGTCGAAGAGTTTAAAACTGGCCTGTTCTCTGTCCATCTTAATGTTTTCATCATTGTGGTGGTGTCAGCTAAGCGTTTCAAAAGTCTCCCCAATTTCAAGACCTTACCAGCGCATAGGGTTTTGCGCATACTTTAAGGAGTCTGCCAGATAGCTGTTGGCAGATTTGGGTGGAGCACATATGGAATTGTCCGAGTGCGATGAATTCCTCTTGATTCAACTCCAAACTCCAAAGTCCAAATTCATGTTACATAACCTGACTTTTTGAATTGCTTTCCCTGGTTTATCAATGCGTAGGTAAAATGATATACATAAAATGGTCATAGATGAGTTTGTCAGTAATGCATCATCATCATCATTCTCCTGCCCGTGATGGGCGTAGAGGAGAGATGAGAGACACTCTTGAAGCCAGCCGTCGCCAACCGGTCCTGTCCTCCGCCTGTCGCACCAGCGTGGGGCCATCCAACCTGGTCCATTCTTTGATGTTGTCCATCCAGCATTTGGCTTGTCGTCCCCTTCGTCTGCCGCCTCCCAGTGTACCCTGGAGGACCGTTTTGGGCAGTGAGTTGTGGCGTGTGACATGCCCGAACCACGACAGCTTCCTGTTCTTGACTGTTGCCAGGAGGGGTTCTTGTGGGCCTGCGAGTGTTGTTATTTGGCTCCACACAAAGTCGTTTGTCTTCCGATCTTGCCAAGAGATCCCGAGCAAGCGCCTGAAGCATTTAGTTTCAAACGTCTGGATTCTCTTGGTGGTCTCTGCTGTCATGGTCCAGCTCTCGCATCCATACAGCAGGATGGGGAGCACCAGGGACTTGTACAGCTTCATCTTCGATGGAAAGCCGATCTCTCTGCTCTTCCAGATCTTGTTTAGCTTTACCATTGCTGCTGTTGCGATCGCTAGTCTGGTCTTGATTTCTGTTGTAGAGCGACCGTCTTTGGTGAGAGTGGCGCCAAGGTATTTGAAAGCGTCCACTTCTTCAAGCTGTTGCCCGTTCATGTAGATTTCAGCATGGGTGTTGGTTGTGCTGTTGACCAGGACTTTGCTTTTTTCTGTGCTCACTTCCATTCCGTGTGCACCTGCACTTTCTTCCAGTCTCATGGTCAGGTCTTGTAGTTCGTTGCTGCCTCCCATCAGGTCGATGTCATCTGCGAACCTCAGGTTGTTGATGGTTCTTCCTCCGATGGAGACAGTGGAGTGGAAGTCATGGAGGGCTTCACGCATGATGTTCTCCAGGAAGAGATTGAACAGCACGGGAGAGAGTAGGCAGCCTTGACGGACTCCAACTGTGGTCTTGAAGTAGTCCCCTATCTGGTTGTTGAGGAGAACTGCGCTGCTGGCAGTGTTATACAGCGCCTGGATGGTTTGGACGAGACCTTCCTCTATGCCAAACTTTCTTAGCACCTGCCACAAACCCTTATGCCACACCCTGTCGAATGCTTTTTTAAAGTCTATGAAGTTGTGGAACAGGTCTCTCTGATGCTGCAGAGGTCAGTTATATCAGTCTGACAATTAATGATAAGCCGATTAAGAGTACGACCTCGTCAACTGCCAGGCACAGCTGTAAGTTGGTTTAGGCTTCAACTGTTGATCAAGTCTTGTTCAGAGTGGCAACACACATATATCAAAAACAGTCAAAAAATGGAAGTGAAGTTAACATCACTAAGGACAAAAACAATTACCCCCATGCAATATATGAATCAAGGTCGTTAGGGAAACTCGTCCATAAACATTCTGTTTGTGAGCTTGTTTGTTTTTGAAGAGGTAAGTCTTGTCTCTCTCTCTCTACACGGAACAACAAGACCCCTAGTGGTGCCAGTTATTTTTCTCCTTGGTACTTAAATAAGGGAGAAGCCAGTGAGAATCGTGAAAGGCAAACGTGACATGCTAGTGTACAGACATATATTTTGTACGTTCTGACAAAATGTTTTGTGCTACGCTCGACAAGAATTATCATTGGATGGATGAATGGTTGGACAGTACGTCATTAACGGTCTAATTCACAATATAACGGATGCACACCAGACAACAGTTTCCGTCCACTGAAAGTGACAACCCACGTCATCGAATGCACATGATTGTGATGGACGCAATATTGAATGTATTGTCGTGTGTGGGGCATCTTCAATTTTCTTTTTCCTCCGCTTCCTCTTTCTTTTCTCGTCTGTCTGGTTCTCTTCCTTCTCATGTTCTTCTCTTTCTCCATTTCTCCTTTTCATCTTTTTTCTTTCTCTTCATTTTTCCTCTTCCTCCACTTTCTCTTTCTCATCTTTCCCCTCTTCCTCTTTCACCTTTTAACTCCTCTTCCTCTCTCTCTCCTTCTCACATTTTTCTGCTTCCTCTTTCTCCTTCTCATATTTCCCTGCTTCCTCTTTCTCCTTCTCATATTTCCCTGCTTCCTCTCCCTCCTTCTCATATTTCCCTGCTTCCTCTCTCTCCTTCTCACATTTCCCTGCTTCCTCTCCCTCCTTCTCATATTTCCCTGCTTCCTCTCTCTCCTTCTCACATTTCCCTGCTTCCACTCTCTTCTTCTCACATTTCCCTGCTTCCACTCTCTTCTTCTCATATTTCCCTGCTTCCACTCTCTTCTTCTCACATTTCCCTGCTTCCTCTCTCTCCTTCTTATATTTCCCTGCTTCTTCTCTCTCCTTCTCTTATTTCCCTGTTTCCTCTTTCTTCTTCTCATATTTCCCTGCTTCTTCTCTCTCCTTCTCATATTTCCCTGCTTCCTCTTTCTCTCTCTCAGATTTCCCCGCTTTCTCTTTCTCCTTCTCATATTTCCCTGCTTCTTCTCTCTCCTCATATTTCCATGCTTCCACTTTCTCCTTCTCATATTTCCCTGCTTCCTCTTTCTCCTTCTCATATTTCCCTGCTTCCTCTTTCTCTTCTCATTAGTTCTCCTTGTCATGTCTCTCCTCCTCTTTCTCGGACTGAGGCGCTGACAGAAAAATACTGCTTCACCTCTTTAGAACCTTAATTCGCTCAAAACTGGACTATGACTGCGCTGTGTACGGCTCTTCAAGACCCTCCTTTCTAAAAAATGTTTGATTCCATTCACCATCAAGGGCTAGTTTATGTCTTAAAGTGTTTAGAACAACCCCTGTAGGCTATACAGTTTGTTCGCAGAGGCAGGGAACCGTCCATATCCCAACCGTAGACTTGAAAGTAACCTTAGGTTTCTGCTTAAAACTGTTCTCTGAACCGCAAAACCCAGCTTACAACCCTGTCTCCAACCCCAATTCAACCCTTTGACTCCCGCACCCTATCTACCAGCATCCTGTATTGCCAACCATACTTGGGAAGCAAAGACCTAACCCTTTGATTTCCTCAACCTATCCACTATCTTCCTACAGGAAGCTGCTGCAGAAAGCTGGTGGATAGGGTGAGGGAATTAAAGGGTTACGTTTTTGCAGTTGGTGGATAGGGTGTGGGAGTCAAAAGGTTAAAACCGTATTCGAAGAAAATCCGAAAGTTATTCTCCTCTTGGAATCCGTATCCGTCCTCACGTGCAAAAAGGCAGATATAGATTTAGCAACTGCTTGAGATTTCTCCAAATTTGTGGACTGTCCACCATGGATCTTCAAAAGCCCAAGGTCTGTTTTGAAATTGCTTCCTTCCTCAAAGACTTCGAATTCATTGGCATCATCATCATCATCAAGTGCCCTGCCGCATGGCGTTGGCGATCACGGCCCTCCATATGTATCTATCCAGTGTTGCCGCAAGTACATTTTCCACCCTCTCTGTCCTCAGCCATCCTGCAAGTCCGTCTAATATTTTCTCCCTGGGTCTACCTGGTGTTCTCTTTCCCTCCAGCTTTCCTGTTGTGACCAAGTGCTCTAATTTCCCTTTCCTCATAAAATGGCCTATAAATGTTGCCTGTCTTTTCCTAATCTTTCTTATCAATGATCTTCTTGTGTCTGTCCATTGGACTCTCAACATTCTTCTTAGAAACCACGTCTCGGCTGCCTCAATATTTTTCTAGCTTTGCGTGTTGACTGTCCACGCCTCACAACCGTATAACATTACCGGTTCTATATATCATTAAAGAACTCTCTTCCTGATGTTAATTGATTGGTATTTGTTGGTAAGAATGCTTTTCATCATCTTGAATGCTGTTTTAGCTTGGCCGATTCTGCTGGCTATTTCTGATATGCATCTGCCGTCTGGTGAGGTGACCGTTCCCAGGTATTTAAACTTATCAACCTGACTCAAAGTTGTGCCGTTTGCTGTTATTGTGCATGAGGGGATTTCATGTTTTTGATTACCACGATTTCCATATTCTTGCTACTTAGTCCAACCCTTTCCTTTTGCTTTCTATTTCTATTATATTCACAAGGTTTGTAGGTCCCTTTAATTTTCTGCGTAGCGAATGTTGTTTATCATTTTTCCTCCAACCTTTAATCCAGGCCATTCTTCTTGGTTTCTCATGATGGTTTTGCTGTAAAGTGAAAACAAATCTGATGACAGAACACAACCCTACCTGACCCCTCTTTTGATATTTTGGAAAGAGCTTATTTCGTTTTCTATTTTCATTGCACCTGTTTGTTCCCAATATATATTCTATGGCATACAAGTTATTTATGCAGAACCCCGTGCAAAATTTATTTCCGTCAGCCCACAAAATATTCACAGATGGATCAAAGTCTGATGGAGGTGTTGCTGCTACCGCCTTCTATTCTGCTATTCCCAGCCATCATTTTCAACACACATTCCCTCTGACAGTTCAGTTCCGTCTATACTCACGAACTGACTGCTCTGGTTTTGGCACTAAAATCATACTTCCTTTTGCTGGCCGAAATATTAATCGCCCAAAGCTTCTAAAATTCTTTGAACTCCTTTCCGCTCTTACAACTGAAGGTTTCGTTATTGTTTTTGTCTGGGTTCCTGGACACGTTGGTATTCAAGACAAACAGAAGGCTGACCTTTTGTAGCGTTAGAGAGAGAGAGGAGAGAGAGAGAGAGAGAGAGAGAGAAGAGAGAGAGAAGAGAGAGAAAGAGAGACAAAGCTGACTTTTTGTTACATTGCACAGAGAGAGACGGAGAGAGAGAAAGAGAGAAACCAAAGGCTAAAACTTTTTGTTACGTTTTTTTTAGAGATTTAGAGAGAGAGAGAGAGAGAGAGAGAGAGAGAGAGAGAGAAAGAGAGAGAGAAAGAAAGAGAGACAGACAGACAGAGAGAGAAACAAAAGGCTGACTTTTTGTTACGTTAGAGTGAGAGAGTGTGTGTGTGTTTCCGTGTGTACGTGCGTGTGTGCGTGAGTACGGTCGTATATGTATGAGTGAGTGCGCGCACGCGCGTGGGTGTATGTGTGTGTATGTGTGTGTGTGTTGTGTGTGTGTGTGTGTGTGTGTGTGTGTGTGTGTGTTTTGTGTGTGTGTGTGTGTGTGTGTGTGTGTGTGTGTGTGTGTGTGTGTGTGTGTGTGTGAAGGGAAAAAAAACGCTAATCGTGACAGATGTCAGAAAGGCGTTTTCATTATTGCTGACTGCGAGAAATCTAGAATTGCTTCCTGTATCTTTCCAAAATTATGTTTTATCTGTTTCGCTCTGTGGTTGTAAACTTTGCGGTTATGAAGGTACGTAAGATCTTTAAAAGTTGCGAATTAAATTTCAGTCTCATCTTTTTCGATTACACAAAAATACCATGACCCATTTAATTTACGGCGAAACTTGATATTTATCCATATTCAGTTTAGGTTTTAGTTAGATCCTAGAACCTTATATGGTGCTTTAGCAGAGATATCTTTACCACGCAAAGATTCTAGAACCTTTACCTCTGAAAGATCTTAAAACTTTTATGGTGTTTTAGCAGAGCCATGATATCTTTATGTTTTAGAAAGAAGTTCACTACATTGTGTTATGATTAATTCAGCCTTGAGAAATTGTTTTCGTAGCCACTTTTGTTTTCGGCCTACTTTCAGCCCAGAATCGACTTCTGGTGTTGCAGGGTTATAAACTGCTTGAACGGATTAGACACAGCAGGCGTACATATAATTAGTCTGAACAGCAGGAGCGTGTAATCAGGCACACAGAAGTGTTTTTTTTAACGATACAAGCTGCATGGGTGAGTACTACGAGAATCTTACTTTTTACCCCATTATTTTCAATTCGTTCTCTTCTTCCTTCTTCTTTTTTCTTCTTCTTTTATCTGCCCGTTCGCATCATCATGGGTGGCGTATTGAGAAAGGTCTAACGCTCAGCGGTGAGTTGGAAGGTTTGAATGGGAGAATTCGACGTGCGTGATTATGGCCTGTATACCCGTCAGTCAAGCTCAGTTTGGTTTGCCTGTTGCTTTAAATCCAGATATCTTCTCTTTCCTTTAACTTCTCTTTTATTTTCATCTTGTTTTCCAATGCACAATGTCATTTAGAATATAACATCGAACACATTTCAGGTCAAGGAAGAACCAAAAATGAAAAACCAGAAATAAAGAAATAAACGGTAAAACGAATAACCAATGACAAAGGCGCAGACTACAGAGCAGCTGGTCAATTATTAAAGTAAACAACATAATGTATGCACGTTGTCAAAGTGAGGCATACAATACAAAGAGATACCTTGCGTTACTATTGCTACTAACGAATTCGTCATAACACACAAAGAAGAAACCAGAAAAAAATACGAAAAAAGAATGAGAATGCGTATTTAATACAACCAGACAAGACATGCACGAATTTTCGGCCAGCTGACCTTCGTCAAGCGTAAGATCACAAACAAGTAAACAAACACCAGATACAAAAATTAGGAGAAATAAGACTGAAACTTCCCTGCTGCTCCGTCCAGTGTGAGAAAAGGAAAATGCAAAGAAGAGTCACAAGTGATTCATTTGCAGGAGATATTTAGAGGAATCGATAGTTGCGGAATATAAAAATCAATCCACTTGAAACTTTGATATGGTTACCTTTAATTTTTGCATTACCCTCTTCAATTTTGTGTCTATATTTCAGGGTTTGTTTGCTTGTTATTTTTGTGTGTGTGGTTTGTTGTTGTTGTTGTTGTTTTGTTGCTTTGTTGTTGTTGTTTTTAAAGCACAAATGCTATCCAGGTATCTTTTTGTTCTAAGCTTTTTCATTCACCTGGAGGATTTGTATTCTGGTCACATGACGAAATGACTTTACTCTCTGTTGATGAATACGATGGTGGACTGGTGTTTCTGTGATTTTGGTGTTTCTGGCATACCCGGGTCTTGTTGACCCCTGTCTTAAGCATCATATCTCATAGGTCATAATTCTGTCCAGCAGGCGTTTGGTCAGGGTTCACATCTGGCACTGATATGCTAGAATAGGGATGAAAATGGAACTGGTCAGCTTTCTGTTTGTTTCAGTATATATATATACACGTCGGGGCGTTTCAGCGCTTGGGGAAGTTGATAAATGACGTCATGATTCACTTTCTGGATTTTTGTTGTTGTTGTTATTGTTGATATCTTTGTCAAATCCTCTATCTTCTATGAAAAAGCTGGGGTGTTTGAATTCACTCATTTGTTTGAGTTGTGTCATTGATGTTGATGTACATGTCGCTTGATGTTGATGTACAGGTCTCTTGATGTTGATGTACATGTCGCTTGATGTTGATCTACAGGTCGCTTGATGTTGTGTACAGGTCTCTTGATGTTGATGTAACACGTCGCTTGATGTTGACGTAAAGGTCGCTTGATGTTGATGCACACGTCGCTTGATGTTGACGTACATGTCGCTTGATGTTGATATTCAGGTTGTTTGATGTTGATGTACATGTCACTTGATGTTGATGTACAGATTGCTTGATGTTGATGTACATGTCTCTTGATGATGTACAGGTCTCTTGATGTTGATGTACAGGTCGCTAGATGTTGATGTACAGGTCGCTTGATGTTGATGTACAGGTCGTTTGATGTTGATGTACAGGTCTCTTGATGTTGATGTACAGGTCGTTTGATGTTGACGTACAGGTCTCTTGAGATTGATGTACAGGTCGTTTGATGTTGATGTACAGGTTGTTTGATGTTGATGTACAGGTCGTTAGATGTTGATGTACAGGTCTCTTGATGTTGATGTACAGGTCTCTTGATGTTGATGTACATGTCTCTTGATGTTGATGTACAAGTCGCTTGATGTTGATGTACAGGTCACTTGATGTTGATCTACAGGTCGATTGATGTTGACGTACAGGTCGATTGATGTACAGGTCACTTGATGTTGATGTACACGTTGTTTGATGTTGATGTACAGGTCACTTGATGTTGATGTACAGGTCACTTGATGTTGATGTACAGGTTGTTTGATGTTGACGTACAGGTTGTTTGATGTTGACGTACAGGTGGTTTGATGTTGACGCACAGGTCACTTGATGTTGATGTACAGGTCACTTGATGTTGATGTACAGGTCACTTGATGTTGACGTACAGTTTGTTTGATGTTGACGCACAGGTCACTTGATGTTGATGTACAGGTCACTTGATGTTGATGTACAGGTCACTTGATGTTGATGTACAGGTTGTTTGATGTTGACGTACAGGTTGTTTGATGTTGACGTACAGTTTGTTTGATGTTGACGCACAGGTCACTTGATGTTGATGTACAGGTCACTTGATGTTGATGTACAGGTCACTTGATGTTGACGCACAGGTCACTTGATGTTGACGTACAGGTCGCTTGATGTTGACGTACAGGTCACTTGATGTTGACGCACAGGTCACTTGATGTTGACGCACAGGTCACTTGATGTTGACGTACAGGTCACTTGATGTTGATGTACAGGTCACTTGATGTTGACGTACAGGTCACTTGATGTTGACGCACAGGTCACTTGATGTTGACGTACAGGTCGCTTGATGTTAATGCACAGGTCATTTGATGTTGATGTACAGGTTGTTTGATGTTGACGTACAGGTTGTTTGATGTTGACGCACAGGTCACTTGATGTTGATGTACAGGTCACTTGATGTTGATGTACAGGTCACTTGATGTTGACGCACAGGTCACTTGATGTTGACGTACAGGTCGCTTGATGTTAATGCACAGGTCATTTGATGTTGATGTACAGGTTGTTTGATGTTGACGTACAGGTCACTTGATGTTGATGTACAGGTCACTTGATGTTGATGTACAGGTCACTTGATGTTGACGCACAGGTCACTTGATGTTGACGTACAGGTCGCTTAATGTTAATGCACAGGTCATTTGATGTTGATGTACAGGTTGTTTGATGTTGACGTACAGGTTGTTTGATGTTGACGCACAGGTCACTTGATGTTGATGTACAGGTAACTTGATGTTGATGTACAGGTCACTTGATGTTGACGCACAGGTCACTTGATGTTGAGTTCAGGTCGCTTGATGTAATGCACAGGTCATTTGATGTTGATGTACGGGTTGCTTGGTGCCTTTACAATACTTTTGATAATGCTGATGCTGTTTTGCATGTTGTACGTTTTGTAAATGATGTTCAAGTTGGTTGTATGATCCTGCAGTGTGTCCTTCTTTGTGTCTTCGTGTGCTGGGCTCTGATCGTCTAGCAAGCTGTATCTCATTCAAAGATTCTGGGCCTGGGTTTGCTTCTTTCGTGGTCTTGTCCATGTAACCCCCCCCCACACACACACACACACACGCACACACGCACATACACACATACACACACACATACACACACACACATACACACACACACACACACACACACACACACACACACACACACACACGCACAACACACACACACACACACACACACACACACACACACACAACACACACACACACCACACACACACACACACACACACACGCACAACACACACACACACACACACACACACACACACACACCACAACGCACACACACACAACACACACAATACACACACACACAAACACACATCACACACACACACACACACACACACACACACACACACAACACCACACACACACACACACACACACACACACACACACACACAACACACAAAGAATAGTCAACCACGTTTACTGCCATATAATCGTCATATCTATCACACACATGCAGCTTTCAACATAGTTCTGTTCAGACCAAAAATAGTTCAGCGACAAAAGACCTTTTCCGTTGAAAAGTATATTTGGAGAACGATACTCGAAATCAAGCAGAAACACGACATAGACTTTGCATGCAGAGCATCACCTGTGTAACAATGCATCACGCGAAGTATGCGGCCAGATCTACATTTAGATGAACGGTTGAAGAAAATAAAAGATCCAGGATATGTGTTTCACGCTGCCCAGACAAACCCTTTTCTGTTTGTTGGAAGGAACAACCTACGCTAAGACCAGTCGCCATGGTGTAGTGGTTAACGCAACGGGTACTGACTGGAAGGTTGTGGGTTCGAATCCCCATCAGTACCTTCAAAAATCATTGTAGGATTTTTACGGCTCTAACCGGCTCCTACCCAGAGCTGGGCGTGTTATGGGCTCATTTGGGGAGACTGGAACCACACAAGTCGAGTCTCATCCACTTCACGGATGTGTCATTGAGGGTGTTGCTCAAATCTTCTGACCAGCACCGCAGGTGTCTGTATCTCTCGGGCCTGGTTGACGCCAGGATATATTATGATAGCAAGTGGAGAGTACAGCCCTGTCACACAGTCTCAATCTAGGAACTCTATAGCATCATGATTATCATCCTCATCGACATCATCATCATGGCATTGTAAAAAAACCCAAAAAAAACCAAACAAACTGTGCTAGCTTCTGTGGCCATAAAGGTGCCGCAAAAAATGGGACCAAAAAAAAAAAAGGTGAGCGCAAAGGTAACCTCCCTGGGTGCGATTATCCTAAAATCTTTTTTTTTTTTAGATAAAAAGCTACGCTACTGTGTCGCCATGATAACGATGGCCGCTCTGCAGACAGAAGTGACTGTCTGGAGTATTTGCAGATAGTTTGCTCTTCCTCTTTTTTCCCCACTTTCTTGTCTTCTCCTTCTGCGTTCCTCCGCTTTCTTCCTCCTCTTCTTCTTTTTCTTCTTCCTCCTCCTTTTTCTTTCTCTTCATCCATCTCCCTCTCCTTCACTTCCGGCTCTTTCTCTTCTTTTTTCTCCTGCTTCCTCTTCTTATGTTGTTATATTTTAGCCATGTTTTGAGGTTTCGTGGACTCAAGAGCTTTTTATTAATGTTCTTTATTTCGTTGGCTAGTATACTTTGAAGTTTCTGCTATATACTTCTTCCTCCCTTCTCTTAGTCCTCGTTCTTTATCCTCTCCCTCCTTCTTGAGCCTCTTATATCCTCCTCCTCCTTCCTTTTCCTCCTCTTCTTCCCTCTTCTTCCTCTTCTTCACAATCTTCCTTTTTCATCTCTTTCGTCCTTTTTCCTCTTCCTCTTCCCTAGGCCCTCCTCCTTCATACTCTCTCTCTCTTTCTCTCTCTCTTTCTCTCTCTCTTTCTCTCTCTCTGTCTCTCTCTCTCTCTCTTTCTCTCTCTCTCTCTCCTCTTCGTCTTCTTTCTCCTCCTATGGGTCCTCTTCCTCATTCTTCTTATTCCTTCTTTTCCTCCTTTTCATCATTTTCCTCTTCCTTCAATTGTAATTTAAAACTTGAACTGAACCTTAAGACAACACACTCACACACACACAAACACACACACACACATACACACACCACACACATACACACACGCACACGCATACGCACAAACATATACGCACTCGCACACACACACACACACACACACACACACACATAGACACACACACACACACACACACATAGACACACACTTACACACTTAATAAATAATCCCATTGCAAGCTCAAAATTATGACTATATTAATATAATATATACGACTAGCAATATTGTATTACTTGATTTAATTAAACCTACAACATTCCGGACTTCATACATACAGTATTGTATTCGTGGTATAATTGCAGTTAATAAAAGAGAGAAACCTCCTCACACTTACGCGCGCACGCGCGCACGCGCGCACGCGCATACACGCACACACACACACACACACACACACACACACACACACACACACTCACGCACACACACACGCACACACGCGTACACACAGAGAAACAGAGAGAGACAGAGACAGAGAGAGACAAAGAAACAGCAAGAGACAGAGACAGAGAAAAAGAGACAGAGAGATAGGGACAGACAGAGAAACAGAGAGAGACACAGAGAGAGACAGAGAAACTGACAGGGACACAGAGAGAGACAGAGACAGAGAGACAAACAGACAGAGATAGAGAAAAGAGAGAAAGAGAGACAGGCAGACAGGCAGACACAGAGACAGAGACTGGGAGAGAGAGACAGAGAGACATAGACAGAGAGACAGAGAGAACGAGAGAGGCAGAAAGAGAGAGAAACTACACACTATTACCAGGAACTTGAAAGATACAACACAAGAAAATAGTTGAAAACAAAATTAAACACAGAGCTGCTTTAGCTGAAAAATACGGGCAAATAGAACTGAAACGTCGCAGTTGACTGTAACATGATTGACAAGTTCGGACGAATAGTTCATAATATTGCTTATAGCCCAGCCGACAACTAGAGCCTTATCAGGCCTAACTGAATGAATAACTTTTGTATGGAGCGCGCGTCAAGAATAAACAACATGTTAAAGCCTGGCAGAACCTTGCTGTACGTGTCATCATCATCATGTGCCCTGCTGCATGGCGTTGGCGATCATGGCCCTCCATACGAACCTCTATCCCTTGTCGCTGCAAGTACATCTCCCACCCTCTCTGTCCTCAGGCACTCTGCGAGTCTACAGGTACGTCTGACGTAAGTTGAAAATGAAAGTCAGCGTTGTAACATTAATAATGATTAAACAGTAGTGATAATTATACTACTAATAAGAATAATTATGAATTAATAACTCATCAATTACATACTCCCCGCACACACACACACACATATATAATTTGTTTAATCAAGCTTATGAACTCTAGTGTTGGTAATGCGGATTAGTTTCATAATCAGAACAAAATCTCCTAAAAGAGTGTTTCTTAATCAGTGTTGCTGCAATTACAGCCAGGTTCCCTCTGTTATGTATACTTGGGATGAAAACTACAAAGAAATGGGGGCGGTTAGTTTTGAGGCATACACACATACACGCGCGCACGCACACACACACACACACACGCACGCACGCACGCACACGCACATACACACACACAAACACACACATACATGCACACACGCATGCACACACACATACACACGCACGTACATACGCACACACACACACACACACACGCACACACATACACGCACGCACGCACGCAAGCACGCATGCACACACACATACACACGCACGTACATACGCACACACACACGCACGCACACACACACACACAAACACACACATACACGCACGCACGCACGCAAGCACGCATGCACACACACATACACATGCTCGTACATACGCACACCACACACACACACGCACACACACACAACACACACATAAACAAACACACACACATACACACACATACACACACACACACATACACACACACACACGCGAAAACACACACACACACACACACACACACACACACACACACATACACACACACACACACGCGAAAACACACACACACACAAACACACACACACACATACACGCACGCACCTCTGGCTGATACGAAACAGTCCCCCCCCCCCCTCTTAAAAACAAAAAACGAAGACCAGATATTCAAACAAAAAACTTCAGATAAAGATGATGACGCATCTGAGCACCGTCTGTGCTTTGATAATCTGGTCTTGTGCCTGGGAGATCAACAGACAGACTGACAGACATCTGGACAGACAGTCAGACAGACAGATAGACAGACGGACGGACAGACAGACAGGCAGACTGGCAGATAGAGAGACGGACAGTCATTTAGTCTCATAGCGTATTAGTTACAAGCAGCCTCCTTCTGTAAAGGAAGAGGAGAAAAAAATAATACAATCAATTCAATAGAAGCGGTGATGTTTCTAGTGATCGCCTGTGATTATACATGTGAAATCGGAAGGTGCATTTAAGTCAAAAACAACTACAGACAGATGGACGGTCTTGCACAGTATTGATCAAAATCAGTCTCTGTCTCGCTCTGTCTTGTTTCTGTCTGCTATCTCTGTCTCTCTGTCTCTGTCTCTCTGTCCCTCTCTCGCTCTTTCTTTCCTTCTCTCTCTCTCTCCTCCCTCTCTCTTTCTCTCTCTCTTTCTCTCTCTCTCTCTTTCTCTTTGTCTGACTGTCTGCCTGTTTGTCTGTCTGTTTGTCTGTCTGTCTATCTGACTGTCCTTGTCTCTGTCTGTTTCTCTGTCTTGCATCGTATGAATGAAAATCACTCTCTGTCACTCTCTGTCTCTCCTTCTCCATCTCTATCTTTGTCTTTGTCTCTGTCTCTGTCTCTGTCCTCTCTCTCTCTCTCTCTCTCTCCATCTATCTATATGTCTGTCTGTCTGTCTGTCTGTCTGTCTGACTGTACCTGTCTCTGTGTCTCTGTCTGTCTGTCTCTCTGTCTGTCTGTGTGTCTGTTTTTTGTTTTGTTTTGTTTCTTTTTTTTTTTTTTTTTTTTTTTTTTGGGGGGGGGGGTGAGGGGGGGGGGGGGGGGTTAAAAACAGGAGGAAAGATCGAACACGAAGTTACGGCCAAGCAGAAGACTATGTGCGCCGTTCTAATCAGAACCTACGTCAATGGGCCGTTAATTGTCCATGGTTGCCAATAGTGACCAGAACGTTAGCTACCACCATCAGCCACAACCCAAAATAGTTGGTCCACGAAAGCCACACACGACGACACTTTAGTGTCGCCTTAGTTCCTGCCGTTAGCTTTAGAGTAGTACTAAGACTGACAGGTTTTGTATTCTTTTCTCTTTCTCTCATAAACCTGCATTAATCCTTGGGAAGGTTTTGTGGCTTATACAGGGAGTCTGATAAGGCTAATTGATGTAAAGGTTGTTTACTACGGGCTTCACTAAGTCTCTACTAACCTGAACGCAATGCAGTGCAAAAACTAGAGAGACAAACAAGAGAGGATCCAGTACTCGAAGTAACATTAACGTAAATGTTGTTGACTGCGGGGTTCACCGAGTCTCTTAAGAACTTGAACACTTGACAGGTGCAAAAACTAGAGAAACAAACAAGAGAGGATCCAGTACTCGAAGTAAATTCATGTGAATGTTGTTTACTATGGCCTTCACCAAGTCTCTACGAACCTGAACGCCTTGCAGTGCAAAAACTAGAGAAACAAACAAGAGAGGATCAGTACTCGAAATACATGTAAATAAATGTAAATGTTGTTTACTACAGGCTTCACCGAGTGTCTGCAAATCTGAACACTTTGCAGTGCGAAAATTAGAGAAATAAACAAGAGAACCCGTCATCATCATCATCATCAGGCAGGCAGAGAGGTAGAGCGGCAGGCAGACAGGCAGGTAGAGAGGCAGACAGGCAGACAGGCAGAGAAACAGCTAGCTAGTTGGCTAGCTAGCTAGACAGATAGATAGATAGATAGATATATACAATTTTTGTCCATATATACAATTTTTGTATAGATTGTTTTTCCGGGTATGTGGATTCACGACGCATTACACATATTCAGACATTTCAGTGGAGCACAGAAAACTTAAGGTGTTAGGCGAGCTGACAATGTTCGACTAGGTTATGGCACAAGTCTGATGTGATTTTTTTATGATGCCATATTACGTTTGTAAAGAGCAAGATAAACAACATTTCCTTCTAGTTTACGTGGAAATGATATGTATTATCTGAGGACCAATAAGACATACAATTTTGATACAAGACATACAGGCAAGCATCTATAATGCACAAACCCTAACCCTAACCCAGCTAAGGACATAAAGTTTTGGGATACAAGGCAATACAAGGCAACATAAACAATGTAAAAACAAACTAACCCTAACCCAGTAAGGACACTAGCTTTGGATACAAGGCAATACAGGACAAGCATAAATAATGCACAAAATCCTAACCCTAACCCAGATAAAGCATAAGTTCTGGATACAAGACAATACAAGGCAAATATAATAATGTACAAATCCTAACCCTGACACAGATAAGGACATAAAGGCTTTGGATACAAGGCAGTACAAGGCAAAATAATATGTATAAACCATAGCCCTACCAGATAAGACATAAAGGTTTTGGATACAAGGCAGATACAACAATGCAAGCAAGACATAAATTTTTGGGTAAAATGAAACAGCCATAACCCTAACCAGCTAAGGACATAAAGGTTTTGGATACAAGGCAATACAAGGCCAAGCATAAATTTGATGATACAACTAATTGTATGACGGCATAACCAGCTAAAGACATAAAGATTTTGGATACAATGTAATACAAGGCGAGCATAAATATTGTACAAAACTCTAACCCTAACCTAGCTAAAGACATAAAGGTTTTGGATACAAGGCAATACAAGGCAAGCATAAATAATATACGAAACTTTAATCCTAACCCTAACCTAGCTAAGAACGTAAAGGTTTTGGATACAAGGCCATACAAGGCAAGCATAACTAATGTACAAAATCCTAACCTTAACTCTAACCCAGTTAAGGACATGACGGTTTTGGATACAAGCAACGCAAGGCAAACATGAATAGTGTACAAAAACCCTAACCATAACCCTAACCCAGCTAAGAACATAAAGGTTTTGGATACAAGGCACTACAAGGCAAGCATAACTAATGTACAAAATCCTAACCTTAACCCTAACCCAGTTAAGGACATGAAGGTTTTGGATACAAGGCAACGCAAGGCAAACATGAATAGTGTACAAAAACCCTAACCATAACCCTAACCCAGCTAAGAACATAAAGGTTTTGGATACAAGGCACTACAAGGCAAGCATAAATAATGTTTCGTTCGTTCGTTCTTTAATTTAACGTCTTTTCACTGTAAGTAAATAATGTACAAAATCAAAGATGTCCCATCCCCATCCCCAGTCCAGTTGACTGATTCGTCTGATCGGCGGAGTGATGGGGGAGGGGTGTGGATGAGTGAACTAATTTTTATTCTTTGTCTCCTAATCTTTGTATTTGGTATTTATTCTTTTGTGATCTTAACGTTTACGCCCGACAAAGGCCAGTTGACCGAAAGTGTGCGCCTGTCTTGTCTGCACGCGTTCTGATCCTATGTTTATCTGTCCTTGGTTTATTGTTCTTGTTTTTTTTTTTTCTGGTTTCTGTTTACTTGAACGCAGGCGGTCACACTTGTTTTGGATTGTGAATTAATTGGTTAAGTGACCACTAGACTATCCACTGCTAATTATTCGACTGATTGGTTGGTTTATTGTACGGTTAATTTGATTGACTGACCGACAGATTAAATGAACGGTCTGGTCAATTTGGTGGAGGGTTGTTTGGTTGTTTGATGGATTCGTTTGGTTGTTTAGTTGCTACAACAGTTGAGCGAGTACATGATTGATTGGAAACTGTCAGCGGATTTTGATAGAGCGCGAAAAGGTCTATACGAGTGCGGTGACTCTTTCTTGGGAAGGCCACAACCCACATGCTATGTGGTTAATTTTGTTGATCTACTGATTGATTGATGAAACATGACAACGTATTAAAGCGACTTTTATGTTATTGTTATTGTTGTTGAAAGCCCAGCCAACTGCGTAGAGCCATATCAGGGCTTCAACCGCTTCAAAACATACAGATCTTCAACAGGGAAAAAAAAAGAAAAGAAAATTAAGTACACATATCAATGCATTTGCGCACATAATCTAAGGACATGCCCCTGACCACTCCGTCCAGTTTATCCCACAGGGGATTTAAAAACATACATGAATACAAATATAAGCATACCTAAGGACACCAAAACATATATAACTAATCACTTGTTAATCCATTGATTGACTGTGTATATGATAAAGTGGTTTAGTAGAGGACTGTTTTGACTGTTTGTTCGGCAGACTAGTGGACCGATTCATTGAATGATTGAGCAAAGGATTGTCATTGTCACGTTCTCTTTCTCTCACTCTGTCTCTCTGTCTGTCTCTCTCTGTCTTCTGTGTCTGTCTGTCTTCTTGTCTGTCCCTGTCTGTCTCCTGTCTGTCTCTCTGTCTGTCTCTCTCTGTCTATTTCTCTCTGTCTGTCTCTCTGTGTCTGTCCCTGTCTGTCTCTCTCTGTCTCTCTCTGTCTGTCTCTCTGTGTCTGTCCCTGTCTGTCTCTCTTCTCTTTGTCTGTCCTCTGTCTCTGTCTGTTTCTGTCTGTCTCTCTCTGTCTCTCTGTGTCTGTCCCTGTCTGTCTCTGTCTCACTGTCTTCTGTCTGCCTCTGTCTCTGTCTGTCTCTCTGTCTGTCTCTGTCTCTTTGTCTCTCTGTCTGTCTCTGTCTCTCTGTCTCTGTTTCTGTCTCTCTGTCTGTCTCCGTCTCTGTCTGTCTGTGTCTCTCTGTCTGCCTCTATCTCTTTGTCTGTCTCTGTCTGTCTCTGTCTGTCTCTGTCTGTCTCTGTCTCTCTGTCTCTGTCTCTCTGTCTGTCTCTCTGTCTGTCTCTGTCTCTCTGTCTGTCTCTGTATCTCTGTCTCTCTCTGTCTCTCTTTCTCTCTCTGTCTCTGTCTGTCTGTCTTTCTGTCTCTCTGTCTCTCTGTCTGTATGTCTGTCTGTCTGTTTGTCTCTCTCCTTCTCCCCCACCCTCTCTCTCTCTCTTACCGCACCTCTCTCTCTCTCTCTCTCTCTCTCTCTCTCTCTTTCTCTCCTCCCTTCTCTCCCAAGCTGTTGTTTCGCACATCATCAAAGGAGAAAACGATCAGGGCTCGGGATCATCATGATTTTTGTCCGCTACTAATTTGTTACTCTGCTGATTGGACAATTGATTTGCGGGCCATTGATCCTCAAGCCGGCTCTCATTCATGTGAGAGCTTTGTCCTGTTTTCTACATGTTTCCTTCCTTTGTCATTTCCGTCTTTGTTTCCTCCTCCTCCTTCTTCTCTTTGTATTTTTTTGTGATCTGCAATTCCCAGGAGCACTCACATATACGAGTGAGCTTTTACATGTATGGTTGTTTTTATTTATTTATTCTTTTTTTTTGTCTCGCCATTAACCCTTTGACTCCCGCACCCTGTCTACCAGCATCCTGCATTGTCAACCATGCTAACAAAACAAAAACGTAACCCTTTGACTCCCTCACCCTATCCACCGTCTTCCTGCAGGAACCTGGTGGATAGGATAAGGGAATCAAAGGGTTAAGTTTTTGCAATTAGTGGATAGGGTGCGGGAGTCAAAGGGTTAAGACAGTGATAGTCCGTTTCCGGGATATGCATGCTGGGTGTTTTAGTGTCTCTATAAGCCATTCAGCACTGATATGGCTTTCAGGATCTTTAACATGCGTATTTGATGTTTTGCTTTTGTATACACCCGAAGAAGAGGGGCTTAGGCACTAGCAGGTCTGCATGCATTTTGACCTGGAAAATAATAATAAAATTCTTTACCCTCTACCTACCAGGTGGTACCCCGACAGTCTGGAACCCAGACCTACCAGTTCGAATACAAATGTTTATAATCACTCAGCTATCGTGCCCGTCTCTTCTTCTTCAGTAGTTAAAAAAAACCTTGGGGAGAACTGGACAGCGGGTCTTCAGATGAGAAGCAGTCCCTGGAGTAGGCGTCTCGGTGCTGAGCTCCTTACACTCTGATGGGGTTGGACCGTATTCGGGTAATGACTCGTGTATGCCCTTCTGCTGTTACCGTTTTGTTCTGGGTTCGAATTCTCCCTTCAAGTTGATCGGGCGTCTCAGCTTTATTCCCCGTCCCCTCCCCTCTTCTTTTCCCATTTTGGTTCAAACATGTGTCTCCGGCGTTTCAAAGCTAAGTCACCCTTGTGACAGATGTCTTAACCACTTAGCTATCAGACACTGACTGCATGTAGGAGAATCTTAAACCTTACAGAGTTTATTTATATTCCTCCATGACCAGATCCAGCTGGAACACTTTTCAGCAGTTTCTGACATCGCCTTCAGGGCTTTGGTCCTCTCGCTTCCCACAGATTCAGAGCTGTTTCATGTGGTCATTGGCAGATGTGCCCCATCAACCCCTTGCTCCAACCTTATGGCGAGGACTCTGGTTTGAAAGCCGGATATCCGTGAGCTGCTGACAATACTGACATTGTTTCTTTGTATGTGTGTGTTTGTCTCGATTTTGTAGATCATACGTAGTGGATGGGCTAAGAGAATTAATGCGATGGGGATGACACTTACGTACTTACCTACTTTTCAGTCTGGGCTTTATCTATTCTACTTTTGTACGGCACAGTGAATGCGATCAGCAATTTCATCTCTTCTTCTTCCTCTCTATTCGTTCGTTATTTCTTTTAACGTCTATTTACATATGTGCTTTTAAACAAATTCCTCTCTATTGTCATCGTCGTTGTCATCATCATTTCAGAAAAGTTTGAAGTATCAGAATAACACTTGCGACTTATTTTTTCTACTCTGGGTGAAAATTAATTTCATTCGTGAATTGCGTTGAACCCAAGATCATGCCTTCCCATTAAACCGACAAAATTGGGGTTCGTTGGTGCAACTCTCCCCGAAATGATGTGAAATAGCTTTGCCTGAAAGAAGCTCTGAAATCCTTTCCGAGATTTTTTGACCACTTAAGTACAGCAGGCTCTTTATGACTTGCACATTTAATGCAAATCTGATTCAGATCTCACCGGTGGGAATATCGGGGATTCTTCTTGTTCCTTTTCTTGCTCTTCTGGTCTTCTCTTCTTCGTCTTCTTCGT
>JAPXFY010000017.1:19353029-19358029 GCA_030674185.1 Monoplex corrugatus | reverse complement strand
TCTTGTTCTCACTCCCCCTCCCCCTCCCCCTGCTCATCTTATCTCCTTGTCCTTTCTTTTTTTTCTTTTTTTACTCTTCTTCTTCATCTTCCCACTTTCCTCTCTTTTAAATTTTTGTTCTCACTCCCCATCCCCCGCCCCCTGCTCTTCTTATCTCTTTGCCCTTTCTTTCTTTCTTCATTCCACTATCCTCTCTTTTATATTCTTGTTCTCACTCCCCACCCCACCCCACCCCCACCCCCTGCTCTTCTAATCTCTTTGCCCTTTCTTTTTTTCTTCTTCTTCTTCATCCCACTTTCCTCTCTTTTACATTCTTGTTCTCATTCCCCATCCCCCATCCCTGCTCTTCTAATCTCTTTGCACTTTCTTTTTTTTTCTTCATCCTATTCTCCTCTTTTACATTCTTGTTCTCACTCCCCATCCCCCATCCCTGCTCTTCTTATCTCTTTGTCCTTTCTTTTTTTCTTCTTCTTCTTCTTCATCCCACTTTCCTCTCTTTTACATTCTTGTTCTCATCCCCCATCCCCCATCCCTGCTCTTCTTATCTCTTTGTCCTTTCTTTTTTTCTTCATCCTATTCTCCTCTTTTACATTCTTGTTCTCATTCCCCATCCCCCATCCCCCATCCCTGCTCTTCTTATCTCTTTGTCCTTTCTTTTTTTCTTCTTCTTCTTCTTCATCCCACTTTCCTCTCTTTTACATTCTTGTTCTCATCCCCCATCCCCCATCCCTGCTCTTCTTATCTCTTTGTCCTTTCTTTTTTTCTTCATCCTATTCTCCTCTTTTACATTCTTGTTCTCACTCCCCATCCCCCATCCCCCATCCCTGCTCTTCTTATCTCTTTGTCCTTTCTTTTTTTCTTCATCCTATTCTCCTCTTTTACATTCTTGTTCTCACTCCCCATCCCCCATCCCCCATCCCTGCTCTTCTTATCTCTTTGTCCTTTCTTTTTTTCTTCATCCTATTCTCCTCTTTTACATTCTTGTTCTCACTCCCCATCCCCCATCCCCCATCCCTGCTCTTCTTATCTCTTTGTCCTTTCTTTTTTTCTTCTTCTTCTTCTTCATCCCACTTTCCTCTCTTTTACATTCTTGTTCTCATCCCCCATCCCCCATCCCTGCTCTTCTTATCTCTTTGCCCTTTCTTTTTTTCTTCTTCTTCTTCCCACTTTCCTCTCTTTATAATTCTTGTTCTCACCCCCCTCCCCCGCCCCCTGCTCTTCATATCTCTTTGCTTTTTCTATTTTTCTTTTTCTTCTTCTTCTTCATTCTACTCTCCTGTCTTTTATATTCTTGTTGTCACTCCCCATCCCACCCCACCCCCTGCTCTTCTTATATCTTTGCCCTTTAGTTTTTTCCTTCATCCTCCTCCCCTCTTTTACATTCTTGTTCTCACTCCCCATCTCCCCATCCCCCCACCCCCTGCTCTTCTTATCTCTTTGCCCTTTTTTTCTTTTTCTTCATCCTTCTATCCTGTCTTTTACATTCTTGTTCTCACACACCCACCCTCTCGTCTCTGCCTGCCTTTTGTCTTTCTTTCTTCTTGATGGTCTGGCTGGATTAGTGCTGTGAGCCATAGGCTCAGAATTTGTATATCTCGAATTTAATCCTAGTCTCCTGCAATGGGGTTACTGCGGATGGAGAAACTAAAGCCCACCTCCTGTTTATTGGAACCACAGGAGCTGTCTGGTTTGATTTTTAGGTAGTTGGGGTTTCCCGTTCACTTGTTATGCTCTCCCTTCCTGACGAGACTTTTTCTTTTTTCTGCCTGCCAGATACATTTACCTGTAAAAAGACAGTGACAGTGGCGATGAGAGATTAACTTCAACGGTAGAACCTTTTTTTTATTTTTTATTAAAGCTTATTTTTTTTAATTTACCTTCGTGAATCTATATCTCTGCCTAGAACTAAAAATACAGAAGCCAGCCCTCTATTGCTATTTTCAAACCATCGTGTCATTTGTCACAGTATTTATGTTTCTTTTCCTTTGCTGGTTAAATAAAGGTGCCGGCAGGTCAATTTTTAGATTTATACAAAGGAATGAAGTTCACAAAAACTGGAAGAGGAGAGTAAAAGAACCCTCCCCCCCCCCCCCCGCACACACACACATACAGACACACTTTTTCCGCATGCAGAAAATGGTCTCCCGTTCTTTGCCAATTCTGCTAAATTTTAACATTTGTCATTTTTAGCAAATCCACACTACAGTTTCAGTGATATAGTATATCTTTTATGTGTTTGTAGATAGTGCTTACCGAATTTCAAGTTTGTATCTCCGCAGATTGTGTTATTGCATTGTGCCAAACTTCCTGATATTTTTAATATGTGGGGTGACAAGAAAACCCTGAAAAAATTAAGTTGCCAAGAATCCACTCTTACTGTCTGATTGTAAAAATCTTAAGTGTTAATGTTCATCTTTGAAAAAAACTTTTACATGGCACATAGCTGGCATGCTGAGTTTAAACCTTTAGTCTACATGGGCGCCATTTTTAATTCTAAAAATTTTAAATCACATAAAGTGTTGGTTTTTTTTCGTGATAGCTGTATATCAATATTGTTATTATTTTGTTTTACTATTTTTTACAATGAAGAGGCATCAACATACAGTGTAGTAACGAAAAAATAATATTAGTTCATACAAATAAGAGGCACATTTTGGACATCTGACAACATACAACGTACAGAAAACATATAACAATATTTCATACACCCGTGTTTTCAAAGTGGACGACAAGATTGAAAAACATGTCATACAAATGAATTTGTTCTCTATTGAGAAAACAGTGGCTTATAGTTTATTCTACTGATCATTAAAGATGGACAAGTGAACGTTTATTTTGGCATCATTGTATCAGTATTTGTTCAGTTCATACAAATGCCCAACTGTGCCAAATTTGGCACTCTCACCTGTCTCACCTGTCGGCGCCACCGGGTTCGATAATGGCCGCAGCACATCTGGATACCACCATCTCCCTCCAGGCCGCTCTGTCTTGACTTTTGTGGACAATTTCTTGAACATTTAGGCCATTGATGCTGGTTACGTTCTCGATGTTTGAGATTGGAGGTCTGCCTTTCTTCCTTTTTGCTACTATTTTTCCTTGAAAGATGGTTGCCATAAGGTCCGTGTTCTTGTTGGGTGATACATGGCCAATGTATTTTAGGTTTCTTTTCGTGATGTCTGCTAGTAGTTTTCTGGTGGTATCAAGTTCTTCCAGGACACTTTTATTTGGTAGTACTGCGCAAAAAATGCACGATTGTGCAACATACAAGTCCCAGTGGATGTCAGATCTGCTAGCCAACCAAAAGATGGTGGGGTAGGGGTGGATGGGGGTGGGTGGGGGTGGGGTTGGAAGGGGGGGGAGGGTCTACTGCGTCAGTGAACTGACAGCTATTGAGTCAGTTTTTCCGGACACGACCCGAGTGTTTCAACAGTAGTTAGTTTACCTCTGGAGACAGGCTTCATATTACGTCATGGACTGTGCCCCCACATAATCCCACATCGTTGTATTGATAAGCTGGTCGATGAAATATTACTTTAAACACAGAGAGAGAGAGAGAGAGAGAGAGACAGACAGACAGACAGACAGACAGACAGACAGAGACACAGAGAGAGACACAGAGAGAGAGCCAAAGAGAGAGACAGAAAGAGAAAGACAGAGATAGAGACAGAGAGGCAGACAGACAGACAGAGACACACAGAGAGACACAGAGACAGTCAGACAGACAGACAGAGACAGAGAGATGGAGACAGAGAGACAGAGACAGAAATAGACAGAGACACAGAGAGAGTGAGAGAGAGAGAGAAAGAGAAACAGACCGATAGACAGACAAGCAGACACAGAGACAGAGGCACAGGCAGACAAACAGACAAAGGCAGACAGACAGATAGACAGAGAGTGACAGAGTCAGACAGGCAGGTAGACAGAGAGACTGACCGACCGACCGACCGATCGACCGACTGGCAGTCAGACAGACAGGTAAACGAACAGACAGACAGACAGTAGACAAAACGTGATAGGGGATGACACTGCACACGTAAAACAAGGGTTGGTCACGCCACTGGAACTCCTGGCATTTGTCCCCCTAAGCCATCTTGACAGCCGGCCTTCTGGACTGTCGTTGTTGTTGCTGTTGCACAATGGTTCAGACGTTCGTCTGCCAATAACTTAACTCGAGGTTCCAGAGTTCGTTTTCCGTTGAGGCCCTGAATTTTCTCCTCAAACTGACCGAAAAATCAAATTTAACGTCAAGTCCTGCAGAAGGGGACGAAAAACGAGTCGAACACGTGCGTGTGCCTTCTGGCCTTCGTACGCTAAAGATCCCACGGCTAATGAAAATTGTGAATCGGCCGGCTGGTCTGGTATAAAAACTTTGGAGACATAAGTTGATTTTCCACATCCTTCCTCCTGAAGGCCAAAGAGCCTTCTTGCCTTTCTTAAAGGTCTTGGTTAAAAAATCGGATGGCATTGCAATGCGGCGACGCGCTCACAAAGGGGAGAGCAACCCATGATAAATCCACTGTGACAAAAGAAATGAAAATGAGTATGAAACACAGTTGTCGTTCTTCTTGTTTTAGACGGTGATGATGATGCTGATGAACGTGTTTCCGTTTGAATATAGTTGTTGTTGCTGAAGTTGAAGTTGTTCTTGTTTCGCCATGTTGCACAGACGGTAGTCTACAGTACTCTTGTACTCTTGTCTGTTTTTCACTTTTAATATTTGTAATGGCAATAGATCAGTCAATAGCATTATGTACATCTATAAATCAGAATTCAATAGTAACATATCTAGCAAGGTAAATTCAGTTCAGTTGAACTCAAACTGGGCAACCACTATTGTTAGATTCACTAATGGTGGTAAACATATCAGTAACAGTCACTGAAAAAGAAACTATTCCAATCAGCCGACTAACAGACAACTATGTCAGCTACAACAAGACGAAGAACAACATCAGATCTTCCTTCACACCATCACTTTCCGTTCAGATGTCATCGAGTAATTC
>JAPXFY010000017.1:19335529-19348029 GCA_030674185.1 Monoplex corrugatus | reverse complement strand
AAATCCCTCTTGAACAGAATACGTATCCAAATTCCAAATGGCATGTTTAATGAAGACAGTTTGCAAGAATACGTCTATGATTCCTTGAATTTAGGGAAAAGTAAGATTCTTGCTCATGTGTTATTAGTTCAATTGACGTAGACATGGGGAAGTGATTATGTGGAATCAGTACCTGTTGATCTTTACCTCCATTTGTCACAACCAATACTATATCTTGTGGCCCTTTTACAAGGTCCTTCATCATCATCATCAGGTGCCCTGCCGCATGGCGTTGGCGATCATGGACTTCCATCTGTCTCTATCTCTGTTGCCTCAAGCATCTCCTCCACCCTCCTCGTCTTCAGCCACTCCGCAAATCCGTCTAGCATTTTCTCCCTGGGTCTACCAGGTGTTCTCTTTCCCTCCAGCTTTCCCATTGTGACCAGGTGATCCAAATCCCCCCTCCTCATAAAATGGCCTATAAATGTTGCCTGTCTTTTCCTAATCTTCTTTATGAATGATCTGCTTGTGTCTGCCTCCATCAAGACTGTCTCGTTTGTTTTTCTTTGCTGTCCATGGAACTCTCAACATTCTTCTTAGAAACCACATCTCGGCTGCCTCAATCTTGTTCTGGCTTTGCTTGCTGACTGTCCACGCCTCACATCCGTACAACAGTATTGGTTCTATATAACATTCAAGAACTCTCTTCCTGATGTTAAATTAATTGATATGCATTTGTTGGTAAGAATGCTTGTCATCTTCTTGAATGCTGTTTTGGCTTGGCCGATTCTGCCAGTTATTTCTGATGTGCATCTGCCGTCTGATGAAATGATCGTTCCCAGGTATTTAAGCTTATGACGACAAATAACAAGTCAGAGATCAGTGGTTCAGACCGTTCTACACGAGGCAGTCACTGCACTTGTAGAGCTACGAGTGTCAGTTAGTTTGTGAGAGGGTGGGGGAGAGGATCGCACCAAATTCTCCACATTTAAAACTTTCCCTGCACTAGTCAGGCATACAAGGAATCCGGATCGGTCTTGTATCTCACACAAAGACCCATACCTGGCGATAGGGAACACTGTGCCTACTCATCCTTCGGACCGACAAGAGACTCCATCACCATGAGTTTAAGTCTGAGTTTCCTCACCATATCCATCATCTTCGACTGGAAGAACACCGTGGAAGCTAGTGTTAGCTGGTGAGAAAGTGTGTGGAAGCTGATGGGGGAAAGTGGTGGGGAAACTGATTTAGAAAACTTGTCTAAGCTGGTGGGAAAAACAGGTGAGGGAAAGCTTGTATCGACAGGCGGAGAAAGCATGGGGTGAGACGGGGAAAGCTCGTGGGGAAAGCTGCTAGGGAAAATTAGTGGAAAATGGGTAAAAGTGGTGGAATAAACTGGTGGGGAAAGCTGGTAAGAAAAGCTGGTTGGGGAAACTGGTGGGGAAAAGCTGGTGGGGAAAGCTAGTTATGGAAACTGGTAGAAAAACTGGTGGAGTGTGGGAAAATCTGGTGTCAGATAATGGGGAAAGAGGTAGGGAAAACTGGTTGTGAAAAATGATGGGGAAAACTGGTGGAAGCTGGTGGGAAAAACTGATGGGAAAACTGATGGAAGCTGGTGGGAAAACTGGTGGAAGCTGGTGGGAAAACTGGTGGAAGCTGGTGGGAAAACTGGTGGAAGCTGGTGGGAAAACTGGTGGAAGCTGGTGGGAAAACTGGTGGAAGCTGGTGGGAAAAATGGTGGAAGCTGGTGGGAAAACTGGTGGAAGCTGGTGGGAAAAATGGTGGAAGCTGGTGGGAAAACTGGTGGAAGCTGGTGGGAAAAACTAATGGAAGCTGGTGGGAAAACTGGTGGAAGCTGGTGGGAAAAATGGTGGAAGCTGGTGGGAAAAATGGTGGAAGCTGGTGGGAAAACTGGTGGAAGCTGGTGTGGAATACTGGTGGAAGCTAGTGGTTACGGGTAGGATGAAGGAATGAAAGGGTTAATTGAATTCTCCTGATTGCCCTCCCCAAATCACCTGCCTCCCCTGGGTCTATGACGTCACCAGCCTCGGGGGACCAATCAACGTCAGGCTGAGTGCGCGGCAGCTGAGCATCTTTTGATGTTATTATGTCTACTGCACGAAACCTTTCTTTTCTTCCTGGTTCAGCGTCTGTGAATTGTATAAATACTGGAGACTGATAGTGAGGAGGAGGAGAAGGAAGAGAAGGAGGAAGTTAGACTCTTCCGACTATTCGACGGATGATACCGATACAGATACTGATCGTTATATCGCCTAGCAGAGATCCAAAACGGTAGATGCACATCAGAAATAGCCAGCAGAATCGGCCAAGCCAAAACGGCATTCAAGAAGATGAAAAGCGTTCTTACCAACAAATGCCTATCAATTAACATCAGGAAGAGAGTTCTTGAATGTTATATAGAACCGATACTGTTGTACGGTTGTGATGCGTGGACAGTCAACACGCAAAGCCAGAACAAAATCGAGGCAACGGAAATGTGGTTTCTAAGAAGAATGTTGAGAGTTCTATGAACAGCAAAGAAAACAAACGAAACAGTTTTGAAGGAGTCAGACACAAGAGGATCATTCATAAGGAAGATTAGGAAAAGACAAGCAACATTTATAGGCCATTTTATGAGGAAAGAGAAATTAGAATACCTGGTCACAACAGGAAAGCTGGAAGGAAAGAGAACACCAGGTAGACCCTGGGAGAAAATACTGGACGGACTTGCAGGGTGGCTGAAGACAGAGAGGGTGGGAGATGTACTTGCAGCGACAGGGGATAGATTCTTGTGGAGGACCGTGATCGCTAACGCCATGCGGCAAGGCACATGATGATGATGATTATGAGAGATCTCTATGTATAATACAAGACCGATCCTGGAGACACATGTTCTTCCACACGCCTGCATGGGAAGGATTCCTGTGGCCTTGGGGTCTGCCTCTGTCAGTCTCTCTCCTATTGAATAGCAGCTGTTCTGTTCTTGTTGAATGTGACTGTGTCCTATGTGTGACTGTGCTGTCGCCAGCTTAATCTGATGGCCATGTCTTCCCAGTTAGTAGTTACGATGTCACAGCTGATGAGGTTGATTTCGGAGTATTCTTCTCCATAAATCTCAAACGCAATTGGGAAAAAATAGATGTCCCCACCCCAAGAACTGACCTCCGTAAATCCACTCTCGTGTATCCTGGAGCTACCTTCTGAAACACACTACCCAGAAAACATGCGAAAAGATCTATTTCACAATAATTATTTAAGATGATTTATAATTAACACATCTCATGAATTGATTAGCACTTCTACTGCTATAAGATCAGTCACTAACACATCTTATTTTAACTAAATTCGAAATCTGTTTCTTTGAATCGATATTTAATGTTTGCATTGTTGGAATATTTCTGTTGATTCATGTATGATCTACTTATAGTGTAAACCCTTTTCAGACAAGAGCTGGATGTCAAAATGTGTGTACATTTGGTCCCCTTCTTACCCACTGGACGAGGCGGGAGGGAAGTTTTTAGTCCTGTTTTTATTATCCATTGTTTGGTGTTTGTGATCTGTTTGTGACCGTGCGTTCGCGCTTGACAAAGGCCGGTTGGCCGAAAATTTGCGCTTGTTTTGTCTTGTTTTGTTGGATACGCGCTTACATTGGTTTTCTTGTTCTTCTAGTTCCTGTTTGCTTGGGCGCGGGCAGTCACACTTGTTTTGGTGTGTAGCCTACATTGCTTGTTCAATGCCCTCGCGAATTAAAGTTATTTTTGTTCTTGTTCAAATTTTCTTAAGTCAACCATCATCTCAACTAACACTTAATTGAACGCCCTCCCCAAATCACCTGCCTCCCCTGGGTCTATGACGTCACCAGTTCCTTGTCATTTCTTGCAGACCACTCTATGGTCACACACCACAACACTTCTTAATGTAGTTAGCAACGAACAAAATCATCTATACAAAAATAGCTCTAACTTTTTTCAGAAACTTACCCAAAATAGCACAATCTTCTACCCGTGCAAGAACGTAAATGTATATATAGATTATCGTTCTGACTTTGTCATTATCAGTGACTCTTGGATAGCATACCCATGTCTTTCAATTTAAACAGTATTTATGGAGTACTAATGATTCATGTTTACGTCATATTTTTAAAAGAATGTTTGCATGCACTGTAACCCACAATTGTTGTCGTCGTCGTCCTTGTTGTTGTTGTTGTTGTTGTTGATGAAGTTGTTGTTGTTGTTGTGTTGTTGTTGCTGTTGATGTTGTTGTTGTTGTTGTTGATGTTGTTGTTGTTGTTGGTGTTGTTTCGTTTTGCAACAATAACTATCTTGCCTTAGCATGCGTCATCAATATCTATTCCTCACTTCTTGTTTATAGCTCCACAGTTTCAGTTTCACTTTCTCAAGATGACGTCTCTGCGCTCGGAATAATTATACATGCACTGATGTCACATAAGAGCCTTACCTTGTGTTTCATGGAGATGTTCTTGTCCTTCCATACACGTTTTAGCCTGGACAGTGCTGGTGTCTTTGTTGCCTTTCAGAGAATCTCTGGTTTGGATCCTTCATTGCTAATAATGCATCCCAGGTAAATGTATCATTGAACAGTTCCTAGCTTTGGTCCATGGACAGTTATATCAGTACCGATAGTTGTGTTATTGCTGGCCATCAGCTTGATCTTCTCGGCGTTGATTTCCATGCCTTGTCTTGTTGAGGCTTCTCCTAATCTTTTAAACCGCTTAGCGAGCTCTTGTTCAATGCCTGCCAACCCATCAATGTCGTCTGCAAAGCGAAGGTTCACGGTGCTTTGTCCTCCAATGCTGACTATGCTGACATGATCTTCAATGTGTCAGCCATGAAGTGTTCTAGGAATGGATTGAAAAGTGTGGGAGACAGAATGCAGCCTTGACAAACTCCAATCGAAGTATAGCACCGCTGTCCAACAGCACCCTAATAGGTACTGCACTGGTTGTTTTGGAGTATAATCGCTGGATAGAGTTGATTAGTTTTTGTCCAATGTTACATTTCTTTATAGTGGCCCACAATGCCTCCTGCCAGACTATGTCAAACGCCTTCTTGAAGTCCATGAAGACGTAGTAAAACTCCCTCTCGTATTAGATGTGTTTTTCGCAATGGGCATGCAGGTTAGAGATCAGTTCCATGATACTTCTGTCCATGCAGAATCCGCCATGCTCTTCAACAAACTTGTTATCTATTTGCTGCTGTAATCTATTCAGAATGATTTTAAGGATTAGGTTCTAGCATGGCTGATCGAACTAATAGAGCGGTAGTTCTGGCAGTGTTGGAGAATTCCCTTCTTTGGAAAGGTGACGATTAGTAATTGGATATATGACTTGGGCCACTCATCCGTGTATCAGATTTTAGTGCAGTTGGCAGTTAGGGTATCAGGTTATTGCCTCTTCGCCATATTTCGAGAGATGTTGTCAATGACTACAACCTTACCACATTTCAGCGACTTCGCTTACGGTATAACTTCCTCACAGAGTATTGGGGATCTATCTTCTCTTGATGAACCTTGTACAGTTGGCACACTTGGATCTCCTTTGCTCTGTTTCTTTTAAGTTTAGAGTAGTACCCAGTTGATCTTTTCAAGGTATCTTTTTCACATATGAGACAGTTACCGTTTTTGTACTGAATAGTGCTGATTTTCCTT
The DNA here is from genome assembly GCA_030674185.1 of Monoplex corrugatus. NCBI lineage: Eukaryota > Metazoa > Mollusca > Gastropoda > Littorinimorpha > Ranellidae > Monoplex > Monoplex corrugatus. Next base: position 19,342,383 of record JAPXFY010000017.1, on the reverse strand, counting down.
TACTTTTGTTTGGTAGTCTTTTACAATCTTAAAAGATTTAATTTTTGTCAATATTTTTCTAAGTGTTCTCTCATTCCTGTTCGATCCAGCTTTCCTATGCAACTATTAGTGGTGACTGTTTGTTTGTTTGTTTGTTTGTTTTGTTTTGTTTTTGACCAATTTTTTTTCATTTGAAATGCTACATTTCCTCTTCTCTCTCTCTTTCTCTCTCTCCCTCTCTCTCCCTCTCTCTCTCCCTCTCTCTTTGTCTCTCTCTCTCCCTGTCTCTATCTGTGTGTGTGTGTGTTTGTGTGTGTGTGTGTGTGTGTGTGTGTCTGTGTGTGTGTGTTTGATTAAGCTCCTTCTAATGTCACACGTTTCCAAGATATTAATTGTGATTTATGGCTTGGATTTCCATCGGCTTATCCCTGGGATCTCTGTTGCTGTTTCATTAAAATTGTGAGGGCTTGAAGTCATCTTCGAGCAGAAGGCGTGGGGAAAACTCCCTTCCTACAACCCCTTAGAATTGTTGGGCTATGTCATAATCCTTCAATTTTTCAAGATTGAATTCGAGACGTTTATGTTTCTTTCTCCTTTTTTAGTACTTTGCAAGAATATGACAGTTTAAGACATAACACAAATATATACCAAAAGTTCATTTCAGTTATTCCGTAAGAGGTGCTAATAACAGGGTGGGAAAAGACGTCATCGGCTGCTACGTGGCTACAATCATTGCAATTTGCATATTACTGGCTGTAAAATATTGTACAAGGATTATTATCATTTGACCAGCAACTGATACTTTAATTATGGAATGATGTCACCGGTGACGCATAAAACAACAGATTCCGGGGGGATAGCTACACAAATGGTCAAGCCATTTTAGATATCTCTCTTTTCATACAGAAATTAGTACAGAAAACCCAGATTTTGTATTTTGCGAAGTTACTGCGATTTTGAAGAACTTTCAATTGAAACAAAAGTCAGTGGGGTTTGAGGAAAATGGTAGACTGCTACCCACAGTGAAATTTGATTTTCAATATTGTTAGAAGTTCCTGATAATGCGCTGTTCACACACCTTCCCCTGACAGAAATGTAGTAATTTTAAGCATATGTATTTTTTTTCTGTCTGTATGACCTTGCCCTTGCCTCCTTGCTCCTTAAACTTACGTGTAACGTGTTGATCGTGTGTCCGTCGGGAGACTGATCCGTTGTTGTTATGTTGCTAGACGATCTGCTTGTCTGTCTCTTAGGCAAAAGAGTTACTTCCTGCTGGGCGCTTCCTGCCTGCAGGTATGTTACATCTCCCCTATCATAAAGAACCAAAATCTGAACATTAGAATTAAACTTCAAACACTAAAACAAACTTGTAATAAAATAAACACATTAATAGTTAAACTCGAAGACATTTGGACTGTCACAGGTCAAGTCGTTGAAGATGGTGAACTTCACGTCCAGAGCGTGTTCGGTAGATGACGTCAGTGTGTCGATCCGGTGTTACTGTTGAGGATGGTCAGATGCGGTTGAAGTTCTTGTTGGTTCTTCGGGCATCGGATCAGCTTCAGGCGTGGCAGACAGCTCTAGTGAAGTTGGAGGTCCATCGTTTGCTCTTTGTGTTGAGCAGTGTACGTGACGTCTGTTGCGTCGATATGTGTTTCCCTCAGACCGTACGAGGTAGGATCTTGGCGATACATGATGCTCTACTACTACAGCAGGTTTCCATTCCTTAGTGCCTGGGAGTGGAGCCATGCGAACCTGATCCCCAGGGTGAAGAGCAGAGTGTTCTGAAGTGCTTGGTTTGCCGTGGTAGAATTTCTGCTTGGCCTTTTCAATCCTCATGCGCTGTTTGATGTCTTGGTTGTTGTATGCAGAGGCAAGGAGACTTCTATATGATTGGAAGTTTGTTCCTTGGTCGCCGTCCCATCAAGAGCTGCACAGGGGAAAGGTTGATGCCATCCAAGGGTGTGGTTCTATAGTCCAACAAGACTAAGTGTTTGTCTTCGTTCTTCCTCCACAGTCGTTTGACTGTTTGGATAGCTCGTTCAGCTTCCCCGTTGGAGCTCTGGAAGTGAGGGCTAGATGTCTTATGGCTGATCCCGTTGCTTTTGCAGAAGTTTGAGAACTGACAGCTGGTGAACTGAGTCTCACAGTCACTTCTAAGGTGGAAGGAATCCCATGACGACCAAACTGGCTTTTCAGTTTCTCAATGACTGACTCAGAGCTCATACTCTTGAGCTCATCCACTTCAATGAACTTTGAGAGGTAGTCCACCGTCAGAAGGTAGTTTCTGCTTGCAAATCAAATATGTCAGTTCCAACTTCGGCGTATGGGAGGTCTGGAACAGGTGTAGGCAAGAGTGGTTCAGCAGACGGCTTCCTTTTGTAATCTGCACACTTACTGCAGTTCTTGATTTTGTCTTCAATTTCTGAGTTCATTGAAGGCCAGTACATCACTTCACGTGCTCGCTGTTTGCATTTTATGATACCCAAATGGGACTCATGAATGAGACTCAGCATCCGCTTTCTGAGACTGGGTGGTATGACGATTCTGGACCCTTTGAAGATGATGCTGTCAGAGACGGCCAGCTCGTCTCTAGAGTCCCAAAACTGTCGCATCTCAATAGGTACATCATTTCTTTTGTCTGGCCAGCCACTCAGAACCAGAGTTTGCAACTGTCCAAGTTCTTGTGAGCATTCCTGAAGTTTTCCGTACATTTCTTTTGTAATTGGAGCGTATGTGTTCTCTGTCTCTATATGTGCTATTTCAGCAGGTTCTCCAGGAAGGTACGCGCGTGAGAGAGTGTCCGGAAGCAGCATCTGGCTGCCTCTTCGGTACTTCACATGTAGATTGTACCATTGTAGATGAAGTAGTATGTGTTGCAGTCGCATTGGTGCTGACAGAAGTGGCTTGGAGAAAATCTGTTCCAGTGGTTTGTGATCGTTGTAGACAGTGACCTCTTTCCCAAAGATGTAGCAATGGAACTTCTTGCAGGCATGGACGATGGACAACATTTCCTTTTCTATCTTGGCATTGCGTTTTTCTGCTTCAGTCATGGATCGTGAGCTGTATGCTACAGGTCTTCCATCCTGGATGAGAACTGCTCCAAGTCCATGCTGACTGGCATCACAGTGGATTTCAACTGGTGCTTTGACGTCATTGTACCTCAGAACTGGATGATAACAACAGAGATTTTTCAGTTTTGTGAAGGTTTCTTCATGACTCTGTTGCCAGTCAAACAGAGTATCTTCTTTCAGAAGATCATGCAGAGGAGCACTTTCCTCACTCAGGTTAGGTATGAACTTGCCAAGGTACGTGACAAAACCCAGGTAACGTCGGACATCTTCTTTGTTTTGGGGAGTTGGCATCTCTTGAACAGCTTTCACTTTGGCCGGGTCAGGCTTCAGTCCTTCGGTTGTGAGAAGATGGCCAACGTATGGCACACTGGACTGTCTGATGTGTAGCTTTTCAGGGTTTAATTTCAGGTTGTAGCTTGTAGCTCTCTCCACCACTTTTTTCAGTCTCTGGTCGTGGTGCTCAGTGTCACAACCTGTGACCAGAATGTCATCCATAGTTGCGTATGCTCCTTTGATGCCCTCAAACATTTGATCTATGATCCTTTGAAACACCTCTGGAGCACAGGAGATGCCAAATGGAAGACGCAGCCAGCGACACCTTCCAATCGGTGTTGTTGAAAGTGGTCAGGAACGATGATGCCTCGTCTAACTTTATCTGTAGGAATCCACTTTTTGCATCTAGTTTTGAAAACACCTTCGCATCAGGAATGTCTGCTATGATCTCTTCGACTGTGCGCATTGGATAGTGCTCACGTTGAATAGCAGCGTTCAAGTCTTTGGGATCAGTACAAATCCGAACTTTGTCATTTCAGACAGAGACAGTCATCGAACTGACCCATTCAGTGGGCTCTTCAGCTTTGACGATGTGTCCATCTGTTTCCATTTCATGGAGCTTCTCAATGATCTTTTCACGTAGAGCTTCAGGCTGGCGACGTGCTGGGTGGACAACTCCTTTAGCACCTGGTTTCAGCTCGATGCTGTATTCTCCTGGCAGAGTTCCAGTTGTGCGTCCCAGCTCAGGAAACTCATCAAAGCTAGAGGTTGTCTGACCGTGTAGTGTTAGTTGTAGGCTCCACTGTTGACAGGCGAGCTATAAGACCAAGATTTTCAGCAGTTATACCAGAAACCACGTTTTCCTTATCGATGTTGAGAATTTCATAAACGAGTTTTGATGAATTTTTCATTCTGAGCAATGGGAAGATCTGCTGTGCCAATAGGTTTGATACTGTGGTTGGAGTAGGTGCGTAGAATTTTATCAGAGGAGCGGATCTCACTGCAGTGAGATATCTTCTGGTAATCTCGGACTGTGAGAGTATTGCACCTTGCTCCAGTGTCAATCATGAACTTGATGTTTTTTCCTGGATTGACACAGTCTGGTCCCATTTGTCAGTCTTTCACGTCGTTGGGCTTTTTGCTGTGAGTCATTAAGACTTCCGATTCTGAGTCTGAGTCTGTCACTATCATCATCAGGTGCCCTGCCGCATGGCGTTGGCAATCATGGACTTCCATCTGTCTCTATCTCTCGTTGCTCCTAGCATCTCCCCCACCCTCCTCGTCCCCATCCACTCTTGCAGACTTGCAGTCCGTCCAACATTTTCTCTCTGGGTCTACCTGGTGCTCTCTTTCCCCCCAGCTTTCCCGTTGTGACCAGGTGGGCTCCAAGTCCCCCTTCCTCATAAAATGGCCTATAAATGTTGCCTGTCTTTTCCTAATCTTCTTTATGAGTGATCTACTTGTGTCCGCCCCTATCAAGACTGTCTCGTTTGTTTTCTTTGCTGTCCATAAAACTCTCAACATTCTTCTTAGAAACCACATCTCGGCTGCCTCAATCTTGTTCTGGCTTTGCTTGTTGACTGTCCACGCCTTACATCCGTACAACAGTATTGGTTCTATATAACATTCAAGAACTTTCTTCCTGATGTTAATTGATATGCATTTGTTGGTAAGAATGCTTGTCATCGTCTGTCACTATAGTGTGCACATTCTGGCGTCTTCTGCATACTTTCTTCCAGTGGTTGGGCTTTCTGCAATGTGCACATGTAGTTCCCACAGCTTGGCAGTTCCCTCTTGTTTGTGGGTGTTTCGAATCTCCACCACAACGAAAACAGACATTTGTGTACTCTTTTCGTGTAGGCCTATTTTGTTGTTTTGATTGTGTCTTTCTGATTACATCGACAACAGTTTTGTTTCTTCATCAGTAATACAAGGTTCTTGTTTTGTCGTGTTGGCGTGCTGTTTCTTGCGCCTGACAATGTGCACATTTACTTCTGATTCATCACGAACAAAGCGAAGTTGTCTCTGTGATAGCTCGAATTGCTGACGTATTTTCATAGCTTGTGCAAAAGTGAGAGCTTCTCCTTTCTCAAGAAGCTTCCCCTGCAGTTTTATACCATACACTCCATCTATGATGCAGTCTGTCATAATGTCATCATTGTCTGTGTAGTCACAATCCATCATGATCAGTTTCAGATCCTTTACAAAGTTGTCAAAGGACTCTCCCTGGTCCTGTTTTTTTGTTTCAGTTTGTGTCTTGCCACACGTTTGTTCTCTCTGGGACGGACGTAGATTTCAAACTTAGCTAGAACTGCATCAGGTGTTTCTTTTTCACCATCAGTCCACTGTAGAGTACGGTAGATTTGTCTACCTTGAGCACCGATCCAAGTTCCTATCCATCCAGCTTTTTGTTTGTCTGTTAGTGTTGCAAGAGGTCCGTCAAACACAAATCCAACGTGGTCTTTGAAACGAGTGAATTCTTGGAATAGATCTGTTGCATCCCAGTCAATAGAGGGATGTTCAAAGTTGATGCTTGCCATAGTTCACTCCTTCACTTATTATCTAGCAAGTGAGCGAGGTAAAGACTTCTGACACCATGCAACGTGTTGATCGTGTGTCCGTCGGGAGACTGATCCGTTGTTGTTATGTTGCTAGGCGATCTGCTTGTATGTCTCTTAGGCAGAAGAGTTACTTCCTTCTGGGCGCTTCCTGCCTACACGTACGTCTTCGGAACAATTCAACGATTTACACCTTTGACTAATCTTTGAAACATATGCACCCAGAACCAGCTGAGAAAATTCTTGCTAACACATTTTGGTTACAGACAGACAGGCAGACACACAGACAGACAGACACCCCTCCTGTGTAGTATGAAATCATTTCCTTTTGAAAAGAAATCTATCGTAAATATCAGACAACAAGGCAACAGAACAGGAAAGGGGGTGGGGTGGGAATGATTTGAGAAAAGCAATGTTCAAGATGAGTATCGAACTAAGATCTTCTCGCATTCTGTTTGTTGTTGTGCTGTGCTGTGCTGTGCTGTGCTGTGCTGTGCTGTGCTGTGCTGTCTTGCTGTTTTGTGATGTGCTGTGCTGTGCTGTGTTGTGTTGTGCTGTGCTGTGTTGTGTTGCGCTGTGCTGTGCTGTGCTGTGTTGTGCTGTGCTATGCTGTGCTGTGTTGTGCTGTGCTGTGCTGTGCTGTACTGTGCTGTGTTGTGCTGTGCTGTGCTGTGCTGTGCTGTGCTGTGTTGTGCTGTGCTGTGCTGTGTTGTGTTGGGTTAAGTTGGGTTGAATTGTCTGGCATTTTGTTGAAAGAAAGAAAAAAGAAGGAAAGAAAAGAAAGAAAAAAAGAAGGAAAAAAGAAAAAAGAAAAAAGAAAAGGAAAGAAAAAGAAAGAAAAAGAAAGAAGAAGAAAGAAAGAAAAAAGAAGGAAAGAAAAGAAAGAAAAAAGAAGGAAAGAAAAGAAAGAAAAAAGAAGGAAAGAAAAGAAAGAAAAAAAGAAGGAAAGAAAAGAAAGAAAAAAGAAGGA
>JAPXFY010000017.1:19253029-19325529 GCA_030674185.1 Monoplex corrugatus | reverse complement strand
TGTGTGTGTGTGAGTGAGTGTGTACGTGTGTGAATGTGTATTTGAGTGAGTGAGTGAGTGTGAGTGTGTGTGTGTGTGTGAGTGAGTGAGTGAGTGAGTGTGTGTGTGTGTGTGCGTGTGTGTGTGTGTGTGTGTGTGTGTGTGTGTGTGTGTGTGTGTGTGTGTGTGTGTGTGTGTGTGTGTGTGTGTGTGTGTGTGTGTAAATCTAACAGAGACCTTTTTTTTTTTTTCTAACAGAGAATTTAGGAACCAGACACTTAGACTTTCAAAACACAAGTGATGGATAGATAAAGGTTTAAATTGTTTTTATTTCCAGTTAACTAAAAACGTTTTTTTTTTTATGTATTTGTTTCCTATGGGTTACGTCTCAATTTCTACATCAAGCAAGCTTACTGTCTGGGACAAGTTAGGATCTGAATTTTGATCATCTATAAACGTAGCAGAGAATTAAAAAAAATCCATCTTCGGGGAGAGGAACATTCTTTCCTAAGAAATATAACACTGCCAGCGTTTTTTGCCTGCAAGTCACCCTAGTGGGAGTGTTATTTTCAGAGTGGCAGTGTACATTTCCGAGGAAAAAAAACACCCCCAGAAGAGGGTAAATGTGTGTGTGTGTGTGTGTGTGTGTGTGTGTGTGTGTGTGTGTGTGTGTGTGTGTGTGTGTGTGTGTGTGTGTGCTGTGTGTGTGTGTGTGTGTGTGTGTAAGTGTGTGTGTGTAAATGTGTGTGTGAGTGTGTGCATGCGCACGTGAGTACTTACATGTGTGTACTAACGCGAGTGCGTGCGTGCGTGCGTGCGTGCGTGTGTGTGTGTGTGTGTGTGTGTGTGTGTGTGTGTGTGTGTGTGTGTGTGTGTGTGTGTGTGTGTGTGTGTGTGTGTGTGTGTGCTCACTCGTGTACCTATGTATGAAAGTGTATTTAGACTACAAATACTGCTATAACCATTAGCGTAGACTACAAATACTCCTATAACCAGTAGTGTAGACTACAAATACTCCTATAACCAGTAGTGTAGACTACAAATACTCCTATAACCAGTAGTGTAGACTACAAATACTCCTATAACCAGTAGTGTAGACTATAAATACTTTATAACAGAAGAATACAAATACTCCTATAACCAGTAGTGTAGACAAATACTTCTATAACCAGTAGTGTAGACTACGAATACTTCTATAACCAGTAGTGTAGACTACAAATACTCCTATAACCAGTAGTGTAGACTACAAATACTACTATAACCAGTAGTGTAGACTACAAATACTCCTATAACCAGTAGTGTAGACTACAAATACTCCTATAACCAGTAGTGTAGACTACAAATACTCCTATAACCAGTAGTGTAGACTATAAATACTCCTATAACCAGTAGTGTAGACTACAAATACTCCTATAACCAGTAGCGTACACTACAAATACTACTATAACCAGTAATGTAGACTACAAATACTCCTATAACCAGTAATGTACACTACAAATACTCCTATAACCAGTAGTGTAGACTACAAATACTCCTATAACCAGTTGTGTAGACTACAAAGTCCTATAACCAGTAATGTAGACTACAATTACTCCTATAACCAGTAGCGTAGACTACAAATACTGCTATAACAGAAGACTACAAATACTCCTATAACTAGTTAGTGTAGACTACAAATACTCTATAACCAGTAGTGTAGACTACAAATACTCCTATAACCAGTAATGTAGACTACAAATACTCCTATATAACCAGTAATGTAGACTACAAATTACTCCTATAACCAGTAATGTAGACTACAAATACTACTATAACCAGTAATGTAGACTACAAATACTGCTTATAACCAGTAATGTAGACTACAAATACTGCTATAACCAGTAATGTAGACTACAAATACTCCTATAACCAGTAGTGTAGACTACAAATACTCCTATAACCAGTAATGTAGACTAATAATACTCCTATAACCAGTAATGTAGACTAACAAATACTCCTATAACCAGTAGTGTAGACTACAAATACTCCTATAACCAGTAATGTAGACTACAAATACTGCTATAACCAGTAATGTAGACTACAAATACTCCTATAACCAGTAGTGTAGACTACAAATACTGCTATAACCAGTAATGTAGACTACAAATACTCCTATAACCAGCAATGTAGACTACAAATACTCCTATAACCAGTAGACTACAAATACTTCTATAACCAGTAGTGTAGACTACAAATACTCCTATAACCAGTAATGTAGACTACAAATACTCCTATAACCAGTAATGTAGACTATAAATACTTTATAAGAGAAGAATACAAATACTCCTATAACCAGTATGTAGACTACAAATACTCCTATAACCAGTAATGTAGACTACAAATACTTTATAACAGAAGATTACAAATACTCCTATAACCAGTCATGTAGACTACAAATACTCCTATAACCAGTAATGTAGACTACAAATACTCCTATAACCAGTAATGTAGACTACAAATACTTTATAACAGAAGACTACAAATACTCCTATAACCAGTAGTGTCGACTACAAATACTTTATAACAGTAGACTACAAATACTCGTATATCCAATAGCGTAGATTACAAATACTCCTATAACCAGTAGTGTAGACAAATACTTCTATAACCAGTAGTGTAGACTACGAATACTCCTATAACCAGTAGTGTAGACTATAAATACTCCTATAACCAGTACTGTAGACTACAAATACTACTATAACCAATAGTGTAGACTACAAATAGTCCTATAACTAGTAGTGTAAACTACAAATACTACTATAACCAGTAGTGTAGACTACAAATACTGCTATAACCAGTAGTGTAGACTACAAATACTGCTATAACCAGTAGTGTAGACTACAAATACTCCTATAACCAGTAATGTAGACTACAAATACTGCTATAACCAGTAGTGTCGACTACAAATACTGCTATAACCAGTAGTGTAGACTACAAATACTCCTATAACCAGTAGTGTAGACTACAAATAGTCCTATAACCAGTAATGTAGACTACAATTACTCCTATAACCAGTAGTGTAATCTACAAATACTGCTATAACCAGTAGTGTAGACTAATAATACTCCTATAACCAGTAGTGTAGACTACAAATACTGCTATAACCAGTAATGTAGACTACAAATACTCCTATAACCAGTAGCGTAGACTACAATATCTATACGTAGTGTAGACTACAATACTCTATAACCAGTAGTGTAGACTACAAATACTACTATAACCAGTATGTAGACTACAAATACTCCTATAACCAGTAATGTAGACTACAAATACTCCTATAACCAGTAATGTAGACTACAAATACTCCTATAACCAGTAATGTAACTACAAATACTGCCTATAACCAGTAATGTAGACTACAAATACTCCTATAACCAGTAATGTAGACTACAAATACTCCTATAACCAGTAATGTAGACTACAAATATTCCTATAACCAGTAATGTAAACTACAAATACTCCTATAACCAGTAGTGTAGACTACAAATACTCCTATAACCAGTAGTTTAGACTACAAATACTACTATAACCAGTAGTGTAGACTACAAATACTACTATAACCAGTAGTGTAGACTACAAATACTACTATAACCAGTAATGTAGACTACAAATACTCCTATAACCAGTAGTGTAGACTACAAATACTCCTATAACCAGTAGTGTAGACTACAAATACTACTATAACCAGTAGTGTAGACTACAAATACTACTATAACCAGTAGTGTAGACTACAAGTACTCCTATAACCAGTAGTGTAGACTACAAATACTACTATAACCAGTAGTGTAGACTACAAATACTGCTATAACCAGTAATGTAGACTACAAATACTGCTATAACCAGTAGTGTAGACTACAAATACTGCTATAACCAGTAGTGTAGACTACAAATACTCCTATAACCAGTAGTGTAGACTACAAATACTGCTATAACCAGTAGTGTAGACTACAAATACTCCTATAACCAGTAGTGTAGACTACAAATACTGCTATAACCAGTAATGTAGACTACAAATACTTCTATAAAAAGTAGCATAGACTACACATACTCCTATAACCAATAGACAACGGAAAGTGTTATCTATATGCCTAGGATACCTGCATGTCTCATCATAAGCCATTATCTTTTGAATTCTGCAATTTAACCCTCAACAATTTCTTGCAGACAAACAAATGGGCAGACTCCATTATAACATTAATCTGCGCTTCCAATCCCACAGAATTCAAAAGAAGTAGCAAGGAACTGGGCACAGCAGGACAGCACAGGGTCCTCTCAGGAGAAGCCTCCCCATCAAGCAAGTATTAAACCCTAAACAGTGTTTATAGCAAGGAGGGTGGGCTGCATCCAGGTTATGACCGAATGCCGTTCTGATGTTGCCACTCTTTTTTCCACCACCTGGGTCCAAATCCAATTCTCCAAGGTGATCGGACGCCTCAGCACCAAGTCACCTTTGCCATGGATGTCTTAACCACTTAGCTATCAGACATTTGCTATACAGAGGGAAAGTTTCATCATCACCATCATCAGGTGCCTTGCCGCATGGCGTTGGCGATCATGGACTTCCATCTATCTCTATCTCTTGTTGCCCCAAGCATCTCCTCCACCCTCCTCATCTTCAGCCACTCCCCAAGTCCGTCTGCATTTCCTCCCTGGGTCTACCTGGTGCTCTCTTTCCCTCCAGCTTGCCCGTTGTGACCAGGTGCTCCAAATCCCCCTTCCTCATAAAATGGCCTATAAATGTTGCCTGTCTTTTCCTAATCTTCCTTATGAGTGATCTACTTGTGTCTGCCTCCATCAAGACTGTCTCGTTTGTTTTCTTTGCTGTCCATGGACAGCAAAGGGAAAGTTTGGGCCTTATAAAATTCACTTTTGTTCCTTCTTGATCAGACCCAGCTAGAACTCTTTTCAGCTGCTTCTGCAACCGTCTTTAGGACTCTGGTAATCCCAGAAATTGAGTCATAGGCGGATGTGCCTAGCAACCCCCATTACTCCAGTCTCTGTGGTGAGGATTTTGGCTTGGAAGTCAGAATCCCTCAAAAAAATTGCTAGCTAGTCAAGTTGCTGGCTTGGCTGAGAAAGAAAAAGAGAGAGAGAGAAAGAGCAAGAGAGAGACAGACAGACAGGCAGGCAGGCAGGCAGAGACAGAGAGACAGACAGAAAGAGAGAAAGAGACAGACAGATAGACGGAGACAGAGATCCACTAAAATACACTGAAGCCAAATGCATGGAGAAATGGAATAGTGGTTGAAGTTTGTTGGGTTTCTTTTCAAAAATATTAGAACTATCACAAAAGTACAAGGGTAAAATAAAATGAACATTAAACCAAAGCCTTATTCCCATGTGTTAGAAACAACAGAATCAACATATATACAAAAACAAACAAAAAACAGAGAAGATGTAATTACACAAAACAAACAAAAAACAGAGAAGATGTAATTACACAAAACAAACAAAAAAACAGAGAAGATGTAATTACACAAAACAAACAAAAAACAGAGAAGATGTAATTACACAAAAACAAACAAAAAACAGAGAAGATGTAATTACACAAAAACAAACAAAAAACAGAGAAGATGTAATTACACAAAACAAACAAAAAAACAGAGAAGATGTAATTACACAAAAACAAACAAAAAACAGAGAAGATGTAATTACACAAAAACAAACAAAAAACAGAGAAGATGTAATTACACAAAAACAAACAAAAAACAGAGAAGATGTAATTACACAAAAACAAACAAAAAACAGAGAAGATGTAATTACACAAAAACAAACAAAAAACAGAGAAGATGTAATTACACAAAAACAAACAAAAAACAAGAGAAGATGTAATTACACAAAAACAAACAAAACACAGAGAAGATGTAATTACACAAAAACAAACAAAAAACAGAGAAGATGTAATTACACAAAAACAAACAAAACACAGAGAAGATGTAATTACACAAAAACAAACAAAAAACAGAGAAGATGTAATTACACAAAAACAAACAAAACACAGAGAAGATGTAATTACACAAAAACAAACAAAAAACAGAGAAGATGTAATTACACAAAAACAAACAAAACACAGAGAAGATGTAATTACACAAAAACAAACAAAACACAGAGAAGATGTAATTACACAAAAACAAACAAAAAACAGAGAAGATGTAATTACACAAAAACAAACAAAACACAGAGAAGATGTAATTACACAAAAACAAACAAAACACAGAGAAGATGTAATTACACAAAAACAAACAAAACACAGAGAAGATGTAATTACACAAAACAAACAAAAAACAGAGAAGATGTAATTACACAAAAACAAACAAAAAACAGAGAAGATGTAATTACACAAAACAAACAAAAAACAGAGAAGATGTAATTACACAAAACAAACAAAAAACAGAGAAGATGTAATTACACAAAACAAACAAAAAACAGAGAAGATGTAATTACACAAAACAAACAAAAAAACAGAGAAGATGTAATTACACAAAACAAACAAAAAACAGAGAAGATGTAATTACACAAAACAAACAAAAAACAGAGAAGATGTAATTACACAAAAACAAACAAAAAACAGAGAAGATGTAATTACACAAAACAAACAAAAAACAGAGAAGATGTAATTACACAAAACAAACAAAAAACAGAGAAGATGTAATTACACAAAACAAACAAAAAACAGAGAAGATGTAATTACACAAAAACAAACAAAAAACAGAGAAGATGTAATTACACAAAACAAACAAAAAACAGAGAAGATGTAATTACACAAAACAAACAAAAAACAGAGAAGATGTAATTACACAAAACAAACAAAAAACAGAGAAGATGTAATTACACAAAACAAACAAAAAACAGAGAAGATGTAATTACACAAAACAAACAAAAAACAGAGAAGATGTAATTACACAAAACAAACAAAAAAACAGAGAAGATGTAATTACACAAAAACAAACAAAAAACAGAGAAGATGTAATTACACAAAACAAACAAAAAACAAAGAGGTGTAGTTATAGTCACAAGAATAAAGATGTTATGACACATTACGCTTCACTAAAACAAAGGCCCAGACCTTATACAGCCATCATACATGTAGCACACACACACACACACACACACACACACACACACACACACACACACACACACACACACACACACACACACAACACACAAATAACAAAAGCAGATTTAGGGTTGACTCAGGCTGATTTATACCATAATGTTAAGACACTGCAACAGTGCAAGATAGTGAACATACCAACAATCATCAACAATATAAATAACAGCTGGTGCTCTTTGTCAAAAGCACAATTCAGAGTTGATTTAACTTGAAACAAATTAACATTCTCTTTACGGCAATGAACAGATATAATCATCAAACTGAAATTCACAAACAAGAGCTGGGGAGGGGGCGTCCAAGATCCCCTGTCAAACTGGCCCCAAATTTCACTGGTCACACCATTTTAAGTAGTTTTCAGGAAGGTGGTTATTTCAATATTAAAGCCAATTTCTCTTTTTTTCTTCTTCTTCTTTTAACAGCGAAACATCCTTCATATGTATATATACCAGTAACAGTGACAACGTATTTAGTGCAACAGATCGCTAATTCACAAGTTGTAGGTTCCAAACCCCCACCAGTCCAAAAATCTGAGCAGAGAGGGATTTTTCTACCGCCTCCATTAAATTTTAAGTGGTGGTCTAGGTACTAGGTGCTAATATTTTGGGTGAGATGATAAACCAAGGTCCTGTGTGTAGCCACACTCAAAGTATGTTAAAGATCTTATGGCGACAAAGGAGTTGTTCCTGGTAAAATGTTGTAGATAAAAATCCACTATCATGGGTAAATAGAAATACACATATAGAAAAAAAGGGTGAAGCTACATTGCAGCGATCAGTGATACTCTCCCTATGCATATGGAGAGCAGCTCAAATTGCTCATAGTAAATCCATTTTGACAAAAAAAAAGAAGAAATAATACAGAACTGGATCAAAAAGGATACAATCACAAATATGGTATCTGTATCACATCTCTCTTACGAGCTGGACGATTTTTCTTGGCAAAGTACATTTCAACTGCTTCACAATATGGTGAAAACATCCATCAGTAACATGCAGATCATTTGCAAAGAAAACAATTGCATGACATGGCTGTGTTGTCAACTGCACTACAAAGCAGACATCAACAAAACACTCATCTAAATCACTAGAATCAATCTAAGTTTTATCAATATCTTCAATCAACAATACATCATTTGTAACTTTCGTTCTTTTTTGGTTCACCATTATTTCATTTCTTTCAAACATTCCTGATTCAATAGCCACTTGACTCCCCAAATCTAACAACAGAACACCCTAAACGCTGGTACATAGGCTGAGGGAAGGCAGTCAACCTGTTAAATTCATGACTTCAGAAGTTATCTGCCTTCATACAATTTCACGATCAAGTTAATGTTTGTTCCTTGTTTCCTTGCTTTTTCTCTTGGAAAAACCTACTCAAATGAAAAACACTTATAAAGTCCATAGATTGATAGGACCTCCAACTTCAATCAGCAGAAACAAAACGGCAACAACAGGGGGTTTGTGGCTGACATGTTGAGATCATAGATGTATTCATTCACATCAGAAAATGAACATGCTGGGCCATAATTTGAACCATACAGTCCCAAAGTTCTGGGTACAATTCAATCCATACTTTCATCTCCCCTCTCCCCATTAAACGTCTGATATAACCGTCTTGATCAGTCTGCGGAGGGTTGTTTCTCATGGCATAATTTGAACTACACAGTCCCAAAACTCTACTAAACAGTCTCAAAATTGAACTCAAAACTGAACTATACAGTCCCAAAGTTCAGGGTCAAGTTCAATCCATGCTCTCATCTCCCTGCCGCCCCCTTCCCCTATGAAGGCCTGACATAGTTGTCTCCATTTGTATGTGGTGGGTTCTTCCTTATAACAAAAATCATTTTCTGATCTATCAAAATAAAACAGAATTCTATTTAAAAAACACACCTCTGTAAACTGAGGCAGGCAAATGATGAAATCAATACCCTTTTAGGTATTCAAAATTAGATAAAAGTACAAAAAAGATCAACCAGTTTAACTATGAAATATTCAAGATGACCACAAGCAACTAGCCATGAATGGCCATTGGTGTTCAAACTGGCCACGTGTCTGGAACATTTCCATATCATATACTGACATCTCTATTTTTTGCACACTCGCAAATTGTGTTTGAAAATCATATCAAAAGTACATATATCAAAATAGTGCACAGTTTATAAATAACACCTGACACAGCCACACTTCCTGCATCACACTAAAATAATCTGAACACTCAAGCTAATGACTAGGATGATCTAAAATGCAAGACAGAATGTTCTCTGACACAAAACCTCCTGATTATAAAAAGGCCTGAGATATACAGATTATGTAAGTAGTCCAAAGCCATGCAGCACATAATGATACAAATACCTTATTTGATGAATAGAAGATACTTCTATAAGAGTCCATCTGAACCGTCTCATCTGTGGGTTCAACCTGTTCATGTGGTCTTCCATGGGCGAATGGTTTACTGTGTGGCTAGCTACATCCACTTCAACTGGCTGCCTTTGATTCTAGTAAATGTTACACTCTCTTCCGCCCGTCTTACGGATGAATATGCATGTTGGTGCTTGGCACTTAGTGTGGGTCTTCATGTGGGATTGAAGACCAATCCTGGAGGCACCTATTCTTCAACAGGCACCGCATAAGAAGAAGTCTTGTTGCTTTGGTTCTGCTTCCACTGACCCCTTTTCAGTTGAATAGCAACTGTTCTGCAGTGTTCAATTGTGACTGTGCCTTGCACACACCACTGTCATCAGCCTGGTCTGTAGTGGACAATATCTTCCTAGTTGGCGTTCTTGATGCCACCGCTGATAATTATATTCATATCCCTTCAGTGTTCTTCCCAGGTAACATAGTCCCTGCATCAGTTCTTTATGCAAGAGCATCTTTCCGATGTAGCCATTCTAAATACAGAATGCCCTGCCCAATGAAGCTGCCGGCATTTGATGAGTAGACACTTGATGCTCGACACGCAACTCCTTCAAAACACAGGCTGGACACTAAACTTTGCCACATGAGGTTTCAGATCATGCGCAGACATCTTTGGTGGAACTGTTTCAGCTGCTGAATGTGCTGTTGGTAAGTGGCCCATGTCTCACTGTAATACAACCAGAGATCACGCTAGATTTTTTCCCAGCCGGTACTAGCTACGGCAATTATAACATGTCAAAAATGCAACCGGTACAGACAAAAAAAAAATCATTAGGCTTGTTCTATCAATTTTAATTGCCCTTCCTATAACCATTGATGGCTGTCTATTCAATGTACTGACAGATGCCACATGCTGCCTGCTTTCCGCATGATCTTTCAATGCTGAATATTGAAAATTTCTTGAACCTTTGGTAAATTTATTTGTTTGTTTTGTTTCTAGACAAATTTCGCAATACATTGAGTAGTCTTCATCTGTTGTTAGCCATGAAAAATCCCTCTTCCATTCCTCACGAAACTTCAATTCCCTTTTGACTTTTTTGGTCTTTGTTTTAGATGTCATAGATCTAGCATTGTCATCTTTGCAGGAAACAGATTGTGCTGCACTTGTAGAAGGCTGATCATCACTCAGTGCCATGTCACTTTCATTGTCAGTCGGTCTAGTTGCGACATCTTCCGACTGCACTCTCTCTGACCCAGTCTCCGTTTCATTACATTGAGATTGTAGATCATCATCACTTTT
Source organism: Monoplex corrugatus (assembly GCA_030674185.1). NCBI lineage: Eukaryota > Metazoa > Mollusca > Gastropoda > Littorinimorpha > Ranellidae > Monoplex > Monoplex corrugatus. Next base: position 19,314,740 of record JAPXFY010000017.1, on the reverse strand, counting down.
ACGTTTCTGAGAAGGCCGACTAAAAAAAGAAAATAACAAGCGTTGTTTTGATTCAGCCATTTTGGAACACATAACTGACAATAGCCTACAACAGAAAAAACTCCAGCGACTTCACACGGGTCCAACCTTCATGATTGGGAGCGGAGCGAACAAAAAAGTATGCGAAGTTTGGCGCAAATAGAAGTATAGTGAGGCCGCAAGTCACGCTGGCAAAAACCGGCAACTGTCCACTGGAAATCACGTAGCCACAGAGATAAAGGGAAGGCCCTGAAAGAAAGGTTGGGCGAGACCGATCAGATGCCGTTTCAGATTACTGCGAGAGGAAAGGGGACTAGGCCTACGGGAAGGAGGGAGGCTGGGGAAAGGGGGGAGGATGGGGATGAGATGGGCACTAGCCACGCTAATAGAAAGGGAGAAGGAGGGGAACAAACTGGTAGACTACCGGAAACTGGTTGAGTGATTCATGTCACTATGCGGAACATGGGACTAGGCCGGGAGAAAAAAGGTCAATGAAGCAACCGGTACAATGAATTTTTTTTCGGTTTTGTGTAAGGACAGGTTCAATCACAGTCGGTATTCAGTGTTTTGAATCGGTAAAATACGGACTGTAGTCGGTTACTGCGGTTGCTGACAACACCATGCTTTAAATATAGCGATCTTTATGGTGAGCTGGTACAAGTCTCACTGTAATTCAACAGCACGCTTCAAATATAGCAATCTTTATGGTAAGCCGGTACAGATCTTATTGTAATTCAACAGCACGCTTCAAATATCGCAATGTTTATGGTAAGCTGGTCCAGGTCTTACTGTAATACAACAGCATGCTTTGATTATAGTGATCTTTATGGTAAGCTGGTCCAGGTCTTACTGTAATACAATAGCATGCTCTAAATATAGCAATCTTTATGGTAAGCTGGTCCAGGTCTCACTATGATACAACAGCATGCTTTAAATATAGCGATCTTTATGGTGAGCTGGTCCAGGTCTTACTGTGATACAACAGCATGCTTTAAATATAGTGATCTTTATGGTGAGCTGGTCCAGGTCTTACTGTAATACAACAGCATGCTCTCTATATAGCGATCTTTATAGTGAATCTGATGTCATGGTTTTGCCACTAACTCTTGCTGACTCGCCTGTAAGTCTGACCACCACAGGGAGTTTTTAAAGCATGAAGGTGAGTGCAATCCTCTACCCATCTTCTCGCCTATGGATGCTCTCAGTTCTACAGGAGCATTTGCTCAAGCTATTCTATACGACTTCAGTAAGTACCTTCTACCCATCAACAACAGTACAACCAGGTACCAATCCACACTTTCAAAATATTTTACCTGCTAAATACTTTCCATACATTTTCTCTTTCATTTGACAACAACAGCAACAACAATAATAATATTAATAATAATAATAACAGTAATAATAATTGTATAATACAAATAGTCCATGTCAGAGCATACTATTGCACTTTACATGGTAACAGATCAAAACAAAACAAAGAGAACAGGGGAAGGGTAGCTGGGTCCATAAATTAATTCAATATAAACATAGCCAGTTGCATACACTAATACATCATAAACATAGTCAGTTCATCAAGAATAGCAACAATCACACCATGAAATCAGAAACATGTGCTACATCACTGTGTCAATATAACAGGAATGCACAGTATTCATTCACACTACACGATGGTCCCAGGTAATCAGTGCACAGCGATTGTATGCACATATTTGTGCTACACACATTCACACAGCCAGACAATATTGGCTGCCATGTTAGCCAAGTTAAGGTTGGCCCATTGACTTGGTTGTTACAGCACCATGCTCATAACGCATGGGTTGTGGGTTCGATCCTTGGGTAGGCCACCGTTTTTCATGCGTGGGATGGTTGGTTCTTTTGACAAAGCCACGACTCCAGATCTGATAGCTCAAGCTCAGTCCCAGCCCGCAATATTTAACACTGGCCTGTTCGCTACCCATCCTAATATTTCCATCATTTTGGTGGTGTCAGCTTAGTGTTTCATAGGTCCTCTTCCCCCCCCCCCCCCCCACCCCCCACCCCAGACTTTGACAGTACATAGGGTTTTGCGCAGGCTCAGAGAGTTTGCCAATTAGTTGCTGGCAGATTTGATGTTGATGAACTACATATTATGAAATTATCTGAGTATAATGACTCCCTCTTAAACAAAGACCAAAACTCCAAAACGCCATGCTGAAAATGGTCATGGGTCATGGGGTTGACTCTCACAGAGGTCACAGGTTTCTAGTGGGTTGGGGAACTCTGAAACTGTGGACTTGAGATCTGCTATCTCAAGTCCCAGCCTGCAAAACAAAAACCAGCCTGTTTGTGGCCCATCTGATTCTTCCAATCATTCTGGTGGTATAAGCTTCATGTTTTCTTTAGTTCCTCCAACCACCCCATTTCCTTCTAATTCCAAGACCATAGGGTTTTGCACAGGCCTAAGAAGTCCACCAGATAATCACTGGCAGATCTGGGTGGAGAACATAAGGAATTGTTCAAGTTCAATGAATCCTTCTCAAAATACTTCTAACTCCACAAGAATATTGTATGTATCCCTGTACACATATCTAAATATATCATTTTGGAGGAGAAGGGAAGCATCAGTGCAGGTTAAAACCTATATCAATCAGATGTAACATTTAGAAAAAAACATTTGAGTCCAACAACTATTCAATGTCTCACACTTCAAATTCAATAAAAACGCCACAAGTTGCACAGCAACTCAATTTCTGAACTCTTCAAACAGCAACTCAATTTCTGCACTCTTCAAACTCGGTTATCACTGTCAACATCATGTTTCAAACATAATAACTGCTAAATATGTGATTTTGTGTGTGTGTGTGTGTGTGTGTGTGTGTGTGTGTGTGTGTGTGTGTGTGATATGTCATGTGTGTGTGTGTGTGTATGTGTGTGTGTGAGTGTGTGTGTGTGTGATATGTCGTGTGTGTGTGTGTGTGTTGTGTGTGTGTGTGTGTGTGTGTGTGTGTGTGTGTGTGTGTGTGTGTGTGTGTGTGTGTGTGTGTGTGTGTGTGTGTGTGTGCATGCATACACTTATCAATGAACATGACAGTATTAATAAGAATGTGTGTGTGCAAAAACTGCAAATGTCCATTTGTCATGCATTTTAATAAGAAATAAACAATTGTTTAACACAATATCGATTCAACATCCATCATCTCATTGTCAAAAAATACACTGTATCTGATTAAAAAATTGATCCAGTTAACTCATCAATATCTGGTATGTGTATTTAAAAAAAAACTGAATATTGAATATATTCTGAAATTGTCAATTTTTTGTGTCTTGATTGTACTTTCTTTTCTTTCTTTTTACTTTTCTTTTTTTCTTTTCCTTTCTTATTGCTCCAATGAATTTGTATAGTCTTTGGTTCACTGTACAGCGCACCATGCTTTTTTTTAATTTTCAAATAAAGATCACAGCATTTATTATTCAGACTTTCAAATTCGGTTATTACACATATCATACACATAATACAAATATGGTTCAACAACGCCTTTTAACAATGAGCGTGAAAGCATGCACATACATATTGTGACTTAAAAGCTACATTATTTTCAGCATGGCTGTCGTTGTCAACATTTTGTAGATATGTCTGCATTAAATAGCAAAATGTCTCTATGGTCCTCAGCATCTTACATTGATCCTTGCAAATGATCTCTTTACTCTTCGTGGAAAAAGGTGTCCCCTCATGATCTTGTCAGGAACCATAGGTACTTTCCCTTGGACTTGTTAGGAATCGGCTAGACATATTTTTTCTGGGTCTTTTCTGCAATCAGTAACTGTCATTTTAACTTCGTCCTGTCGGGAATAGAAACAATCATCGCCTCCAAGTCAAGCCGAAAATCAACACTGCTATTTCCACTTTTGTCATTCAGGAGTGAACCACAAATCAGCTTTTGAACTTGTGTGTAATCCAGAAGAATTAGTTCCCCTTCTTGGCCTTGCTGGTAAAATAGCCAAAAGTAGGCCTACTTGCATTTGCAGGAATCACCCAGTACTACCACTCTTCCATCCCCTTGGCACTTTTGGGACAACCATCAGACCTACTCATTCTTGGTTTTGTCAAGTATCAAGCGGTCCAAGTCCAGCTTGGTTGCCAACAGTCCTTGCATCTCACTACGCTTCACCACCAAGGACAGCCACACGAGGGCCGCCACCACCACCACCAACGCCAGCCGCACGGCACCCAAGAGGAAGGGGATGGGCTGGGGGTTGGAGTAGGCCAAGTCCGTGTAGCACAACCAGTATATCAGCACCGCTAGTCCCAGTGCCTGTATCTGGAATCGAACCATGCTGCGTTGCACCTGGGTCGCCCCAGACTTTATTATATCGCGTGCTGCGCGCAGGTAGACTAGGTTGTCCTCCAAGCGGTTTCGTATTTTGCGTTCAACTGTCAACAGAGTTTACAAAAATGCATATTACAAAAATCAATGCATATTTAAAAGACAAAACATAAACTGCAGTTTTCATTCACTTAAAACTCTTTTAACCTCCCCCTCCCCACTCCCATACCATATCGAACCTCTGGGCACCTCCCTACCCCCTCCAAATACATCATCACATCACTTCAATAGTATTCCCTCTACGTGGCTCCCTTGATTTTAAAACATAAGTAAACACAAGTTTCAGCCAGCCTTCTCTGTCTAATTACTCAAAACTAGCATAAGTAGAACTGTGACTGTGTTATGTAAATGGATTAATGCAATCAAGGTTCCAGCCCTGAAAGTGGTGTGTATTTTACTCACCATGGCAAGTAGAAAAAATATTTGGCAAGTACAAAATAAAACTTCACTTGCCAATGGCGAGTAGACCCACAAAATAACAGCTTAAATCTGTCCATACTGTGACTAAGCTTTCACTGTTTTGTGAGTTTTCCAATCCAGTCACCCAGCTTTACCAATTATTGATAAACAGTGACCCTGCACTTCCTGTTGTAAAGCCACATGTGTCTCTGAGATGAAGCACTCAAAAGATTCAGCTCTTGGGCCAGAAACTTCCATGGGGAAGAAAAGCAAGTCATCAGAGAGTCAAAAAAGCTTTCTTTCCTGGTGGAAGAGTTTACATGGCTTGCTTATGATGAACAGTCAAATTTGATTTGCACTAGAAATCTGTCACTCACAGTAAGTCAGACTTACAACTGTTCAGACAATTAAGAAAAAAAGAAAGAAAGAAATGAAAAAAAGTATTGGTGTTAAATAGCAATTTAAGCAAAAGGCATGTTACCAGACAGTCTGAACCAGATACATGAAGATTATGAAGACATAAAATGAACAGAATGTACCAGAGTCTGAGATTGATTTGACTGATTGACTGATTTGGTTCAGTTTTTATGTCAACACCCACCTCAAGTGATATGGACGACGGTGACAACCATCCCAGGGAAGTGGAGGAAGGGGCACCTATCTAATCCTACACTGACACCGCCAGAACAACAATGATATTAAAATGGGACAGTGAGAAGGCAGTTTTAATGTAGCCCACCCCAGGATTCGAACCCACAACCATTAGCATGTGAATCCGATGCTCAAACCAACTGAGACTGTCATATGTTTTATCTATTTAATAATTTTTTTTTGTTATCTTATATTTTCATTACAATTCTTTTTTGGTTTTCTGGTACATTCACACTATACTTCTATATTTTTTTTAATATAAAATTTGAAGAAATCCAGAGCTGTCCATGTTTTCTCTTGTATCAATCAATCAATCTATGCAAGTAAAATCTCATAACAGCATTTTGCTACATGTAGCATGGGCTTGTTTTGGTTGGTAAATTTTTTCATCAGTCTGACTGGTAAAAATTCTGAAGCACAGCCAAAGGCTAGTATGCAAAAATACCAACTTTTAGGGCTGGGTTGTGAAAGAGAGAAAGAGAGAGAGAGAGAGAGAGAGAGAGAGAGAGAGAGAGAGAGAGAGAGAGAGAGAGGAGAGAGTGCGTGCGTGCGTGCGTGCGTGCTCATGTGCATGTGTGCGCGCGCGTGTGTGCATGCATTTGAGTATGTAAATGTGGCATCATATTTTTTATGTAATATTTTCTTTACCTTACCACTGGACAGAGTCCTAAGCAGAATTCAGGTACTGAAGGGCTCCATAATCAAGATGGACTATTAGTATTATTATCATAACCAAACCCTGATTCAATCAGCAGCAGACTTGGGTTAGAAAAGCATGCATGCATGCATGCACACGCACGCACGCACACACACACAATGTACACACACACAAAATGGCTGCTGTACACACACACACACACACACACACACATGTACACAGATTCTTTCTCTCTCTTTCCCTCTCTCAACTGACTCATCAACCTGAGTAATGACAACAAACTGCCTCAATCAGATTTTTCAAATACAATATGTGTGTCTGGCATCATACATTAAATACATGCTCTCATTCCTATTTTGTGTATTTCTGTTCTTTACAAAATTTAATCACCAAGTCTAACAACCTTCAGCTTGCAGAGGAAGAAAGGTAACTACTTATTCATTAAGTTCTGATTTTACTTCCAATGATTGTTTCCCCTGCACTGAAAGGGTGTTAACCAGTTCATAGTCGCAACGAAAATGAACATGGCACTGGCCATTGTTTATATTCCTTCTGTATGCAGGCATATGCATGTATGTGTTTGAGCATGTACACGAGCATGTACATGTGTGTGAAAACACATACCTGGAGCTTTTTTGGAAATATTAAACTCTGCAGCCACTCCTTCATGATCAGAGAAAGGAAAGTCCTTCCCCGGAACTTGTCCCAAGGTCACGTAACACTTTTCTACGCTCACATCCACATCTGAAGCACAGTTAACATGATGCTTTCAATCACCCATCAACCCTGATCCAAAGGATCTAATCGGCCTCCTGGCTTGGGCTCAACAACAAAAAACTGTGATTCCCACTTAACCCTTTGAATCCCGCACCTTGCCCATCAGCATCCTGCATTGTCAACCATGACAGGAAAGCAAAAAGTTAACCCTTTCACGCCCTCACCCTATCCACCAGCTTCCTGCAGGAAGCTGGAATACAGGGCGAGGGAATGAAAAGGTTAAGTTTTTGCAGCTGGTGGATAGGGTGCGGGAGTGAAAGGGTTAATGTCTATTCCTGATAAGCCAGAAATTTGACCAAGTCAAATTGGAAATTCCCGGTAACAATGGAGCACAGCTCAGCAGGTTAAACAATGAAGCACAGAGTTTAAACATACAATTCACCTGAAACACTGCCCAATTCTTTGAACATACAGTTGGCATAAACAATGTAAATTACCTGAAACACACATTTTGTGAGCGTGTGTGTGTGCACATCACTCTTTTGCCACTCTAATGGCATTGCAATCATACCACTAACAATGTTCTTTCCAACCCATCAGTGCCAGCATTCCTGTCAGTAGTGTGAAGTGTGTGCACATCATTCTTTTGTCACTCTAACGGCATTGCAATCATACCACTAACAATGTTCTTTCCAACCCATTTATCATTCTTTTGCCACTCTAATGGCACTGCAATCGTGCCACTAACAATGTTCTTTCCAACCCAACAGTGCATGAGATGAAATATCAGCACTCAACTGACTTTATGATGTGTGCCACATGTGAATCGATTAATACCAAAAACAGTAAAAACAATAAAAAGAACAAAAATCATAAAACCAAAAAAGCTTACCTTCACGGGCACAGTACATGATGTAGTCAATGCGTTTGCCATCAGGGCAGATAGTAGCCAGGCCTTTATCATGGAACATATTCCATGGACAATCACATGTTGCCCCTACTGTATTTCTCTCGGGTATATTTTTCTGGAACCATGCAAATCAGAAACTGATTTTCAAGAGGGATTCCCTGCACTGAAGGGAATCAGTGCACAAACACAAAAGACATACCACCCATCATCCTCATCCTACCTCTGTGCTACAACTCCTCTCAAACTGCAACGTAAACTACTAAATACATTTACAGTTTGTTTTGTTTGCGTTCTTGTTTGGTTGGCCCCATTAGCTTAGTTGGTTAGACTTCAAAGAGCCACACACATAATGCAGGGGACATGGATTCAACCCTTTGGCAGGCCATATTCAATGTTCTGGGATTGTCCAGCTCTGTTGATAAAAGCTGTGGACTCAAGATCTGACGTCTCAAGTTTAATCACAACCCACAAAATAAAAACTGGTGTGTTTGTTGCCCATGTCAATGCTCCAAATCATTCTGATATCATCTTAGTCTTTCTTATGTCTCTCTCCTGACTTGCCTGCTTCCATTTCAAAACCATAGAGACCATGCCAGCGTTTAGGGTTCTGTGGCACTTCAAGGAGTCTGTCAGATTATCACTGGTAGATCTGAGTGGAGTGCATATGGAACTCATTGAGCATACTGAATCCTTGAACAAACTCAGGCTCAATTTTTATCTGTTCTCTTCTCTGTTTTTCAGTAACTTTCTTCTTTGGCATGAAACAGTTTGTTTACAGCAAATGTCCAACCCAGTATAAAATTCCCCTGCCCCTCTCTTAAAACAAGCACATACTTTCTCTCTCTGCCTTTCACCACAATCAGTGATACATCTTTCCATGCAAGCATACAACACTAACTTGTGTTTCTCAAGAGACATGAAACCACATACACAAAAATATTCCTTTCCAGACATCTAACTCTTTCACTGTTTTTGTTCTGACAAGGAGTTTTCCCATTATATGTGAGATTACTCCCCATGGAAGATCCAAAATACTTTAAAAGGTAAATCATATGTAAGCCAGCATGGGAAGACTAGTCTAAAGTGAAAGAGTCGGTTTTTTTAGTTTTCAACCAAAGTTTCAAAGTTACGCAAATAATAGACTTAATTATTTATTAAATTCTTCTGTTTAGACGCCACTGAACTTTGTAAGTGTACTTTTTCAAAAATGAGTAACATGCAAAAAAAAAAAATTTTGAAAAGAAATTGAAATAAAGATTTTCCATTTTTAGCATGCTTTCAGTTATAAGATATAAAATTTTGGGAAATTGAAGATTAGAAGCTAAAGATTCAAAATATGAAAAATTCTCAACTGATCCAAGTTTGACCTTATCCTGTTGTTATAACCATCACTTAGCCAGGTTTTCTCTTGCTGGGTCATGTATATGGTATAAAAATATCTATTTGTCCTCCATGACAGGTTTGATGGTCAAGATGACTGGCAAACCAAACGCTTGTGTCTGTTTCTGTCTAACCATTCTCTCTGTCAACTTGTGGCCCAGTCCACAAACATTAAAGGTCATATTATTGACTGGCTGATCATCCATAACACCGATGAACTTGTTACATCATCTCCACCCTAGACCAACTTCCTTCAGATCATTCCACCATGTTATCTTCATTCCATCTGTCTAAACCTGTATGCTGCAAGTGAACTGCTATCAGTTGCAACCTGAAATCCATCAGTATTAAATCCTCATGATCTGAAGTTATAAATCATCTCTCCTCTCTTCCAAATTCCCTGATCCTACTAGTCACTATAATTCAGTCTTGCACCAGCTTTTAGATAAGTATGTACCCCAAACCATCTATGTTCTGCCTGTCTGACCACTTTAAGTCAGTTGAGGTAAATCAGTCTCCCAGTTGTTTAAAGCTGAATACGTAGTCTCCCAAGGCTCTGTATATGGGCCAGTTCTCTTCAGACTTGACATCTCAACATTTGCCAAGTTATCAGTCAGCACAACATCAAATATCAATTCTATGTTGATGACTCCCAACTCTATGACAGTGCATCTCCTGAAAATCTTTCAATGCTTATTTCCAAAGCCTGTGACTGTTATGCTGATATCCTGAACTGGATGGTACAGAACAAGCTACAGTTTTGAATGGAGACAAGACTGAAGCAAGGTCATTGGCACAAAGCACACATTTTCCACCATAAAAGTTTGTTCTATCCAACTAGCAGACACCACTATCATACTTTCTGATTCAATCAAGAAAATTGGCGCTGTTCTTGATCCTCAACTTTATAAGCAGAAATCCATCCCCCAAACCTGTTTATGTACTATACTGCAAACAAACTTTGGGCGATCACATAGAGATACTGACCTTATTCTCCCATGCATCATACAAAGGTGTGTTGGTCAGAAGCATCTTGTAGCCTACATCTGAGGGCTCAAAGTTGAAGTCACCAGCAGCCACAACGACATCACACTCTGAGGAGGTCAGTCGTACAAACTGGCTCATCTCAAATGCTTGGGAGACACGGTGGGGCAGGTACTCGTCATCTCCACGATTGTACTCGGCGTGGATCTGTGAATGAATGACTTGTAATAACGTTGGCGTTATTTACTCTGTGTGTGTGTGTGTGTGTGTGTATGTGTGTGTGTGTGTTGTGTGTGTGTGTGTGTGTGTGTGTGTGTGTGTGTGTGTGTGTGTGTGTGTGTGTGTGTGTGTGGTGTGTGGTGTGTGTGGCATGTGTGTGTGCGTGTGTGTGTGCGTGTGTAAGCGTGTGTTTTGTGTGTGTATGCATAAATGTGCTTGTGTGCACGTATGCACGTGAGCTTGCACTCATGCACACATATATGTTGCATGAGAGTGTATATATGTGATTGTGTATTCACGCATGTACACGTGTGTGTGTGTGTGTGTGTGTGTGCATGTGCGTGTGTGTGTGTGTGTGCCTGTGCTGTGGTGTGTGTGTGCGTGTGTGTGTAAGCGTGTGTTTTGTGTGTGTATGCATAAATGTGCTTGTGTGCATGTATGCACGTGAGCTTGCACTCATGCACACATATATGTTGCATGACAGTGTATATATGTGATTGTGTATTCACGCATTACACGTGTGTGTGTGTGTGTGTGTGTGTGTGGTGTGTGTGTGTGTGTGGTGTGTGTGTGTGTGTGTGTGTGTGTGTGTGTGGTGTGTGTGTGCACGTGTGCGCCCATGTGTATGCATGTGCGCGCATGTGTGTGTGTGTGTGTGTGCATGTGCGCGCATGTGAGCATACATGCGAGTGTGCATGCGTGTGTGCACACCCATATGTCTGTGTTGCTTTTATGTATGAGAAAACCTTTGTTTGATAGGTGTAGTTGCAATAAAATGCTGGTAGATTGTGATTAGTAAATCATATAGTTCAACATATCCCTATGGTATGCCCGCCTTGAGTGCAAGTTGTCTACAAACAAACCAACAAATCTAGTCTACACTCTTTATCATGTAACTGCCTGAAGGACTGGCAACAAAATATGAGACTTATGTCGCAAGGTAGTAATGACTTAGGTAACAACTGTGAAGACAATAATCACACACAGAAAACATTTCCACAGAAAACAGTTTGGAGTTTGCTGTTTGCTCAAGAGGGAATTACTGCACTTAACAAAAACTTAGGCCAACGATCTTTCTCTTACCAGGCTCCCACTACGTGGAATACCCTACCAACTCCTCTCAGGCACGCAGAGTCTATTACCTCTTTCAAAACCTCACTCAAAACACATCTGTTCTCGTGCTGACTTCTCCTCTTTGTGGTGCTTCTTCTTTATGCTTATGATATTGACAACCTGCGATCGTGTATGTTGTGTGTGTGTGTGTTGTGTGTGTGCGTGCGTGCGTGCGCGGTGCGTGCGTGCGTGCGTGCGTGTGTGCGTGTGTGTGTGTGGTGTGTGTGTGTGTGTGTGTGTTGTGTGTGTGTGGTGTGTGTGTACTTGTAAAGCGCCAGAAGCAATTTTTTGGACTGTGCGCTATATAAATGCTCATTATTATTATTATTATTATTATTACGAAAGGTCTGTTGTTGTTTCATTGCGTAAGTCAGTGTGTGAACTTGAATATTCTGTGGTTTTTGATGTATCTTCTTACTTGTGTAGCTTTGATGGTGGTTGTTTTCTCATTGTATACGTAGTTGTGAACATTTTTTGTTTTGCGAAATGTAAAGCGCTGGTGAGCATGTTTGCATGGAATATGCGCTATATAAATAAACATTATTATTATTATTAATTTCACAGGTGCTCCATCCAAATCTGCCAGCAATTATCTAGCAGACTCCTTGAGCCTACACAAAACCCTCTGAGCTGGCAAGGTTTTGAAATGGGAAGGGAAGGGGACTGTACCTATACACACAAAGCTGACACCACCAGAATGATGTAAACATCACAATGCCCAGAGACTTGACCAGTTTTTATTGTTGTGGGCTGGGACTGAACTCAAGATATCTGATCTTGAGTCCATGGCTCTATCAGAAAAACCAACCAGCCTGATGTATGACAATGAAACATTACTGTTATGCTAAAACATTATTTTGTTTTGTGCTGTACTTTCTGAGTGTTGTAATTTGTAATTACACTGTGCACTGCACTGCGTTCTAGTATTTTCTGTCGTTTTCTGCTCTCTTGAGTTGACAACCTTTACCATTTTTTGTTGTCTCAAAACCGCGAAATGGAAGCTCATTTGTTCTGCAAAGCAGCTGGTTACTATTTGCATTTGTTTTCTAACAGCAAGACCAAACAAACAGGCAATGAAGCGGTGGATGCTATAGTCAGAACGTCAAACAGACAATGAGAAGAGCAGACATACAGGGAGACAGAGGGAAAGAGGAAATCATTCATAGAGTCTCCTTACATGTGTGACATACACGTTGATGTTAAAGCCTTGGAACTGTAGTTTACAGAGGCCCACTCCTTTGCCTCCAAACCAGTCACCATGTTGTATTTTGTAAGCCTGGCCATTAAGTTGGAAGCGATGAAAAAATGTTTCCAGTATTGGCAATTTGGAAAACACACAAGTTCCAGTTCCGATGGCCCCACTGTGGAGACAAAATCTACTACATCAATAGAAAGTACAAGTAGCAAAACACTTATAAAAAAGGGTGAGAATTATTTTAAGTAAAAGAAAACAAAACATGAAACCCAAGGAGGCCCTGACCATGTTATCACTCTCCTTTATGCAAATTTGTGGTTCCATTAAAACATAACATTCATGGTTAAGATATTGCAATGGCTGACAGCATCACATTTTAGTGACCAGACCAAATCAAAACTGATTAAAAATCACATTCTAGGCAATGGAAAATGAAGTGATAAAATAAAATATGTAACTAAAAAATAAATAAATATATCATAAATACTAATTAACAAAACTTAAATAGATTACAAATATACAAAATGAAATGTAAACAACATTCTTGAGATCAGTTGGTGTTGTTTTTTCAGCATCTATGTTCCAATGTGCAACTGTAACCACTGAAGCAAGGTTAAAGATCTCTGTAACAGATTCAAGCCATATTATAACCACTGAAACAAGGTTAAAGATCTCTGTAACAGATTCAAGCCATATTATAACCACTGAAGCGAGGTTAAAGATCTCTGTAACAGATTCAAGCCATATTCTAACCACTGAAGCGAGGTTAAAGATCTCTGTAACAGATTCAAGCCATATTATAACCACTGAAACAAGGTTAAAGATCTCTGTAACAGATTCAAGCCATATTATAACCACTGAAGCAAGTTAAAGATCTCTTAACAGATTCAAGCCATATTATAACCACTGAAACAAGGTTAAAGATCTTTGTAACAGATTCAAGCCATATTATAACCACTGAAACGAGGTTAAAGATCTCTGTAACAGATTCAAGCCATATTATAACCACTGAAACGAGGTTAAAGATCTCTGTAACAGATTCAAGCCATATTATAACCACTGAAACGAGGTTAAAGATCTCTGTAACAGATTCAAGCCATATTATAACCACTGAAGCGAGGTTAAAGATCTCTGTAACAGATTCAAGCCATATTATAACCACTGAAGCGAGGTTAAAGATCTCTGTAACAGATTCAAGCCATATTATAACCACTGAAGCGAGGTTAAAGATCTCTGTAACAGATTCAAGCCATATTATAACCACTGAAGCGAGGTTAAAGATCTCTGTAACAGATTCAAGCCATATTATAACCACTGAAGCGAGGTTAAAGATCTCTGTAACAGATTCAAGCCATATTATAACCACTGAAGCGAGTTAAAGATCTCTGTAACAGATTCAAGCCATATTATAACCACTGAAGCAAGGTTAAAGACCTCTGTAACAAATTCAGCCATATTAAACCTCTGAAGCAAGATAAAGATCTCTTAACAAATTTCCCAAGCCATATTATAACCACTGAAGCAAGTTTGCAAGTTCAAATGTACCTGCAAGGAAGAAGCTTCAGCCAAAGTAAATCTCTTATGACTGCAAGGTAGGCAAACATACAGTAACAAATCTTTTCAGAAGCTTTTCACCAAATGACAGAAATTTTCACTGTCATGAGATTTTTTTTTTAAATCAATGCAACAAGTAAAAACATGATGAGTGTAATGCGATACTTCCTGTCTGATTCAGGCAGGGCAATGGCAGTTATTTTCATAATGGTCAAAGGTTCTACTGCAACCTCGATTTGCCCACTGGATACCTAGACAATGCTGGAAACGTGGCATCAATCACAAGAAGTAGACCTGTTTGTTTGCTTTTTTTCCCAGGAAAATTTCTATTTGTCTAAGGCTTGCATATAAGACGTCAATACCATTGCAAGACTTGTGTATGCACAATCCATTACATTTCTTCCTCAGTATTTGACTCATGAACAGTGCCAGGTTCCCAAGACATTTTAATATATCTAAATGCATCAGAACACAACACAATTACCCTTCACATTCACTATGTTTGTGAGGTTTTATATTCTTTTTTTTTTAAGTTCATATGCCCTTTAAAGTTTAATTGAAATGTCAGTATTTTTCATCTGCACTCCTGTTCTAAGCCCTCTCAGGAATCAGAAAGTTGACTGACGGAACAAGATTCAAGGCCAACTACAGTGAAGTCACTGTAACTCATGCACCACTGTCACAATGCAGCAGCGATAAAAATCATGTTTACTAGCACATGTCTACGATGCCCAGTTATTTTCCCCCTAGCGCGTCAGAAAAAGAGTGACTGCAAGTGAGCAGAGAAACTAGTATTAAAGACATGCATGTTCACAGTAAACCTAACACTATACACACAACACATATGAGTATATCATTGTTTTGTAATGTAATCGACATTTATTTGTGTTCTCTAGTTTGGGATTTATTTTACATCTGTTTTGTGCCCTGTTGAAGACCCAAAGGTCGAATCTGTAGGTATTTCCTAATGTCTGAATTGGGAAACAGTGTTCGTCCAAAGGTACATACAAACACTTCTTTTCTCCTATGCATGTACATTTCTTATGAAACCTTTAAGCTTCTGAAACAAGAACCAAACAACCCTCTTGAAAGATACTCTGCAATGTAACAAAATAAAAACACATACCGTGAGAAGTAGTGTGAGTGTGGCAATGCTCCCAATCAACTACACAAAGTTCGAATCCGCTTGGACCAAACTGAAGTAACAAAAAGGAACACTGTAACATTTTTTCTGGTCATTAGCACATCTGAAATGAGTGACCTATCTTCCTTGTCTGTAGCCTGACTGTGATACATGACCAAAGCACAAGAATTTGTACCCATCTGTTCATAAATTAAAACTATTAGCGTCCAGAAGTCTTTATAAAATTTTCCCAGAGTGACCAACAGAGTAAATTAGCATCTGAAGATGCCCTGCAACACACAAGAAGCTTGTAACAACCCAATGCAACAGCTAGTGAACGCACTTCTTGGCGTCCGTTACAACAAAATATGTTCCTCACTGTAACAACAAAACGATCACTTGTACTTTTAAGCCTAATATTTTCTTGCACTCAGCTGGACCATTAAATACAATTAACAGAACATTCAAGAGCTTACCTCATACAACCTTGTACTCACCGTAAATGTTATATCGATCAATTTCAGTACTGGCTCAACAGTGTACACATACCTCTTCCAAGACAACTATGTGGTAGTCCCCTCGAAAGCTATTGACCTATAGCCTGCATACGCTGCGAACCATCTTGCTAATCCCGGGAATTGGTATGCCTCCTGTTGACAAATGAAAATGCACAATATACATCAACACATGAAAAGAGCAACAACTGAACATCACAAGAGAATGCAACAACTCATACTCACAAATGAAATGCACAACTACGTTATTTTGTTAAGCCCAGCTAACCGCATAGAGTCCTATCAGGCTATACCCATTCAAGCCTACTACTTAACAAGGAAAATAGACAGAAAATAAGTACACATCAATGCTCGCACATAATCGAGAATGCCATGCTTTGACCACTGTGTCCAATTTATGAACAAGGATTAAAAACATATCTGAATACAAGTTTAAAATAAGGACACTAAAGCATGATATATAAAACAGCCTAAATTACCTAAAATTGCTCTCATATACTCATTCCCTCAGCCAAAATGCATTTTATACATGTACCAATTATCAATCTACAGAGAAGTATCAAGACTTTATCAAACACATACAAGTGAATGGACCAGCAAGCAGAAATGATAGAAGAAATGAGGTCCCTGCGAGAAGGTACTATGTTCTGGTTTGGTAGTTTTGTAAAAATGGCATTTAAAGTAGGTACCTAAAGAAGAATATTTAACAAGTTGCACGAACTGATACTGAGTATGGTTAACTTCCATATACTTATAGAAAAAATGAAATGAAGTCCATGGCTGTTGCCTTTTTCATGAAAAACATTATTTATGTTGGTGTTACTGGCACTATCTGGCACTCATTCACAACCTTTTTTCTGCCCTAGTCGCCTTTGATGGAAAGTGTATTACTCAACCAGAACCAATAAGCAGGCAGGGGCTAGGATGTATATCGCGCCTGCAGGATGCTGATTTTAGATTAGGGTTTTGCCGCTTAGTACCTGTGGCAGAAAGAGGAGATGGCGATGGCTGGTATCCGTTATTCATAACTTTTAGTACTCTGGCTGCCAGCATCCTGTGGAATGTAACTGTGTGGAAAAGTGTAAGTGATCAGGAAGTCAGTGTGGCAGATAATTACTTGTGCATCCACGCCTTTTTAAGCTCAGAACAAATGTGCTACAGTCCCCACGTTGAGATATGTCAAACGGAAAGACATTACCCACTTGTATGTTCACATTATAATCACACCTTTTCAATAATGAGCAAAATAAGCATTCATATTCCTGTACATATCATTCTCTCTTTCTGTCTTCTAACACAATATTAATACAGTGCATAATATAAGCTTTAAGTAAACTTATTCTTTCGTATCATTTAATTGTTCAGCATAATATACATAAGTCATCTTAGTATTAGGTTTAATGGCAGTTGCATGCAGAACTTTATTGAGCGTCCACACACACGTTTTAAATATATAACAGCAGAAGAAGGCCTGAAGAAAATAGATAACTGCGGACTGCCAGGCAAATACAAAGTCTGGTGTCTACAGTTCATGCTGATACCAAAGCTGCTGTGGCCACTGCTAATCTATGACATTTGCACCAGCACAGTCGAAGCAATGGAAGCCAAAATCAACAAATACACAAGAAAATGGCTCGGTGTCCCACCTGGTCTCACTGATGTTGCATTCTACTGTCGTCAAGCAATGCTGAAGCTACCTCTCAAATCCATAGTGGAGGAATACAAAGTTGGAAAAGCAAGACTGTTGAGCATGCTGGAGGAATCGGAAGACAATATCGTGAGATCAGTTCATCCAAAGCTGAGAACTGGCAGAAAGTGGAAAGTCCAAGAGGCTGTAAACAATGCCAAGAGAAACCTCAGCATCAAAGAAATAATTGGACACACGCAAACCAACAGACAGGGACTGGGAGCAACAAAAATGCAGTGGTGGTCCAAAGCCAAAGGGAAGGAAAAAAGAGACATGATCATACAGGAGTTGAAGGAAGAAGAAGATGTCAAAAGAGTGCAGAAGGCAGTCCAGCAAGGTCAACAGGGGCAATGGACAACATGGGACAGTGCACTCCAAAGAAGTCTCAGCTGGAACGATATGTGGCACATGGCTCCTCTAAGGATAAGCTTCCTCCTCAGATCTGTATATGACCTGCTCCCCTCGAATGCAAACTTAGTGAAATGGGGGAAAGCAGACGACCCAGCATGTCCGCTCTGTCAGAAGAAACAAACAGTGGAACATGTCCTAAGCTCTTGCAAAGTAGCGCTAGCCCAAGGAAGGTATACATGGAGGCACAACCAAGTTCTGAAAGTGATCACAGATGTGGTTAGCGAAAAAACCATGACCCCAAACGCACCAATTGCTATGACAACGTTCTACAAAGCAGGAGGGAAACAGGTCTGGCCCGAAAGTGCTATGACAACCAGCACATTGCCAAAGGGTCTTCTGGATGGAGCAGTCGACTGGGAGTGTACAGCAGACCTCCCAGAGTGGAGAAATTACCCAGATGTCATCAGCAAGACAGGCATGAGACCAGACATCGCTCTCCACTCTGACTCCTCGAAACAAGTGATTCTGATAGAACTCACTGTGCCATACGAAAGCAGAATGGAAGAAGCACATATCTACAAGACCGAAAAATACGCCGGTCTTGCCAGCACCCTGAAGAAAGCAGGTCTGCGGGTCAAAATCTTCGCCATAGAGGTCGGGGCAAGAGGGTTTGTGGGCACCTCCGCTTATGATCTCATGAAACAACTCGCCATTTCTGGGAAGAAGAGGACTAGAGCCCTTAAAGCGATGGCAGAGGCAGCAGAAAGGAGCTCAAGCTGGATCTGGGCAAGGAGGAACGAAAAAAGTGAACTTCATAAGGATTAAATTCCCTACAGATGATGTGTGGCCCGTTAGCACATTGGTAAAACCGCGTACCGCAGTTCTGAAGCGCAGAATCGCCCAGGTTCGATCCCCGGCGTGGGGAAAAAAAAAAAAAAAAAAAAAATAGACAACAGCAGAAGGGCATCCAGGAGTCATGACCTGGATGTGGCCCGGCCCCCCGAGAGTGTAAGGAATTCAGGGCCGAAACACTTGTCTAAAGGGGGTTACTTCTCTGAAGACCTTCTGTTGTCTAGCTCTCCCTAGAGTTTCTTTCTACCTGCACATGGTCAGTCCATTGACTTCCGGGAATAGTTCGGAGGACATTCGGGAAAGACCGAAGGACACTGGGAAAGACTAGATCTGCGGGCTTTGTGGGTTGGCTTCCCACCTTGCCTTTGATAACATGCCACGAGTTTTTCAAATGAAAGATGCTCCCAGGATTCACCGAAAGGGGGAGAGAATGATGAATCCATCGGCACTGACTCCATCACGACTGGAAACGCACAACGGACCATGATTAATGACCAGTTGGAATTTCCGTGTGCGTGTGGAAGGAGATTCACCACCAAACGCGGCATGAAGATCCACAGGACAAAAATGGGCTGTTTGAAGACACATACGAACCAGCAGCAGCGCACTGCGATAGCAGGTGAGACGTTGGATGACCAAGGCCAGGAATTAAACCATAGTGCCAAGGACATCCACGCTGACGGTTCTGATGCGGATTTTGCACAAGCTCTTAACGCCAAACGTGGAAAACTCAATTTGCCGCCTGCCGGTGCAAAAGAACAATGGGAGAAATTAGATGAGGAACTTGTCCTTAAGCTGAATGCGCTAATAGGGAACAGTACGCTGGAACACAAACTTGACACATACGGAGACATCATATACTCTATCTGCAGGGACACTTATGGAGTGAAGCAGCCAAAGACAAAAACGCCTCCCCAGAAATCCAGAAGACAGCAACAGATGGAGAGCATCCGGAAGGAGAAAAGGAAGCTTAAAAAGCGAATGAAAACTGCCTCAGAATTCGAGAAGCAAGGGCTCCTGGAACTCTGGAAAGATCTGAAGGCCAAACACAATGCTCTCAGCAAAGTGGAATCAGCAAGGCGAAGAAAGAGCAAAAAGAAGAAGACTCAAGATCGTTTCTTCAAAGATCCCTTCGACTTTTCAAGAAAGCTGTTTGAACAACCCAAATCAGGGACTCTCACAGTGGGCAAGGAAACCCTAGAGCAGCATCTCAGGGAAACATATTCCGATTCTCAGCGCGAGGCACCACTTGAAATCCAGAATCTGGTTTGGCCTGCAGCGCCAGAAGGAAAATTCAATAACAAACCACCAACACTGGATGAAGTGAAGAACGTAGTAAAGAAAGCCAGAGCCAAGTCAGCACCTGGACCAAACGGAATACCATACCTGCTCTACAAAAAATGCCCAAAAGTGCTCGAGTGGCTCCACAAGATGATTCGATCAGCATGGAGGAACCAGAAGATCAGCGACCAATGGATGAGAGCTGAAGGAGTGTACATTCCGAAGGAGCAGAACTCCAGCAGCATCAATCAGTTCAGGCCAATATCACTTCTGAACGTCGAGGGGAAAATCTTCTTCTCTGTTATGGCAGCAAGATTGACAAAATACCTGACTGAAAACAAGTATCTGGATATGTCAGTCCAAAAGGGAGGCATACCAGGAATGCCTGGATGCTTGGAACATGCCACGTTGATTTGGGATGCCATCCAAAAAGCAAGAACAGAGAAGAGAAACATTGACGTAGTTTGGCTTGATCTGGCGAATGCATATGGATCAGTTCCACATGATATGATCCAGCTGGCTCTTGAAATGTATCACATCCCAGAAAACATCCGAACAATGCTGAGGAAGTATTTCCAAGGGTTCTCAATGCGGTTCTCTACCAAAGAATACACCACGGACTGGATAGACCTAGAGGTGGGCATTGCAATGGGCTGTGCAATCTCTCCCATACTGTTCGTGTTGGCAATGGAAGTCATCTTGAAAGCTGCAATGAAGAGTTCAGGTCCAGTGAATCTGGGAGATGGATACCAGATGCCTCCTCTGAAAGCTTTCATGGATGACACAACAGTCTTGTCCACGGATGAGGAAGAGACACACCAAATCTTAAAGCAGCTGGATGAGCTGGTGGCCTCTTCAAGAATGAGGTTCAAACCTAAGAAATCCCGAAGTCTCTCACTGCGAAAAGGAAAAGTGGCAGATTCAGTCAAATTCATGGTAGCCAACCAAGCCATCCCCACTGTCACAGAAGAGCCAGTAAAAAGTCTCGGAAGATGGTATGATGACTCCCTGAAAGACACACAAAGGGGATGTGAAACCAAGCAAACAGCAGAAGAAGGCCTGAAGAAAATAGATAACTGCGGACTGCCAGGCAAATACAAAGTCTGGTGTCTACAGTTCATGCTGATACCAAAGCTGCTGTGGCCACTGCTAATCTATGACATTTGCACCAGCACAGTCGAAGCAATGGAAGCCAAAATCAACAAATACACAAGAAAATGGCTCGGTGTCCCACCTGGTCTCACTGATGTTGCATTCTACTGTCGTCAAGCAATGCTGAAGCTACCTCTCAAATCCATAGTGGAGGAATACAAAGTTGGAAAAGCAAGACTGTTGAGCATGCTGGAGGAATCGGAAGACAATATCGTGAGATCAGTTCATCCAAAGCTGAGAACTGGCAGAAAGTGGAAAGTCCAAGAGGCTGTAAACAATGCCAAGAGAAACCTCAGCATCAAAGAAATAATTGGACACACGCAAACCAACAGACAGGGACTGGGAGCAACAAAAATGCAGTGGTGGTCCAAAGCCAAAGGGAAGGAAAAAAGAGACATGATCATACAGGAGTTGAAGGAAGAAGATGTCAAAAGAGTGCAGAAGGCAGTCCAGCAAGGTCAACAGGGGCAATGGACAACATGGGACAGTGCACTCCAAGAAGTCTCAGCTGGAACGATATGTGGCACATGGCTCCTCTAAGGATAAGCTTCCTCCTCAGATCTGTATATGACCTGCTCCCCTCGAATGCAAACTTAGTGAAATGGGGAAAGCAGACGACCCAGCATGTCCGCTCTGTCAGAAGAAACAAACAGTGGAACATGTCCTAAGCTCTTGCAAAGTAGCGCTAGCCCAAGGAAGGTATACATGGAGGCACAACCAAGTTCTGAAAGTGATCACAGATGTGGTTAGCGAAAAAACCATGACCCCAAACGCACCAATTGCTATGACAACGTTCTACAAAGCAGGAGGGAAACAGGTCTGGCCCGAAAGTGCTATGACAACCAGCACATTGCCAAAGGGTCTTCTGGATGGAGCAGTCGACTGGGAGTGTACAGCAGACCTCCCAGAGTGGAGAAATTACCCAGATGTCATCAGCAAGACAGGCATGAGACCAGACATCGCTTTCCACTTTGACTCCTCGAAACAAGTGATTCTGATAGAACTCACTGTGCCATACGAAAGCAGAATGGAAGAAGCACATATCTACAAGACCGAAAAATACGCCGGTCTTGCCAGCACCCTGAAGAAAGCAGGTCTGCGGGTCAAAATCTTCGCCATAGAGGTCGGGGCAAGAGGGTTTGTGGGCACCTCCGCTTATGATCTCATGAAACAACTCGCCATTTCTGGGAAGAAGAGGACTAGAGCCCTTAAAGCGATGGCAGAGGCAGCAGAAAGGAGCTCAAGCTGGATCTGGGCAAGGAGGAACGAAAAAAGTGAACTTCATAAGGATTAAATTCCCTACAGATGATGTGTGCCCCGTTAGCACATTGGTAAAACCGCGTACCGCAGTTCTGAAGCGCAGAATCGCCCAGGTTCGATCCCCGGCGTGGGGAAAAAAAAAAAAAAAAAAAAAAATAGACAACAGCAGAAGGGCATCCAGGAGTCATGACCTGGATGTGGCCCGGCCCCCCGAGAGTGTAAGGAATTCAGGGCCGAAACACTTGTCTAAAGGGGGTTACTTCTCTGAAGACCTTCTGTTGTCTAGCTCTCCCTAGAGTTTCTTTCTACCTATATATATATATATCTATATATATAATTATATATATATATATATACATATACATATATATATATCTATCTATATATATATATCTATATCTATATCTATATCTTATATATAATATATATATATATATATATATATAACTGGGCAAGCTCAATTATACAACAATCACCTTGTGGTCAATGTCAACTAAATTCAACCAAGGCTGCTATAAAAAGCATACATTTCTTGGCAAAAATTATGTAATTGTATGTGTATAATACATGACTTCTATTGACAAAAACCTTTTATAACAATATTTTACTCCTTTTGTCTTAATCATTTGTATCAAATATGTGTATGGTGCCCATTTCTGTACAGATTTATCATATTGCATGTTATTGTTAAATACATATCTGTCTGTCTCATAAGCTTCTTTTAGATCTGTTAAGAATAATTGACGTGTTGGTTTTACTTTTCTTATTCTGCATTTGTAAATAGTATATTTTGCTAGTAATAACATGTGCAAAAAAAAACAATTATCTGTTTTTGTTTTGTCATTTCCAAAGAGAACTAATAACTGATTTAGTTCCAATCTATCACAGTTTGTACATTTTCCTTTTATGTATTCTGTGAATTCTGCCCAAAAACTTTGCACATGTTGACATTTCCACAAGTAATGCAAAATAGAATCTTTCCCTTCTTCACTAAAGCTACACCTATTGTTTTCTATGACTCCCATATCTTTTAGGATTGAATTTGTCACCAAAACCCGATAATTAATTTTTTATTTGAAACCATTTTAACCTTACTTCTTTTATTCTTTTTGTTTCCTTGAAAATATTTACCAAGGAATTTTCATTTTCAGAGTTCTTTCCCATCCCCACATGCATTAGGTAACACTGGTTTACCAATCAGTGTTTCATAAAATATTTTTGTTCCCTAAGGAGCACGAATCATTTGGCTGAATGCTTTGTAGTATTCAGTTTCTTCGTTATTGTTGTTTTCTAATTTTATTTTATTTTTTCTCAAGAATTCTTTGATAGAACTCACGCAGCCTAAGTTATAAGGCTTTGAACTGGACGTTGCAAGATGTTTTGGAACTCATTAACATTCATACATTTACCGTCCTCTTTTACTTAGCAAATCTTTTACATGAAGAACATTGTCTTCTGCCCACTCATCAAAATAAAATTCTTTTCCATCAATTTTGAATTTGTTATTGTAAAATAGGGATTCCATCAATATGTCTTTATAGTCGTATGAATCAATTTTAAAAAAAAAAATTCTATGTAGCTTCTGAAAACATCTTTCCAAAACATATTTACTGGGCGACCTCCAATTTCAAGTACCAAAGACCCATACTCCTACAATATTTCAACTTGTGGGCATTCTTTAATCAGAATTTGTTTCCATTTTGCATTGTATGTCTGGGCATAGCACTTCTTTAACTATGTTAGTTTTAGCGAATTAATGAATGCTGGTATGTGAGGGATTGTAATTCCACCGCTGTGCTTTAATTAAGTACTAAAATCTACAGAAACACATACTTAAATGGGTCTGCTTGATTACTCACAGCGGAAATTAACCTTAGAAAGCTAGGGGATTTAAAGAAAAAGAGATTTAAGTCAATTCTGGATATGGAGACATTTAGGGTTGGGGATGGTAGGTTTCAAACTTACTGTCCTGACACTTCTGCGTCTGATGCCGCTTTAATCCTACAAACCCTAGGCACACACACACACACGCGCGCGCTCACACACACACACACACACACACACACACACACACACACACACACACACACACACACTCACATATGTTTTGACTGGTGTATGTGAACATTGCACATTGGTCTGTATGGCAGGCCTACCTATAACATGTCAGGGTCATAAGTTAGCCTCCTCCTTAGTGTTAGTACACAGTCCAGCTGTCCTGCCAGAGGAGACCACTGAGCTGTTAAACATCTATCAGCAGCCACTTAATTAACCCTCCATTTCGGCCACAGCACTCTACCGCAAAAGCTGGTAAAGTTGGATAGTACTGTGTGACAGGGAACAGAATCAGGTGTTTGTCTTTCTAGGTCAGTGTCGGAAGGTACCAGCAGTCAGTGGTACCCTATGCGTGTAACCACTTGCTCACTTTTTTTGCATGACTGGTTTAAGTTGTAATAAATAAATAAATAACTTGTCATGATATTGGAAAAATAACTCTACCATAGCAAAGCTGACATGTTTCTGAGTGCAGTGATATAAAAAAATGAAAATGTGAAAAAATGGCATTTATTATTTAGTACCTTCTGGCTGGGACCCCTCGAAATGACAGAAAGTAAAGAAATAAGGCAGAAACAAAGAGAGTGACAGAACTGAGGAAATCTCTTGCACAGACTTTCCAAAAGGGTAATACTATTTATACTCAAAGATCCCCCGGCATCCCCACGGGGGAGATACATCAAAAATGAAAATGCAACAACTGATACATCACAAATGAAAATGCTACAACTGATACACCACATATGAAAAAGCTACAACCGATACACCACAAATGAAAACGATGAATCTGATAGTGATACATCATAACCGAAAATGCACATATGACTTTGTAAATGTGAGTAATTATTAAAAAAGCTTTTTCAACATCCACAGGAAAGTTAGACAAGATTGTATCCTCTCAACATACCTATTTAACGTCTATACGGAACAACTTCAACAAGTCATGAGAGAGGCTGATGTAGAAGGCATGTGCATAAAGGTAGAAGGGAAAAAACGTACAAACCTGTGCTACGCTGATGACACTGTGCTACTAGCAGACAACACTACCAGTATGAAAAGAATTCTATACAGGATAGATGCAGCAGGCAAAAAGGCTGTGGCCTACACTTGAAAACAAGAAAACAAAAATGCTACATATCAAAGGTAAAGACACTGAAAACAATCGTGATATTTTAATTAATAAAGTTCCTTTAGAAAATGTTAAAAAGATTTCAAATATTTTGGTTCTGTAAAAACTGATGATGGAGACTACTAAGATAAGTGTCAAATGGACAGATAGAAGAACTGATGAAAGTGTCTTAGAAGAACTTGATACCACCAGAAAATTACCAGCAGCCATCAACAAGAGAAGACTAAAATACATTGGCCATGTGTCACATAGCAAGAACATAGACCTTGTGGCAACCATTTTTCAAAGAAAAACAGAGGCAGAAAGGAAGAAAAGCAGACCTCCAACCCCATACATTGAGAACATAACCAATGTCAGTGGCCTAAATATTCAAGAAGTCATCCACAAAAGTCAAGACAGGGTGGCTTGGAGGGAGGTGGGAGGTGATGGTGTCAAAGAGTGTAGTGGCCAACAATGAACCAGATGATGCTCACAGGTGAGAGGTGAAAGTTGTTCATCTTTTTTTTTGTCTTTTTTTTTTTTTTTGTCTTTTGTATATATACTTGAGAAAGACCAGTTGGCCGAAGATTGTGCCTGGCTTGTCTTGTTATATTAAATACACGTTCATATTCTTCTTTAATGTTTTTTCTGGTTCCTGTTTACTTGAACGTGGGCAGTCACATTTGTTTTGGATGTTGTCTTGCTTTGTTACATAAAATACGCATTCCATTTCCATTTGTGTGTTTTTCCAGTTCATATGATAATCTGTGTACACCACTACATGTGTGTGTGTTGTCACTTTTATACCAAGTATGATAGATATCAAGTGCGCGCACGCGCGCGCGCACGCGCGCGCGGCACGTGTGTGTGTGTGTGTGTGTGTGTGTGTGTGTGTGTGTGTGTGTGTGTGTGTGTGTGTGTGTGTGTGTGTGTACAACACAATGTAAGAAACACAAGTAGATTTTAAAACAGATCACACACACCGACTCACACACACACACACACACACACACACACACACACACTAATCCACACCACTCGCGCATATGTACACTGTGTGATACAAAGTTAAAACACTGGAAAATTATACCATCACTACTGTGCTTTCAGCTGGGGTTAGAGTTAGATTAGTGTTGGGCTATAACTTGTAGGCTTAGATATTATGCTACAAATAAGCAGTAAGTCAAGAATGTATTCTTTCTTTCTCTTGCTAAGACTAAACTTTAACCTAAAGTCGAAAGCTCAAGTGGCTGTCTCTCCAGAAGCGATGCCATTGCTAAGCGTCAAGGGTCATCATGTTATATAAAAATTAAAATCCACAATGACCTGGTGCAGGTCAACAAAAGTGTCCTGGAAAAACCCGTAGTAAGAGACAGAGGATCACATGACCAGCAGTTTAAACGCCTTGTAGACCATAAACAGCAATACAGACTCTTCTCATTCTTCCCCCGAGCCCCCCAGCACACATTGTAGAGGCAGACTCCCCCGACAGTTTCAAAAACAGTCACCTCCCACCTCAATGCTGACACTCTTGACAGTCTCACTGCTGCGAAACTTCAGGAGTAAGCTCAAATTAACACAAACCCAAACTGTCCTGTATGAATGTGAGAGTGCTTGGTTAGATAGGTAGCGGGTAGGGGGTGTGCTGGTAGGAGGGCTACTGCGGCGGGTGGAGCTGGGGGCTGTCAATAGGATGCCTGCCCGTCACTTCTCGTCCCCTCTGATCCAGTTAGTGGATAGGGAGTGTGTAAATGTGAGGAGCAAATGTGATTTTTAAAAAAAAAAAAATTTTTTAATCAGGCAGCCGGTTTGTGGCCACGTAACAGAAGAAGAAGAAGAAGAAGAAGAAGTGATGCACGTTTTGCCGAAATCTGACAATGAATTTATCAATAATAATAATAATAATTAATTTAATTACAATATTTATATCGCGCAAAATCTTGATAAAATCAAATCTAAGCGCTGAAACACACACACACACGCACGCACGTACACACACGCACGCACGCAAGCACACACACGCACCCACGCACACGGCTATAAATGGGGAGAAAGAATAAAAACAATGGAAAATTATAGAGCATATTATATACAATTATATATTGCAATGTGATTCCCCTCCGAGTGGAGACAGGCTGCAGAGGGGATTGAGTGAGGTCAGGATTTTATGCAGAGGAGAAAAGGCTAGATTTGTGGCGGACATCCTATCACCTCTCGTAGGACACACAGATCATCACATCCACAACAGTGCTGACCTAGTGGAAAAACTGAGTAACTACACCCTCGCTCATGATGAACTCCTTGTGTCATATGATGTCTCTGCCCTATTTACCAGCGTACCAGTGAAAGAAAGCATAGAGATCATACGCCGAAGGTTACAAAACGACCAAACCCTCCACCAACGTACATCTCTCACAGTGGACGACGTATGTGAACTCTTGTCCTGCTGCCTCACCACCACCTACTTCACCTTCCAAGGTGAATTCTACCAACAAAAAGAAGGAGCAGCCATGGGCTCCCCAGTAAGCCCAATAGTAGCCAACCTGTTCCTGGAGGATTTTAAAGAGAAAGCATTGGCTTCTTTCCACTCCCCACCACGATACTGGGGGCGCTACGTAGACGACACCATGACTATCCTCCCCCAGCAACTGGTCGAACAGTTCACAGAACATCTGAACAACCAACACCCAGCCATCAAATTCACGAGGGAAGTGGAACAGAACAACTCCATAGCCATGCTGGACACCCTCATCACCAGAACTGATGGCATTCTATCCTTCTCGGTCTACCGTAAACCAACTCATACGGACCAATATTTACAGTTCGACAGCCACCAGCCCCTTGAACACAAACTGGGAGTGATTCGAACCCTTACCCACAGAGCTAACACCATATGCAGTACCCAAGAGGCAAAAGACAAGGAGACAAACCACCTGAAAAAAGTGCTCACCATCTCGGGCTACAAAAAGTGGGCCTGGAACAGCCCGGGAGGCAGGAAATCCAACACCGCATCCCAACAGCCAGTGAAACAACACCAGCGCAAGGGACACATCACCATCCCATACGTAGGAGGTGTGAGTGACGCTCTGTCCAGAAAGATCAGAAAACTGGGGGTGGCTGTACATTCCAAACCTTCCAACACCATACGCAGCCAGCTGGTCACCCCCAAGGACAAAACCAGCAAACTCGACAAAGCTGGCATTATATACAGAATAGACTGCCAGGACTGTAACCAACATTATGTCGGTGAAACTGAACGCCCCCTTCAGAAGAGACTAACAGAACACAAGAGGGACTCTTCTCCAGTAGGAGCTCACCTACACGCCGAAAAACATCAATTCAGTGCGGACAATGTCAACATCCTGGACAGAGAAAATAAGTGGTTCCAGCGAGGAGTCAAGGAGGCCATCTACATCGCAGCCACCAACCCCCCGCTCAACAGGGACCGGGGCCGTTACACCCTGCCCCCGGTGTACCATTCTCTGATTCGATCTCGTGAACTGGGTTCATCCCATGTTCGCGAGATCTGAGTAGAGATTGACAGATTCACGCAGACAGCATTAGAGCGCTGACGAAGATGGCGAGAACGCCATCGAAAGCTACGGAACTGTGAGTAGCGATTTTTACACTGTTGGGAGACCTTGTTCTTCAAAATTGGTAGCATTATGAGAAAAGGTGAGTTTTGAGAGCGGACTTGAAGGAGACAAAAGTAGGTTGCTGACGGACTGAGAGAGGAAGTTTGTTCCAGAGAGCGGACAATGACAGCGTACAAAAAAAAATTCTGGATTAACTTACCAGCAATTCAAAGTGACAAGTTTCAATGTTTCCATAGTGACAACGAGCAGAAAACAGTTGTCACACGGCCTGAGTTTTCGACTGCTGTGTCAGTTCTTGGCAACTTCCGGGAAGTTGTTTGTTATCGTGCTGTGTGCAGATCGACAAGTAACCGAGAGTTGCTGTCCTTGGCTACGGTTTGCGACGGCATTAAAAATCGTCGGCATTAAAAATATGCGGTAAACCGCAATCCAAAGGAAAAATAAAGATACTACTGGAAAATCATAGATATGATGGGTTGATCTGTATGAAATTCTTATACGATCGAGGTCTGCGCACCCGAGCAATCTTCCTGCTGAAGTATGGGTTGCGTGCAGAAGACGTCACATCAGTCCTGGAGGAGTTACCTTTTCTTCCCTACAGTTTTGGTCGGGTCTCGTCTGCGAGTCAGCGAAATAGTTTGTGTCGGCTTTAGGAAAAATCAATGAAAGAAGTTAGGAAACAACATAACAGAGACGGTAAACAATTGTTCTTTAAAGGATGTCATAACAAATAGTGGAAAAAAAGACAAAACCGTAGATCACCACGTGTGAACGAGGTGAAAAGATGTGGGGAGGGGGGGGGGGGCTGACATGGCAGGGATGGAGAGAATGGCTGGCAGCTCCAGTTCAAAGGCCTTATATTTGATTCAAACACGATCTACAGATTTATTTTTTTCTGACCACTTGAAAATAGTACGTTAACATGAGTGCTACATTTGTTTTTCATGCATACATGATCCCTCTCTCTGTCTCTGTCTCTCTCTCGCTCGCTCGCTCGTTCACTCATTCTCTCTTGTGTGCATTTCTCTCTCTCTCTCTCTCTCTCTCTCTCTCTCTCTCTCTCTCTCTCTCTCTCTTCCCCACGGCTGTGTGTGTATCAACACAAGAAAAGAGAATGAAAACGGTCTGTACTAGGTGAGACTCATCTTGTTGGTCAAGTTTTATAATGGACTTTGCTAAGGCATTTGATAAAGTCAGCCATAGCTTTCTCCCTCATAAGCTCCATACATACGGTGTTCAAGGTCATACCAACAGGTGGATAGCGAGCTTCCTGCAGAAAAGACGACAGGCAGTGGTTGTGAATGGGTCGTGCTCATCGTTTGTACCAGTCAGATTCAGTGTGCCACAGGGGTCAGTGCTGAGACCATTCTTATTCCTAGCCTACATCAACGACCTGCCCGACAATCTGACTACAAACAGCAGATTCTTTGCAGACAACACTGCGGTGTACAACAGGGTTAGCTCTGCCCAGGACCAAGCCCAACTACAGCAAGACCTCCAACAGCTCGCTGTTTGGGAGAAGAGTTGGGACATGCAGTTTCACCCTGCAAAGTGCAATACCCTCCCTGTCACACGAAAGCAACGGCCATTACAGTGCGAATACCATCTCCACGGCCACACCCTGGAAGTTGTAGACTCAGCGAAATATCTTGGAGTCATACTGCAGAACAAGATGGATTGGGACGATCATATCAACTCCATCTGGACCAAAGCCAACCAGGTCCTGGGATTTCTCAGACGCAACCTGAAAATCAGCTCCCCTAGCACAAAGGCCAAAGCCTATAAAACGTTTGTTTGGCCTCTGCTGGAATATTTGGCATCCGTCTGGGTGAAACAGCTCAGGGTGAAGATAGAAAACATCCAGAGTAGGGCAGCCCGCTTTGTGCTGAATCGTTACCAAAGCACCACCAGCGTTACCACCATGCTGGACATTCTAGGATGGATATCCCTTGAGGACAGAAGGAAAATAGCAAGGCTCTCCATGTTCTATAAAATCAAGAACAACTTAGTCAGCTGCCCGAGGTTGAAACAACAGCTCCAACCTCCCAAGAAGAGAATGCAACGAAGTCACGACCAGCAGTTCACACAAATAGCTGCAGATACTGACTACCGCCTGATGTCATTCCTCCCAAAAACAATTGTGGACTGGAACTCACTCCCCCAGGAGGCTGTCAATGCCAAGACCCCTGACACATTTGTGTCACGGGTCAACAGGCTTCTCCAGTAAACTTCTCCATGCTTTGTCTCATTGTGTGAATGGATGAGTGGAAGGATGTTGCGGGCCTGAGTTGCCTACTGCAACCTGGGGTCAGCTAGTCCATAGTAATGGATGAAAAGCGAACGTGGTAGCCTGCTGACAGCTCCACACGTAGCTTTTACCTTTTTGTTTTGTTTTGTTTTGTTTTGTTTTTGTGTAGGCTAATGAGTAGGCAAGGTAGGGGTGGGGGTGTCACTTTATAGTATGAATGTGAGTAATATCGTGATAAAGAAATAGGAAACAGAATAGTTTTGTTTTGTTTTGTTTTGTTTTGTTTTTTGTAGCAGATCCCCCTATATTCTGGACCTTTATCTCTCTATTGGACAGCCTGCCCAGCTGCCAGCTCGCGTAGCTCTTCTCCCCTTACTATAGTCTCAATGGATAGCAGTTGAAAGCTCCCAGCGTTGCTTTATTACAACCACAGGGTGTGTTTCGAATGGCCGCGAAAGTGGTCAGGTATGATCCTCTACACAGACAAAGCCCATTTTTCTGTTCAGCTAGCTCTGACAAGCTTTCAAAGGGTTCACAAGTTTGCCATATTTCCAAGCCACCAACAGGTCTTTCTCAGTGGTCATCAGGCCTGATTCCCTGAAATTTGTGGGCAAACAAGTCAGTGTTAACAAGATGGGATCTAAGAGAACCACTGCATCACCACTCTCTCTGGACAATCACCTCCCAAATTCCTGATGCCACATGACAGCCGTTTCATCAAGCAAAAGGGGGCTTTCCATTTTCTATTCAGACCCCGTCATCAGTTACCTTCTTTACAAACCGAATGGCAGAGTGAGGAGCTGACAAACCCCAGGACATAATCACATAACATGCATCAACCAGGTCCATCCCAGCTTCCGGACCAAAAGAGATGGAACACGGCTGTGCAAAACTGGCCAAATCGTTCTCTTTAGTTTACCTGCGGACGGCAGCTGTAGGCCTGCAAAGCCTGGCATTCCGGAGTGGGGGAAGGGGGTGGGATGCGGGGTCGAGACAGGGTCACGGCAGTAGCTGCGGATAAATCCCTTCTTTGTCTGTATTAAAACTTGATCATTTCACCCGATCTTCTCCTGTCTGTAGACACGGAACCTAAGATATCTGGATGTTGATTTTTTGTGATTTACAAGTTTGTTCTAAGTGCCCGCGTTACGTCTAAGAATTAGAATTTGTACCGTTGGCTGAAGTTTGTAATCTACAAACTTTTGCAGTGACTATGTGTTCAGCTGCTGTGCTTTTTTGTTAAAACGTGTATTCTTCACGTGTTAAAACTTCTAATTCTACTGATGCTGATTTTTTGTCCCCCCCCCCCCCTTTTTTAAAATTTTTTTATCGTTTTCTCATCCTTTTGTTCTCGTTTTATTTCTTTTTTTTTTTTTTTTTTTTTTTTTTTTTTGGCGTTGACTTGGAGACTGGTTTCCAGATATATATGTGATGCTGAAGTGTTGATGTGTATGAAATTAAGTGAAAGTTTAAGGATAAGTTACTCACTATAATCTGCTTTGAACATCACATCATTCAGTCTTGTACTCAGAGCACTGTTGTGAGAGAACTGAACAGTTTTGTTGTTTCGATCGTAGTTCTTTCCTTACGTATTAGTGTTAAGTGTTGTGTGTATAATTGAACAATGGCTGTTGTTTATGAACACACTGCAATTTTGCACAATGAGAGACTTCAGTCTTTGTGTTGAGCATGTGGTGGGCGTTCCAGCAAAAAAAAAACAACAAAAAAAACAAAACAAAGCCCAGGGCTCCCATTCTCTATCAGTATGTGCTCATGCTATGCACAGCTGAGAAAACTGAAGATGTCGTCTGTTCCATCGAAAACAATAATGAAAACCAGTCTATCTGATGTGGAGAAGGCGGCACCGATGTGGGTTAACTTTGATGCAGCCTTGTCTGTTCACCAGTGTTCCATTTGCTCCGTGTTTGTCAGTCAAACAAAGGGAGGAAGGCCAGCCAAGAGAAAGAGAAGCTCACATCAAATTGACTGACATGTGCAGTTCAGTGTACACTATTCATTACTGTGTTAAAACTTCAACCTGCATTCAACACGCACCCGGCAGTGTGTGATGACCAACCTCTTGACCCCAATTCAGTGGAGTAATTAAAACACGCACCTCTCCTCTCAGGTTCAGGTCGAAAACTTTCAAGTAAGTGGAGGTGCACGCTGGCATGCTGTAGTTTGTGTGGCATGTTGTTCTGTGTACATAGAAACTGTCAGGACTGCAATAACGGCGGTTTAAAACAGCAAAATTTTGTGAAATCGGAAATTATCCGTCTCCGTACTTGTGATTGTGCATGTATTTGAACTAACACTGCAGTCTGCTTTGACAGTCAAACATATTCGTGTTTGGTGTCATTTTAAAGCTCGTGGTTCTGGCCATCCAGCTATCTACAATACACTCTAGTTTGGCTAAAGTGCTTTAAAAAAAATGTAGCATTTAAAGTCATACCCATTTCCCCCAGTTAAACGCCAGATGTCAGCTATGGCTGCTGACAGGCGATATATAAACAATCTGCCCAGGGAAGGCAGGTATCATGGTCGGGTCACGCATAGGTCAGCGCGCTCGGCTCAGCAACTAAAGGGAAGGGTTGGAACAGCAGTGGGAAGAGCCCTCTCTTGCCTTATTCTGGGCCTTCATCTCTCTACTGGGCAGCCTGCCCAGCTGCCAGCTCGCCTGGCTTCCAGCTCTTCTCCACTTACCTAGTCTTGACAATTAGCAGTTGGAAGCTCCCAGTGCTGCTTCACTATAACCACAGGGTGTGTGCGAACGGCTGCAAAAGTGCCAGGCATGATGCTCCAGGCATAGTCCATTTTGTTGTTCAGTTAGACCTGACATGCGCAGGGAGCCTAGAAGATTATTGCTGGAAGATTTGGGTGAAGCACATAATTATGAAATAGCCTGGGTGCAATGAATCGCTATTGAACAAACTCCAAATTCCAAGCCGTGGGTGCTTCGGTCATAGAAACCACAAACCAGGAGCAATAACTCAGATAAGCAAATATGGCGTGTAAAGAAAATCTCAGACCTAGACTACCGAAATGCAGTAACTTTTCAACATTGTTCGTGCTGATCCATGTACAAGTCCGGGTCAGCAATGACTATAAGTAGGCAAGTTGGGTTGGGCATGGGTCACGGGTCAAAATGTGGTCGGTGAGGGAAAGGTTGTAAATTTCTAACTGTAGAATAGCCTGTATAAGAATGAATGTTGAAGGATCACCCATAATGAAAGATGAAGTTAGAGCAGCATTGAAAAAGATGAAACCGGGAAAAGCCCCAGGATTACAACAGAAATGATAGAGGCCCTGGAAGATTTCGGTATTGAACAAATCAGTCCTCATAAATGAAATCTATGACACGGAAAAATCCCCAAAGATATGTCAAAATCAATTTTCATTGCACTTGCAAAGAAAACAGAGGCTATAGAATGCAAACTCCATCGTACAATCAGCTTGATGAGTCATGTAACAAAAATCCTTTGAAGAATAATCATGATGAGGATAAGAACAGAATTAAAAGAGAAAAGCAGAAGAACAGTGACAAAGTAAAAGGAACTATTTTTGCCATATACAACCTAAGAACTATCATAAAAAGGTCAATAGAGTTGAATAAGGATTTATTTTTATGCTTTATTGATTATACCAAGGTTTTGATCGGGTAAGACACAAAGAATTAACCAACCTGCTGGAAAGGCTCAATACTGATGGAAAAGATCTAAGAATAATCAAAAATGTACATTGGGAACAAACAGTTGCAATCATCATCATCATGTGCCCTGCCGCATGGCGTTGGCGATCATGGCCCTCCATATGTATCTGTCCCTTGCTGCTGCAAGCTCATCTTCCACCGTCTCTGTCCTCAGCCACCCTGCAAGTCCATCCAATATTTTCTCTCTGGGTCTATCTGGTGTTCTCTTTTCCTCCAGCTTTCCTGCTGTGACCAAGTGCTCTGATTCCCCTTTCCTCATAAAATGGCTTATAAATGTTGCCTGTCTTTCCCTAATCTTCCTTATGAATGATCTTCTTGTGTCTGTATCCATCAGGACTGTCTCATTTGTTTTCTTTGCTGTCCATGGAACTCTCAACATTCTTCTTAGAAACCACATCTCGGCTGCCTCAGTCTTGGTCTGGCTTTGCGTGTTGACTGTCCACGCCTCACAACCGTATAACATTATGGGTTCTACATAACATTCAAGAACTCTCTTCCTGATGTTAATTGATAGGCATTTGTTGCTAAGAATGCCTTTCATCTTCTCGAATGCTGTTTTGGCTTGGCCAATTCTGCTGGCTATTGCTAATGTGCATCTGCCGTCCGGTTCCAAGATATTTGAACTTATCAACCTCTCTCAAGGTTGTGCCGTTTGCTGTTATTTTGCATGAGGGGATTTCATGTTTTTTACTGATTACCATGACTTCAATCTTCTTGCTATTTAACTCAACCCTTTATTTTTGCTTTCTATTTCTATTACATTTACAAGGTTTTGTAGGTCCCTTTCATTTTCTGCAATTAGCGATGTAAATCACAAGAGGTTACAATAATAATGGGAGACTTTAATGCTAAAGTGGAACAGGATAGAGTGGATGATATAGTTGGACCTCATGGCCTTGGTACACAAAATCAAAGGGGAAGGAAATTTGTGGAATGGGCACAGATGAATGAGTTCATAGTAGGACACACCTGGTTTGAGCAGCCTAATAGAAGAAAATGGACATGGATGAGTCCAGGAGATAATACCAAACATCCAATTGACTACATCCTGATCAATTAAATGCAATGGAGCCGATGGTTAAGGGGGGGGGGGGGGGGGTAAGTGATGTTTTGGTCGCAGCGCCAGATGAGATGGTGCAAGTTGGTTAAGGGGTTAAGGGTGATGATGATATTTGCTGTGGTGGTCGTTTGAATCCAGAGCAGAAAGGGAAGTCTCTCAATCAAAAGACAAGTCCTCGTTTTGCTACTTGACTCTTTATTATTGAGAAGTCAGTCAACGAAGACCGAAAGAAGACATGTAAGAAGAAGAGTAAGAAGACAGTGCTACAGTAACGCCGTGAAGTTGATCACCTGCTTTGAGATCAAGAGTGGTGGCAGGACAGGACACCTCTGGTGAGACTGAGAGTGGCGGCGTAAAAGCACACGCTATGATGCGCCTTGTTAATTTTGTACTCTGAGAACAGAGCATGATGGTCATATTTTCAAATATCAAACCTTTCAGATGGCAAGGTCTGATTGGTTGTTCTCACCTAATTAATCAATCAACCAGATGCCAAGGTCTGATTGGTTGTTCTCACCTAATTAATAAATCAACACTTAGTGTGTAGCTTTAACGCAGCGCGTCAGTACACACAAGTGAGACGCTGGTCATTGTCCGGCAGTTTCGCGAGTGGCTATTGCAATACCCCCTGCGATCATTGTCTAAGTGTTCCTGCCGGCTACATACTGGCAATGACACGGGCGGTTGTATTACAATGCTGAGGGCCGCATACATTAGTGACGGCCCCCTCTCGTTCTGTAAAACTACAACGTAATACTGACTGGAGATGACGACAAAATCTTGTCGTAGGCCCGCTTCAGAGTACATGTACACATTGTAGATCTGCTAATTGTTTAGCAGTGTGTTATCTACATGCGTCATGTACTGGTTCGATCTTTGGAATGTTCAATGCATAGCTATGGGTAGGCAGAGGACTGTGAGATAACAGTACAATTTTGACCAAGAGAACGCAAGGTGTTTTTGATCAAGGCAAGCACGCTACACGGTGTTGCCTTTGAGCGTTGTAGGTAAATGGGAAAGATCGTAACAGAGCAAGGCACTCTGTTACATAAAGATTTAGAAATTCTTTGCTGACAGCAAAAACACTACCAGGTGCAGACTGGAACAGTGACCACAATCCTGTAATGGGAAGATTTAGGCTGAAATGAAGAAAAAGGATACAGACCAAAAGCAACATCAAATGAAATCTTGGATTGTTACAGACAGATGAAGCGATACGTAAACAAATTAACGTACACGTTCAAAACAAATTCAGTGCTCTGGAAGACGTTGGTGACAGCTAGGAACAATGGACAAAGTTGAGAAACTCGATAAATGAAGCTTGTGAATACATTCCTAGAATAGATAGAAAACCGAAAAAGAACTGGATGACAAAAGAAATTCTAGGCTTGATGGAAGAACGGAGGAAGGCAAAGGGAAAAGAGGAAAGATACAGGAAGATAAACAAAGAAATCAGGAATAGGTGCAATGAAGCTAAGGAGGCTTGGCTGAAAACAGAGTGCAGTGCAAAGACCCTCAGGGTATGTACAGAAGAACTGAAGAAATTGTCCACAGGAAAAAGACATGTACATCAACTGGTTGCTTAAAATCGAAAGATGGTACAGTAGCAATGAGAACAGAAAACAATATAAGCTCTTTCCAAAATATCAAAAGGGGGCCAGGCAGGGTTGCGTTCAGTTACCAGATTTGTTTTCACTTTACAGCAAAACCATCATAAGAAACCTAGAAGAATGTCCTGGGATAAAGGCTGGAGGAAGAATG
The DNA here is from genome assembly GCA_030674185.1 of Monoplex corrugatus. Classification (NCBI taxonomy): domain Eukaryota; kingdom Metazoa; phylum Mollusca; class Gastropoda; order Littorinimorpha; family Ranellidae; genus Monoplex; species Monoplex corrugatus. The sequence goes on along the minus strand of JAPXFY010000017.1, from coordinate 19,276,820 downwards.
ATAAACAATATTCGTTATGCAGATGACAACGTGCTAATTGCAGAAAATGAAAAAGACCTTCAAAACCTTGTGAATATAACAGAAATAGAAGTAAAAATAAAGGGCTGGAACAAAATATTAAGAAGACCAAAGTCACGGTAATCAGTAAAACAAAACAAAACAAAACACACACAAAAAATCCCCTCATGCAAAATAACAGCAAATGGCACAACTTTGAGACAGGCTGAGAACGATCATCTCACCTGACAGTAGATGCACATCAGAAATAGCCAGCAGAATCGGCCAAGCCAAACAGCATTCAAGAAGATAAAACGCGTTCTTACCAACAAATGCCTGTTGTATGGTTGTGGTGTATTTATTACCTAATTATCTAAAGTGTATTAGCTGCTTAGTTATTGGATTTAGTCTGATTCAATCTAATGCTTACAGACTTCAAGTCAGTTTAAAACGACTAGTCGGCGATAATTTTTAGGCACAAGAACTTTACATGAAAGGAAACATTTTTTAATTAACCAAGGAAGTCACATGACATGAACAACTGCTATTCACGCGTGAGAAATGGGTCGGTCAAGAAGGGAAGATGAGCATGTTTATCATGTCAGTCATTTTTATGATGTCCCAAATGTCAGGAAATTGTCACGATGTCCCGTCAGGAAATTGTCACGATGTCCCTAACAACTTAAAAGTAATCCACTGACAAAATCAGGAAACATTTTATGGCTCTAGGATGCTAGAGCATGCACCAAAATTGCAAAAGAAAACGTAATGGTGAATGTTTGCAAGGTCGATAGTAGTTTGTGTTTTCTTGTTTGCTTTGCTTATTGTAACTAGGATGCTCATGAATGAGACTATTTGTACATGTCCGTTCACTGTTCACCTCATTTCTTCTTCATCAACAGACTATAGGTCATTGACACTTATGGGTTTTTGGTGCTGCTGTTTTTTTTTTTTATAAATCACTGATCAGGTGGGCAACCTCTCAGCTCCTTTTGCTATTTTTTTTGTTTGATTGTGCATGTTTTCAGGACCAGACATGTTGCAGTTTTAAGTTTTACAATTCTTTTTTCTTTACAACCTTAGTTTTACTCCTGATTTATGTACGGTTCCTTTGGTCAGCAGGTTTGTAACACAAAACTGAAAAAGGACACATGTTTTCATATCAGTAAGTACCTTGACCTGATTGAAATTACTGGTATATGTTTTTTCTTTTAGTTTGCCTTTTTTTTTTTTGGTTAATAGTCTCAGGATTTGTTAAATATCTCTTTGTCAAATGAAATAGAAGAGTCTTAGAAAGATGTATTGATGTATAAGTTCTGTAGGGGGGAGGTTGTTCTGCAATTTCATGTCTTCGAAGATGTTTTCCCGCATGACACATCATTCATGCAGCTGCTGTTTTCTTTATAATTATTAGTTCTGTGGCGTGCTCTCTGTTTGTTGCAGACACTGGTCATTAAGTAAAGTCAGTTCACACTTCTGTGTTTGGTGTGTGTTCCTTTTTGCATGATCAGATTGCATTGATCATATGTCATTCGGGACAATGGACATTACATCTGCTTCAATAAAATAAAACAAATATCCGATCAAAATATGCTTGTTTAGTATATGTTAGAGTAGAATGTGAAACCAATATACTGTGGCATGTAAAAGCTTTCAAAATTGTGTTTTACTGTCATTGTTTGGATACATTTTAAGTCCACTGTTCTGAATGATATCCACCGATTTTTGTGTTTATGGTACAAATTTACTCAAATCTATGGCAGGAACTATCTTTCTAAATATCATTCCTACCTCACCGGCTGAACTTCCACATACCATAACTAGGTATCCAAACATGATCATTTAATTTAATTTACACAGAGTATACACACACACACACACACACAAGCACCAAGGCACTTCTTCTTCTTCTTCTTCTGTTGTGTGGCCACAATCAACACTTTGATTATTTTGCCACAGAATAGAATAGGGGGTTCACGAACCGTCTGCCTGACTTAAAAAAAAACACAAAAAAAACAGAATACACACACTTGAAATGGAAAGAAAACCAGTGTTCTGTGTAAGAGACAGCATCTGTTTGAATACAAACTATAAGCAAAGAAAGAAGCTTACGTCTGCTAATGTCAATGATTATTTGTTGTACATCAGTGATTTATACTCGTATTCCCTGTTCATTCATCACTGACTAAACACGAGATGTAATTCGAATACACAAAAACACACATCTCAAACGCTATGGCCGCTGCCGTTTATGACAGATGTACCAGACGGAAGGGAGGGGGGGGGGGGGGACGGGAGAAGGAAAGAGAGAGAGAATGTGTGTGTGTGTGTGTGTGTGTGTGTGTGTGTGTGTGTGTGTGTGTGTGTGTGTGTGTGTTAAAAGCGAAAGTAGATCTCAAGATCATGCATGCATCAAAAACAAAATAAATAGATCTGTAGCAGTCATGGTAACGTACTATTTTCGAAGTGGTCAGAACAAATAAACCTGTAGGTCATATCTGAATCAAATTTATGACCTTAGAGCTGAAACTGTGTCAGTCATACTCTCCATCTCCGCCGTATCAGCTATCTCCATATCTTTTCCCCTCATTCACATGCGGTGGTCTGTAGTTTTGCCTTTTTCTCGACTGTTTGCAGTGACAGCCTTCACACCAACGCTTGTTTACCATCTCTATCTTTTTATTTCCTCGCTTTTTCATTGGTTTTTCCTCCTGGTATCAACGTGATAAACAGTACAAAAGTATGGAACCGACACTACCGGCACAGATCATTCCGCGGACTCGCAGACGCGACCCGACCGTAGGAAGAAAAGGTAACTCCTCCCAGACTGGAGTGACGTCATCTGCACACAGCCCATAGGCCTCATCGGTTCTCAACGTACTTATAAAAGTAGCCTACATGTATAAGATTTAATGTCATGAATCATCGAAGAAATGGCGGAAACCACTTTCTGAATATCGCGTAACAGCATTGCAAAGCGGAGGGGGAACAGAAACTTAGCCCTACTGATTATGTAAATGGCAACCGTGAATGCCGGGACATAGGCGTAAAATGTCAAAGTTAAAAAAAAAAAAAAAGTCTTTAATTAAAGCGACAGTGATTTCATACAGAATTATGAAAGTGAAAATATAATCATTGTTGACAATGACAACATTATATGATCGTCGCTTCTTTTAACTCGCACAACTTAAGAAACAATTAAAATGAAAAAAAAAAAAGCAACGCAAAATTTCGTTTCACACGCGCGCGCGCGCGCGCGCGCACACACACACACACACACACACACACACACACACACACACACACACACACCACGCACGCACGCACGCAGCACGCACGCACACACACTTAACATCGACCAAACTATTGAAAATTTCATACTAGCAACTGCAACTAAATTAGCTTTTCACCATGGACCAGAGAGACGTTAGAAAAAGTAAAGGAGTAAAAACTGGTCTGATCAGGAATGCGATATTCGAAGATGGAACTTTAATCATCTTGGAAGGCAATCGATAGATACCCAGGAAAACGTGACAGAAAAGAAACATATTTTACAAAATGGGAAAACTTACAATAAACTATTGGGGGGGGGGGGGGGAGGGGGGAAAAAAAGAAAGAAAGAATCACGCAACTTATCTCAGTAATGACCGCATGTAAAAGATCCAAATAATGTCTAGAAAATTTACATCGGAGAAAATCTGGCCAAAATAACTGCATCATAGCACGGAAAGTGGCAGACTTGTGAAATTATCATGGTATTTTCGGATTGAATTTGAAACAACAATAGAACATATTGCTATATGTTTATGGCCATATTGAATTAAGAAACTTGAAATGAGACAGCAGCACCAGCAGCCCAATACGTTGCAACACTAACAGCAAAAGAAGTAGAAATAGTGGAGCGTGTGGCATAGTAGGTAAAGCACTTGCCTGGGACGCGAAAAACCTTGGTGCGAATCTTGGTTAGACATGGATTTTTCTCTCTCCTCTCCCCCATCCACTAGACCTTGAGTGGTGGTCTGGTTGCTAGCCTTTCGGATGTGATGATAACCCGACGTACCGTGTGCAACATGCACTTAGAGCACGTCAAAGACCCTATGGCAAGAAAAAAATGTCCCTGGCAAACTTTTGTAGACAAAAAAAAAATGCGGGGGGGGGGGGGGGGGGGGGGGGTGACAACAAAGGTGAGCGATGATCCTTGAAAAAAACAACACCCTTCTGTAGACAAATCCATTTTCATATGTAACCGATGAAAATTTCGTAAGGATGCTTGGTGCTCTTTCAGCATAAATAGTATCCCCACCTCCTGAAAATGTTGCGCCAGAATTTCCTCTTTTCTCTCACTCTCTTTGTTTCTACTTTACTCCTTTGTTTTCTGTCATATCTTCCTATCATTTTCTCCGTTGCTGGTCCATTCATCCGTGTGTATTCCATAAAGCCTGATATGCTTTCACCTAGTACGGATAGTTGGGTACATGCATTAAGTGCATCGGATTTTTTATGATGTAAGGAAATGGTTTGTGCAGAGGCTAATTTAGGTAATTAAGGCCCGTTTAGGCTTAAGTGTCCTTAGTTGTGTTTATTTTTTTTTCATACCCAAGGGTGGTAAGTTGGACGGGATAGTCGGCGCCGGAGACATATCGTTTGATTATGTGTGCGAATGCATTTACATGTATACTTTATTTTTCTTCCACTTCTTCCCCTGTGTACGTTTTGAGATGGTTATAGCCCTGGTTTGGCTCTGCACAGTCGGCTGGACTTGAAGCAAACAAACAAAAAACAAATAAATGCGTACACGGGAAAAAACAAAACAAAAACAAAACAAAACAAAAAGCATATGAGTGGCGTCATACTACGGGGACATGTTTTCCTTGGGTTAAAATTTTCGTTATGACCAAAAACAAAAACCATACAAAAAAGATTTTTCAATGCGAAAACACTCTGAATCAGTTGTAAAAGATAACAAAAATAGCAACTGTAGTGGTCGTAATAGTCAGAGAGAGAGAGAGAGAGGATGAAGAACTAGTGTCACTGTACTTGTTAGGCGTGTGACCCTTGCCTCAAGTTCTCATTCTTTCTCCGTTTCACTCACACACGCACACACAAACGCACGCACACACACCACACACACACACACACACACACACACACACACACACACACACACACACACACACACACACACACACATACACACACACCAATACATAAAGCGTGAATAAAACGTTGAAATTTTGACTTGTTACAAGTAAACAAGTGTATTCAAACGGGCACATTCAGAGATGGGCAGTAATTTTGGTTAGTATTTTTAAAAAAAAACAAATCCTATCCCTAGAGAACATTTTTGAGAGCCATGTGGGTTTGACTGACCGCTAATCGCGTGGTTATGGTCATAGGTGTGGATTTGGTGTTGAAATCTTCTTTAGTACGTGTTTGCTGTTAATGGCGGAGCATTTCAGCTACAAGCATTCGGTACTTTTCCGGGTCATCGGATTGAAAGTAGTAGTCTTTAGTTATATTGACAAAAACATCTGATGGGTTGGCAGTCCGCCTTCTCGCTGTCAGTCTTTGGGATTGAGAGGTTTGCCTGTGAAGCTCATGCTGTGAAGATTTTTGTACCGGTAGGCCAGCTGTTAGGACCAAGTGAGTAGTTAATTTTCTTACTATAAAACGTGTGTGTGTGTGTGTGTGTGTGCGTGCGCGCGTGTATGTGTGTGTGTGTGCGTGTGCGTGATCTGTCTGAGAAAGAAAGAGAGAGAGAGAGTGTGTGTGTGCCGGAGAAGTCGAAGGTGTAATGACGGATGGTGTTTTGACAGCGTCTGTCAATTTCGTAATGAACTTACGGCGGAAAGAGAAGACAGATGGAAGCACACACGCACGCACGCACGCACGCACGCACGCACGCACACACTCACATACACACGCGCGCAAACACACACACACACGCACGCACACGGTGCACACACACACACACACGGTGTGTCCCCGCGCATGGGCAATCCTGATTTACCTTTTGCTAGTGCTCATCTTGTCCTGTCATTTCAAAACTTGCGATGCCTCAGTGTTACAGGGATCTGAATATGGTGAGTGATCATTCCATCCACTGCATGCACTATCCGAACTATGTAAAAATGTTGTCAAACCTTTCTTCCTCGTTTGGAGCACAATCATTTATGCATTACTGGACTTACTGCATAGCTATCATCATCATCGTCATCATCATCGTTGTCGTCATCATCATCATCGTCCACATCGTCGTCGTCATTAGCATTGTTGTCGACATTATCTTATCCGTCGATGTCATCATCGTCATCATCATCATCATCATCATCATGACGTATTGTTTATCTTTGTTGTTGTTTACTGCTGTTGTTCTTTTTTCTTAATAATTATCATATAAAAACGCAGACTGTGCAACATCATCATCATCATCATCATCATCATCATCATCAAGACTATTATTGTTTGTCTTTGTTGTGATTGTTGTTACTGCTGTTGTTCTTTTTTTTCTTAGTGATTATTATATAAAAACGCAGACTGTACAACATCATCATCATCACCATTATCATTTTCATCAAGATTATTGTTTTTTGTCTTTGTTGTGATTGTTGTTGTTACTGCTGTTCTTTTTTTTTTTTCTTAATAATTATTGTATAAAAACGCAGACTGCGCCATAACATAGTGGAATGGGGTGAGCTGGGCCTGACCACTTGTATTCTCCGTGCTCCACCAATAAAATAAGTCTGATCGTGTGTAATGAACAGTGAGTCCGATGAGTTCTGAGAAAAGTGCTTTGTATCATCATCATCATCAATGATTTATTATTATCGTTATTATTATCATTATTATTATTATTATTGTTTTTGTTATCATTATTATTCTTAGAGAGAGGAGAGACAGACTGACCGACCGATCGACACAGACAGACAGAAACAGAGTGAAGAAGGGATAAGAATGGCGGAGAACAAAAAGCATTATAGTTTAATGGAGTAACCCATTTTATTGAAAGAATTACACATTTTATATGATTTCATCGAGAAACGTGCTTTCCAGAGGCATTATATTTTCTATACCCATTTTTGCTTGTGTATTCATTTTTACCAAAACCTCTTGCTGAGGGCTTATACTAAAGGGTCGTTATCTTTGTCTAGTGAGGGTTGATTGTGCATGTCATTAGTAAGGTAATAATTTTTTAATCGACCGGAGAGGCGAGCACGTGTGTGTGTGCGCCCGCGTGCGTGCGTATATGTATGTCTGTGTGTGTGTGTGTTTATGTGCGTATGTGTGTTTCTTTGTCTGTCTATCTGTGACAAAAACGTGTGGGCAAGATTTTGTCAGTTTTTTTTTCTGGATGGATCTTATCAAAGTTTGATCAAAGATGTAAACCGTTAAGAAATAGCGAATGCATAAGTTTGGTGGACAACGTTCCAAACATCAAGACCATTCGGACTCAATAAGTGCCTTTAATTCAGCACGTTTTGAAGATGTGTGTGTGAACACCATTTTCTCCGGATCATCTGACAATATTTAAAACTTTTCTCGTTTGATGTCAAGATTTATTTGAATTTAACTTTCTGCAAGGTCACTGTAGGTGACTTTCAAAAAAGGAAAAAATGTAGACTTTGTAATAATGTTTTGCTTAGAAAAGGAGATAATTAGAATGGCTTGACTATTCATTAAAGTGTTTGTGTATTTTGTCTTTTGAGAGACTGAATTTTGATAAAGCTCAAGCTGGCCTCTCTCTCTCTCTCTCTTTCTCTCTCACACACACACACTCTCTCTCTCACACACGTACAAATACAGAAACAAACGATGATGTGTTGGTGATGATGATGATGATTAAGACAGCAATGCAGATGCGGTCGAATAAGACTGATATTACTCTCTCTCTCTGTCTCTGTTTATCATCACCATCACATCATCATCATCATCGTCGTCTTCGTCATCAATTCATAAAATCCATTTCTTCCAGCAGGAAGCACTCACTCCGTGCGCGTTTCAAACGATCTTCAGTCTGACGTTTTTGATGCTTCATACCACTACGTCATCCAAAGTCACGTCATCCAGTGCAACGTCATCAGGATCCTTCGTGATGCATAACCCAGGTGATCGCCACGGACTGTTCCATTTTTCTGTCCCCTCCAAGTTCCATGGGGCTGTGCTGGGCCCAGAGACCTACAGTTGGCTCGTGCGACGCTTCGGCCAGTCCACTATTGACAGGGAGGGGATTTTTAGAGCACGTATCCTTTTAAGAAATAGAAGACCGACACAAAACGGATCTTCAGGGTATGTACAAACGAAATGAAGAAATTGTCCACAGGAAAAATACATGCACATCAACTGGTTGCTTAAAATAGAAAGATGGTAAGCTTATCATAGAAAAAGACAAAAGATTAGACAGATGGGGAGAGTACATTACAGACCTTTTTGAAGATGACAGAAACGAACACACTATAAGAACGAACGTTGAGGGACCACCCATGATGAAAGATGAAGTTAGAACAGCACTGAAAAAGATGAAACCAGGAAAAGCCCCAGACCAGACAACATTACTACAGAGATGATTGAAGCCTTGGAGGAATTTGGTATTGAAAAAATAACAGTCCTCCTAAATGAAATCTATGACACTGGAAAAATCCCACAAAAAATGTCAAAATCAATTCTCATCGCACTTCCAAAGAAAACAGGGGCTATAGAATGCGAACACCATCACACAATCAGCTGATGAGTCATGTAACAAAAATCCTATTCAGAATAACCATGATGAGGACAAGAAATAGAATCAAAAGAGAAATAGCAGAAGAACAGTGTGGAATTGTGGAAGGGAAAGGAATTATTAATGCCATATACATCCTAAGAACTATCGTAGAGAGGTCAATCGAGATGAATAAGGATTGATATTATGCTTTGTTGATTATACCAAGGCTTTCGATCGGGTAAGACATGAAGAATTGATCAACCAACTAGAAAGACTCAGTATTGATGGAAATACGAATAATCAGAAATATGTATTGGGAATAAACAGCTGCAATGAGAATAGAAAACGATGTAAGCTCTTTCCTAAACATCAAAAGAGGAGACAGAAAAGGTTGTGTTTTGTTACTAGATCTGTTTTCACTTTACAGCGAAAACATCATGAAAAACCTGGAGGAAGACCCTGGATTAAAGGTTGGAGGAAAAATGAAACATTCGATACGCAGATGACACGTGCTAATTGCAGAAAATGAAAGAGACCTACAAAACCTTGTGAACATACTAGAAATAGAAAGCAAAGGTAAGGGGTTGGAACTAAACAGTAGGAAGACTGAAGTCATGGTGATCAGTAAAAAACATGAAATCCCGTCATGCAAAATAACAGCAAACGGCATAACCTTGAGACAGGTTGATAAGTTTAAATACCTGGGAACGATCATTTCATCAGAAAGCAGATGCACATCAGAAATAGCCAGCAGAATCGGCCACGCCAAAACAACATTCAAGAAGATGACAAGCATTCTTACCAACAAATGCCCATCAATCAACATCGGGAAGAAAGTTCTTGAATGTTAAATAGAACCGATAATGTTATACGGTTGTGAGGCGTGGATAGTCAACAAGCTAAGCCAGAACAAGATTGAGGCATTCGAGATGTGGTTTCTAAGAAGAATGTTGAGAGTTCCATGGACAGCGAAGAAAACAAATGAGACAATCTTGATGGAGACAGACACAAGAAGATCATGCATAAGGAAGATTAGGAAAAGACAGGCAACATTTATAGGCCATTTTATGAGGAAAGGGGAATTGGAGCACCTGGTCTCAACAGGAAAGCTGGAGGGAAAGAGAGCACCAGGTAGACCCAGGGAGAAGATGTTGGATGGACTTGTAGAGTGGCAGAAGACTAAGAGGGTGGAAGATGTGTTTGAGGCAACAAGGGATAGAAACAGATGAAAGGCCATGATCGCCAACGCCATGTGGCAAGGCACTTGATAATGATCCTTTTATGCTGGGGAGGGGGTGTGGGGATGGTGATCATACAGTTGTGTAATGATTGACGTTTACTTTATTTGAATAGTTTGAGGGTGGTGATTATTCTAAGTTAGGGGAACTGTCTTTCTTTCTTGTCTCTGTTCTGAATCTCTTGTCTTCACCCTCTGTCTGTCCCACTTGTTTCCTCATGGTGTGTGTGTGTGTGTGTGTGTGTGTGTGTGTGTGTGTGTGTGTGTGTGTGTGTGTGTGTGTGTATGTGTGTGTGTGTGTGTGTGTGTGTGTGTGTGTGTGTGTGTGTGGTGTGTGTGAGTGTGTGTGCGTATGTCTCTCTCTCTCTCTCTGTACGCGCCCGTGCGCGCGCGCGCGCGTGTGTGTGTTGATGTTTTTGTTGTTGTTGATGTTCTGAATATTGGGAATAATGGCACACAATTTGACCATGACTCTTGATAGCGTCAGACAATGGTGTGTGTGTGTGGTGTGGTGGTGTGGTGTGTGTGTGTGTGTTGTGTGTGTGTGTGTGTGTGTGTGTGTGTGTGTGTGTGTGTTTGTGCGCGCGTGTGTGTTTGTGATTGCTGTTGCTTGTTCTAAATATTGGGAATAATGGCACAGGATTTGACCTTGACTTTTGACACCGTAAGACGTGTGTGTGTATGTGTGTGTGTGTGTGTGTGTTTGTGTGTGTGTGTGGTGTGTGTGTGTGTGTGTGTGTGTGTGTGTGTGTTTGCTTGTGTGTGTTTGCGTGTGTGCGTGTTCCTGTTGCTTGTTCTAAAAATTGTGAATAATGGCACACGGTTTGACCTTGACTCTAGAAAGCGTCAGACAATGTGAATGTATGTGTGTGGTGTGTGTGTGTGTGTGTGTGTGTGTGTGTGTGTGTGTGTGTGTGTGTGTGTGTGTGTGTGTTTGTGTGTGTTGTGTGTGTGTGTGATTATTGTTGTTGCTTGTTTTCAACATTGGGAATAATGGCACACGATTTGACCTTGACTCTTAACAGCGTCAGACGACCACACGTGCGGCACGGCAGCTTGGTGTAGAGCCGATTGTAGGTCAGGCGAAACACAGGACTGGACTCGCAAAGACTTATGCGGTGTTTTCCATTGTTGTGTCACTGGAACGCTAAACTGACATTGACACATCATGGATACCAACAACAGCGACAAGAATATCGACAACAATAAAAACACTTATAATAACAACAACGGTAATATTAACAATAATGACAATAACATCACGGCAACAGTAACAGCAACAATAATAACTCGAGCATCCGCACCAACACAAATAAGAAGAACAAGAATACCAAGGCAAAGTTTCAGATACTTTTGAGTCGTAGAGATCAGTAAACAAAATATTAGCAGCAATTTTCCGTGTTTCAAAAAGCAAGTCAACAACAACAACAAATACAGCAGCAGCGTTAGTATAACAAAAACGACAATTACAGCAGCAGAGACAACAACAGCAACAACAACAACAGCAACAGCAGCAGAGGCAACCAAAGAACCAAACAATCAATCAGCAAACGAACAAACTAACCAGAAATCACAGCAATAACGATACAAACAAACATCTTTCCCAATTAACACACACACACACAAACACGTACACGCGAACACACCTGCGCGCGCGCGCGCGCACACACACACACACACACAAGAAATAACAGTAAATGTTTCACTACAGCTGATCGGAAACTCTACTAAACATCACCAACAAACGGGCTTCCACATGGCAGTTTTCTCTAGTGGGTAGCATTAGAGGGAGTGGAATCTGTTTTTACGTCACGCATATCTGTTTTTACGTCACGCATATCTGTTTTTACGTCACACCAATGCACGAATAGATCCATATCGGCAGTACTGAAGTGAGGGTTTTTATTTTTCTCAATCAATCTATTTATTTTTGACTATGTAGGCCTACCCGTCAGTCCCAGAAGACCATGGACCTCCCCTGTTTCCCAGTTACCACATTTCACAAACACACAATTATTTCATATCAGCCATGTTCTCCTGTTCAACGTTAACATCAGGGAAGTCTTGCTGTTTTTTTGTTGTTTTTTTTAAATGTCTATAAGGTTTTGTGTATTTTGTTGTATTTTGTATACAAAGGCCACTTGGCCGAAACATTGCGCCTGTCTTGTTTTGTGAATTATATACGTACTCTTATTCCCTCGCTCATGATGAACTCCTTGTGTCATATGATGTCTCTGCCCTATTTACCAGCGTACCAGTGAAAGAAAGCATAGAGATCATACGCCGAAGGTTACAAAACGACCAAACCCTCCACCAACGTACATCTCTCACAGTGGACGACGTATGTGAACTCTTGTCCTGCTGCCTCACCACCACCTACTTCACCTTCCAAGGTGAATTCTACCAACAAAAAGAAGGAGCAGCCATGGGCTCCCCAGTAAGCCCAATAGTAGCCAACCTGTTCATGGAGGATTTTGAAGAGAAAGCATTGGCTTCTTTCCACTCCCCACCACGATACTGGGGGCGCTACGTAGACGACACCATGACTATCCTCCCCCAGCAACTGGTCGAACAGTTCACAGAACATCTGAACAACCAACACCCAGCCATCAAATTCACGAGGGAAGTGGAACAGAACAACTCCATAGCCATGCTGGACACCCTCATCACCAGAACTGATGGCATTCTATCCTTCTCGGTCTACCGTAAACCAACTCATACGGACCAATATTTACAGTTCGACAGCCACCAGCCCCTTGAACACAAACTGGGAGTGATTCGAACCCTTACCCACAGAGCTAACACCATATGCAGTACCCAAGAGGCAAAAGACAAGGAGACAAACCACCTGAAAAAAGTGCTCACCATCTCGGGCTACAAAAAGTGGGCCTGGAACAGCCCGGGAGGCAGGAAATCCAACACCGCATCCCAACAGCCAGTGAAACAACACCAGCGCAAGGGACACATCACCATCCCATACGTAGGAGGTGTGAGTGACGCTCTGTCCAGAAAGATCAGAAAACTGGGGGTGGCTGTACATTCCAAACCTTCCAACACCATACGCAGCCAGCTGGTCACCCCCAAGGACAAAACCAGCAAACTCGACAAAGCTGGCATTATATACAGAATAGACTGCCAGGACTGTAACCAACATTATGTCGGTGAAACTGAACGCCCCCTTCAGAAGAGACTAACAGAACACAAGAGGGACTCTTCTCCAGTAGGAGCTCACCTACACGCCGAAAAACATCAATTCAGTGCGGACAATGTCAACATCCTGGACAGAGAAAATAAGTGGTTCCAGCGAGGAGTCAAGGAGGCCATCTACATCGCAGCCACCAACCCCCCGCTCAACAGGGACCGGGGCCGTTACACCCTGCCCCCGGTGTACCATTCTCTGATTCGATCTCGTGAACTGGGTTCATCCCATGTTCGCGAGATCTGAGTAGAGATTCACGCAGACAGCATTAGAGCGCTGACGAAGATGGCGAGAACGCCATCGAAAGCTACGGAACTGTGAGTAGCGATTTTTACACTGTTGGGAGACCTTGTTCTTCAAAATTGGTAGCATTATACTCTTATTCTATTTTCGTGTGTTTTTGACTTCATTAGATATCAGTCTTGTCAACAGTCTTTACTGTGGCTTTACAGTCCTGTGCGTGAGTGACAGTCCCTACAATGGTGTCTGAGTTTGGAGTTTGTTGAAGAGGGATTCACCGCACTCAGACAGTTCCATATATGCTCCACCCAAATCTGCCAGTAATTATCTGGCAGACTCCCTGAGCCAGCGCAAAACCCTGTGCGCTGGCAAAGTCTTGAAATGGGGAAGAGGGTAACACGGATGTATGAAACTTCACGCTGACATCACTAGAATGACGGAAACATTGATATGGGTAGCCAAATGCCTGTTTTAAATGTTGAGGGCTGGGATTGAACTCGAGATATCAGATCTTGAGTCCAAGGCTGTATCAAAAGAACCAAACAGCCCGCAATGGTGTCTGAATAATGCCAGGGTGGAGCTGATCTTCTGAAAGGCATCAGAAGATCAAACAATGGTGTCTGAATAATGCCAGGGTGGAGCTGATCTTCTGAAAGGCATCAGAAGATCAAACAATGGTGTCTGAATAATGCCAGGGTGGAGCTGATCTTCTGAAAGGCATCAGAAGATCAAACAATGGTGTCTGAATAATGCCAGGGTGGAGCTGATCTTCTGAAAGGCATCAGAAGATCAAACAATGGTGTCTCAATAATGCCAGGGTGGAGCTGGTCTTCTGAAAGGCATCAGAAGATCAAACAATGGTGTCTGAATAATGCCAGGGTGGAGCTGATCTTCTGAAAGGCATCAGAAGATCAAACAATGGTGTCTCAATAATGCCAGGGTGGAGCTGGTCTTCTGAAAGGCAGCAGAAGATCAAACAATGGTGTCTGAATAATGCCAGGGTGGAGCTGGTCTTCTGAAAGGCAGCAGAAGACCGAACAATGGTGTCTGAATAATGCCAGGGTGGAGCTGGTCTTCTGAAAGGCAGCAGAAGATCAAACAATGGTGTCTGAATAATGCCAGGGTGGAGCTGATCGTCTGAAAGGCAGCAGAAGATCAAACAATGGTGTCTGAATAATGCCAGGGTGGAGCTGATCGTCTGAAAGGCATCAGAAGATAAAACAATGGTGTCTGAATAATGCCAGGGTGGAGCTGATCTTCTGAAAGGCATCAGAAGATCAAACAATGGTGTCTGAATAATGCCAGGGTGGAGCTGATCTTCTGAAAGGCAGCAGAAGACCAAACAACGGTGTCTGAATAATGGCAGGGTGGAGCTGATCTTCTGAAAGGCAGCAGAAGATCATTTCCGTGTTTCTTCTGAAAGAACATCTGATCTATATCACAGTTTCAGTTTCAGTTTTTGAAGATGGCGTCTCCGCGTTTGTAATGAATTCCATATACACTGACGCCACAGATGTCATGTGATGGATAAGGTCCAGAATGATTATGGAGCAAGCGGTAAGTCTCCGCATACACCCTGTGTGTTGGCAAGGTTTTGAAGTCCTACCTAGAGTATGTATGGGTTATATGTCTATGTTTCTTCATAAATATGTTTTTGGCTTTCGAAAAAATAGTTATACTGTAGTGAAATGTACCTCTTGTTTTGTGATGTCCTATGATGTTTGAAAAGAAAGTGATAAATGTTTAAAAAAAACAATAACATCATTCTACTGTACGTGTATATGTGTGTTTCCTGGTTGTTGTTGTTGTTCGGCTTCTTTTTCATTGTTTTTGATCATCATGCTTAGTGGGTATGTGTGTGTATGTAATAAGTGTGTGTGTGTGTGTGTGTGTGTGTGTGTGTGTGTGTGTGTGTGTGTGTGCGTGCGTGTGTGTGTGTGTGTGTGTGTGTGTGAGTGCGTGTGTGTGTGTGTATGAGTGTGTGAGTGTTTGTGTGTGCGTGCGTGCGTGTGTGTGTGTTCACTGCTATTTGTTATTTCTCATTTTACTTGTTTATTTATCAACCTATTTGTTATCTATTTATTCATTTACTTATCTATTTATTTGTTTTTCTGTGTCCATGTTTTCTTTCCTCGGAAGTGGACAACAGACTGAAGGAGCTATGATTAAGGAAATATTTGTGTATTGACTCGAAAGAGGAGGGTTGGTGGGTGGGTGTTTTCTGTGATGTGAGACAAGTTTACACTAAGTGATTAGTTTGGTTTGATTGAGTCTTTTAATTATCTATTTATTATATCTATCTGTTCTTTTCTCTGAAGATAAGATACACATGTCATTTACATGTAACCGAGATTGTCCTTTGATAATTGTTCGTTTATTTCATTTATCTATTCTTTTCTTTGAAGATAAGACGTACACACGTCATTTACATGTAACCGAGATTATTCTGATGATTGACATAAATACTGTTATAAGATAAAAAAAAAACAACAACAACAACAACAACAAAAAACAACAACAACAACAAAACTAAAAAAAAAAAAAAAACCAAACACAACCGTAGGACCGGAACCGTCACTAAGTTAGTGTAGGTAGCCTGTCCTGATCAGTCTGATCTTCTCCATCACATGGTACCTATGCGACGTCATCTGAGGCTCTGAACTGAAACTAGATCCAGTAGGAGGATCGTAGCAACTCTCAACAATCACATCAGAGAAATCCACGTAAGGACAATCCAAATCCCCGCTCCCTACCGACTCCTCCCGTTGCCACTCTCTAAACACATCTATATATCCCCATCCCAAATTCCCTCAACCTATCCTCCATCCATTCTCACCCACACATCACACATATAATTCTTAACACACATGACACACACACATAACACCAAGCAATTAACACACACACACAGCACACATTACACACACACACATCACGCGCACACACACACGCACACAGCACAACACACACACTACACACAAACACATACACTACACACATGCATACAAACACACAAACACATACACGCACACACACAACACACACACACACAAACACACACATCGCACACACACACAAACGCACACACCACACACACATGACACATATAAAACACACACAAACACACATGGCAAACACGCACGCAAAGCACACACAACACCACCAACACACACACACACACACACACACAACACACACACACACACACACACCTCACTCACTCACTCACTTCACTCACACACGCACACGGAGGCGATCTCTTTCTCTTTCTTTCCGATAGTTGTCCTCACACTTGGAAAAGTCCCTTCTGCACTTTGTGTCTCCAGGCGCGTATGTCTACAACAATAATTGTCTACGGCGTCTGTGCTGATGGCAAAGTCCACTAAGATCACACTTCTCGGGTGTCTTTGTATGGCAAGGTGGGGTCGGGCCCCCTTGTGACCTTCCTCATCATCAGGTCTGAGTACACGAATCCTGTGTGACGTGACCTGCTCTCCCGTGACACGAGAAGCACACCCATCTTTGTTTACCTGAAGATACTGTGCTGTATGGATAGGATTCAGTAAACAAGGAAAACCACAGGGTGAGGGTGGGGACCCAGAGCATCAAGTCTCGCCCCACTGATCGGACAAACAGCTCCCAGCTCCCAGTTCCCAAGGACACACAGTGACCATTTCGATAAACAAAGGCAGGGTGGGTGGGAGTGGGGCTGTCCGTATGCTGCGTGATTCAGTTATATACTTGAATAATGTTCTGAATCATCTTGTGTTGCACTGTTAAGACAATATTCTTATTTGTTTTGACTGGTATCTCTGGAAATTTGATTGATGATTATGGAAATAAAAACGATTCTGGAAAATGGAGAATCACCTCATTTCTGGGCGTGGTGTCTTTAACGTGCTCTGAGTGTGAGCCGTACACGGGACCTAGGTTTTATTGTCTAGTCCAAAAGACTAGCACCCAGACCACCACTTAAGATCTAGTGAATTGGGGCCGGAGATGGCGGGAAGGAGACGAAACTTCCTGTCCTATCCGTGATTTGAATCCAGACTTGTGGTGTCCTCAGCAAATGCTCGAACAACTAGGTCACACACTCCACTATGTGCAGACCCGCTAGTGTCTGAACCCTTTCGTGTATATACGTACGCAGAACATGAGTATTCTGAGCTTACGGATTTTGTGCTTTGCATCTGCTTCTATGCTAGCTGAATGGGTAGCACAAACTGTATTAGATTTGAGAAGTTCAACATGGGAGATAATTCCTACGTGACTCTCAAAAGTTATGTCCTTTGGTTGACATAATAAAAATTCTCCCTGCTTCCCTCTTATTTCTTTGGTATTAAATAGATACGTTGAAGATCCTGTGAAATATGTCAGTGTCCTGTGGCTTATGGAAACATGAAATGGTCATATATGCACCCTTCCTTACCCCCCCCCCCCCATACGAAGTATGATTGCCTTGATGATAGGGTAAACAAAATATGGTCATACACGTCAAAGGCCACTCGCGTATGCGAGTTTACGTGGGAATTGAATGCCATAAAAATTGACAAAACAAAGAAAAATTAAACACCCTTTTCTTAGATAAAGAGTACGTAAAATTATCTTGCCGTTCCTGCTGCAATTTCTGTTGCCACTTTTTTTTCTGTTTTGGTGTTGAAGCTGCTGCTCTTGCTGCTGTTTTTGCAGTTGTAAAATCGTAGATCATTCTACTTCATGTTTTAATGTAAGGGTAATGTATCCAACTATTAATGCGCAGAAAATCATTCAATTTAACCCTTTGACTCCCGCACCCTGTCCACCAGCATCCTGCATCACCAACCATGCCAACAGAGCAAAGACTTAACCCTTTGATTCCCTCACCCTATCCACCAGCTTCCTGCAGGAAGCTGGTGGATAGGGTGAGGGAACCAAAGGGTTAAGTTTTTGCAGTTGATGTATAGGGTGCGGGAGTCAAAGGATTAAAAAAACAAACAAACAGGCAGATGAGTAGAAATACATGGATATATAGGCAGAGTTGTTTGTCTTGGAGGTGCACAGTGCCATCTCAGCATCGAAAGATCCGTTACTGTTCAATGTCCCTGCCAAAGTGGCAGAATTAGTCTCCACTCTTGATCTCCAGGTTGTTGACACTCTGAGGTGGTCAAGCGCCAGAAACACAAGATGATGCTGAGTGAAACAGAGCCTCTATCTTATTGAGGCTGACTGTAAGGCTGAGTTGTTTGCAGGCCGCAGCAAACAGCTCAGTGAAACACCCGGTGTCCTCGTGCGAGTGTGCAGCCGGTATACATTTACCTGTGAATGAAGAGAAATTCCTGCAGGATGACTTTGACAACGTTGGTTTTGGTTTCGAGTCTCCGTAGGTTAAAGAGTTCTCCATCTGTGCAAAAACTTGATGTACACACCAGTGTCAAAGTCTTTGAATGCAACAACCAGTGCTGACACAAAGAAACTGGAGAAGAGTAGGCGCCCTCGAACGAATCCCTGTGTCACTTTTTTCTGCACTGGGAAAGATTCAGATGCCTTTCTATTCTCTTGCACCCCGGCCAGCATGTCATTGTGAAAGGAAGCGATCAGCGAGAAAAGCTTATGAGGACAACCAAACTTTCGGAGTAATTCCTACAGGCCCTTTCGGTTAACGGTGTCAAATGCTTTGGTCAGATCTACAAACACGTATGGAGCTCTGGTTTTTGTTTGCAACACTTCTCTTGCAGCTGGGATATGGCAACAGCACAGTATAGTATAGTATAGTATAGTTATAAGTATAAATATAGTATAGTTTGATAGTATAGTATAGTATAGTATAGTATAGTATAGTATAGCATAGCATAGCATAGCATAGCATAGCAAGCATAGTATAGTATAGTATAGTATAATATAGTATAGTATAGTATAGCATAGTATAGTATAGTATAGTATAGCATAGCATAGCATAGCATAGCATAGTATAGTATAGTATAGTATAGTATAGTATAGTATAGTATAGTATAGTATAGTATAGTATAGTATAGTATAGTATAGTATAGTATAGTATAGTATAGTATACTATAGTGTAGTATAGCATAGTATAGTATAGCATAGCATAGCATAGCATAGCATAGCATAGCAAGCATAGTATAGTATAGTAGTATAGCATAGCATAGCAAGCAAGATAGTATAGTATAGTTATAGTAATAATATAGTATAGTATAGTATAGTATAGTATAGTACAGTACAGTACAGTACAGTACAGTACAGTACAGTATAGTATAGTATAGTATAGTATAGTATACTATAGTGTAGTATAGCATAGTATAGTAATAGCATAGCATAGCATAGCAAGCATAGTATAGTATAGTAGTATAGTATAGCATAGCTAGTATAGTATAGTAGTATAGTATAGTATAGTATAGTATAGTATAGTAAGTATAGTATAGTATAGTATAGTATAGTATAGTACAGTACAGTACAGTATAGTATAGTATAGTATAGTATAGTATAGCTGAGCGGAGCGGAGCATAGTGTAGTGTAGTGTAGTGTACTCTAGTGTAGTGTAGCGTAGTGTACCGTTGAGTCGCATAGCATAGGATAACATATCATAGCACAGCACAGCACAGCATAGCATAGCACATCATAGCACAGCACAGCGCAGCATAGCATGGCATGGTATGGTATAGCACGGCATGGTATAGTATGGCATGGCAAGGTATGGCATGGCATGGCATGGCATGGCATGGCATGGTATGGTATGGTATGGCATGGTATGGTATGGTATGGTAGGTATGGTATGGTATGGTATGGTATGGTATGGTATGGTATGGTATGGTATGGTAGTATGGTATGGTATCTTTTAATATTGTACAGGAATTGCTTGATTTGCACCAATTTACAATGTTCTTTGATAAATAGCTGACTAAAATGATGTTATATGAAGAAGAAGAATACGAAGAAGAATACGAAGAATACGAAGAAGAAGAAGAAGAAGAAGAAGAAGAAGAAGAAGAAGAAGAAGAAGAAGAAGAAGAAGAAGAAGAAGAAGAAGAAGAAGAAGAAGAAGAAGAAGAACAACAACAACAACAACAACAACAACAACAACAACAACAACAACAACAA
Source organism: Monoplex corrugatus (assembly GCA_030674185.1). Classification (NCBI taxonomy): domain Eukaryota; kingdom Metazoa; phylum Mollusca; class Gastropoda; order Littorinimorpha; family Ranellidae; genus Monoplex; species Monoplex corrugatus. The sequence goes on along the minus strand of JAPXFY010000017.1, from coordinate 19,256,357 downwards.
AACTAGAATATATCCAAGGTGGAGCTCGATCGTGACCACTGATACATCTCTGTCAGACATGATGTCTGGCAGCTTGGATAGTTTGGAGGAATGTGGTACAATTGTCGGTGATTTGGACCTCATACATAATGGGTTGAGAACAGAAGGGATATTTGAGACCTTCCTGCGCGGAATGAGTGTCTTGTCAGTTCACAGTGTTTGATGCTAGCAACCGAAATAGGAGTTAGGGATGTCAAGGCTTGATTTGAGGATTGTGGTTTAAACTGATATTGTAAGTCTTCCTCCTACATGTTGCATTCAGTAACTCCTACACTGTGATTATTGAATTTTCATTGTTAAAATGTGCTATCTGCAAACACCGGTCCAATAGCTTACAGGCGTTTTTAAGGGAAATACCTTACAAAAATGCCTGTTTTTTTTTTAATAACCAGGTTTCCCTTTGCTTTTTGTAGTAGACCCGTCAAACCACACATAAAAAGACAAGCCCTTACATGACAATTTTTATTGTTTGCCAAAGAAAATTTATTTCTGACCTTGGGACTCAGTTCTTCCTGTTTTGTTTTGTTTTGTTTTTATTCTTTTTTGAAAAAAAACACCCCAGCGAGTCAAAGAAGTACCATTTTCCAAAGGCCGTATCTCAGAAAGTGAACATATGATATTATAACAGTTTTCCTCATTAAAAACAGTGTGAAAATTATATCTATACTTAGGGATATACTAAACTCGAACATCCAGTGAAAAACGACTCATTCCCTTATGGAAAGTTATACTTATTGCTGAGAAGCAACGGTCTGGATTACAGAGCCAGAGCACAGAGTCTGAACTATGATTTATATGTCTCTGTATTCGATGCAGCCGGTGTCGGGAATGACTGTGTGGATGCAATATGGGAATGGTCATGTGTGTATGATGAATGATGGTAAGGTTTGAGTTTTCCAGTGAAGCTAGCATCATCGTTTCATGTTTTGTATTAATTGTGGAATAGAGTAGGGGGTGTTGTTGATTTATGTCAGCTATTTGTTTCAACTTTTTTTTATGCTAGAGTAAAAAAAAAAATAGATGTGAAATGTAACATTGTTAGTATTTTTGACCATGCATGTTGAATTTGTTTCTATTTGTCTAATTGTATTCATTTACTCGTTATTTAAAGTTGAAGTGCATTGAGTTGATTGACCGACGATTTGTACATTGCGTGGAATATTTTGTTCTAATCTCACTCCCGGCAAGGAATCTTGGTGTTTTATCTTGATGGATCCCAGCTCATGGAAGCTCATAATAACTGCCTGAGCAAAATCCTGTATCTCCAACCACTCAGAATAAAGTAAATTTCCCATTTCTCTCTGCGGATGCCACAAACAAGCTGTGTGTATCTTTAATTCTATCCAGACTAGACTGTTGTAACTCTGTCTTCGCTGGACTTTCTGATGATAAGGTATCCAAATTTCAATAAATCCAGAACAGTGCAGCTCGACCTGTCCGACAGGAAAGCAAACGGAGCAGTGCAAAAGCATTCTTGCGAAAACTACATTGGCTACCAGCCAAAGCAAGGATTGAGTATAAAATTGCCACACTCGGCTTTTAGTGCCTGAGTTCGAAGACAATGCCAGCATATGTATCAGAACGCCTCCTGCTATACAGGCCTTCCAAAGCTTTGAGGTGTCAAGGAGCTTCTCTTTTAACTCGACCTCGGTTCTCACCAACACCTTGCGGAAAGAAATCCTTCTCCGTTTTTGGCCCAACAACATGGAACTCTCAACCAGTATCTTTCAGACAAAGCAGTTGTCCGCTTGCTTTCAAAAAGCACATCAAAACACATCTCAGAAGTATCTCCAAAATCGTGAGTTAAGGCTTGTGAGTCTTCTAGATCCTGTGGTATTGCAGTTTGGTGTGTGTGTGTGTGTGTGTGTGTGTGTGTGTGGTGTGTGTGTGTGTGTGTGTGTGTGTGTGTGTGTGTGTGTGTGTGTGTGTGTGTGTGTGTCCGCGCGCGCGCGCGAGCTCGAGCGTGTGTGTGTCTGTGTTTATGTGTGTCTGCGTACGTGTGTGTGAACAGTGAGTGTGTATGCACGTATGTACGAGCATATAAGTGCTTATATGTGTGTGTATTTTCATTGATAAACTGAAAAAGAAAAAACACATGTTGCTAATTTTGATGAACTAATTTCACGTTGAACTGATATGTTGGTGTACATGCATCCCATATGTTTGTACTGCGTATATGTCTGGGCATAGAAACGTGTGTGCTGCACTGATGCGTCAGTGTACATGTATGTATCCGATTGTCTTATCGCATACCAGATAAAAGACAGAGGAGCTAAGACAAAGAGAAGGCCTGAAAGACCAACTAGACAACAAGATCTCTTGACAGTGAAAACAGGAACATTATCAGACAGAAAAACTGACAGGGACGACAATCCCTTTCTATCCAGAGAGCAGAGAGTAATCTTAATGAGGCCCCTAACTGGCTACAGCCTGCTCAACGACCGTATGAAGGAAATGAAAGTTCAAACTGACGCCATCATCAACCCGCCCCTGTGGTCAAGAAGACAAGAAGACCAGCTATATTGCAACGATGTCCACCTGTGGAAGAACAAGAAGACTGTCCATACTGGTTACAACTAATGCCGACTGCCAGAATTTGGAGTTAAACCCTCTGTCTCCCGCATTCTGTCCGCCAGCATCCGTCAACCGTGCTAGCTAGCAAAGCAAAAAAGTTATCCCTTTGACTCACACGCGCGCACACACACACACACACACACACACACACACACACACACACAACACACACACACACACACACACACACCACACACACACACACACACACACACACACACACACACACACACACACACCAAACTGCAATACCACAGGATTTAGAAGAATCTGGTGGATAGGGTGAGGGAGTCAAAGGGTTAAGTTTTTGCAGTTGGTGGACAGGAGTCAAAGGGTTAAATTAAGAAAGATTCATCGCACTGGGACAGTTCAATGTGTGCTCCACCCAAATCTGCCAGCAATTGTCTGGCGGACTCCTTGAGCCTGCGCAAACCCCAATGTGCTGGCAAGTGAACAAGAAGTGGCCCACCTTGAAGGTGGAACTCACAACCGTTGCATTATCAGTGTGGCGTTCTAACCAACTGAGCTAACGTGGTGACTGCACAGACAGTTTACAACTTACATCCCCCCCTTCAATTTACACACATGCATACAAACACACACACACGCACACACACATAACACACACATTTACACAAACACATACACACACATACATTTACACACACACATTTACACACACATATTTACACACACATTTACACGCACACATTTA
>JAPXFY010000017.1:19233029-19243029 GCA_030674185.1 Monoplex corrugatus | reverse complement strand
TCATCAACATCAGGAGAGATGACGTCAAGATTGCTGACATCAAGTCGAAGAGGGTGTGCTCTGTACATTTTCATGAGAAAGTTTTCAACTGCCCTACAGACATTCAGCATTCTCGACTGCTACCGACTGCCGTGCCTACCATTGTCAGCTGCCCAAATCCTCCTCCATCCATGGAATGTCGACGACCTCCGCCCAAGATCAGAGAGCCTGTACCAAAGAGGAGACGACAAGATACTGCCTCCAGCTCTGTATATCATGAAGGTGATGGTGATGATTGTGATGGTGACAGAGACAGTACTAGACCCGTGGTGAAAGCGTCCGAACCAGATCCTGAGAAGTTGGCCCGAGAGCTGAAGCAGGCCAAACGTGCTTTAGAAGACCTCAAGAAACAAAACAAACAACTTGAAAGGAAATGCAAAACAGCACAAGCAGCCAAGGTCAGACTTATAAAGCGCCATGCTGTACAAGTAGCGTCTCTTCGTGCAAAGAAAGAAGCAATCCTGGAGAATTTCCTCAAAGACCTGCCAGTTGTTCCAGCAGCTTTATTCAAGATCATGATGCGGAAGAAAAAGTGGATCAACTGGGACACCGAGAAAGAGGCTATGGAGTTGTGTCTCGCTGTGTACTTTAGGAGCACTTCTGCTTATGCCGTTCTCCGCTCCGTTGGGTTTATGCTTCCACATCCAAGAACACTCAGGAGGCGCTTTTCAACTGTGTTGACTGGGGTCGGTCTGTGTCAGAGTCTGGTGGAAATGATGCGCTTGAGAACATTAGCACTTGAAGAACATGAGAAAAGAGTGACACTCTCCTTGGATGGAATGACTGTGACCAAAGCCCTGACCTACAGTCATCATCGTGACGAGCTGGTCGGCTTTGTCAACTGCGGCGAGCATCACCAGAGTGACGAAATCGCTGACCAAGCAATTTTGGTCATGATCAGGGGACTGACCCTGAAGTGGAAGCAGGTGTTGGGGTATTTTGTTGCCAAGCACAACCTGGCAACACCTACTTTGACAGCCATCATTTCCGAAATCGTCAGAGCCGTCACAGGGATTGGTTTGTATGTTGATGCCATTGTGATGGACCAAGAATCCTGCCAATGGAAATGGATGAAAGACATGGGTGTGTGTGTGGAACGACCGTATGTGTTTCATGGCACTACACAGTCCTTTGTCATGCCAGATCCGCCACACCTCATCAAAAACTTGAGGAACAATTTCATGACGAAATACATCTCCTTCAGCTGGGATGGAGAAAGAATGATTGCAAAGTGGTGTCACCTCCAAGAACTCTTCTCCCTTGAAACATCTGGCGGGTCAATTCGCGCTGCTCCCAAGCTGAAGGAGTGTCACTTCACCCTGCCCAGAGGGAAAAAGATGAAAGTCATCTTGGCATGCCAGATATTTTCCCACTCAGTCGCTGCTGCCTTGAAATTGTATGTGTCAAAGTCGTTGATGTCCGAGGCTGCTCTTCAAACAGCATGCTTTGTGGAGACGGTGAACAGCATGTGGGATTTTGTCGACTCTCATTCCCTCTCCGCCCCAGTCGGGAAGAAGCCGGTCACAAGGAGTGATTTTGAGGGTGACCAGGTTCGATTTGCTTCCTTTTCCAACTTTGTGGAAAGCTGGTGTTTCACAAACCCAAAGAATGACAAACTGGCCAGCAACATTCCAAGTCACAAAGGGTGGCTCCTAGTGCTTTCAGCAATGAAGGGATTGAGCCAAATGCTAATCATGGAGGAGGAGGTCTTGACACACTTGTGCCTGAGAAAGTGTAACCAGGATCACGTTGAGAACCTTCACAGTCAAATACGTGGCTACAATGGCTTCAACGACCACCCGACGTTGCCAGCATATGTCGATGCACTCCGTTGCCTGTCTTGTTCTTCTGCAACATCAGAGCTCTTGGACAAGACAATCAGTGCTGGTGCCAACTGCCAGCCTGATGGTGAGCATGGACACCATCCCATTGTCAACCCATGCACAGCAGACGTTGAATGTGATGCAGAGAATGCTGATCATGCAGACCCCATCGAAACCAACTCCTTCAGTTGTGAGAACAACTTGGTTTCCTCTTCCTTCACAGACTTGGAGATGGAACTGCCACCCGTCGAGTCAGACATTGTTCAGTACATTGCTGGTGCTGTCGTGAGGAAGTTCAAGCAGAAAAACGACTGTCCTCTCTGTGTGGAAAAGTTCACCATCAGTGCAAATGAGGCAACTGGAGAAACTCCCTCACTTGTGTCACTTGTGTCACTCAAAGAGTTTAAACTTGGATGCCTGGTTCGTGTCAGTGAGCCACTGCTGCAGGTTTTCAGATGCTTTGAACTTCACTTCAGAGTAGCTACATCAAAGGGATTGCCAAGAGCCAACCCAAGGCAAACTATTCTGAACAGCTTTGTCAAGTCACAAACAGATGATCTGAATTGTGAGTGTGAATGTTTGGCAAGCCTTTTTGCTGCTTATTGCAACATCAGGATTTACCACGAAGTGAAACTGTTCAATCAGCAACTGAAGTCAAAAGTCAGAGGTGCAGAACTGAACAAGGACAAGAAACTTAACATGTGAACATTTACAGACCTCTATTTCAGCTGGATTTAACTGTGAACATAACACACTGCTGTAGCTGATATTGTGATAAGGAACTGAACTTGTGAACAATTATGTAGTTCATCTGTGGATTTTAGATTTGATTGTGTATTACACACCTGTGAACACTCATGGGCCATTAATGCAACAGTGAATATTTTACTACATTTCTGTGGATGACGAGAAACTTAACGTGTGAAGACTAACTGTGTATTATAAACCATTGTGGCTGACAAGACACTTGAGATGTGAACATTCCTGGAATGAGTGCTGTTGGAGCTGGATTAACTGTGAATTATACACCGCTGTGGCTGATCATTTTGGGAAGATGTCCAGGCATGTCTTTGTCAAGTCATGTGAGTACATTTTAAATCATGAATTTTACATGTGTGAATTCTGTATTATATTACTTTATTGTTGTTTTTTTTTATTCTGAGTTCTTCATTTTTATGTTGTTGTATACGACAGGCAAAAACTCTGAAGTGATGAACACTTGTAATTTCACAGAAAAAAATTGTGAAACTCAATCATTCTTACTTGTCGTGTACGACTTCTGTCTCATGTGTGTGGCGCATGTTATAATCAAATGTCTAAAGGTACCATCTTTTAAATAATCCTCGCTGTTGACAATGACATTAAACCTGAAAAGATCGACTGATTGCTTGTGTAACAATACTAACATAAATTCAGAAGTAAGCACACACAAAATGATGACTCAACACATAACAAAGAGAAAAACTAATGGTATGAAGTGTAAGACACACACACACATCCTCCCCCTCAGTCCCAGTACACACACTAACTGACTAAGTGACAGGTCAATGTTTCTGAAGCAGTGACTGGGTGAAAATAATAGTGCGACGGCTAATGAAGAGTTTCACTTTTCAAAGAAGTAAGAATTTTTTTTTGTGGGTATGACTATGAGTATCATGCAATAGTTTTCTACCCATGCATCGGCAATTCCCCCCCCCCACCCCTGTCCCCTCTCTTCTCTCTCTCTCTCCTTTTACACACACATACGTAAACAGTCTGTCAGGTTACAAACGTAAACAGAGGCAAGCCATGTGAGAGCAGCGCACTGCGTGTGTGTATCGCTCGCCGCGACAGCGAATCTCAGCATTAACAAGATGGCGGCCAGCCGAGCCAACCAGCACGCGTTTTTCGATCGCGCTAAGAGGGCTTGTCCCTTCTGTTGTTTTAGTGTTCTGTGATCTCACCTACCCAATCAATCAACACTAGGGGTGTGGCAAAAAGTCAACTCTTGTTTGAAATTAATGGAGGTCTTACATCAGTGCAGTGCCTCGGTACACACAACCGGCATACTGGTCTGGTGGTTTTGTAGGTGGCTATTGGCTATTATATTACGCCACAAACACCGAAGGGCGGCATGAAACAAAGAGTCCGCCCCGGGGCTCCATACAACCGCAACATAACCTGCGGTCATTGTTCGTGGGTTTCCGCGGGCCACGCAATGGCTATTATGACGGTGGTTGTATTACAATTGGCTGAAGGTGGCATAGATTAAAGACCGTCTCCTCTAGGTTCTGTAGGACTACAATGTAACAGACTGGAGATGACAACAAAATCTGTGGTAGGCCCGCTTCAGAATACATGTACACATCGTAGATCTGCTCATTATCTAGGAGTGTGTTATATGCGTCATGTATTGGTTAGATCTTTGGAATGTTCAATGCATAGCTTTGGGTAGGCAGAGGCTGTGAGATAACAGTACAATTTGACCGAGAGAACGCAAAGCGCTTTTGATCTAGGCAAGCACGCTACACGGTGTTGCCTTTGAGCGTTGTAGGTAAATGGGAAAGATCGTAACAGAGCAAGGCACTGTTACATATCTATCTATCTATCTATCTATCTATCTGTCTGTCTGTCTGTCTGTCTGTCTATCTATCTATCTATCTATCTGTCTACCTATCTATACACACACACACTCATGCACGCACACACACACACACACACACACACACACACACACACACATATATATATATATATATGTATCTGTTTTGGACAGACTGCGGCATCTTTAGAACGTTGCCTTATTGGAAGGGAATTAATTGTAACTGACACGAGTCTGTATATGACTGTTTTTGTTTAATTAAGGAATGCAAATGGAAACTGTCGTTAGACCTCTTAGCGTACTTTCAGTGACTTCTGTGCAGTATGGATCATATGAAGAGGATGCAAAGTATATGTGGAATCATTAAAAGCACTAATTCTTTCACACAGCTACATGCCCGGTTTGTATTGTGGCCTGAGGCGACGAACGTTAACAAGAAACACCACGAAAGTTGAGATGGGACCCAGAGCACCAATGCCTCGCCACTCTTCGGACAGTCACCTCCCAAGCTCCTAACGCCACTCGATAGTCATTTCATCAAGGGAAGGGGATGGGGGGGGGGTCTTTCCATTCATTGCATGACCCATTCAGACCCAGTCATCAGTTACCTTGTTTACAAACCGAATGGCAAGGTGGGGAGATGACAAACCCCGGGACATAGCCACACAACGCTTACCAACCAGATCCACCCCAGCCTCTGGACCTAGAGAGAACGGAAGAGTCCTCTCTGGCCCCACTCTGGTCTTCATTTTCTTTCGGGAAGCCTGCCCTGCCACCAGCTCGCATAGCTGTCAGCACCTTTCCCCTGACTATAGTCTCGACACTTACCAGTCGGATGCTCCAAACACAGCCTATTTTGCTGTTCAGCAAGGTCTGACATGCCCCTTTATTCCACGACTTCTGAGTTCTGTCTTTGTGGAAGAAAATAAGTAAGATACATCAGAACAAAATTGAGGCAACTAAAATGTGGTTTCTAAGAGGAATGTTGAGAGTTTCATGGACAGCAAAGAAAACAAACAAGAAAATCTTGAAGGAGGCGGACACAAGAAGATCATTAACAAAGAAGATTAGTAATAGACAAGCAACATTAAGAGAACAGTTCATGAGGAAAGAGAAATCAGAGCACCTGGTCACAACAGGAAAGCTGGAGGGAAAGAGAACAAGAGGAAGACCCAGGGAGAAAATAACAGACGGACTTGCAGGATGACTGAGGACAGAGAGGATGGGAGATGTACTTGCAGCGACAAGGGATAGGTTCGTATGGAGGGCCATGATCGCCAACGCCATGTGACAAGGCGCACGATGATGATGATGATGATGAGTTCTCCTGTCACTGACTGTCTTTTTCTTCCATGGTCTGACTGTTCATAATTCTCTCCCCCTTGCTCTCCCTGTCTATACTTTTTTTCTCCTCCGCAGGCTTTGGTGTTTTTACAGGACCGTGGTGACTCTATATAGCTCAACACCTTGTTTGAGGAGACAGCTTAAGTGATAGTTTGCCCGTAGTTCTCCAACTGACGGGTACGGTAGTCTAGTGGGTAAACGTGGCACTTCCAATCGTAAGGTAGGCTACTGGGTTCAGTCCGTCTAGATAGTCTAGATACGTACCTCCGCCTGGAATGTAAAGAACGTAGATTTTGTTCTCCAATATCAAAGTGCAACATATGCACCGATCTGTTAGTGCTTAAACCCCCTTTGTGAGTATACAGCATGCAGAATATCAAATGTGCACGTTAAAGATCCTGTCAATCGTGCCAATGGCTGGCGTATAGAAACACGAAAACACCAAGCATGCAGACAATGGCAAGTTTGAAAAATGGCTTTTGAACTTCTGGAGAATAAAGTGCTACCATTACCATAATCATTATTTTTATCATTGTCATTATCCTTATCTGTCTCTGTGGCTCTGACTTTGTCATATTCTTGTCTTGTATATGTCTGTCTGTATGTCTGTCTGTCTGTCTATATTCCTCGCTCTCTTTCTCTCTTTGGTCTCTGTCTCTGTCTCTATCTTTCTGTCCGTCTGTCTCTCTCTGTGTATTTTTTTCTTTGTCTGTCAGTCTATCTTTCTGTTTTCAATGTTTGCTCGCTTGTTTCTTTATTTTCCTCCTCCTCCTCCCCCTCCCCCCGTATTTTTCTTCTTTTCTGCATTGCTCTCTCTCTCTCTCTCTCTCTCTCTCTCTCTCTCTCTCTCTCTCTCTCTCTCTTTTCCATGATATAAACACAGCAAATCAGAGTTAGAATTAAATGCAATTCGATTCCCACTACCCACTCTACACGAGTTAATCAAGAGTTAATGGTTTCGTACATTAAATTCTCTCTGTCTCTCTCTCTGTCTCTCTCTGTCTGTCTGTCTCTCTCCTCTCTGTCTCTCTCTCTCTGTGTCTGTCTCTCTCTCTGTCTCTCTCTCTCTGTGTCTCTCTCTGTCTGTCTGTCTGTCTCTCTGTCTCTCTGTCTCTGTCTCTGTCTCTCTCTCTCTCTCTCTCTCTCTCTCTTTCAGCGCTCGCTCGCTCTCTACGTATGCACGACTTCATGATCAGATGTCACATTTCATTTGTTGCTGCCTTTCCGACAGGAACTGGGAAAAACAACTGGCCACATTCATCGTCAGATGTGGCTTAACCATGTAGACCGCATACCATGATTATATAAAAGAAAAAGAAAAAGAATTTGTTGCTGTTGTTGTTAATATTACTGTGACTGTTCATTGTTATTATTATCATTATCGTGATTATCATCATTATAGTTATTGTTATGATCATCATTATTATTGTTATTATTATTACTATTATTGTTATTATTATTATCATCATTATTATTATTATTATTATTGTTGTTGTTGTTGTTTTTGTTGTCATTTGTCGACTATGTTTAATGGTTTACTCTCCTTTTAAAAAAGGGGGGATTATTTCGTATCGGCCATGGAAATCTGCAATGAGAAACGACCATTTCTTGTTGTGGTCAATTTTTGTACAAACAGAGAAATCGTTAAACGATCTGACTGTCTTGTTTTTCTTTTTAAGTTTTCATTTTCATTATAATTTTTATGTGTGCATTATCCTATTTCGTGTTGTTTTAATATCAGTAAATTAGCAAATAAATTGGCGACGGCAGGTGTGTGTAACTGGTCTGAATGTTAGGGCTTGTACCGCAGTTTTCAGTTTAAATTATTTCCCCTCTGTCTGTCTGTCTGTCTGTCTGTCTGTCTGTCTCTCTCTCTCTCTCTCTCTCTCTCTCTTACACACACACATGCACACACACACACTCACACTCACATACATACACAGAAATATGTATGTTGTGTAAATCCACCCCCTTCAAATAGCGATAAGGGCTTTTCTTGAATAGATTCAGTATCTATCACACACACACTCACACACACACACACACACACACACACACACACACACACACACACACACACACACACACACACACACACACGCCACACACACACACATACACACACACACCCAACAAACAAAACAAGCAAACAAACAAACAAACAAACGAACAAACAAACAAGCACACACACACACACACATTCACAAATACCCACACTCACAAAAACACACACATACACACACAAACACACACACACACGCGCGCACGCGTGAACACACACACACACACACACACTCACACGTATGCACACTCACTCACTCATCACGCACGCACACACACACACAGAGTTACAATTACACACACACACACACACACACACACACACGCACACACACACAGAGTTACAATTACACACACACACACACACACACACACACACACACACACACACACACACTCTCTCTCTCTCTCTCTCTCTCTCTCTCTCTGTCTCAATCTCTCTCTCATGTTAATGCAGCGATTTCTCATAGAGGATTAAAACCTGATTCTTATCATATCTGTGTCGTGTGCTTAAAACGTCCATCCTTGAAATGAACTTTCTTGTTGAGCTTCAGCTAGCAATATTCTAGCCAGACAGCGACGTGTGTTTTTACAACGCTGCTTTCTCTTCAGTCTGTTCATGTTTAGAATCTCGACATATCGACGTTGTTGTAACTGTCTGGCTGTTGTTGTTTGTTATTGTTGTTCTGAATGTTTGCATAACGTTGGCAGTTTGACCTACCAGGCACATTTATTTCATCTTATGGAATTTGCACTTTTGAAAGAAGAAGAAGAAGAAGAACAACAACAAGAGCAGCAGCAGCAGCAGCAGCAGCAGCAGCAGTACCAGTAGCGGTAGCAGCTGCAACAACAACAATAAAACCAAACCATTTGTGTTCATTTAATGAACTGTTTCTCCCTAGGTCTTATGGAGATTGCAAATTCGATACAACAACAACAACAACAACACAACAACAACAACAACAACAACAGCAACTACAACTTCAACAACAACAATACCCCCAAACCATTTGTAATTAATGAAATGTTCTGAGCTTTCTTTCTCTCTCTCTCTCTCTCCTTCTCTCTCCCCCTTCCTCCCTCCCACTCCTCCTCCTCCATTCCCATAACCCCGTCCTCCTACTCCCATTTGTGCACAGTGACCTCAGGCTTTTGTACATTAAACCACTCTGAGTCTGTCCCCCCCCCCCTCTCTCTCCCTCTCTCTCATGCTAAATATCAGATTTTGATACTACAGCCTCTCCCTAGCCTGTGGCATTGTTGAATGTCACGCACTTTCATGAAAAAAGTGCAAGGGATAGAGAGAAAGAGAGAGAGAGATAGAAGAGAGAGAAAGAGAGAGGGATCGAAAAAGACAGAGAGAGAGTGTGTGAGAGATTGAGAGAGAGAGAAAGAGAGAGAGAGAAAAAAAAGAGAGAGAAAGATAGATAGATAGAGAGAGAGATTGAGAGAGAGAAAGAGAGAGAGAGAAAAAAGAGAGAGAAAGATAGAGAGAGATAGAGAGAAAGAGAGAGAGACAGAGGCAGAGGAAGAGAGAGAGATAGAAAGAGAGAGAGAGAGAGACACACACACACAGAGAAAGATAGAGAGATAGATAGAAAGAGACAGAGAGAGAGAGAGAAACTGAAACTGAAACTGAAAATGGTTTATTGCCATTGACATTTTTGTCCTTGTGGCAAGGAGCATAAAACAAAGTCATTAAATTTTACGGCGGCGTTTTCGCGAAATAAAGATTTATAAATATAGTCATGGCTGACATTACATCCATTTGAATTTTTTTCCTAATGATGAAGAAAAAATTAAAGGAAAAAAGTTGAACAATAAGTTGACCAAAAAGTTAAAGAAACAGTTGACCACCCGACGTAGTCATATAAGAGGAAGACCCAAATCCGGCAAATAAACAAAAATAGTATAAAGTGATATCTTCACTGGAGATAAAGTTACATTGATTTAAAAAGTTGAACGAGAGAGAGAGAGAGAGAGAGAGAGAGAGAGAAGAAGTCAGGAGTAAGGTAGACAGAACTGTTTTTGTTCCTCCTACTTTCTCAATCTTCGTTTCTTTGAAAAAAGAATGTCATGTCTATCAGTGTGTGTGTGTGTGTGTGTGTGTGTGTGTGTGTGTGTGTGTGTGTGTGTGTGTGTGTGTGTATGT
>JAPXFY010000017.1:19218029-19225529 GCA_030674185.1 Monoplex corrugatus | reverse complement strand
GGATTTTATAAATGGGACCAATTTTCCTTAAAATACCACAAAATTACTGCGAGAGAATACACTATCACTAGGCAGCGAAAAGGTTCAAGGACAACAACTAAAAAAACCCAAGAACAATAAAATAAAAATGCAAATGAAAAAACAAACACATGATTAGCCTTTGAAGTCTAATGATAAAATGGCTGCCTGCATTGATGTCTGACATAAATGTATGCACAAAGACAGGTTTGTACATGATGATAACAACAAGAACAACAACAACAGCAATAACAAGAGCAACAACAAAAAACAACAAAAAGAAGACAACAATACCAAGAAGAAGAAGAAAAGAAGAAGAAGAAGAAGAAGAAAAGAAAGAAGAAGAAGAAGAATCGAAGAAGAGAATACGAAGAAGAATACGAAGAAGAAACGAAGAAGAAGAATACGAAGAAGAAAGAAGAAGAATACGAGAGAATACGAAGAAGAAGAATACGAAGAAGAAGAAGAATACGAATAAGAAGAAGAAGAATACGAAGAAGAAGAAGAAACGAAGAAGAATACGAAGAAGAATACGAAGAGAAGAAGAAGAAGAAAGAATAGAAGAAGAAGAAGAAGAAGAAGAAGAAGAAGAAGAAGAAGAAGAAGAAGAAGAAGAAGAAGAAGAAGAAGAAGAAGAAAGAAGAAGAAGAAGAAGAAGAAGAAGAAGAAGAAGAAGAAGAAGAAGAAGAAGATGAGAAGAAGAAGAAGAAGAAGAAGAAGAAGAAGAAGAAGAAGAAGAAGAAGAAGAAGAAGAAGACGAAGACGAAGAAGAAGAAGAAGAGAAGAAGAAGAAGAAGAAGAAGAAGAAGAAAAAGAAAAGAAGAAGAAGAAGAAGAAGAAGAAGAAGAAGAAAAAAACAATAATAATGATAATAACAATAATAATAATCGATGTGTACACGGTACACAATGCAGAAATCTGCTTTAGGTGTCTTACAAAACGAAATGAAATATACAAAGCAGATGCATACAATACATAACAATAGTCTACATCAACATTACACAAATAAACACCAAGATGTACCTAGCAAACTGTTCATATCTAGAGACACACAAACTTCAATGGCAGCAGTCAATAATTAGATAAAATCATGCACACATACCCACATGCACATTTCATTGTTTTCGCTCAAACGTACATGCACATTGAGACAGTCAAATATAATACACATGTATAGGAGCACATACTGTTTCGATGAACATGCTGCAACCAGATACTATTCCTGAGAGATACGTTTTAAGGCCAGATTCAAATTAAGACAGGTGAGTATTTCAGAGTATTGGAAGTTGTCTGGGTGTCTACTCCACGTCGTTGGGGACTGATAAGAAGTAAAGTCTATTCATAAGTCTTTGTTCTGGCATGCATTGAAACCTCAGACACGAGAGTGCATTGCGAACTCAGAGTCCTGGGTGACTCTTACTATGCTGCAACTTTTAACCATGATATAGGGAATGTTTTGACTGGCTGACATATTCAACTGATTGGTATGTACAGTTGGTTTGCAGATTTCATTGTCAATGTTTTCATTTGGGTGGAGCGCATATGGAATCCGTCCAAGTGCCATAAATCCCTCTTGAACAAACTCCAAACTCTGGCATGAACTAACTGAAATTGCCGAAAGGAATACACCAATGAATCAATAACACTGCTGTTGTTATTGTTGTTTAAAGCCCAGCCGACTGCGTAGAGCCATATCAGGGCTATAATCGCTTCAACACACACACAAAACTTCAACAGGAAAAAAAAAAAAAACGAAAAGAAAATTAAGTACACATATCAAAGTATTCGCACACATAATAAAAAAAACATGCCCCTGGCGTTGGCGACTCCGTCCAATTTATCGCACAGGGGATTTAAACAACACACCTGAAGACAAGTTTGAGCATACCTTAGGACACCAAAACACATAAAAACGGCATAAATTACCTAAAATTGCTTGCGCATATCTCACTACCATATAACCAAAAATGCACTTAATACATATACCTATTTATCAATCCTAAGAAAAAGTAAGAAAGACTTTATCGAATACATACAGATAAATGGACCAGTAAGGCAGAAAATGATAGGAAGAAATGACAGAAAGCAAAGGTACAAGGCAGAAACAGAGAGAGTGACAGAAAAGAGGAAATTTCTAGCACAGAAAATCCAGAAGGTGGGGATACTATTTGTATTGAAAGAGCCCCCGGCATCTCCTTGGGCGTAATCAATAACACAATACATGACAAGACACAGGAACATCAAGGACTATCAGTATCTGTTGTTATTTGAGAGATACTGAAGCAGAGATGTAGGCAGTAAAAGAGTAATCAACGTGTGCGTGAGAGTGTGTATGTTGTGTTTGTGTGTGTGTGAGCGGGTACGTGGAGTGGGCAAGACATAGAGAAAGGGGAAGAAAGAAAGAAAGAGAGAGAGAGAGAGAGAGAGAGAGAGAGAGAGAGAGAGAGAGAGAGAGAGAGAGAGAGAGAGAGAGAGATGTACACATAACTAAATCAAACACTGTTTAGAAAAAAAATACAGCAAAGAAATAATTGTAATGAATCAATTAAAGAAACTTTGGACTACTAGAAAATCTTGTCAATATTACATTAAGCACAGAGAATAATCTACTCGTCATTTAACAATTGTAATAATATAACAAGAATAATAGTGTTTTAGGTAGTAACGGCATGCATGCACTCGTACACAGACTCGTACTCAACATACAAGTACTTACATAAACTGAATTATATGAAAAACCAACACAAAATTGCCGGAAAGTTTCCTGCTGAAAAAAAATCATTATAATATAGATATAATTGCGGGAGGTTTCTAGTTGGAAAAAGTCAATTATCATATACTTGTCTGCAAGTGTTTTGCTGAAAAAATCCATGACAATATAGAAATAACTACCATTGAGTTTCTTGCTGAAACAATCCACCATAATATAGCTATAATTATCGAGAATTTCTTTTTGATACAATCCATTAAAGTATAGATATGGCTGCCGGACAATCTTGCTGAAACAATCGATTATGGCATAGAAATGATTTCCAGAGAATTTCTTGTGAAACAATAAACCATAATATAGCTAGAATTGTTGCAGATTTTCGTGTTGAAACAATCCACTGATATACATATATGACTGCCGGATAATCTTGCTGAAACAATCCATTACAATACAGAAATAATTGCCAGAGAGTTTCTCGCTGTAACAATCCATTATAATACAGCTATAATTATAGGAGAATTTTTTGTTGAAACAATCCACTGAAATACATATATGATTGCCGGATAATCTTTCTGAAACAATCCATTGCAATATAGAAATAATTGCCAAATAGTTTCTTTTTGAAACAATCCATTACAATGTAGATGTAAATGCCGGGTAATCTTGCTGAAACAATCCATTGCAATATGGAAATAATTGCCGAATAGTTTCTTTTTGAAACAATCCATTACAATGTAGATGTAAATGCCGGGTAATCTTGCTGAAACAATCCATTGCAATATGGAAATAATTGCCGAATAGTTTCTTTTTGAAACAATCCATTACAATGTAGATGTAAATGCCGGGTAGTCTCTTGCTGAAACAATCCTTTACAATACATAAATAATTGCCAGGTAATCTCCTGCTGAAACAATCCATTACAATATAGAAATAATTGCCAGATAGTTTCTTTTTGAAACAATCCATTATAACATAGACATAAATGCCGGGTAATCTCCTGCTGAAACAATCCATCATATTAATACATAAAACTGCAGGAGACTTTTTTCTGTTGAAACAATCCACTACAATATAGATATAATCACCGGATATTTTCAGGCTGAATCAATCCATTATAATAATTTTAAAAAAATCCATTATAATATAGATTCAACTGCCAGAGTTTCTAGGTAAAAAAAATCCATTATAATATAGATACAACTGCCGAAGAGTTTCTAGCTAAAAAATCCATCATAATATAGATATAACTGCTGGAGAATTTCTAGCTAAAAAATCCTTTGTAATATAGATACAATTGTTGAAGAATTTTAGCTAAAAATCCACTGTAAAATAAATGACAATTGTCGAACAATTCTATCTACAAAAATGTATTGTAATATACACTACGCACAAAAAGTTAAGGATCACTATGAGAAAACAGGTGCGTAATAAACTCAGTTCGCTACTGTTATTTATTTCTCGGTCCAGCCAAATTGTTATGAATTCTTGTTCAGCTGTAAGTGAGGGGATGTTGTGTTAATGCGAAAATTGCACGGGATTCTCTACTACTGAGCTTGGCCGCAAACGGAAAAGCGGAAACTTGCGAAAAAGGACCTTGTTTTGGACCGTTCTGCCTGAACACATTGCACAAGCCAGATGGAAAAACCATTATGCACGTGCAAGCACTGCTGTTTATGTGTGAGATGCTGTCTCTTGCTTGGCTTTATAAGAAGACATTCCACCAGTAGTAGGCCTGATCTGACAATGCCTCCACGAGTAAAATTGAGCGAGTTTGAGAGGGAACGAGCTGTTGCATGGTTCCAAGATGGTGTTCCCAAGCGAGAAGTGGCCAGGCGACTTCAGGTGTCCATCTCGGTCATTGTCAGACTGATTCAACGCTTCACAGCCACTGGGAGGGTCCATGAAAGACGCAGATCTGGTCGACCGAAGAAGACAAACCCACGTGAAGATCGTCTCATTGAACGACAAGCCCTGCAGACAAGAACAGCCTCTTCCAGCATCATTCGAAGGCAGCTGAGGGTGGCTACTAACATCAACATCAGCCAGCAGACCATACAGAACCGCCTTCATGGGTTTAACCTCCGTTCTCGTCGCCCAGCTGTACGGCCACGCTTAACTCCAGCCCATAGGGCAGCACGCCGCGCCTTCTGCAGACGTCACGTGAGGTGGACACGTCAGCAATGGTCCCATGTCCTGTTCAGTGATGAATCACGCTTCACCATGAACCACAACGACGGCCGACTGAGGGTCTGGAGGCGCCCAGGGCAACGCTTTATTGACACCACTGCCCAAGAAAAGGTGGCCTTTGGTGGAGGTTCTGTAATGGTCTGGGGGGCCTTCAGCCTTCATCAGAGAACACCCTTGTATCATGTACAGGGTAACCTGACTGGCCTCCGATACCGGGATGGGATCCTTCGACCGCTGGCTGTGCCTACACTGCAGCAGATGGGACCGACGGCTGTCTACCAGGATGACAACGCTCGCCCCCACAGGGCAAGGGTGGTCAACGACTTCCTGCAGCAGTCTGGAGTCAACAGAATGGAGTGGCCAGCATGCAGTCCCGATCTCAACCCGACTGAGAACCTCTGGGATGAGCTGGATCGCAAAGTGAGGAGCAACCACCCCCCTCCCAGGGATGCCCAACACCTCTACCAGATGCTGCAGGCTGAGTGGCAGGCGCTTCCACAGAGGATCTTCACCAACCTGGTCAACTCGATGAGGACTCGCTGCGTCGAGTGCCAGAACAGCCATGGCGGTTACACGCATTACTGAACTTTTGGGAGCATCAGAATGCCCTGTCTTGTGATTTCAATGACTTTGGGAAATCAAATTTCGATACGTACCCACTTTGATCAAATGTACACACCAAACGATTGCTCGAAATTGAAGGCAATTGTGTATCGTTATCACTAAAGCATGGAATTAAATGTTTGCCAAACTTCAACGCATTGGCTTTCTTATTTTGAAAGTTATGAATTTTTGTGCAAGTGATCCTTAACTTTTTGTGCGTAGCTTAGATACAACTGCCGGAGAGTTTCTACCAAAAAAATCCATTGTAATATAGATACAACTGCCGAAGAGTTTCTAGCTAAAAAGTCCATTGTACTTTAGATACAACTGCCAAAGAGTTCTAGTTAAAAATCTAGTGTAATAAAGACACAATTGCCGAAGAGTTTCTAGCTAAAAAAACAAATACATTATAATATAGACACAACTGCCGATGAATTTCTAGCTAAACAATCATTGTAATATAGACACAACTGCCGATGAATTCTACTAAAAAATATGTCCATGTAATATAGGTATAACTGCCGAAGAGTTTCTACCAAAAAAATCCATTGTAATATAGATACAACTGCCGAAGAGTTTCTAGCTAAAAGAAATCCATTGTAATATAGATAGGACTGCCAGAGAGTTCTAGCTAAAAATCCATTGTAATAAAGATACTAATGCCCAAGAGTTTCTAGCTAAAAACAAATCCATTATAATATAGACACAACTGCCGAAGAATTTCTAGCTAAAAAATTGTCCATTGTAATATAGACACAACTGCCGAAGAGTTCTAGCTAAAAAATCCATTGTAATATAGATACAACTGCCGAAGAGTTCTAGCTAAAAAAAATCCATTGTAATATAGATACAACTGCCGAAGAGTTCTAGCTAAAAAATCCATTGTAATATAGATACAACTGCCGGAGAGTTTCTAGCAAAAAAAAAATCCATTGTAATATAGATGGAACTGCCAGAGAGTTCTAGATAAAAAAAATCCATTGTAACATAGATACAACTGCCGGAGAGTTCTAGCTAAAAAAATCCATTGTAATATAGATAGAACTGCCGAGAGTTCTAGTAAAAAATCCATTGTAATATAGATACAACTGCCGGAGAGTTTCTAGCTAAAATATCCATTGTAATATAAATACAACTGCCCAAGAGTTTCTAGCTAAAAAATCCATTGTAACATAGATACAACTGCCGGAGAGTTCTAGTAAAAAATCCATTGTAATATAGATACAACTGCCTGAGAGTTCTAGCTAAAAATCCATTGTAATATAGATACAACTGCCGGAGAGTTCTAGTAAAAAATCCATTGTAATATAGATACAACTGCCGGAGAGTTCTAGCTAAAAAATCCATTGTAATATAGATACAACTGCCCAAGAGTTTCTAGCTAAAAAATCCATTGTAATATAGATACAACTGCCCAAGAGTTTCTAGCTAAAAATCCACTGTAATGTAGATAGAACTGCCGAAGAGTTCTAGCTAAAAAAATCCATTGTAATAATTATAGATACAACTGCCGAAGAGTTTCTAGCTAAAGAAAAATCCACTGTAATATAGATAGGACTGCCAGAGAGTTCTAGCTGAAAAATCCATTGTAATATAAATACAACTGCCGAAGAGTTTCTAGCTAAAAAAAAAGGAATATAATGTAGACATAACTGCCGGAGAGTTTCTTGCTGAAACAATCCATTTTCATATAGATTTAATTGTCGGAGAGTTTCTTACTGAAAAAGTCGAATATAATTTGAATACAATTAGAGTAAAAAAAAAAGTGTTCATCACAGATTGATAATAACATAACAAAATTGTACATTTTGAAAATCACAGATAAATAATAAGACTGATAATAACATAACTATAATTCTTTACTTAATCAGCGCAGAAAGTGACCTTTCTAGTTTCGATGATTTCCGAAAAAAAAATTTCTCCAGTTCATCAACTAAAATTTTGATTTATGAAGGTGTGAAAAGAGCCTTGTGAACATGGAA
>JAPXFY010000017.1:19183029-19213029 GCA_030674185.1 Monoplex corrugatus | reverse complement strand
TGATTCATCCCGCCCTGAATGAAATTGCATTTTCTGTCAAAGGAGTCCATATTTCCTAGTATTAGGTTATTTTACTTTTAATTTGACATTAATCCCAGGATTATGAGTACTTCGAGTTCATACTTCTTGACCAGAGTTTAACGTGAGGATTTCCAAAATATTTTCAACTATTCTGGGAGAATAGTCGAAAATATACTGAATTTTGCTCTCTCTCTCTCTCTCTTTCTCTCTCTCTCTCTCTCTCTCTCTCTCCGGATGTCTTCACAATAAACCATGTGTCAGTCTCTCTCTCTCTCTCTCTCTCTATCTCTTTCTCTCTCTTTGTCTCTTTTCTCTCTCTTTCTCGCTTCCTAATACCTCCATATCGCTATTTTCTCCTTTTCCATAACATGTCTTTCCCTGTTTTCATGCCGCATCTTCCATATCGTTCTAGAAGCACCGCTACCACGCCGCTCGTCTCAGCTCCTACATCCCACCAAACCAAAGTTCATTCAGTCAAAGTCCTGGTCCTAAGAAGTGGATGAGACTTTACCACGTGGTTCCAGTCTTCCAACGAGCTTATAGTATGCTCACCTCTGAGCAAGAAGCAGTCAAAGTAGATAAAAATCTCTCAACAATTTTTCATCATCATCATCAATATGCCCTGCCGCATGGCGCTTGCGATCATGGCCCTTCATACGAAACTATCCCTTGTCTCTGCAAATATATCTCCCACCCTTTCTGTCCTCAGTCACTCTGCAAGTCTGTCCAACATTCACGACTAATGGGGGTTAATAGCTGCGAACTGTCAGTCGAAAATCCGTTGACCTGACCACTGCACCAAGTTCGCAGAATTGTGAGTATACGGAGTGTTAATTTTACCCTGAGTGGATATAATCCGGCAAAGGAATTCCTCACACTTTCTAGAAGTCAGGAAAGCATTTTGTTTTCTTGGGAGTTTTAACACCAGAGTAGCAAGTCACCTTGAAGACTTCGGACACCGTATGTTGGTCGCTGGGTGTCACCAAGGACAGCAGAAATGACGGGACAAGGAAGATGAATGTCACCAAGGACAGCAGAAATGACAGGACAAGGAAGATGAATGTCACCAAGGACAGCAGACTTGATAGGACAAGGAAGGTGATCAGAAGACTGTGGACTGGACCTCCAAAGTGACAGCCATGTTGCCAATGTAAACACCTTGGTTGGTCATGTCACCTCTGTACTCCCGTACCTCCACCGGCTCCGCTGTCTCCCGACCATTTCTGAAACACACGAGCGTAGATCCAAAACAAGTGCGACTGCCCGCATTCAAGCAAGCAGGAACCAGAAGAACAAGAAAACCAATGTAAGCGCGTATTTAACAAAACAAGCGCAAATTTTCGGCCAACCGGCCTTTGTCAAGCGCGAACGCACGGTCACAAACAGACCACAAACACCAAACAACGGATAATAAAAACAGGACTAAAAACTTCCCTGCCGCCTCGTCCAGTGGATAAAAAGGGACCAAAAATCTTACGCGCTTACATTGGTTTTCTTGTTCTTCTGGTTCCTACACGAGCGTAGGTTCACCAAAAGGTCACGACACTACAAACTGAGAAACTGTGTCCATACCATGCCCGGCTTTTCTGATAGAACCAATTTTTGCTTATTTCCTTTAGAAAGAACTATAACCACAGAACCGGAATCTCTTCCAGAGGATTTATCACAATCGGACAGTGTCATGAAACTGTGGAAGATGTGATCTAGCGGTTCAAGCACCTGCCCAGGATGCCACAAACCTGTGTTCAAATCACAGATGTGACACGAATTTGTCTCCCCTCCGCCAACAGATCATAAAGAGGTAGTCTAGATGCTATGTCTTTCGGATGAAACGATAAGTCAAGGTCCTGTGTGCAGCACGCTTTCATCGTAGGTTAAAGATTCCACGGCAACAAACGAGATGTCCCTGGCATTATTATGTAGCAAAAAAAATCTACTTTTATAGAATAAAATCAAATTCACATAAAGAAATAAACGTGTGGCGCTGCACTGTGTCGACTCTCTCTGTGAAGAGCAGCTCAAAATCCGTATGGTAAATCCATTACAAAACTGTATAAAACAAAGAGAGAGAGAGAGAGAGATGGAGAGAGAGAAAGAAAGAGAGAGAGATGGGAGAGAGAGAATGAGAGAGAGAGAGAGAGAGAGAGAGAGAGAGAGAGAGAGAGAGAGAGAGAGAGAGAGAGAGAGAGAGAGAGAAGAGAAGAAAACGGTATACCTTTAACAATGTACTGCTCCAATTCCGCATACTAGATTCAAGTGATGTGCTTTGTGAGGATAATTTAAAAATTCACGTTTCAGAATACGTCAAAGACTGTTTACGTTTTGGGAAAACCTAAATACTTTAAAGTTACTCTTACACTTACATCACCACTGATGCTGATGCTGATGCCATGATGCGATATCTGGTATTAAATGTAGATCTTTTGTCTCCATTTTGTTTTTATTTTCTGGTCAGTGTCTGTGCTCCTATTTTGGGGCTTTTAAGACTGAAGACAGCAAATCACTCTTAGAAAAGATTTACCAAAGGATAAGAATTGAAACTATAATATACTGATGCATTTACATAAACCTTTCAGCCTTTGAATTCTTAAGCCACACCACCATCACCACGACCACCACCATCACCACCCCTATACCAACCATCTACAAAAACAATCCCCAACTTACGTCTTAGCCTCCCCGCTGGGAGGCAACTCGATGGCAGCGGTGGCCACGCGGTTATGGTTCTTGCCAGGGGCCCAGGGGTTGAGAGCGACCAAGGCCTGGCGAAACTTGCTGGACATGAGAGCATAGATGATAGGATTGAGTGAACAGCTCAGCTTGGCGAACATGGTGGGCAGTGTGGACATCTGGACAGACAGGTGGACACCAGCCGCGGGCAGTAGAGACATCACAGCGTAAGGTGTCCAGCAGACCAGGAAGGCGGTGATCATGACTGCGCACATCTGGTGGAGCACAGGACACAAGTAAGCGAAGTCATGAATGTGTTTATAACTCACACTACCACACCAAGCGAGCTGGCTGGTCATTTTGATAAAGCCGTAGACTCAAGATCTGATATCTCGTGTTCAATTACAGCCAGCAACATTTAAAAAAATGGCCTGTTCGTTGCCTTATCTTAATGTTTCCATCATTCTGGTGGTGTCAGCTTAATCAATGTTCCATATGTCCCTCTTAAACCTATTGAATATATTAGAAATAGAAAGCAAAAATGAATTGTTGGAGCTAAACAGCACGAAGACTGAAGTCATGGTAATCAGTAAAAAACATGAAATACCCTCAATGCAATATTAACAGCAAATGGCACAACTTTGAGACAGGTTGATAAGTTTAAATATCAGGGAACGGTCATCTCACCAGACGGCAGAGAGGGTGGAAGATACACTTGCAGCGACAAGGGATAGATTCATAAGGAGGGCCATGATGGCCAACGCCATGCGGCAGAGCACATGATGATGGTGATGATGATGATTATGATGATGATGATGATAATGATGATGATGATGTCCCTCTTCTCCCTTCCAAGTTTCATGACTTCGCCAGCTCAAAGGGTTTTGCGTAGGCTCAGGGAGTCTGCCGGATAATTGATGGCTGGCTTGGGTGGAGTGCATATATGGAATTGTCCGAGTGCAACGAATCTCGTTGCAACAAACATACTATTTTATGAGGAAGGGGGATTTGGAGCACCTGGTCACAACGGGAAAGCTGGAGGGAAAGAGAGCACCAGGTAGACCCAGGGAGAGAATGCTGGACGGACTTGCAGAGTGGCTGGGGATGAGGAGGGTGGGGGAGATGCTAGGGGCAACGAGAGATAGAGAGCACCAGGTAGACCCAGGGAGAGAATGCTGGACGGACTTGCAGAGTGGCTGGGGATAAGGAGGGTGGGGGAGATGCTAGGGGCAACGAGAGGGCAACTGTCTTGATGGCTGGCTTGGGTGGAGTGCATATATGGAATTGTCCGAGTGCAACGAATCTCGTTGCAACAAACATACTATTTTATGAGGAAGGGGGATTTGGAGCTGGATGGAAAGAGAGCACTAAGACAGTTCTCTAGTTATCCTCTTGGCATATAAAGAAAACAAAAATACGCTAAACAAATGATCTCTCGGATGAAGACTCTGCATCATCACTGCACAATGTCGACTGGTGCATTAGAACCACATCATCACATTGAGCAAACCACCAATGTAAAGTGTAAACATCGTTAATCATTGCGAGTGCACTGAACAATAACAACAACAACAACAACAACCACACACACACTCACACACACGCACGTACGCACACACACACACACACACATACACACACACACACTCACACACTCACACACACACACACATATACACACATACACATACACACACACACACACTACTCTCTCTCTCACACACACACAACACACACACACACACACACACACACACTCGCACGCACTCTCTCTCTCACACACACACAACACATACATACATACATACACATACACACACACCTACTACCTTAAGACTCAGACTACTGGACTGCCCTAAGACCTAGACTACCTTCAGACCTTACTACCTTACGACCTGAAATATCTTAAGACCTAGACTACTTTCAGATCTGGACTAGCTTCAGATCTGGATTATCTTAAGACTGGGACTACTTTAAGACCTGGACTACCTTAAGACCTATAGTCTAGATCTTAAGGTAGTCTGGGTCTTAAGACTTCATCATCATCATCATCAGGTGCCCTGCCGCATTGCGTTGGCGACCATGGACTTCCAACCATCTCTATCTCTCGTTGCCCCTAGCATCTCCCCCACCCTCCTCATCCCCAGCCACTCTGCAAGTCCGTCCAGCATTCTTTCCCTGGGTCTACCTGGTGCTCTCTTTCCCTCCAGCTTTCCCGTTGTGACCAGGTGCTCCAAATCCCCCTTCCTCATAAAATGGCCTATAAATGTTGCCTGTCTTTTCCTAATCTTCCTAATGAGTGATCTACTTGTGTCTGCCTCCACCAAGACTGTCTCGTTTGTTTTCTTTGCTGTCCATGGAACTCTCAACATTCTTCTGAGAAACCGCATCTCGGCTGCCTCAATCTTGCTCTGGTTTTGCTTGCTGACTGTCCACGCCTCGCATCCGTACAACAGTATTGGTTCTATATAACATTCAAGGACTCTCTTTCTGATGTTAATTGATAGGCATTTGTAGGTAAGAATGCTTGTCATCTTTTTGAATGCTGTTTGGCTTGGCCGATTCTGCCAGCTATTTCCGATGTGCATCTGCCATCTGATGAAATGACCGTTCCCAGGTATTTGAACTTATTAATCTGTGTCAAGGTTGTGCCATTTGCTGTTATTTTGCATGAAGGGATGTTTTTTACTGATCACCATGACTTCAGTCTTCCTGCTGTTTAGTTCCAACCCCTTACCTTTGCTTTCTATTTCTAGTATATTCACAAGTTTTGTAGGTCCCTTTCATTTTCTGCAATTAGCACAGTGTCATCTGCATACCGAATGTTGTTTATCATTTTCCCTCCAACCTTTAATCCAGGATCTTCTTCTAGGTTTCTCATAATGTTTTCGCTGAATAGTGAAAACAGATCTGGTGACAAAACACAAACCTCAGACAGACTTAAGACTTAGACTACCTTAAAACCTGGACAACCTTAAGACCTAGACAGCCTTAACCCTTCGACTCCCGCACCCTATCCACCAACTGCAAAAATTTGACCCATTGAATCTCTGACCCTATCCACCACCTCCCTGCCAGGAAGCTGGGGGATAAGGTCAGGGTATCAAAGTATTACGTTTTTGCTTCGCTAGCATGGTTGGGAGTGCAGGATGCTGGTGGACAGGGTCTGGGGGTCAAAGGGTTAAGAACCAGGCTACCTTAAGACCTGAACTACCTTAACCCTTTGACTCCCGCATTCTGTCCACCAGCATCCTGCATTGTAAACCATGCTAGTGAAGTAAAAACAACCTTTTGACCCCCTCACCCCATCCACCACTTCTTGCAGGAAGCTGGTGGATAGGGTGAGGAATCTAAGGGTTAAATTTTGCTTATGGATAGGGTGAGGGAGTCAAAGAGTTAAGTTTCTGCATTTGGTGGATACGGTTCGGGAGCCAAAGGGTTTTGAACATGCCTATGAACTTACCAGTACCACGTCATGGACATTACCACAGCTCTCATTAACTTGCTTACCTGCGTTTGCATAACCTGTAAGTTCAAGTTATCTACCAGTGTGATGTGTATTGATATACTGTCTCCACGTACAGTTACGTGGCTACTTTGTCATACTCACAAAAAGTCTCCCGTCAGACCTTTAGAAGCTGACGGCGGAAGAAAAATTTAGAAAATAAAGGAGGCACTTACGTGACGATGATTGCTGCGGACTCGATATTCATCCACACGCCAGAAACAGTTCCAAAGGAGATTACAGGCCCACTTATACTTTGGCCAAGGGACATGGTCCTTGTACGTCTGTTACCATTACCATTACTGAGCCAAACAACCTCCATTCTCAGACTATAGGCACTTATTTGCACACCTGACAACCATGCAAGATACAAACCAATACCATTGTGGTATACACTTGACATGAAAACTAATATTCAATAGAAAGCTTTCAGAACGCCGCAAGCCACAAAACCTCTCGTCTGTCATGTCACTGTGAACGATGACCGTTGATATGTGCTTGGTCATCTCAGGTCATCCCTTACTTAGCTGTGTAAGAGGAAGAATTCCTACTGAAGCTGGCTAGCAGTTAACAAGAAAGACCACGAGGGTGGAAATGGGACTGGGAACTCCAGTGCCTCGCCAGCCACTCTCCAGACAATCACCTCCTAAGCTCCCGACGGCACTCGATAGTCATTTCATCAAACACACTTTTAAGGGGGGAGGGGGGGGAGGGGGGGAGTGCCTGTCCAGCGTTGCATGACCCATTCGGCTGGCAGAAGAATCCTGAATAACATCTCACGTAAGCGCCTCGTTTGTTTTCCCAAAGAATCAAAATGAATCAGGATTTGAAGTTCTGTTCAAGGGATTCGTCACGCTCGGATAATTCATATGCGTTCCACATGAAAATGCGAGGTAGTTTACAATTCTCTTAAACGCTGGCAGCAACTTCTACTAGATTATACACCTGTCTACCTGTCGCCGTATATGTATTATGAAAATTCAGTATACTTTTAGTCCTGTCCATGAAAATATAGTGCCCTTTAAACCAGGACACATTGTTGAAACTGGCAAGTTCGGTACAACAGCTAGCATCAATATAAAGCCTTTAGATTCACTTGTTCTGGCAGTTTCAGTACAACAGCTAGCATCAATATAAACCTTTAGTCAATGTCAGCTATGTTCTAACTCTTTAATATAGATCATGTTCTGTTAGAATTCGACTAGTTTTTTTTAAAATAAATTTTCATCACAGTTGAATTGCTCCGGGAGAATGGTTCCAGGAGATAGTACTTCACTACAGTCACCTGATATGATTTTACGGCTGTTTTTCTTTAATTGCATTGAAGACTTGCAAGGTTAACTCTGCGTTCTGTTTTCACTTTGTGATGCCATCAAACGCATATACAACAACAACAAAAACAACAACAACAACAATGACAACGACGACGACAACAACAACAACAACGACACAACTCACCTTAGTGACACTGCGTTCTGTTTCCACTTTGTGATGCCATCAAACACAAATACAACAACAACAACAACAACGACGACGACAACAACAACATCAACAACAACACGACTCACCTTAGTGACACTGCGTTCTGTTTCCACTTTGTGATGCCACAGCACCTCCTCCAACCGAATCAGACTGCTACCTTTGCGCGTGCCGAAAGTCAGCCTTCGAGACTTGCTGAGGATGCAGGCATAGCAGAAGACAACGACGCTGACGTGCATAACGTAGCAGGTGAGTATGGTGAGGAGGATGTATGCGAAGCCTGGCAAGGTAGGGGAGGCCCAGTCGATGGTGCAGGAGGTCCCATAGGGTTCTGGCACGTAGCGGTTCCAGCCCAGCAAGGGAAGAGCGGTCCACACGACGCTGTGTACCCAGGTGGCTACTACCACGGGTCGTGCTACGTCCATTTTGAGTAAGTAGTCTGAAAATGACATCTTGTGGGTATCAGCAACTGGGATGTCTTTTAACAGGGATTCATCGCACTGGAACTTTCTAACCTTTTTGTTTTGTCTTGTTTTGTTCTGTTTTGTTGCATCTGACCCTTCCTTTCAAAGGCTCTTTTCTTCAAACTCAATACGATTTATAGAGCCAAGCAGTTTAATATTTTAACCCTCTGATTCCCACATCCTATCCACCAACGGCAAAACCTTAAACCTTTGACTCCCTCGCCCTATCAAACAGCTTCCTGCAAGAAGCTCGTGGATAGGGTGAGAGAGTCAAAGGGTTAAGGTTTTGCTTTGTTAGCATAGTTGACAATGCAAGATACTGGTGGGCGGGGTGTGGGAGTCAAAGGGTTATTAAACAGATTCAGTGCACTAAAATAGTTCCAAAGGGTTAGTTGGTTCACTGGAGAGAGTTTTCGAACTAAAGTCTAGAGTTCAGTCACAGCCTACAATATTGACACTGATCTGTTTGCTGCCAGTCTTCGTCAACCAGTCATTCTGGCTGAATATTTCTTAGATCTTTACTGACTGGTTGAAGTAGTCAAGTGGGTAAAACGTCAGATTTTTCATCGGAAGGTCTGGGATTTGACCATGCCCGGGTACCTCCCACCTGGATGGTAAAGGATGGAGATTTTTCCCATCTCCCAGGTCAACATATGTGCAGAAATGTTATCTTAGTGCCTAAACCAGCATCGTGTGTTTACGCACGCAGAATACCCGTACAGGTTAAAGATCCCGTTAGTCATATCAGTATTCTGTAGTTTATGGAGATATCAAAACACCCAAGATGCCCGCCCATCGTAATGTGCAGACTTTGCAGCAACATACCACCTGTACAGTGTGAGCAAAACAATAATGCACAAACGGTTCTGAGAAAAATCAGGACAAACAACAACAAGAACGACAACAATCCTCGCTCTGCTCTTTCATTTCCAGAATTTACCTGTATAATCATAGTCTTTTGTCAGTTTGGGGAGAAGCAGTAAAGAGACCACCACCAAGGCCCTCCAACGACATGAACAACAGACTCCCAGAAGCCCAACCTGAGCTTACTCCAGGCATGGAGGCGATAAAGGAAAATCGAAACTAAAGTCACCATGAGACTAGCAAAAAGGGCCACAGAACTTGAAACATTCTTGCCAAGCTATGGTGATTGATGATTTGATAAGAATGGGGATAATACAATAATCATGACGCTATGGAGTCCTGTCCAGTACTGAGACTGTGTGATATGGCTATATTCTATATTTACTGTTATAATATATCCTAATGTCAACAAGGCCTATGACATACAGACAAGAAATTAAAGCGACACTCTCAGTAATGAAGGCATCAGTAAAGTGGATGAGACTCGATTGAGTGATCCAAGTCTCCCCAAATGAGCACATCGCACGCTCGACTTTGGCTAGAGGAGGGTCAGGGCCAAAATCTTTCACGATAATTAACAAGTTTGGTTATTTAGTTACTTAGTTAGTCAGTCAGTCAATCAGCCAGCCAGCCAGCCAGCCAGCCAGCCAATCAATCAATCAGTCAACCTGTTTGTTTGTTTGTTTGTTTATCTGTCTATTTTTTGCCAGTTAGTTAGTTAGTTAGCTATCTAGTTAGCTAGTTAGATGGTTGGTTGGTCAGTTCTTTGGTTGGTTGATTAGTTAGTTCTTTGTTTATACCTCATTTATTTATTTGTTTGTTTATTCATTTATCTATTATTCATTTACCATTTGTTTGTTTCTTTACCTTTTTATTCATTTATCATTTTCACATTTCTTCACTTATTTCTTTATTCAATTAATTCATTTATTTTGTAAAAAGTTTTTTTCTCTTTTTTCTTTTCGCCCTTGTCCTAACAATAGAACACACTCACGGTATTTGGGTTTACAGACGAGGATGTATCGGAAGACGGCGATGAAGGTCAGAGTGTCCAAGGAGACCATGGTCAGCATGAAGACCAGGAACCCTCCCACCTGACAAGCCAGGTCTCCAAACAGCCAGCTGCAACACGCCAGTCTGTTCTTGTCAGTCAAATAATTTTCCAGGTTTTACTTTCAATTTCATGTTACAATGTCTGCTCAAAAGGTTGAGCATGGGTGTGTGGGTTGGGGGTGGGGAAAGGAGGGGTTACAGCGCACTGTTGATACTTTACATTTCACTTCAAATCAAAAGTGCCTTGCTGGTATAATATTAGTAGTAATGATGATGATCATAATTGCAGTGATGATAGTAATGATAAAAATAACAATAACACAATACCGACAACACTACTGCTACTACTATTACTGATGACGATGATGATGATGATGATGATGATGATGATAGTAACAACAACAATGACAATAGTGATAATAACAATAGTAAGTATACTGATGTTGATGATATGATGATGATAATGATAATGATAACAACAACAACAATAATAGTAGTAATAATGATAATAATGATGATAATAATAATAATGATAATAATAATAATAGTAATAATAATAATAATAAT
The DNA here is from genome assembly GCA_030674185.1 of Monoplex corrugatus. Lineage (NCBI taxonomy): Eukaryota > Metazoa > Mollusca > Gastropoda > Littorinimorpha > Ranellidae > Monoplex > Monoplex corrugatus. Next base: position 19,202,406 of record JAPXFY010000017.1, on the reverse strand, counting down.
AATAATAAAATAACAACAGCAACATTAAAATGACGATGATGATGATGATGACAATGATGATGATGAGAATAACAACATCAACAATAATAACAACAACAGCAATAATAAAAGTAATAATAATAATAATGAAAATAAAGAAATACTACTACTACTAATAATAATAAGAAGAAGAAGAAAAAAGAACACCACCATCACCACCACCACCACCACCACCACTACACACCACCAAATAATAATATAAAATAAATAATAATAATAATAATAATATAATAATAATAATATAATAATAAAATAATAATAATAATAATAATAATAACAAATAATTTCCTGCAAGTAATCTCAAAACCTCATGCTGTGGAGAAGCCTTGTGCTTTGATGGTGTATGGTGGTTCGGATCAAGAATGGTGGATTAGTGGGGCACCTGCCGTGTCTGGGAGCAGTGCTCATCATGCAAATGATCTCGATCGCGCTTAATGTATAAACACGGAAGGTGATAGATTTGGAATTTGTGCATGATATGAGTGACACTAATTTTGAAAGCTGAGCTGGGTGGGTAGCTACTGTTTGTTGCGTTTCACAAATGTTTATTCGATATTACAGTATTTATGCTTTGCTTCATTTAGTACAACTAAAAAACAAAAACAAAAAAAACCACGGAATAGTCTTTGAGCCTTGCAAGGGAATAGGTAATCTACTGTTCTGGACATACACCAGCAGAAATTGCTGTCAAATTGACTGACATCAGTGACGGAAGTTTCAGTGAAGAAAGATAATGGGTTACACTACGTTGTCCTTGTTGACTGGGAGACGTATTTCGAAATCATAAAAATTTTACATCAGATGCATTTCAATAGCATAAAGTTTGACATAAAATGTATTTCGATACCATAAAGTTCCACATAAGACGTATTTCGATATCATAAAGTTTGACATAAGATGTATTTCAATAGCATACAGTTTGACGTAAGACGCATTTCGATATCATAATGTTTGACATAAGATCTATTTCGGTATCATAAAGTTTGACATAAGATGTATTTCAATATTATAAAGTTTGACATAAGATGTATTTCAATATTATAAAGTTTGACATAAGATGTATTTCAATATTATAAAGTTTGACATAAGATGTATTTCAGTACCATAAAGTTTGACATAAGATGTATTTCAGTATCATAAAGTTTGACATAAGATGTATTTCAGTATCATAAAGTTTGACATAAGATGTATTTCAATATCATAAAGTTTGACATAAGATGTATTTCAATATTATAAAGTTTGACATAAGATGTATTTCAGTATCATAAAGTTTGACATAAGATGTATTTCAGTATCATAAAGTTTGACATAAGATGTATTTCAATATTATAAAGTTTGACATAAGATGTATTTCAATATTATAAAGTTTGACATAAGATGTATTTCAGTATCATAAAGTTTGACATAAGATGTATTTCAGTATCATAAAATTTGACATAAGATGTATTTCAGTATCATAAAGTTTGACATAAGATGTATTTCAGTATCATAAAGTTTGACATAAGATGTATTTCAATATATAAAGTTTGACATAAGATGTATTTCAATATTATAAAGTTTGACATAAGATGTATCTCAGTATCATAAAGTTTGACATAAGATGTATTTCATATCATAAGTTTGACATAAGATGTATTTCAGTATCATAAAGTTTGACATAAGATGTATTTCAGTATCATAAAGTTTGACATAAGATGTATTTCAGTATCATAAAGTTTGACATAAGATGTATTTCAGTATCATAAAGTTTGACATAAGATGTATTTCAATATTATAAAGTTTGACATAAGATGTATTTCAGTATCATAAAGTTTGACATAAGATGTATTTCAGTATCATAAAGTTTGACATAAGATGTATTTCAATATTATAAAGTTTGACATAAGATGTATTTCAATATATAAAGTTTGACATAAGATGTATTTCAGTATCATAAAGTTTGACATAAGATGTATTTCAATATTATAAAGTTTGACATAAGATGTATTTCAACATCATAAAGCTTCATATAAGATGCATTTCAATATCATAAAGCTTTACATAAGATGCATTTCAATATCATAAAGCTTTACATAAGATGCATTTCAATATCATAAAACTTTACATAAGATGTATTTCAGTATCATAAGCTTTCACATAAGATGTATTTCAATATCATAAAGTTTCACATAAATTGTATTTCGATATCATAAGTTTCACAAACGGTGCATTTCAATATCATAAAGTTTCACATAAGATGTATTTCAGTATCATAAAGTTTCATATAAGATATATTTCAATATCATACAGCTTCATGGACAGATTAATTAAGAGAGGACGATCCAGGAACGCTAGCGAGGAACAACAGAAAACCTCAAGGCCCTGGAATGTACACCTGGGTACTGCAATAGAGAGGCTGGCTTAGAATAGAGTGGGTGTTTTCATTGTTACCCTGCGTGCCAACGGCGTGTTAGGCTGTATAGAGATGATAGATAGAATAACACAGTCGGTTGCCCGTCACTCCCATATTCATTGCAACATAGCCAGCTGAAAGTAGTCATTCGATCCCCACTCACGGTATTTTGTGTTATTTTGGTTTTTGTTTGTTTGTTTGTTTGTTTTCCAGTGAGGTGTGCAGAAGCCTGGCAGACAAAGCGTCCTCTAGGATGTCGAAAACCTGGGTTAACTTCTTGTCCGACAGCAGATTTTCCTGCTCATCTAGACCTTGAGTGGTGGTCTGAGCGCTAGTGTTTCAGGTGAAATGATGAACCGATGTTCCATATGCAGCACGCTCTCAGTTCAAGTTAACCCATTGACTCCCGCACCCTATCTACCAGCATTTTGCATTGCTAACCATGCTAGCAAAGCAAAAACTGAACCCTTTGATTCCCTCACGCTATCCACCAGCTTCCTGCAGGAAGCTGGTGGATAGAGTGAGGGAGTCAAAGGGTTCAGTTTTTGCAGTTGGAGGAGAGGGTGCAGGAGTCAAAGGGTTAAAGATCCCACTGCAACGAAAGAGCTGTTCCTGGGATAATGATGTAGGAAAATACGTTTTGACCGGTAAACAAAAACCGCACTCATACAAAAACAAAACCAAAAAGTGTGTGTGTGGTGGAAAGAAAGTTTGGAGGGATGGAGGGGGAGGTGATTCGCTGCAATGTACTATGTCAACATCTCTTACCTACAAAGGGAAAATTCCACATGAAAAAAAAAATCAGTCCAATCCAGTGGAATCCAACATATTCATAAAAGCCTGCTCAAGACCTCATCAACGCACAGGGTTTATCATACAGCCTAGAACCCTCAATACATCTTCTTGGCATAATGCTTATACATAGTCTGAGGGCCTCTGACTCCCGCGCAATCTAATAATAATAGTAATTACAATATTTATATAGCGCAAAATCTTGATAAAATCAAATCTAAGCGCTGAAGCAGACACACACGCAAGCACGCACGCACGCACGCACGCACACACACCACGCACCACACACACACACACACACACACACACACACACACACACTCACACACACGCATGGCTATAAATGGGGAGAAAGAATAAAAGCAATAAAAGCAAGAATAAAAGCAATGGAAAATTATAGAGAGCATAGCATATACAATTATATATTATAACCATGTGATTCCCCTCCTAGTGGAGACAGGCTGCAGAGGGGGGGGGGGGGGGTTGAATGAGGTTAGGATTTTATGCGGAGGAGAAAAGGTGAGTTTTGAGAGCGGACTTGAAGGAGACAAAAGTAGGTTGCTGACGGACTGAGAGAGGAAGTTTGTTCCAGGAGAATGGACCAGAAACAGAGAAGGCTCGTGGACCATAGGTATTGAGCTTAGTGCGTGGAAAGCGAAAAGTCAGAGGATCGGAGGCAGAGCGGAGGGTACGTGAGGGAACATAGATCTCAAGTAGGCTTGATAGGTAATCGGGGGCTGCGTTATTGAGGCTTTTGTAGCACATGGTGTCTAGTTTGTACTGTATGCGCTTTGATACAGGGAGCCAGTGAAGTTGTGCCAGGAGAGGAGATATGTGGTCAGCTTTTTTCTTTTTGAGTACAAGGCGTACAGCATTGTTTTGAATGCGCTGTAGGATGTGAATGGTGGAGGCAGGAAGACCAGACAGGAGTGAATTGCAATAGTCATAATCTCCAACAGTATCCTGCATTGTGAACCAAGTTAGCAAAGCAAAAGCTTTACCCTTTGACTCTCTCACCAATTCCACCAGCTTCCTATGGTAAGCTGGTGGAAAGGGTAAGGGAGTTAAAGGGTTAAGTTTTTGAAGAAGGGCGATAGGGTACAAGAGTCAAAGGGTTAAAACTTCTTCAACACATGATGTCTATACAAAATCTAAAAACCTTCTTGCTTGTTTAACTCATAATGTTTACACACAGCCTTAGGATCTCAGTACTTCTTCAACGCATGATGTCTATACAAAATCTAAATATCTCCATGCTTGTTAACTCATAATGTTTACACACAGCCTTAGGATCTCAGTACTTCTTCAACGCATGATGTCTATACAAAATCTAAATACCTCCATGCTTGTTAACTCATAATGTTTATACACAGCCTTAGGATCTCAGTACTTCTTCAACGCATGATGTCTATACATGCCCAAGGACCTCAAAATTTGTTTAAAACATAAAGTTTACACAGAGCCTTAGAATGTCAATACTTCGTCGACGAGTTTCAGCCAGGTATTGATAGTCGGCAGTAGCCATTTTCCCATCGCTTGTCGGGGGCCCTTAACCCTTAGACTCCCGCATCCTGTCCACCAGCATCCTGCATTGCCAACCGTGTTAGCAAAGTATAGATTTAACCTTTTGTTTCGTTCACCCTCTCCGCCAGCTTTCTGCAGGAAGCTGGTGAACAGGTTGAGGGAATCAAAGGGTTAAGTTTGTGCAATTAGTGGATAGGGCACGGGAGTCAAAGGGTTAATTGGGCGGAGCTTAGCGCCTCACGATGCCTTGAGTGCAGAGGTTTAGTCTCCGGTAGAACTAGGGAGTGCCTATTTCTTGTACGAAGTCCCGACTGAACGTTTATTTCATAAAGTTTATCTGTTTCTGTCTGTTTTATCGCGTTTACATCAATTCTGTTGCAAAAAAAAGTACATGCCAATACTTTTCTGAATTAATTCCTAATTAATCTGACGTCAGATTTACGCAGTCAAAACTTTCATACCCATTAGTGACGACAGTTCCCGGTAGCAACACGAAACACGGAACCAGACCTCACGTCCCTCCCCTACTCACTGGTAAGGAGACCACCACCACCACCACCACCACCACCACCACCACCACACCATGGCCCTCTGACGACAGTCCTAATGATTCTCTAACACACAAGACCCAATTTGTGAAGTTACCTCCAGCACGAAAAGTGGAAGAAGAAACCGAAACTGTGGTCACCACGAGATCAGGGTATGAAGATCCACAAAATCTGGGACATGACGCTACAGTGATGGCTGATTTGACGATAATGGCGATAATGATCGAAGTGATACGGAGTTCCATCTACATGCAATGTTATCTATCACCATTAACTTTGACTCCAGCACCCTATCCACCAATTGCAAAAATTGAACCATTTGACTCACTCACCCAATCCACCAGCTTCCTGCAGGAAATTTGTAGATAGGATGAGGGAGTCAAATGGTTACGTTTTTGCTTTGCTAGCATGGCTGGCACTGCAGGGTGCTGTAAGGCAGTGTGCGGGAGTCAAAGGGGGAAGAATGTATCCACGTGACCTGCAACGCCACCGAAAGGGAGGCAGTGCTGTAAATAGTATCCCCACCTTCTGGAAATTCTGTGCCCATAAATTTCCTCTTTTCTGTCACTCCCTTTGTTTCTGTTTTGCACCTTTGCTTTCTGTTGTCTCTTCCTATCATTTTCTGCCTTGCTGTTTACATTAATAATAATAATAATATATTTTATTTATATAGCGCAAAATCTTGACAAAATCAAATCTAAGCGCTGAGCGTATACATGTATACATACCTACATACATATGAGCGTATACATGCATACATACATGCTTACATACTTACATACATAAATCTAAGCTGAGCGTATACATGCATACATACATAAATCTAAGCGTATACATACATACATACATACATACATACGTACGCACATGCATACATAATAATTACAATATTTATATAGCGCAAATCTCGACAAAATCAAATCCAAGCGCCGAAAAGACACACACGCACACACGCACACACGCACGCACGCACGCACACACACACACACACACACACACACACACACACACACACACACACACACACACACACACACACACACACACATGCATGGCCACAAATGGGGAGAAAAGAATAAAAGCAATAAAAGCAAGAATAAAACCAATGGAAAACCACAGAGAGCACATCATATACAATTATATATTAAAACAAAGTGATTCCCCTCCGAGCGGAGACAGGCTGCAGAGGGGGGTTGAGTGAGGTTAGGATTTTATGCAGAGGAGAAAAGGTGAGTTTTGAGAGCGGACTTGAAGGAGGCAAAAGTAGGTTGCTGACGGACTGAGAGAGGAAGTTTGTTCCAGGAGAGTGGACCAGAAACACAGTTACATTCATCTGTATGTATTCCGAAAAGCCTTACGCACTTTCCATTCCGACTGATAATTGGGTACGTGTATTAACGACGTTTTTGGCTCTCAGGAAACCATTCTTTTTGTTTTTGTTGTCATTTTCTTTTAGGGTTGAGGACCTATCTTACTAAATTTCAATAACTATACACTGATCTCGATACAAACGGAAGAAAAGTGATACACACATTAACATCAAAAGCAAAAACACATTTAAGTACACACTAACACAGACAGACACATAGACACACAGTTACACAAACACACACACTGGAAGTGCAAGTGGACAGCACAGGAGAGAAAAAGTGTATACATAATGTGGGATTAATATGAAACATTAGCCAGAGAAAGAGAAAGAGAGAGAGAGAGAGAGAGAGAGAGAGAGAGACAGAGAGAGAGAGACAGAGAGAGAGAGAGCTAGAGAGACAGAGAGAGAGACACAGAGAGAGACAGAGAGAGAGACAGAGAGAGAACCAGAGAGAGAGACAGAGAGAGAGATAGAGAGAGAGACAGAGAGAGAGACAGAGAGAGAGACAGAAAGAGAGAGAGAGCTAGAGAGAGAGACAGACAGAGAGCTAGAGAGAGAGAGAGAGACAGACAGACAGACAGACAGAGACAGACAGACAGAGACAGACAGACAGAGACAGAGAAACTTGCACACAAGAGACGAACAAATAAACAAAAACACAAAACAAACGGTTTCCTAATGAAAGCAACATTTCAGCGGTCTCATGACACGTCTCCTTTATGGGAGGCTACCATAAAGCTCAAAAGGGAACACCTGGTCCTAGAGGAAATCTGATATTGCAAGTAGGCTGTCTATAGAAGTCCTTTATATCCAGATTTATTTGTATTTTCTGCTTTATCTATCCATGTGTTTTTCTTGTTGTCGTTGTTGTTTTCTTTTCTTGTTCAAACTGTGTCAGGTCATATTTCTGTGAAGAGTTAAAGGCTACATCACTTCCTCTTATTTTCCTGTGCTATTCACATGCTCAATTCTCTCTCTCTCTCTCTTTTCCTGTGCTATTCATATGCTCAGTTCTCTGTCTGTCTGTTTGTCTGTCTGTCTGTCGTTCTCTTGCTGTCTAAGTATCTTTTCCAGTTATGAGTTGCAGTTATCTCTTTCCTTTGCCATGTCAAAGTCATCACTGAAGTATACTTTGAATATCTAGCAGACCAAGATTTCCAATCTGTAGTTTATCACCTGCTTCAGAGACATGTAGTGTGATCACCGCTTACAAACATGAAACACAAGCTTCGGTATCTCTTTATTGTAGCTTCTTCTTCTTCTTCCTCTTCTTCTTCTACTTCTTCCTCTTCTTTTTCCTCTTCTTTTTTCTTTTGCTTCTTCTTCTTCTTCTTCATTTGCTTCTTCTTCTTCTTTTGCTTCTTCTTCTTCTTCTTCTTCTTCTTCTCCTCCTCCTCCTCGTCCTCATTCTTTTTTTTTCTTCTTCTTCTTCCTTACTTCTTGTATATTCGAGAATGGGCCGCACCATAGCCTTATAGGTTGTCTCTTTGAGTCTGATGTTACTGACTCTGAGGTTTCTTCGCAAGAACCCTAACGTTTTGTTGGCTTTGTTCGTGATGTTTTGAACATGGAGATCCCAATCTAGGTCTTGTGTGATCGTAATCCCCAGATACTTCGCCGAGATGACATTGGCGAGAGTCTGGTTGTGCAGCTGGTACGATGGTGTCAGCAGCTTTTTCTTTCTCTTGGGACTGATAACCGGGAGGGTGATGCATTTCCCAGGGTGGAAAGACATTTTCCAACTTTCTTCCCATTTCTCTAGTTGCTGGAGATCTGTTTGTAGTTGTGCCTGGTCTTGGCCTGTTGTTATTGACCTGTAGACGGCGGTGTCATCTGCAAAAAGTCGCGTGGATGAGAGGACAGTTCCGGGCAAGTCGTTTATGTAGACCAAGAACAAGCTTGGCCCAAGAACGGAGCCCTGGGGTACTCCAGATTTCACAGCGACTGAGTCTGACTTCGCACCGTCAACCACCACAGCCTGCCTCCGCTCACGTAAAAAACCTCCGATCCATCTGTTAACATGGCCTCGAACTGTGTCTTTAATGCAAACACAGCGGGTCAGCTCGACGGAGCTGCGGTTTTTTAGATCCCAGGTTTCGAATTCAACCTCAGAACCAAAATCAATTATTCTCTGTCATGTTAATGAGCCAATCTTACCAGTGGTGTCAGTTTACTGCTTTCACACTGCTACCCTTTGTCCCGTATCACGATCTCGCCCACATGTCCAGTTTCGCATGAACTGAGACTGTTTTATGTTGTTTTTTTTTTGGTTTTTTTGCCTTCAGATAATTAGACTACTTGGAAGGTTGGGCATAATTTTATTCAAATTAACTAATCTGAATTCTTTAAATGAATTGTGACCACAAGAAGGCAGGAACATTAAACAGGAAAACACTTTATTACTCAAAGACAGTAGTAGCATTAGGTCCCACTGGACCTATCTTACAGCTATCCCCCCCCCCTTTTTTTTTCTATACGGATTCCTGTATGGAAACATAAAAAGCACACATTATTTGAAATTACAGGAACAAAATAAACATGAATTATGAAAGGGAAACACCGAGTACTAGATACATAAACAAATAAAGGCGCCCAGGTTCTAACCATGACAGGATTTTGAGAGAATAGTAAAACAAAATGTGCCTTTCAAAATTATTGCCAGTTTATTACTGAAATTATTGTCACTCTATCAATAGAAATACTGCCACTCTAAAATGAAACTATCCCTTCTCCATAAATGGAAACATTACAACCCATATCAACAGAAACATTACAACCCATATCAACAGAAACATTACAACCCATATCAACAGAAACATTACAACCCATATCAACAGAAACATTACAACCCATATCAACAGAAACATTACAACCCATATCAACAGAAATATTGTCACCGTACACATGGAAATATAACCACCCTATAAATAGAAATATTGTTACTATTCACCAATTAATACATGGAAACATTACCATTACATAAATGGAGATACTGCCATTCTAGACATTGAAATATTGCCAGGTTCCTTTAAGAATAGAAATATTGCCAGTCTAAAATGGAACCATATAACAATTTATGGAAGACTGGGGGTCTCACAGTGTTAGTTTCAGTTTTTCAAGACTGCCTTTCCGTGCTTAAAACAAATTCCATATGCATGCTTTTTCAAGTGTTCATGTGGGAATCCGCAGAGAATAAACTGGCCAGCTGTTAGACAGGTCCAGTGGGACCTAATGCAATTATCCTTGAATAATAAAGTGTTTTCATATTTCATGAAAAGAAACTCATCGGCTAAGGAACTGTCATCACACAACTAACGTATTCTGCTTTGTCTATCTATCTCTTTGCGTCTACCTAACTCAGTCTCAAAGTTGTGGCAGCTGCATCAACATTTAATCAAAGGAAAAAAAAACCCATAAGTATCAGGCAACTGAGTTATATATTCATCTATTCCAAATTTGGTTTTGAAATTTTGATTTAGTATACATTTACCACTGGTTTCCAGAGCTGTCTTCCAGATTTTCTGGTAATTATCCTGAAGTGAATGAGTAACATTTTTTACAAAATGTGCATTTGTTTCCAAAACACTGAGATTCCGAACAAAATCAAAACCCGTGTCAATCAATATTTTCTAAACATGACATATCCAGTCTGAACAGTATAATTTTACACACGAATGACTGAACAGTTTGCATGGTTTAACAGAGTATTTCTCTGCCTTGTCATATGACAAAAGGCTACACCCAACATGAACCATTTTAGAATTAACCAGGAACGAAACTGGATACCACCACCATCGCCACCACAACTCCAAGCATCATCACCACCAACACTACCATAGCACAGAAAGAGAAGGGGAGGGGAGAGAGAGAGATACAGAGAGAGACAGTGAGAGAGAGTGAGAGAGAGGAGGAGGGTAAGACAGAGAGAGAAAGAGAGAGATATGGGATGAGAGAGAAAGACAGGAATAGAAATATAGAGGGAAAATGAGATGATGAAAGAAAAAGTGTGAGAGCGACAGAGAAACAGAGACTGTGAGGTAGGTGGATTGATAGACAGAGAGACAGATAGATAGACAGACAGACAGATAGATAGCAAGATAGCTAGATAGCTAGACAGCTAGATAGACATATAGATAGATAGACAGATAGATAGATAGATAGACAGATAGATAGATAGATAGATATATAGATAGATGTAGATATAAATAAAGAGATGTATATACATATATCTTTTTATATATGTGTACACAAGAGAGAGAGAGAGAGAGAGAGAGAGAGAGAGAGTGAGAGAAGATGAGAGAGAAAGAGAGAGAGATAGAGAGAATAATATAAACATCTTTGCCATCTAATAGAAGACATAAAAGCAATGATTTCCTACAAAATAAGGTACAACGTATTTCACATCCACCTGCAGAGTAGATCACAAAGCAAATAACTGATCTCCCCTCACCCCATCCCCACCCCACCCCATCTCCTACAAAAAAAGCAAAATTATAACAAAGAAAGAAAGAAACAAAGAGAACAAAGAAACAAAGAAACAAAGAAACAAATGTTCCTCACCCCCGATGAAAACTGGACACGGCCGTGAACGGATAAGCGATCATGGTCACCAAGAGGTCAGCTGACGCCATATTGATCAGCAGGATGTTCTGTAACTTGCGGAAGGCGGTCTTTTGGAAAAGGATGACCATCAACACTGTCAAATTGCCCACAAACGCCACAAACCCTGCGAAACAGACAGCGATACATAAGATTGAACTGAACTGAATCGGATTAGACTGGATATTTTTTTCTTCTTCATCACAACATATTTTTCTCTCTGCGCAAACGTGGGCTGCTCTTTCTGGAGAAAACACCATCAACCATAGTCAGGCACCACCAGTTTCGTCGCTTTAATTTTTTTTTTGTATGCATGTTCATTTTGTCTACTCATCAGAGTAGATTCCTTTTGTGAGATGTTGGGAGTGGTAACGTCTATGTTGTCTGAGCAACGCCATCAATGAGGCCTCCGTGATCTGGGTGAGATTCACTGTGTTGTCCCAGTCGTCGTCCCAAGAAGCCCGCAGCACACGGTGAAATTTGGGCAGGAATGGTCAAGGCTGTGAAAAAACCCCGCATGAAACTTCTTTTTTCACTGATGGCGGTTCAGAACTGGGACATTCCTTCCTATCGGTAGTCCGTTAAGTTTTCTCCTCTTTCGGAAGCGTGGACGGCAAAGAAAACAAACGAGACAGTCTTAAAAGAGGCAAACACACAAAAAAGAACACTGATGAAGAAGATAACAAAAAGACAAGCAACATTTATAGAACATTTTATAAGGCAATAGAAATTAGAGCACCTAGTCATGGTAGGGAAGCTGGAGGGGAAAAAGAGCACCGGGTAGACCCAGGGAAAAATATTGGGATAGATTTGTGGGGTGGATGAAGAGACAGAGGGTGGGAGGTATACTTGCAGCGACAAAGGATAGATTCATATGGAGGGCTGTAATCGCCAACGCCATGCGGCAGGGCACCTGATGATGATGGGTCCGTTGAACTAGCTACTTCGCCCTACACATTCGTGCTAGAGGATGGGCTACTATGAAATCATTTGAGATGTTGGAAAAACTGATATAAGTGATATAGTTATAAGATGGATTCATCCCCTCCTACAAAGAGCTGTTTTCTATGACTCAGGAGTTACTGTGCAAATCTAAAATATTTTCTCTTTCAATCACGTTTCCTTCCTCTGAATGACCTCAACGTTTCCATGACCTTTTAGTTTAACCGAATACATCTAAAGCATTAGAACTACATGTAACTTAGATTACTGTATATGTTATCCTCCAATATTTTTCTCAGTCTACAAAGATCCAGTATTTTCTGTGTTTCAGCCAATAAGCGAAAAGTGCTGAATATGAAAGTGTAGTCACGTCATCTACAGAAAGCTGTATACTTGATCCAGTCGGCACGCCTCTAACAAAACAGTGTCTTACTGACTTAGTTCCACTGACTACTAATAGAATCAACGCTTGTCTTTCTACATCAGAGTTCCTATGCAGTTTAAGGAGCAGTCATTACTCCACTCTTGATAATACCTGGACTTGACCCAAATATTATGAAAGCTTTAAGACCTATTCATATTTGACCCAAGTATTCTGAAAGCTTTAAGACCTATTCATATTTGACCCAAGTACTCTGAAAGCTTTAAGACCTATTCTCATTTGACCCAAGTACTATGAACGTTTTTAGACCTATTCTTATTTGACCCAAACACTCTGAAAGGTTTAAGACCTATTCTTATTTGACCCAAATACTCTGAAAGCTTTGAGACCTATTCTTATTTGACCCAAGTACTCTGAAAGGTTTAAGACCTATTCTTATTTGACCCAAGTACTCTGAAAGCTTTGAGACCTATTCTTATTTGACCCAAGTACTCTGAAACTTTTAGACCTATTCTTGTTTTCTATTTCATTTAAAGAAAACACCAGAGAAGGTTGTATTGTCACAACAATCAGAGCATCTATCTGACACTGTCTCAAATAAGATCTACCAGCCAATATACATGGGAATAATCACAGCACAGAAACCGCTGTGTTTGTGTGTCTTTGGATGATCTGCTTACAAAAGATGACGAGAAACAATTCTCTCCTGTTGCTCTGTTTGACCGGAGTACAGCATTCTATTATCATAAGTTATTGTTGTTTAAAGCCCAGCCGACTGCATAGAACCATATCAGGGCTATAACCGTTTCAACACATAACAATACTTCAACAAGAAAAAAAAGACAAGAAAATCAAGTACATAATATCAGCGCATTCGCACACATAATTTAAGGACATCTAACGTTGACCATTCCGTCCAATTTATCACACAGGTGATTTAAAAACATACCTGATTACAAATTTAAACATAACTAAGGACACTAAAAAATATATATATATAAACGGGTCTAAAGTACCTAAAATTGCTTCTCATTTCCCTAGAACCAAAATGTACATGTACTTAAAACATGTACACAGTCATCAATCCTAGGAGAAAGTATGTAAGACGTTAATGAACACATTCAGTTGAATGGACCAGCACGGCAGAAAATGGTAGGAAGAAATGACAGAAAGCAAAGGAGCAAGGCAGTAACAAAGAAAGTGACAGAAAAGAGGAAATTTCTAGCACAGAATTTCCAGAAAGTGGGGATACTATTTATACTGAAAAAGCCCCCCGATATCCCCACGGGGTAAAGTGCAGCATTCGATACGCTTGATCATTCCATTTTTCAGAAGAGACCACAAGCTACATTTGCGATTCAGGACAGCGCCCTTAAGAGGTTAATCTCTTATGCCAGTGTGGGTTCCCAAGCTGTCATTGTAAATGGTTGTCTCCCTGCTCCTCGCACTGTCGTGTATGTTTTACCACAACATTCTGTTCTGGGCCTGTTTTGTTTACAGATGTATTCACGGCCCCTGTCTGATGTAACTGAGAGTTTCATAAATATGCAACACTAATCAAAATTGACTGCTAGCGCTCAAGCAAGTAGAAAAGAGAAAACACCAAAATAGAATAAGAACGCGAGTTCAATTCACAAAACAAGTCAGGCACACATCTTCGGCCAACAGGCCGTTGTCAAGCATACACAGAGGACCACACAGAAACAAAATGCACAAAACATAGGGAAAAAATAACACAACTTGATATTTCATTGAACAGTAGAAGATATCTATAGGGAAAAAATAACAGAGCTTGACAGTTCATTGAACAGTAGAAGATATCTTTATGGAAAAAATAACAGAGCTTGATATTTCATTGAACAGTAGAAGATATCTATAGGGAAAAAATAACAGCTTGATATTTCATTGAACAGTAGAAGATATCTATAGAAAAAAAAAACCAGAGCTTGATATTTCATTGAACAGTAGAAGATATCTATAGGGAAAAAATAACAGAGCTTGATATTTCATTGAACAGTAGATGATATCTTTATGGAAAAAATAACAGAGCTTGATATTTCATTGAACAGTAGAAGATATCTATAGGGAAAAAATAACAGAGCTTGATATTTCATTGAACAGTAGAAGATATCTATAGGGAAAAAATAACAGCTTGATATTTCATTGAACAGTAGAAGATATCTATAGGGAAAAAATAACAGAGCTTGATATTTCATTGAACAGTAGAAGATATCTATAGGGAAAAAATAACAGAGCTTGATATTTCATTGAACAGTAGAAGATATCTATAGGGAAAAAATAACAGAGCTTGATATTTCATTGAACAGTAGAAGATATCTATAGGGAAAAAATAACAGCTTGATATTTCATTGAACAGTAGAAGATATCTATAGGGAAAAAATAACAGAGCTTGATATTTCATTGAACAGTAGAAGATATCTATAGGGAAAAAATAACAGAGCTTGATATTTCATTGAACAGTAGAAGATATCTATAGGGAAAAAATAACAGCTTGATATTTCATTGAACAGTAGAAGATATCTATAGGGAAAAAATAACAGCTTGATATTTCATTGAACAGTAGAAGATATCTATAGGGAAAAAATAACAGAGCTTGATATTTCATTGAACAGTAGAAGACATCTATAGGGAAAAAATAACAGAGCTTGATATTTCATTGAACAGTAGAAGATATCTTTATGGAAAAAATAACAGAGCTTGATATTTCATTGAACAGTAGAAGATATCTTTATGGAAAAAATAACAGAGCTTGATATTTCATTGAACAGTAGAAGATATCTTTATGGAAAAAATAACAGAGCTTGATATTTCATTGAACAGTAGAAGATATCTTTATGGAAAAAATAACAGAGCTTGATATTTCATTGAACAGCAGAAGATATCTATAGGGAAAAAATAACAGAGCTTGATATTTCATTGAACAGTAGAAGATATCTTTACGCACTCTCATTCTACTGTCGTGTGTTTCTGTTTCATAAATATACAAATGAAACAGAATTGTCAAAAAACTCTTCACAGTTTTTTTCTCTTTTCAAAATAGCACACATAAAGCAGAAATAATGCCTGTGGAAACTACTTCTCAGCTTAGATTGGTTGGCAGTGAGTGCGCAAGTATTTGTAGTACTTATATTTCTTTCAAAAGCTCTGTGAAATAGGTCAGGATCAAAATTGACAGAAATTTGTTTATTGATTCTACCCACATCAGCAACACATGCTGTAGTTCTTATATAGAGCTACGGAAGATCTATTCCATAAGACCGTACCTGTTAAAAAAAAAACAGCATGTGAACGACTTGTCTTTGCTACAGTAGCTTCCAAACTGTAGTAGTATCATTCTTTACTAGCTTGCTTGCCAAAAATATTTCTCCATTGCAAAGGGTTCACAATATAAAGTTGTAATCTTATCATGAAGAAAAAAACAAGCATGATCATAACTCAAAGTACTACATTAATGCCACAGCAGAGGGGCATCCAGGGGTCATGACTTGGATGCGGCTCGGCCCCCTTAGAGTGTCAGGGTTAAGGACCAAAGCACTTGCTTGACGGGGTTTCTCGTCTGAGGACCTTCTGCAGTCCGGCTCTCCCCAGAATTTCTTACTACTGCAAAAAAATATACTGTTTACCATTTAACTGTTTCCGCCAGTATAAAACTGAAGCCTTGCATATCGCCATTTTGATGGATATTTACCACCGTACCTTCCAGAACATCTTTGTTTATATCATATGCACCCGATGATCTTTAAAACATAAGCTTCTGAAGATGCCAAAAGGCAATCTTAAATCAGATGGTGAGTGTACTTTCAGTTTCATTGTGCCATCTATTTGGAACTCTCTGCCAGCTGATCTGAAGGATATCCCCCCCCCCCCCCCCCCGCCGTCTTTCTGCACTTCAAGTCACAGATAAAAACTTATCTGTTTACCCAAGTCTACCATCGATGAGGTCGTAGTGGCTTATAAACCAGTGTACACGTCCACTTCTAGTTGCCGATATCATCATCATCATCATGTGCCCTTCCGCATGGCGTTGGTGATCATGGCCCTCCATACGAATCTATCTTCTGTCGCTACAAGTACATCTCCCACCCTCTCTGTCTTCGTCCACTACGCAAGTTCGTCCAACATTTTCTCCTTAAGTCTATCTGGTGCTCTCTTTTCCTCCAATTTTCCTGTTGTGACTAGGTGTTCTAATTTCTCTTGCCTCAAAATTGTCCTATAAATGTTGCTTGTCTTTTCCTAATCTTCTTCATTAATATTCTTTTGGTATTTGTCTTTTTCAAGACTTGTCTCGATGTGCTATAAATGTTGCTTGTCTTTTCTTATCTTCTTCTTTAATATTCTTTTAGTGTTTGCCTCTATCACGATTGTCTTGTATGTTTTCTTTGCTGTCCATGGAACTCTTAATATTCTTCTTAGAAACCACATTTTGGCTGCCTCCATCTTGTTCTGACTTTGCGAGTTGACTGTCTACGCTTCACATCCGTACAACAGTATTGGTTCTATATAACACTGAAGAACTCTCTTCCTGATGGTAATGGATAGGCATTTGTTGGTATGAACGCGTTTCATTTTCTTGAATGCTGTTTTGGATTGGCCGATTCTACTGGCTATTTCTAATGCCCATCTGCCATCTGATGAGATGAATGTTCCTAGGCGCTTCGTCTAAAAGCACATATGTGAAAAGACGTTAAAAGAAATAACGAACGATGAATGTTCCCAGATATTTAAAGCCGATATTGCAGCTTGGCGTAGTCGATCATGTATGTGTACGTCTAATGACCATAAATTTTCTTATGTGTATCATGGAGTGTTAAACATTGTTAGTATGCATTTATCTGTGAATGTTTATTGATGTGTTTATTTTGATGTGTGTTTGTGTATGTGTGATGTTATCTGTGAATATTTATTGATATGTTTATTTTGATGTGTGTTTCCGTATGTGTGATGTTATCTGTGAATGTTTATTGATGTGTTTATTTTGATGTGTGTTTCCGTATGTGTGATGTTATCTGTGAATGTTTATTGATGTGTTTATTTTGATGTGTGTTTGTGTATGTTGATGTTATCTGTGAATGTTTATTGATGTTTATTTTGATGTGTATTTGTGTATGTGTGATGTTATCTGTGAATTTATTGATGTGTTTATTTGATGTGTGTTTGTGTATGTGTGATATTATCTGTGAATGTTTATTGATGTGTTTATTTGATGTGTGTTTGTGTATGTGTGATGTTATTTGTGAATGTTTATGACTGTTATTATTGATGTGTTTGTGTATGTGATGTATCTTGATGTTATGATGTTATTGATTGTTTGTGTATGTGTTATATGTGAATGTTTACTGATATGTTTTATTTTTGATGTGTGTTTGTGTATGTGTGATGTTATCTCGTGAATGTTTATTATGTGTTTATTTTGATGTGTGTTTGTGTATGTGTGATGTTATCGTGAATTTTATTGATTGTTTATTTTGATGTGTGTTTTGTATGTTGATGTTATCTGTGAATGTTTTTATTTTTTGATGTGTGTTTGTGTATGTGTGATGTTATCTGTGAATGTTTATTGATGTGTTTATTTTGATGTGTGTTTGTGTATGTTTGATGTTATCTGTGAATGTTTATTATTTATTTTGATGTGTGTTTGTGTATGTGTGATGTATGTGAATGTTTATTGATGTGTTTATTTTGATGTGTGTTTGTGTATGTGTGATGTTATCTGTGAATGTTTATTGATGTGTTTATTTTGATGTGTGTTTGTGTATGTGTGATGTTACCTGTGAATGTTTATTGATGTGTTTATTTTGATGTGTGTTTGTGTATGTGTGATGTTATCTGTGAATGTTTATTGATGTGTTTATTTTGATGTGTGTTTGTGTATGTGTGATGTTACCTGTGAATGTTTATTGATGTGTTTATTTTGATGTGTGTTTGTGTATGTGTGATGTTATCTGTGAATGTTTATTGATGTGTTTATTTTGATGTGTGTTTGTGTATGTGTGATGTTATCGTGAATGTTTATTGATGTGTTTATTTTGATGTGTGTTTGTGTATGTGTGATGTTACCTGTGAATGTTTATTATGTGTTTATTTGATGTGTGTTTGTGTATTGTGATGTTATCTGTGAATGTTTTGATGTGTTTATTTTGATGTGTGTTTGTGTATGTGTGATGTTACCTGTGAATGTTTATTGATTTTATTTTGATGTGTGTTTGTGTATGTGTGATGTTATCTGTGAATGTTTATTATGTGTTTATTTTGATGTGTGTTTGTGTATGTTGATGTTATGTGATGTTATTTGATGTTTATTTTGATGTGTGTTTGTGTATGTGTGATGTTATCTGTGAATGTTTATTGATGTGTTTATTTTGATGTGTGTTGTGTATGTGTGATGTTATCTGTGAATGTTTATTGATGTGTTTATTTTGATGTGTGTTTGTGTATTGTGATGTTATCTGTGAATGTTTATTGATGTGTTTATTTTGATGTGTGTTTGTGTATGTGTGATGTATCTGTGAATGTTTATTGATGTGTTTATTTTGATGTGTGTTTGTGTATGTGATTACTTGGTGTATGTAAGTATTGTTTTATTGATTTGTTTATGTATGTTGAATGTTATTGTGTGTTTATTTATGTTTTTGGTATTGTTACTGATGTTATTTTGAGTGTGTTTTGTATTGATTACTGTGAATGTTTATTATTGTTTATTTTGATGTGGTTTGTGTATTGTGATGTTACTGTGAATGTTTTATTTTTATGTGTTTGTGTATGTGTG
>JAPXFY010000017.1:19155529-19170529 GCA_030674185.1 Monoplex corrugatus | reverse complement strand
TAACTCAGTATCGTATGTACAATTAATATAAAAGCAAATATGCACATCCCATTACACACACACACACACACACACACACACACACACACACACACACACACACACACACACACACACACACACACACACATACATACATACACACACACACACATATCACACACAGAGTACAAAGTCCAATACATTCATAACGCATGCATCTGTCGACTTCGTCTTCGTTAAGAAATCTGACTGTTTTACGTTTGAGGGAGCAAAAGCGTCCCCGTGATGGCAACACATCAACATGGTTTTGAAAGAACATGAGCACGGTCACACAGAATCATCCTTGCCTTACACACCACACGACATCAGTACAGTTGACTAACACTAATCTTCTTCTCATACATCGAGAACATAACCAACATCAGTGGCCTAAATATTCAAGACGCTGTCCACAAAAGTCAAGACAGAGCCGTTTGGAGGGAGGTGATGGTGTCAGAGAATGCAGCGGCCAATACTAAACCCGGTGACGCCGACACGAGACAGGTGAGACGTTTCCACTGCTACACCACTGTTCACTAACATACCCCCCCTAACCCCCCTCTCCGCTTCTATTTTCTTGCTACATGCTTGTTCTCTATCTGTTAATAAAGGTGTGCCAAAAGTCTCTGTTGACAGTCATCACTCACCATGTTTCTGTAAAACATAAAACATTTGCGTGTTTAAACTCATTCATTAAACTGTAGTGCATTGAAATTATTGTCGTGAGCCAGCAGATCTGATAGAAGATTTGGTAAAATCATTGATGTCAGGGGGTAGTGGTGGTGGTGAATGATGTACTGGTCAGTGACATCATAAGTTTCAGTCGAGATGAGTAATGTACACGTCGGGAAGTCGACATTTTTTTTTTCGATGTAATCGAGAAGACACTTATAACGAAAACAATCAATGGATTTCAAAAGCCAAGAAGTCCTGCAAGCGATTCTTCCCCTCACACCGTGTTATAAACTTATCATATACATACGTGTATTTATATACATACATACATACATACATACATACATACATACATACATACATACATACATACATACATACATACATACATACATACATACATATATATTTACATACATACATATATATTTACAAATACATATATTCATTTATATATGCATTTACAGCTATTGGCTTAGTCTCTGTTCCACAACCCGAAATGACCGACTTTAGGTGTTCTTGCATCATGGCGTCGAACCCTCTAGGCCATGCAAAGTGATACCAATCGTTGCAAGAAATGACTGATTTTTGTTTTCATAGCAATTATGAAGTTTGCACCGCAAGTGATGAAGATTAATGGAATCTGATTCAAGAAAATTCTCCGCTTGAAATACTGGTGCTTATCTGTCTGCTGACATTTCGCTGTATCCCCAAAAAAGCCCCGTTGGATAACCTATGTGCACTCTACCAGAATACACCACAACTAACAAGAAATCTGGGCTGAGTCTGTCTGTACCTGTTCAGTGAAAACTCTTCTTTGTACACATGTCTGTTGGTGGTTAAATTCTGGCATTCAAAATAAAAAAAAAATCTTCAAAGTACTTCGTTTGAGGGCATTGATGCACCAGAATGCTTGCCACTCCACTCAGCTGTCAAATAAAGACTTACACACACTGTCAGTGATGGTACAACGTTGAAAAAAAAAAGACGACAAACCAGATATTCACAGATCACTGCTCTGCTTCGCCGTCGATGGAACGTCGCCATCTTGAATTGTTAGTTGTTATTTTTGTAATGTCTATTCACATATATGCCTTCAGACGATCCTAAGGTGGTAGAGGCAAGGATGAGATGGTAAAAACCTCAGCTTCTCTCTATGCCAGCCTTATGTGCACGGTGCCCATCTCATCTCCCTTGACGCTTATCCTTTCACAACTCTAAATAGCGTTAGGTACCCATTCACAGCACGGTAGACTGCCGTACGCATATGCAGTTAAGTTTTGGAAAGCGAATATTTTTTTCAACCTCCATGGAAGCCAGACCTATATGAAATAATTTGAAAGAAATGGTGTGTGAGAAGCCCAGTTTACTCCCAAATCCTTACGAGATTTGCTACAATTTCTTTCCCCTTGTTCATGGCAGTTTTATGTTTATTCTATTTTCTCTCAAACCTATAAAAATGTTCTAAAAGAGAATCCTGTAGGTTTAAGCGTAACTCAATTTCGTCCCTTTTTACAACAGAAATGGGAGTTTGGAAGGTGGGGGGGGGCAAGAGGAGCTGTATTGAATAAACTTTGTATTTCTTCCCTCTCTCTCTCTTTATCTCTCCTTCTCCCCTCCCTCCCTCTCTCTCTGTCCCTCCTCTCTCTCTCTCTT
Source organism: Monoplex corrugatus (assembly GCA_030674185.1). Taxonomy (NCBI): domain Eukaryota; kingdom Metazoa; phylum Mollusca; class Gastropoda; order Littorinimorpha; family Ranellidae; genus Monoplex; species Monoplex corrugatus. The sequence goes on along the minus strand of JAPXFY010000017.1, from coordinate 19,168,177 downwards.
TCTTTCTGTCTCTCTTTTATCCTCCCTCCCTCCCCCCTCTCTCTCTTTCTCTCTCCTTCCCCCTCTCTCTCCCTCTCTATCTCCCCCTCTCTCTTTCTCTCTCTCTTTCTTTCTCTCTCTCTCTCTCTCACCCTCCGTCTTTCTCTCCTTCCCTCCCTCCCTCCATCCCTCCGTCTCTCTCTCTCTCTCACTCGCTCAGAGTGTAGCGGGCCCGCGTATTCTATGTTTTGTTTCTCTCTTTCTCTTCCTTCTTTCACCGTTTCTGTCTGACTTCAAGAAGAGATGTCATTCACAGTAAAATAAAGCTTTTCTCCAACTAACCTATGTCTCTATCACTCCCTCTGTCTGTCTCTCCGCCTCCCTCCCCCTTCTCTCTCTTCTATGGATGTCTGAGAGAGAGTGAAAAAAAGAGATCATGATATACAACACACACACACACACACACGCACACACACACATACATACACACATACACGCACACACACATACACACAAACACACACACACATACACACACACATGCACACACACACACACGCTCACACACACACAGTCACACACACACACACACACACACACACACACACACACGCACGCACACACACACGCACGCACACACACACACACACACACACACACACACACACACCACACACACACACAAACACACACACACACACACAAGTTCTCGAAAACGAAAGAAACACATCTTCCATCAGATTGCCAAGACTTCTAGCGAGTAAAACTGGTCTCTCTCTTTCTTCCAAGATGTCTGAGAGAATGAGCAGAAGAAAGTCGTAACACCCACCCCTACTGCAAAAACAAAACAAAACAAAGAAACGAAACGAAACTAAACGAAACGAAACGAAACGAAACGAAACGAAACGAAACGAAACTAAAACTAAAACTAAACCAAAACTAAACGTAACTAAACCAAAACTAAACTAAACTAAACTAAACTAAAAAGGAACCAGAAAAAAACACGAAAGAAGAATACAAACGCGTATTTAATACAACAAGACAAGACAGGCGCAAATTTTCGGCCAACTGGCCTTTGTCAAGCGTAAAATTACAAACGAACACCAGATACAAAAATTATGAGAAAAAGACTGAAACTTCCCTGCTGCTGTGTCCAATGTGAGAAAGCAGCAGGGAAGTTTCAGGCTTTTTCTCGTAAGTTTTGTATCTGGTGTTTGTTTGTTTGTAATCTTACGCTTGACAAAGGCCAGTTGGCCAAAAATTTGCGCCTGTCTTGTCTTGTTGTTATTAAATACGCGTTGGTATTCTTCTTTCGAGTTTTTTTTTCTGGTTCCTGTTTGCTTGAACGCAGGAAGTCACACTTGTTTTGGATTCAAACTAAACTAAATCCAAAACAAGTGTGACTGCCCGCGTTCAAGCAAACAGGAACCAGGAAAAAAGCACGAAAAAAGAATAAGAAGGCGTATTGCATTGTTGCATTAAATACGCATTCATATTCTTTTTCCGTGTTTTTTTCTGGTTCCTGTCAACTCAACTCAACTCAACTCAACTCAACTCAACTCAACTCAACTCCAAACTCCAAACTCAAACTCAAACTCAACTCAACTCAACTCAAATCAAACTCAAACTCAAACTCGAACTCAAACTCAAACTCAAAACTCAAATCAAACTCAAATCAACTCAAACTAAAAAAAATCAACTCATCAAGAAAAAATACCTGGCACAAAAATCAAACAACAAACTATATACAACAACAAAGCCCATAGCATTTCCTCAAACTAAGACAAGCTGTGCCTCATTAGATCAAGGCAGGAGGTCCTTGTGTAGTTTCCTTTTAACAAAATACAATCAGGCAAAGAGAGAGAGAGAGAGGGGGGGGGGGAGGAGGAGGAAAAGAGACGGATGTGGAGGGAGAACAGATGTCAGTGATTATTTATTGCTTTGTCGAAAGAAAGAGAGAGACAGAGAGAGAGAGAGACAGACAGAGACAGAGACAAAGAGACAGAGAGACAGACAGAGGGTGGGGGACATAAATGAAGAGAAACGGAATGGAAGGAATCTTTTATTTAATTTATTTAAAAGATTCCTTCCATTCCAAGGGAGAAGGATAGAGAAGTAGAGAAAGAGAGAGAGTGTGTGTGCATGAGAGAGAAAGAGAGAGTGAAAGAGAGAGAGGAGTGAGACAGAGTGAGAGAGAGTGAGAGAAAGAGTGAGAGAGAGAGAGTGAGAGAGAGAGAGAGAGTGAGAGAGAGTGAGAGCGAAAGAGAGAGAGAAAGAACGAGAGAGAGAGAGACAAAGAGAGAGAGAGGCAAAGAGAGAGAGAGAGAAAGAAAGAGATAGATAGATAGATAGATAGAAAGAGAGAGAGAGACAAAGAGAGAGAGACAAAGAGAGAGAGGCAAGAGAGAGAGAGAGAGAAAGAGATAGAGAGAGAGAGAGAGAGAGAGAGAGAGAGAGAGAGAGAAATACACGAAACACTCTGACACCGACCCACAAATACACACAAACGAGCGTATTCTCATGTATAAACGGACACGCTCACACGCACACGCATATACATACGTGAGATTTCGGATTATATTAATACTTCTTTTACCAAACTTGCTTTGTACTGCTTTTTAAAAGGAGACTGAAAACACCAAAAAGTCTATAGAATGCCAGAAAAATCGTATAATTCTGATGAACATTTCTCTACGTATTTTTCAACAACAACAACAACAACAACAACAACAACAACAACAACAACTTTTATTTATATAGCGCAAAATCTTGATAAAATCAAATCAAAGCGCTAAAACAGACACACACGCACGCACGCACACACACGCACGCACGCACGCACGCACGCACACGCACACACACACACACGCACACACACACACACACACACACACACACACCACACACACACGCACACGCACACGCACACGCACACGGCTATAAATGGGGAGAAAGAATAAAAGCAATGGAAAATTATAGAGAGCATGTTATATACAATTATATATTACAATGTGATTCCCCTCCGAGTGGAAACAGGCTGCAGAGGGGATTGAGTGAGGTCAGGATTTTATGCAGAGGAGAAAAGGTGAGTTTTGAGAGCGGACTTGAAGGAGACAAAAGTAGGTTGCTGACGGACTGAGAGAGGAAGTTTGTTCCAGGAAAGTGGACCAGAAACAGAGAAGGCTCGTGGACCATAGGTATTGAGCTTAGTGCGTGGAAAGCGAAAAGTCAGAGGATCGGAGGCAGAGCGGAGGGTACGTGAGGGAAGATAGATCTCAAGTAGGCTTGACAGGTAATCGGGGGCTGCGTTATTGAGGCTTTTGTAGCACATGGTGTCTAGTTTGTACTGTATGCGCTTTGATACAGGGAGCCAGTGAAGTTGTGCCAGGAGAGGAGATAAGTGGTCAGCTTTTTTCTTTTTGAGTACAAGGCGTGCAGCATTGTTTTGAATGCGCTGCAGGATGTGAATGGTGGAGGCAGGAAGACCAGACAGGAGTGAATTGCAATAGTCAATGCGAGACATTATGAAGGAGAGAACGAGTTTTGCAGTTGTTTCGACAGAGAGATACTTCCTGATCAGGCTTATAAGATGGAGATGATAGTAGCAAGATCTGGCAGTTTGAGAAATAAAGTTGTTCATGGAGAGGGTAGAGTCAATGCAGACACCAAGGTTTTTAGCTGAATCAGAAATTGGGACTGATGTGTTACATAATGTGAGAGAAAGAGGAGGCAGCTGAGAAAGTTTCTGACGGGTGCCAATGAGGATAGCTTCTGTCTTGTCGTCATTAAGCTGAGGGCCTAGTATTCTTCACGTTTTTGCATGATTAGGTACATACATAACATCGGACGTACAAACGAACAGACGGGCGAAGCACGTAAGGAACGATTGTTTATTTGTTTGTTTGTGTTTTCGTATGTGTATATATATATATGTATGTATGTATGTATATATGTATGTATGTATGTATGTTTATGTTGTAACATAGACGGTGTTTATGTTATAGCGTAGACGGTGTTTATGTTATAGCATAGACAGTGTTTATATCATAGCATAGACTGTGTTTATGTTATAGCAAAGACGGTGTTTATGTTATAGCATAGACGGTGTTTATGTTATAGCACAGACGGTGTTTATGTTATAGCATAGACAGTGTTTATGTTATAGCATATACGGTGTTTATGTTATAGCATAGACGGTCTTTATGTTATAGCATGGACGGTCTTTATGTTATAGTATAGACTGTATTTATGTTATAGCATAGACGGTCTTTATGTTATAGCATAGACGGTGTTTATGTTATAGCACAGACGGTGTTTATGTTATAGCATGACAGTTTTTATGTTATAGCATAGACGTGTTTTATGTTATAGCATAGACGGTGTTTATGTTATAGCATAGACGGTGTTTATGTTATAGCACAGACGGTGTTTATGTTATAGCATAGACGGTTTTATGTTATAGCACAGACGGTGTTTATGTTATAGCATAGACGGTGTTTATGTTATAGCATAGACGGTGTTTATGTTATAGCATAGACGTTTTATGTTATAGCACAGACGGTGTTTATGTTATAGCATAGACGGTTTTATGTTATAGCATAGACGGTGTTTATGTTATAGCATAGACGGTGTTTATGTTATAGCACAGACGGTGTTTATGTTATAGCATAGACGTTTTTATGTTATAGCATAGACGGTCTTTATGTTATAGCACAGACGGTGTTTATGTTATAGCATAGACGTTATGTAAGCGTAGAGTTTTATGTTATAGCATAGACGGTGTTTATGTTATAGCATAGACTGTGTTTTATGTTATAGCATAGACGGTGTTATGTTATAGCATAGACGTGTTTATGTTATAGCATAGACGGTGTTTATGTTATAGCATAGACGGTTTATGTTATACAGAGTGTTTATTATAGCATAGACGGTCTTTATGTTATAGCATAGACGGTCTTTATTTATAGCATAGACTGTGTTTATGTTATAGCATAGACGGTGTTATGTTATAGGATAGACGTGTTTATGTTATAGCATAGACGGTGTTTATGTTATAGCATAGAAGGTGTTTATGTTATAGCATAGACGGTCTTTATGTTATAGCATAGACGGTCTTTATATTATAGCATAGACGGCATTTGTTGACGCTGCGCAGGACAGAGCGTTTGCTTCCTGTTCTCCAGGCTGCGGTTCAGACTACTTGAAATTCTCCCAGTTGAAGTCCGCAGGATCTGGAGTATTTCCCGTTGATGGTAGAAAAGTGGAAGAAAAAATCCACTCAGAAGTAGCTGAGAAAAGCTTGCCGACACATGACACGATTTGTTTTTACAGACGGATGAACACAAATACAGACAGATGGACAGACACAAAGAGATACAGACAGATGCACAGACAGATAAATAAGCCTGTAATAATAATAATAATATATTTTATTTATATAGCGCAAAATCTTGATAAAATCAAATCTAAGCGCTGTAGACAAACAACCACACGCACAACACACACACACACACACACGCGCACACACACACACACACACACACACACACACACACACACACACACACACACACACACACACACACACACACACACACACACACACAATCCAACCTCGTGTCAATTACAGCCAACGTCTTTCCTCTCCTCCCAAAACAGACGATCAGAATGATAAACCTTGTTGCCTTAAAGCCACTGTCCACAAACAAATGGAAACCTTTACGATCCTTTTATTTATTTATCTCCCTATGAACGGTAACTTCCCGGTCTGTAGCTACGCCAGTCACGAATATATTAATAATTATTTATAATGAAGTCAACAGAAAGAACAGCAATTATCAATCACATGTGAAAACGTATAATCTCTATCACGTGACTGCTAAACACCAGACGATCAGGAACCATGCTGGCGATTAGACGGACTGGACGTATAAAACATTTTCTTTCTTTTTTTTTTCTTCTTTTTTTCTTTAAACCGACGAGTTTGATGTTTAGACCTGACCTTCAGTAGGTGCAGACAATGACTGATGTCAAAGAACACTCAGATGAACAAAACTACGTAAATCTGGGCAAATTCGGAGAACCAAAACCGGCACGTTTTTTTTTTTTCCTTCTCTCTCAGAAAAAGTAATTGATGACGACCACGATCAACCCCCAGTACACGCAAACAATTACTGAGATAATGACATTGATAAAAGTCAGAGAAACAGGAGGTAATACGCAGTGCGCACTGATCGCTAACTAATGAGTTATTGGATTTATTCCAAGAGGGATTCAGCGCTCGGACAGCTTCATATGCGCTCCATCCAAATCCGCCAGCAATTACCTGACAGATTTCTGAGCCTACACAAAACCCTATGTGCTGGCAAGGTCTTGAAATGGGGAAAGGGGAGAAGGGACCTATCAAACACTAAACTGGCACCACCAGAACGGTGGAAACATTAAGATGGGTAGCGAACAGGCCAGTTTTTAATGTTGCGGGCTGGGATTGAACTCAAGATATCAGATCTCAGATCTGGAGTCCATGGCTCTACAAACTAGCCCGCGTAATCAATGAAATAAACCGAAAAACGCACTTTCGACTTTTCGACTTCAGAGTTGCCTATAGGCGGTTCCATAATTGTTCCATCTAATTCTGTGTGAAATCTACTGAAAGATGCATTGAATCTGGACAGTAATTTTTGTTCGTTCGTTCGTTACTTCTTTAAAGTCTATTCACAAATGTGCTTTTAGATAATAAATACTTTTGTATGTACGTGATCTGATGTATCATCATCATCATCATCAGCAGCAGCAGCAGCAGCAACAGCATCAACATCATCATCATCAACATCATCATCATCATCATCATCATTACTACGAGTCATATCACTACCACTGCTCTTAATACTACTGATGATTATGGGTTCTATCATCGAATGGACGGACGAATAGAAATAATGGTTCTCATTGCCAGGAATGGATCTTTATGTGGGATACAAGACAGATCCTGCAAATCACATGTTTTTTTCTGTAGACGCTGCATGGGAAGAAGTACTGTGGCCGTCGGTTCTGCTTCCACCCGTTCTTTTTCTGTTGACTAGCAGCTGTTTCAGGCTGCTCAAGCGTGATTGTGCAACTCACTCTACCACTTGGTTTGGTTCCGTTTCTACGTCGGCACCCACCTCAGGTAAAATGGCCGACGGGAATAACCATCCCAGGGAAGTGGGGGAAGGGGGACTTATCTAATCCTATGCTGACTCCACCAGAACAACAATGATGTTAAGATGGGACTGTGAGAAGGCCAGTTTTAACGTAGCGCACCCCGGGATTCGAACCCACAACCATTAGCATGTGTAGCCGACGCTCAAACCAACTGAGCTACTGGGGCCCGCACTCTACTGCGGGCAATGTCTTCCCACTTAGTGGCGTTGATGCTACAGTTGAACAGGTTGACCGTCATAGTATCATTGTATTGCATTAATGGCGCCCCCTGGTCATGACGATCTTGCGTCAGCTCACCGTACAGGACCAACTACGGGAATCATTGCCAGGCGCAGACTGCAACAGTAACTCATCAGTACTCTTAAAAGAAAGACAAATAAACTCGTGCAAAATTCAGCGTACCTATTCAAAACAAATTCGGTGCTCTGGAAATGTTGAGGATAGTGAGGAATAATGGAAAAATCTAAAAATCTGAAGATATGGCCCTTGTGAAGAAATCCCTAGACTTGAAAGAAAAGTAAAGAAGAACTGGATGACAAAGAACTTTTTACATTTGAAGGATAAAGATAGGAAAATAAACGAAAAAGGAAGAATACAAAAAGATAGAAAAGAAAATCAGGAATAAGCGCAATAAAGCTAAACACGCCTGGATAGAAACATAGTGCAAAGAAATAGAAGACCGACACAAAACGGACCCTAAGTTTATGTACAGAAATACTGAAGAAAGTGCTCACAGGAAAAGATATGCACATCAAGTGGCTGTTTAAAATCAAAAGATGGTACGATTGTTATGGAAAAAGACAAAACATTAGGTAGATTGGGAGAGTACACTGAAGATCTTTTTGACGATGACAAAAGGGGAGAAACATCATTAAAAAGAACTTTGAAGGACCATCGTACCAATAATGAAAAATGAAGTTAGAGCAGCGATGGAAAAGATGAAACAAGGAAAAGCTCTAGGGCCAGATAATATTTCTATAGAACGGATTCAGGTTTTAGGGGAATTTGGTATTGAAAAAGTAACAGTCCTCCTCAGTGAAATTTATGACACCGGAAAAATCCCTACAGATATATCAAAGTCAATTTTAACTGCACTTCCAAAAAGCATGGGCTATAGAACGCGAACTCCACCGTATAATCAGCTTGATGAGTCATGTGACAAAGATTCTATTAAGAATAATCATGATAAGGACAAGGAATAGAATCAAATCAGAAACAACAGAAGAACAGCGTGGTTTTGTCGAAGGAAAAGAACTGTTAATGCCATATATATCCTAAGCACTCTCGTAGAAAGATCAGTTGAGTTGAATAAGGATTTTGCATTGCAGAAAATGATAAAAAGCAGAAATAAAGGGCTAGAGCTTAATAGAAAGAAGACTGAAAAGTCATGGTATCAGTAAAAAACAAGAAATACTGTCATCTAAAATAGCAACAAATGGCACGACATTGAGACAAGTTGATAATCTGGGAACATCATCTCATCAGATAGCAGATTCACATTAAAGTATCCAGCAGAACTGGCCAAACTAAAACAACATTCAAGAAAATGAGCTTTCTTACCAACAAATACCTATCAGCTGCCATCAAGTAGGGATTTTTCAGAGTTAAACAGAAGCAATACTGATGCAAAGCCTGGAAATCAACAAGCAAAGCCAGAACAAGAAGGAGAAAACTGAAATGAAGTTTCTAAAAAGAATGTTATTGGTTCCATGGACAGCAAAGAAAACAATCGAGACAGTCTTGAAAGAGGCAAACACAAAAAACATATTTGTGAAGAAGATTAGGAAAAGACAAACAACATTTATCGGATATTTCATGAGGCTAGAGAAATTTGAGTACCTAATTACAACTGGAAAGCAAGAGGGAAAAGAACAGTTAGATCTATGAAGAAAATATTAATTTTGCAGAGTGGGTGGGGACAAAACATAAAATAGATTCGTATGAAGGGCCCTGATCGCCGACATTATGTGGCAATGTACACATGATGGTGATGAAACAATACAGAAAAATATATTCATACTATGTTATATCCCGTGTAAGTTTGTTGCAGAGGACAACAGCCATTACACTATCGGTATCAAGAAACTTTGGGGACAGCCAGACAGCAGAACATCCTATCGATCTAAGCATTCACCTGAAATGACATAGGAGGTAGATGACACGGACGCAATTCTGTGTCCTTGCACAAGTCCTTCAAGGAAACTTCCGTCTTTGTGACCGATGGATTACTGAATATTGATTGATGCACCGAGATCAAGGCCGGTTAGCGGCTTCCCAGTCCACTGTGATTACTTTTTCTTCTCATTCCATGAAAACGACTTCCTAATCTTACAATTTTCATGTCGATGAAAGAATTACCTTGCACGGTATGTTATATGCTAATATTGACAAGTGATTTTTTCTGCTGCCAGGAAAAGTTTGTCATGTACATTTGGTTTCTGTGTCGGTCGTCACTCATATCACATCCAGTAGTCATCAGCGCTTATCGGTTACTAAAACCTTCGCCAAATGTGGTTGAAAAAATCATCCTTTTTTTTAAATATCACTGCTTTCATGGAGGTTACCTTTGTGCTCACTTTTTTCCAGTCCCATTTTCTACGCCACCTAAATGCCCGCAGAAACTGGAACAGTTTTTAAAATGTGACGATGATGATAATGATGTCGATGAGGATGATAACCATAATGTTATGGAGTTCCATCTAGGATTGAGCCTGTGTGACAGGGCTGTACTTTACGCTTAGTATCATATATATATATATATCCTGGCGTTAACTAGGCCCGAGAGATTCAGACACCTGCGCTGCTGGTCAGAAGATTTAAGCAACACCCTCAATGACGCATCCATGAAGTGGATAAGACTCGCCTGAGTGGTCTCAGTCTTCCCGATGAGCCCATAGTACGCCCAACTCTTGGTAGGAGCCTGTTAGAGCCGAAAAATCCCACAATGATTTTTTGAAGGGACCGATGGGGATTCAAACTTCCAGTCGGTAGTCCGTTGCGCTAACCACTACACCAAGGCTACTGGTTGAAAAACCATCCTTGCGTTTAATAAAATGTATGTAACGTAGCAGTTTTCTCTGCAGTGCCGTGTTATTTTATGACTTTGTTAATGAAGAGTGTTGGCACGATCTCACCAAAAAACTGGTGTAATTTGCTATTTAAATAAACAAATGAATAAACAACAAAATCGTAGAATATGGGAGACTCCTGTCTAGTACCTTTGTTTAAGGGATTGTATTATTTCCACACTCTCTGATATTACTTGCTTCTTTGTATTTTGTCACCATAAGTGGAACGGGAAAGACGGAGGGGATGCGAAAGAGGACGATTTAGAAGTCGTGAATAAACAATTTTACTGCCTTCTAAACATTTTCATAAGAATAAACCTGTATAAGTCCGCACTGACATGGTCACAGTTGCACCGCCACTTTGCCTTGTTTTTCAAATTCGTAATTTTAGAAACACAAAAGCAGACAGACAGACAGAAGGAGACAAAGGTTTATGAACTTATATATTTGAGGCATAACAACTTTCATAAATATGAGGCTGCAGATTATTAGAATTCATATGTCCAAGAACTTTAGTTCGCAGCGACGCTATTACCCCCTTATATGGACTGCAAGGCTGAACAATTTGAATAAATCTACGCAGTTCGTGCCATCGACCGCAAACTTAATATAAATAATTCACGATCTGGATGTAAATGTTCGAAAATGATACGCACCGCGCATGATGAATCCAAGAATGTGATCTTCTTGCTTTAAAAGCCTGTGTAGCGTATCTCTTACTTTCCACTCTGTTCTGTTACACAGCGAATGAGCTTTGGTATCAGGGGACGGGCGGGGTGGTGGTGGGGGGGGGGGGGGGGAGGGGAATCAATGCACCCAGTCATATGTGGCATCAACTTTCGTTTTAAATTAACAAAGTAAGGATGGCGGCTGTGATGGTGGTGTGGGAATGAACGACGAGGGAAACAGGCAAGTAAACTAAGCAGCTAAATTAACACCTGCACGCCATCTGTAATTGAAGACAAACTGAGGTGGGCAAATCGTCCGGAGGGTTTTCCCCACTGCCTTTACATCCGCCAGCAGCAGGAGGAGCTGAGATAACCTTGAGGTCATACGGAGGGCAGGCGGGGGGTGGGGGGTGGGGGTGGGGTGGCGTGAGACGGTATGGACCTCCACGTATCTCATAATGAGGATGCTGTCCATCTTCCCAGTCTTGCTACTTTATCTTCCCTATCCTGAACAGAGAGTTCCCTATCCTGAACACAGAGTTCCCTATCCTGAACACAGAGTTCCCTATCCTGAACAGAGAGTTCCTATCCTGAACACAGAGTTCTCTATCCTGAACACAGAGTTCTCTATCCTGAACACAGAGTTCTCTATCCTGAACACAGAGTTCCTATCCTGAACAGAGTTCCAAATCCTGAAAACAGAGTTCCCTATCCGGAACAGAAAGTTCTCTATCCTGAACACAGAGTTCCCGATCCTGAACAGAGAGTTCCCGATCTTGAACAAAGAGTTCCCTATCCTGAACAGAGTTCCCGATCTTGAACAGAGAGTTCCCTATCCTAAACACAGAGTTCCCGATCCTGAACAGAGAATTCCCTATCCTGAACAGAGAGTTCCCTATCCTGAACAGAGAGTTCCCTATCCTGAACAGAGAGTTCCCTATCCTGAACAGAGAGTTCCCTATCCTGAACACAGAGTTCCCTATCCTGAACAGAGTTCCCTATCCTGAACAGAGTTCCCTATCCTGAACAGAGTTCCCTATCCTGAACAGAGAGTTCCCTATCCTGAACAGAGAGTTCCCTATCCTGAACAGAGTTCCCGATGCTGAACAGTTCCCTATGCTGAACAGAGAGTTCCCTATCCTGACCACAGAGTTCCCTATCCTGAAAACAGAGTTCCCTATCCGGAACAGAAAGTTCCCTATCCTGAACACAGAGTTCCCGATCCTGAACACAGAGTTCCCTATCCTGAACAGAGAGTTCCCTATCCTGAACAGAGAGTTCCCTATCCTGAACAGAGAGTTCCCTATCCTAAACAGAGTTCCCTATCCTGAAAACAGAGTTTCCTATCCGGAACAGAAAGTTCCCTATCCTGAATACAGAGTTCCGGATCCTGAACAGAGTTCCCGATCTTGAACAGAGAGTTCCCTATCCTGGGCACAGAGTTCCCGATCCTGAACAGAGAGTTCCTTATCCTAAACACAGAGTTCCCGATCCTGAACTGAGAATTCCCTATCCTGAACAGAGAGTTCCCTATCCTGAACACAGAGCTCCCGATCCTGGACAGTTTCCTATCCTGAACAGAGAGTTCCCTATCCTGAGCACAGAGTTCCCGATCCTGGACAGTTCCCTATCCTGAACAGAGTTCCCTATCCTGAACAGCAAGTTCCCTATCCTGAACAGAGAGTGCTGTCCATCTTTCTTGTCTTGCTACTGCATCTTCCTTATCCTGA
>JAPXFY010000017.1:19148029-19150529 GCA_030674185.1 Monoplex corrugatus | reverse complement strand
AACCTATTTTCTCTTACTCTTTTCTCCAATTCGTTGCCGTAACTGAATGGATAAGAGCTCAGACAACATTGCAGTTTCCTTTTGGCACGTGTTTGGGGATTTACCGATTTGCAATGGGCGGCCCAAGGAAGACAATTTCCACACGAAATTGTCGAATCTTCAGCAGGGTCTCTCTGACGACGCAGGCAAGGTAGCGACAAAATTCGCTTTGCACGTGCAAGGCAAGCCCTTTTTGAACACTACTCCAGCCAAAGTTGCCCGCAGACGAGGATAAAAAGGACCCGTTCTTGGTTCGTTTTAACCATGCTTGCAAGACGACGGATGACGGATGAGCAGCGGGGGAGAGCCCTCGCTCTGCTTGATGAAGGCCTAGCGCAGCGGGAAGTTGCTAGACGACTTGAAGTGTCGCATTCCACAATCCAGAGACTGCTGGAGCGCTTCAATGAGACTGGAGCAGTCCAGGAAAGGCGTCACACCGGTCGACCCAGAGTAACAGCAAGACCGCTACCTTGCCCTCTCCGTCCTGAGGGAAAGGGCATCCACTGCGGTGACCTTGAGGGGTCAGCTGAGGGACGCAACAGGTGCTAACATCAGCTGCAGCACGGTGAGAAGACGGCTACATGAGGCAAACTTGAGGTCACGGAGACCGGCCGTCCGACCCGTGCTGTCACCGGTCAACAGAGTGCGCCGCATGACCTGGGCCAGGGAGCACGTGACCTGGACAAGGCAACAGTGGGCCCGGGTCTTGTTTTCGGATGAGTCCAGGTTCACCCTGACCTTTAACGATGGCCGGGCTCGGGTGTGGCGACGTCAAGGGGAGAGGTTCGCTGACGCCACTGTCCAAGAGCATAACCGGTACGGCGGCGGGTCGGTGATGGTGTGGGGTGGCATGAGCCGTGGTAGCCGGACCCCCCTGCTCCCCATTGACGGCATCCTGAACGGGGTCCGGTACCGGGACGAGGTTCTGGCGGCCGTGGCACTGCCTGCGCTTGTGGACCTTGGTCAAGGCGCCATCTTCCAGGACGACAATGCACCTGCGCATCGAGCACGCCTTGTGACCGACTTCCTGGAGCAGCATGAAGTCGTCCGTATGGCCTGGCCAGCGTGCTCACCTGACCTGAACCCAATTGAACACCTCTGGGATGTGTTCGGGAGGCGCATCAGGGACAACCACCCCCCACCGGGCACCCTGGCCAGGCTGGTCGACATCCTGCAGATCGAGTGGGCGGCCATCCCTCAGGACACACTCCGTACCCTTGTGGGGTCGATGCATCGGCGCTGTGAAGCATGCATCCAGGCTCGGGGCGGACACACGCGATATTGAAAACAGATTGGCCAAATCTGACACTTTCTGTTTTTTGAAAAGGGGGGGATGTTCCTTTAAATGCATGTGCTGTTCACTAATGGGTCATTGTGCTAATTTCTTTTTCCAAAACAGGTGTGGAAATGATGAAATAAAACATAGAATCAATTCTAAACATTGTCAATTATTTCAACTTAAAATTAGAGAGGAAGGAAGAAGTGGCCCTTAAATTATGATTAGGAGTATATATATATTAATGTCCTCAGTTATGTTTAAATTTGTGTTCAGGTATGTGTTTTTAAATCCTCTGTGAGATAAATTGGACGGAGTGGTCAACGCCAGGGGTATCTCCTTAGATTATGTGCGCAAACGCAATATGTGGTTCTTAATTTTCTTTTTTTTCTGTTAAGTATTGTGCGTGTTTTGAAACAGTTGTAGCCCTGATATATCTCTACGCAGTCGGCTGGGCTTAAAACAATGACAATAACTGTGCATATTTGTTACCCTGAGTACATATTCACACGAAGGAAATTTTTCAGCACTGATAGGTATTGCTGACCTGGGAAATCAAAAAAATCTGCACTTTTTATCCACCAGGCGGAAGTGTCTAGACGGATCGAACCCAGAACCCTTGACCCAGTTGGCTACCACACTCGTCAGTCTCACTGACTGAATCCCCACAAATCATCCCTTTCATGCTTTGGGCTACAGCAACAAACCACCATCTTCTGCCCGCCGATCGGATATTGCCGCTTGCTCACAACCAAATATCAGCTCTCATACATGAACATGTGATTCATATCCGTAGAGCACAATATGGAATTTTGCCCCACAGTTCAGAAATGGAAAAAGAAAACGAATAATGTCCGAACGGGGTAATTTTAGAAGAACAGCTTTCGGCAACAAGGAAAATCTACACCAGCCACCGTGGTGTAGTGGTTAACGCAACGGACTACCGATTGAAACGTTGTGGGTTCGAATCCCCATCAGTCCCTTCAAAAATCACTGCGGGTTTTTTCGGCTTTAACCAGCTCCTACCCAGAGTTGCGCGTAGTATGGGCTCATTGGGAAGAGTCGAGACTCATCCACTTTAGGGATGCATCATTGAGGGTGTTGCTCAAATCTTCTGACCAGCACCGCAGGTGTCTGTATTTCTCGGGCCTGGTTGAACCAGGATATATTATGATAGTAAGCGTA
>JAPXFY010000017.1:19140529-19145529 GCA_030674185.1 Monoplex corrugatus | reverse complement strand
GTGTTGTGGTACGTGTGTCGTGTGCGTGTGTTGTCTGTGTGTGTATGTGTGTCTGTCTGTGTGTATGTGTGGTGTGTGTTGTGTGTGTGTGTGTGTGTGTGTGTGTGTGTGTGTGTGTGTGTGTGTGTGTGTGTCTGTCTGTCTGTCTGTCTGTGTGTTTCGTTGAGCACGGGGAAATGACTGACAAAAAAATCACAAAACCTCATGATGTTTCTAGGATTCTTGGACCCGTTGTATATGCACGATGGTTTGCCCACACTGTGCATGCAGCATGTCCTGTCTGCATATCCTGTCTTCGGTAGGCATGCACGCTGCGGGTTTTTCATATTTTCCATGAACCAGTCACTGACTTGATTTACGGGATCTTTAACGTGCATATTCGATACCCTGCGTGGTGTACACACACAAAGGGGGTTTCAGCACTGGCAGGTCTGCACCCTTGCTGACCTGAGAGAAGAGAAAAAATGTCTACTCTTTTACCCACCTGGCAGAGGCGTATTGGCGAACCAAACCCAGGACCAACGTTTACTCACTTGATTACTGCTGCCATCACCACACTTGTTTAACTTGTCAAAAATCCATGCACAAACAGAGATGGCGTTATTTACACGCTCACACACACAGTGATGTCTAAAACTATTAAATGTCTCTACATTTAATTCAGATACATCTTAAACGTGTTAGTAAAATTTAGTAAAGTGAGTACAAATCCATTGGGAAAATAAACCGACAAATCCCTACTCACAAAATATCCGGACAATTTTTCCACTTTGATCCTAACTTGTGATTCCAATTTGTAAAAAAAGGTCCTTCTACAAACAGAGATAGCTTTATTTACACGCGTACACACACGCGCGCTCGCGCACACACACGCGCATATATATACACACACACGCGCGCGCACGCACACCATCTAAAAGCACATAATTATGTGAATACACGTTAAAAGAAATAACGAACGAACGAACACACGCAGACACACACACAGACACATACACGCATGCAAGCATAGAAAAACTGTAGATGGTTATTCATGTTCTTGGCCAAGACCCATCCTGAAGAGGTATGTCAACAATACACATCATCACACACACACACACACACACACACACACACACACACATTTATTTATCTCTCTCATTCTGTGTATATGTATAGGCCTATATATATATATATATATATATATATATATATATATATATATATATGCATATGTATGTATATATACACACTGCAAGTGATTACACCCCCACCCACCCCAAAAAAAATGTATAAAACTCGTGACTAATACTATGATATAGATATTTTTCTAAATTCTAATGCCTTGTGTATGAATATTGACAAATTGCACACAACTTCAGTGTTTTAGTGATGACATCGAAAAAAGTCAGAAATCGATCCAGAGAGAGAGAGAGAGGAGAGAGAGAGAGAGAGAGAGAGAGAGAGAGAGAGAGAGAGAGAGAGAGAGAGAGGGTGGAATGGAGAAAAACATGAATAATAGATAGCAAAGAGACACACACAATGAATTACACACACAGCATCTTTCCATGTTGACGTAAAACTTTTTTTTTTTTTATGAAAAAAAAGGAAATGTCACAACAAAGATGCCAGCAACAATGTGTTACAAGGTCTAAAGAAATATGAGAATAATAAAGCAAAAGGTGTTATATTGTGTTTTTTTGCGTGTGCTGTTATAAGGTCTAAAGGAACATAAGAACAAAAATCAAAAGGGTGCTTTGTTATTGTTTTACGTGTGTTGTTATAAGATCTAAAAGAACACAAGAACACAAATCAAAACGGTGCTTTGTTACTGTTTTACGTGTGTGTGTGTGTATCATAGATATGGAGTTAGACATAAAATGATACATCTTCGGTGATAGTAGTAATAAAATTAAAGATTCTATCTGTGTAAAATAAAATACGTGTACAGGGAATGCTCGTTGCTCTTTACAAACGATATAAACATTGCCATATTAAAACATTACTGCAGTACTGACACAGTCGGCAACATGCACTAGTACATCAACGCGGCATAAGCATCATGTCAGTACATTACAATGCAGTACACAGATACGGGATACATGTATACACCAATACTCAGTGGAGCATAAACGTGGTTGGTCAAACATAATAACAAATATGTTTTTCAAATCATCGGTGACAATCACACACATGAAAACATGAAAATACATACATATGATAGCACACACACACACACACACACACACACACACACACACACACACACACACACACAACACACACACACGCTCACACACACACACACACACGCACGCACGCACATACACACACGGGCGCGCGCGCACGCACGCACAAACAAACAAACAAACACACATACACACACACACACACAATCGCTGCGCGTACACGCACACAGACACACACACACACACACACACACACACCACATACCACACACACAAGCGCAAGCGCGCACGAGCGCGCACACACACACACGCGCGCGCGCGCGCACACACACAACACACACACACACATATACGAACGCGCACACAGACACACACACACACACACACACACACACACACACACACACACACACACACACACACACACACACACAAATACAAACACGCAGACACAACAACAACAACAACAACACGACGTAACTGATTGTAACCTGACTGGTTGTATCATCTAAAGCGTTAAATAATAAACAATAACGCAACTGATTAACTATGCACATTACACTGATTTCGTTCATTTAGTCTAAAACGTTGTCTGTCTGCATACACACATGAACCCCATGGAGAAAACATCTAGAAATCTGTGATCAGTTCTTTGCTGAAGAAGTATACTGCTGGAAAAATTCAGTCATTCAGACAGTTTTTGGTAATTTTTTTTTAATTATGTGCCTTACTCAATGGAGGGACTTCTAGTCCCATCTAGATTCTTCGGATGAGAGTGTGATATTTTTAGAATCATCGCACTTAATTTGCTAGTTTTCTTTGCGCTCACTTTTGTTTCTTTGTTTGTTTGTTTGTTTGTACATTTTCCAGACCACTTCAATGGCCACAGACTCCCCTTGGGGCTGCCAGGAGTTCTTTCAGTATAAAGAGTATCCCCATCATCTGGAAATTCTGTGCTAGAAATTTCCTCTTTTCTGTCACTCTGTTTCTGCTTTGTTTCTTTGCCCTCTGTCATTTCTATCATTTTCTGCCTTGCTGGTTCATTCACCTGTATGTGCTCGATAAAATCTTACGTACTTTCTCTTGGGACTGATAATTGGGTACATGCATTTAAGTGCATTTTCGGCTCTAGGGAAATGAGATAAGTGGAAGCAATTTTAGGTAATTTAGGCCCGTTTTATACATATCTTAGGTCTTTAGTTGTGTTTAAAATTTGTATTCAGGTATGGTTTTTAAATTGCCTGTGTGATCATTTGACGGTGTGTTCAAGGTCAGGGTATTTCCTTAGATTACATGCGCGAATGCATTGATGTGTGTACTTAAATTTCTTTTTTTTTCTTTGTTGAAGTAGTATGTTTTGGAATGGGTTATAGCCCTGATATGGTTCTATGCAGTCGGCTGGGCTTTAACAAAAAACAAACAAAAAAAACCCCAAACACATAAACAAACAAAAAACAGTGGCAAAGGCCACAGAAGCTGGGAAAGTTTTTTTTTTACAATGCTATGGTGATGAATACGATGATGACGATAATCATGATGCTATGGAGTTCCACTTAGGACTGGTATTGAGCGTAGTTCACTATCATGAGATATCCTGGCATCAACCAGGCCTCAGTGAACATTTGAGCAACGCCCTCAGTGACGCATCTGTGATATGGATGAGACTCGACTGTGTAGTCCCCGGTCTTCCCAATGATCTCATCATCATCATCATCATCAGGTGCCCTGCCGCATGGCGTTGGTGATCATGGACTTCCATCTATCTCTATCTCTCGTTGCCCCTAGCATCTCCCCCACAACACGCTAAACTCTGGGTAGGAGCCAACAGGAGCAAAAACAATTGTTTTTCTTTTTTTCTTTTCAAGGATCACTGCACTCAGGGAGGTTACCTTTGTGCTCACCTTTTCATTTATTTATTTATTTATTTTTCGTCCCATTTCCTACGCCACTGTAATGGCCACAAAAGCTGAAACAGTTTTTATTATTCGAACATGATGCTATGGAGTTCCATCTAGGATTGAGACTGCGTGACAGGGCTGTACTCTACGGTTACTATTATAATATATCCTGGCATCAACCAGGCCCGAGAGATACAGATACCTGCGGCGTTAGTCAGAAGATTAGAGCAACACCCTCAATGACGCATCCGCGAAGTGGATGAGACTCGACTGTGTGGTTGCAATCTTCCCAATGAGCCCAAAGCACGCCCAACTCTGGGTAGGAGCCGGTTACACCGAAAAATCCCACAATGATACTGATCGGGATTCGAACCCGCAACCTTCCCGTCGGTAGTCCATTGCGTTAACCACTACACCACGGCGACTGGTGCAAAAAAAAAATCTTACTATGATTTTAAACGAACTGATGGCGATTCGAATCCACAATCTTGCAGTTGGTAGTCTGTTGCGTTAACCATCACACCACGTCAAGTGGTGTCAATTTCTCTCTTTGTGTAGCACATAGATGACACCGGTGATAAGAATCAAGAAAGTCAGGATGTACATGTATAATGTTAAAGCTTCATGATCAACTTTATGGCCATTTGTTATCTCTGTTTAAAGGTTCAATGATTCAATAAAGTGTACCATGGATATTATTCATACCAATCTGTAGTCTGTTTGTGGAGACACTGTGTCCAGTCATGTATGTTTTTTTGGTAAAGCTGTGTATTTCTGTTCGTCTCAAAACATCTCTGTCTTTCTTGTGCATACATAAAATATCAGAGCAGTAGAATACATCCCCTCCTTACATCTCTTTCTGTCTTGTGCATACATAAAATATCAGAGCAGTAGAGTACATCCCCTTACTACATCTCTTTCTGTCTTGTGCATA
>JAPXFY010000017.1:19115529-19135529 GCA_030674185.1 Monoplex corrugatus | reverse complement strand
CAGCAGCGTAGTTAGTAGTAGCAGTAGTAATGACAGCAGCTGTATTAGTAGTAGCAGTAGTAATGACAGCAGCGTAGTTAGTAGTAGCATAGTAGTAGTACAGTAGATGACAGCAGTAGTTTAGTAGTAGCAGTAGTAATGACAGCAGCTGTAGTTAGTAGTAGCAGTAGTAATGACAGCAGCGTAGTTAGTAGTAGCAGTAGTAATGACAGCAGCTGTAGTTTAGAGTAGACGTTAGCAGTAGGTATAATGACAGCAGCTAGTAGTTAGTAGTAGCAGTAGTAATGACAGCAGCTGTAGTTAGTAGTAGCAGTAGTAATGACAGCAGCTGTAGTTAGTAGTAGCAGTAGTAATGACAGCAGCTGTAGTTAGTAGTAGCAGTAGTAATGACAGCAGCTGTAGTTAGTAGTAGCAGTAGTAATGACAGCAGCAGTAGTTAGTAGTAGCAGTAGTAATGACAGCAGCTGTAGTTAGTAGTAGCAGTAGTAATGACAGCAGCGTAGTTAGTAGTAGCAGTAGTAATGACAGCAGCTAGTAGTTAGTAGTAGCAGTAGTAATGACAGCAGCTGTAGTTAGTAGTAGCAGTAGTAATGACAGCAGCTGTAGTTAGTAGTAGCAGTAGTAATGACAGCAGCTGTAGTTAGTAGTAGCAGTAGTAATGACAGCAGCAGTAGTTAGTAGTTAGCAGTAGTAATGACAGCAGCAGTAGTTAGTAGTAGCAGTAGTAATGACAGCAGCAGTAGTTAGTAGTAGCAGTAGTAATGACAGCAGCTGTAGTTAGTAGTAGCAGTAGTAATGACAGCAGCTGTAGTTAGTAGTAGCAGTAGTAATGACAGCAGCTGTAGTTAGTAGTAGCATTTTAGTAGTAATGACAGCAGCTGTAGTTAGTAGTAGCAGTTAGTAATGACAGCAGCTGTAGTAGTAGTAGCAGTAGTAAGACGCCGTAGTTGTATGCAGTAGTAATGACAGCAGCTGTAGTTAGTAGTAGCAGTAGTAATGACAGCAGCGTAGTTAGTATAGTAGAAGAGCTGTAGTTAGAGTAGTAATGACAGCAGCTGTAGTTAGTAGTAGCAGTAGTAATGACAGCAGCAGTAGTTAGTAGTAGCAGTAGTAATGACAGCAGCAGTAGTTAGTAGTAGCAGTAGTAATGACAGCAGCTGTAGTTAGTAGTAGCAGTAGTAATGACAGCAGCAGTAGTTATAGTAGCAGTTAGTAAATGACAGCAGCTGTAGTTAGTAGTAGCAGTAGTAATGACAGCAGCAGTAGTTATAGTAGCAGTAGTAATGACAGCAGCTGTAGTTAGTATAGCAGTAGTAATGACAGCAGCAGTAGTTATAGTAGCAGTAGTAATGACAGCAGCTGTAGTTAGTAGTAGCAGTAGTAATGACAGCAGCTGTAGTTAGTAGTAGCAGTAGTAATGACAGCAGCTGTAGTTAGTAGTAGCAGTAGTAATGACAGCAGCAGTAGTTAGTAGTAGCAGTAGTAATGACAGCAGCTGTAGTTAGTAGTAGCAGTAGTAATGACAGCAGCAGTAGTTAGTAGTAGCAGTAGTAATGACAGCAGTAGTAATGACAGCAGTAGTAGTAATGACAGCAGTAGTAGTAATGACAGTAGTAGTAGTAATGACAGCAGATAGTAGTAATGACAGCAGTAGTAGTAATGACAGCAGCAGTAGTAATGACAGCAGCTGTAGTTATAGTACTATTTTCTTCTTTATCACTATGGAATCACTGTGTGAAATTTGGGCTTCGCTCTTAGGAAAGAAGGCGCGTCGCCACGGTGCAGCGCAACCCATTTCTTCTTCTTACCGTCTGTGTGTTTTTGTTTGCCTATGAGAATGAAAAGAACAACAACAACCAACCCAACCACAAAAACAACAACACCAGCAACAAAAACAACAAAAACCACAAACCTACAACTCCATACCCAACAACAACAATACCATTACCACCATCACTACCACCAACCACCACCACCACCATCACCGACAGCAACAACAACAGCAACAACAACAACAACGCCATTACCACCATCACTACCACCAACCACCACCACCACCATCACCGACAGCAACAACAACAGCAACAACAACAACAACGCCATTACCACCATCACTACCACCACCACCACCACCACCATCACCGACAGCATCAACAACAAAAACAACATCAGCAACATCAACAAGACCATCATATTTCTGACAAACAAAAGAAATAACTGAATAAAGTTAATCAGCGCACACCAAAAAAGTCTATACTTTCCTGAACTGGCTGAGTTGTGTGAGATCTGTTTGTCTATCTGACTCTGTCCTTGTGTGTGTGTGTGTTGTGTGTGTGTGTGTGTGTGTGTGTGTGTTGTGGTGTGTGTGTGTGTGTGTGTGTAGTGTGTGTGTTCGTTCGTTCCTCGATTTAACGTCTTTTCACTATAAGTGATATTAGACGGGTAAAAATGGCATGGAGGATGATTTTTTTTTTGGGGGGGGGGAGGGAGGAGGGGAAAGAAGGGAACAGAGTAAGAGACGGGAAAAAAATTAAAAGGAATCGGCAAGGTCTTTAGAAAAATGATATGGATGAACAGAGAAATGAAACTAGAACAACGCTAACATCAAATGTAAAAGAAAAATCGTCAAAAAAAGCAAAACAAAACAAAATAAGATAATGATAATTAAAATAATAACCTTAAAGTAACGCATGAACCAATGATTCTGAAATTTTAACTAACAGAACTTGATCTGATATCACTTCTTTAAAATGCTTTTCAAGATACTTTCCTTGTGTAAACATCTTTGGTAAAAAATAACGAAGCTTTCTGCAGTAAAACAAACAGTGATACAATGTGAATTGTTCACCGCAAATACATAAAACGTTTTTACAATATTTTGTTTTCAAAGCGTTCAGTTGATTACGAAAATATGTAGTAACAATTAATCTCAAATGATATAATGAAGAATACTGCATTTTTTTACAGATATTTTGAACTGAAAGTTTGATTCTTTTTTGAGACACAAATTTTTCATTTAAATGTTCATGAAATCGAATCCATGATGCTAATTCTAGTGAGTTGTAAGCTTCTTTTACCGAGGTGTTAACATGTAATTCTATGGAATTTTCAAAACGGAGTGCACCGGATTTAGCTGCTCTGTCAACTACGTTGTTGCCGTGAAGACCAACGTGAGAAGGCACCAGCATAAACTGATTTCCGAGCCATTTATCTTTAAACAGTGTATTAGATGATTTGCCTCAATTATTAAATCAGGTCTTGTGTCTGTATCAAAAGACTGTAAGGCATATAATACAGATTTTGAATCAACAAAAAGAACTACTTTGAAAGGCACAGGCCGAAGGCTTATTAAATAATGCAACGCTTGAACAACAGCGACCAATTCTGCTGTATATATAGATACATTTACCCCAATGAAAAAATACTTTTTAATGTTAAATTTTGGAACATAAAACGCTGCTCCAGCGCTATGATTTGCTAAGACTGACCCATCAGTAAAAATGTGGAGGTGGGTACGGTACTTTTCATCGATGTGTTCACAAGCTGTGGATAGTGTAATGTTGACATTATCATCTTTTTTAACGTCTGCATAATCGAGATCAAACGTGGCCTTTAGCATTTCCCATGTAGGGATAGGCGTTAACGTTGGTTTTTCGGCTATTTCATCCATAGTTATGCTGGATTGTTTGATCAGGTCAGATATTTATGTTGCGGTTGTAATTTGTGATGAAATGTTTTTTGCTCGTTTTGGAAAGTCAATATCAGACCTGATTTTAATTTCTTTGCTCACAAAATTATTCACTTGTGAAGTAGTTCTAATTTCCAGCAACTTTGTACGTTTCCAGAGTAGAAGCATGAGTTGGTACACCTAGTGCAATTTTAAGACTTTTGCAGTCCAAGTTCTGGATCTTTTTTAGTAAATATTTAGGTGCATTGAAAAAAACTTCTTGCGCGTAGGATAATTTAGACCTGACCAGCGCTGTTGACAGATGAATCAGTATATTTGTATCCATTCCCCAGGGTAATTTGCTTATTATCTTTAGAAAATTTAAGGTTTTTCGTGCTTTTGTTAAAATATAATCAAAATGAACATTCCAGCTTAATTTCGAAGTGATGTAAACTCCCAGAAATTTTACGACCTGTTTGTAATTTAACACTTCACCAAGCAATTTGAAAGTAGGCAAGTTATTTGAGTTACCTCCAGGATCAAACAGCATCATGTTAGTTTTTTCTGCCGACAACGACAGACCATTTTCTAACATATAGTTTCCAAGATTATCAAGATCAATTTGATACAATTTCCTGATGTAATTCCGTGTTCTCTGTGGAGTTGTCTTTTTTAAAGTGATATTCATCCAAGTGCATATATCATCAGCATACTGTACTGAAACAACACGATTTGAAAAAGCTTTAGGAAGATCCTGTATAAGGATATTAAATAAAATAGGTGCTATCACTGAACCTTGTGGAATCCCCATGTCGAGGCGTCGTGAAGTAGAATAACTAGCTCCCACTCTAGCCTGTATTGTTCTATTAGCTAAAACAGATTTAATGTAATTGAACATATTGCCTGATAAACCAACAGATTTTAGCTTGAACAATAAACGTTTATGCCAAACTTGATCGTAAGCTTTTTTTACATCAAAGAAAGTAGCTAAAACACTTTTTCTGCGGGCAAACTGTTGTTTGATCTGAGTCGTAAGTTTAACCAGGTGTTCAACTGCGGATCTCCCTTTTCTAAAACCCGCCTGGTTTACTGGAATAACGTTATTTTTATCACAGTAGTGTAAAAGTCTGTTTAAGATCAATCTTTCCATTAGTTTGCTCGTGTGGGACGTCAAAGCAATGGGTCTGTAACTGTTTTCATCAGTTTTCGATTTTCCTGCTTTTAATATCGGTATAACTATAGACTTTTGCCAGATTTGTGGTACAGTTCCGCTAACCCAGCATTTCTGCAAAATTTTGTGTAGGAAAATAGGATAGTTTTCAGGGAGATGTTTAATCATTTCAGTCGAAACTGCATCAACACCTACCGAACTCGTTTTGTTGTGTAGAAACAGTATTGTGTTTTTTAGCTCTTCTAAGGTGATTGGAGAATTAAACCAGAGATCATTCTGAGGTATTGGATCAGTGTAGATTGAGTTGTTATCTTCCATTTCTCTGTGATGTTTGCAGTCTGGAGATAAACCTTCAACTTTACTGTTTTTAGCAAATAAGTCCACAAAGGTTTCTGCTTTGTCCATGTCTGAAGGAAATGTGTTACATGTTTCTATCATTATCGGACACCTAGGTAAGTTGGTTCCATTCTTCATTTGATTCATTTTCGTCCAGACTTTATGCAAATCTTTGAAATCTGAAATTTCTTTTGTGCAGAATGATGCCCAATAATCTTTCTTTGCTTCAGCGATGATTTTGTTACATTGGATGTTAGCTTTTTTCATTTCCACATGATCTTCAGGTTTCCGGCTTTTGATGTAGATTTTGAATTTCTCCCTTTTATATTGAACTGCTTTCTCACATGCCTCTGTCCACCAAACATTACCCAATCGATTATTCGATCTAGAAGTTTTGAGTTTCGGAATTGATACGTCTGCAGCGGCTAGAATTGACTCTTGGAATTTAGAAAACATAATGTCTACATTTTCACTTTCATAATGTCTGTAATCCTGATTAGCAAGAGCAGTTCAAAATAAGGACCAGTCTGCACGCTTGTAATTATATTTTGGAATAATATCAGGAGAGCTGTCTTTCATCCTGATGTTTTTGTCAGTTATGGTTATGATGATAGGTAGATGATCGCTTCCCAAAGTGTCTCTGTGAGTTTCCCAGGTACAGGATGGTGCTAATTCTGGTGATATCAGAGACAAATCGATGGCTGTCGCCCTGTGTTTGGAGACATCAGGGATCCTAGTGACACTACCATCATTTAGAAGGTAAAGCGAACTATCAACGATATTTTCTACCAAACGATTGCTTGTAATAGTAGAACAGTTCTTTTCCCAAAATGGGGAGTGGGAATTAAAGTCTCCACCTATTAGCCATTTACCACGCTGCTGATCTTGGATCGTGCGCAGCCGTTCTGTGTTGCGGTCATTTGGACCTGTTGGCAGGTAGACTGACAAAACGTTGATGTTTAAAGAATTGTGTGTGTGTGTGTGTGTGTGTGGGGCCCGTTTGTGTGAGTGTGTGTGTGTGCCCGTTTGTGTGCCCGTTTGTGTGTGACTGTGTCTGTATGTCTGTGTACGGTGAATAATGTCAAATCAATATGGCAGTCTGTATGAGCAACAACAACAAATCCACAAAAAAGTCTGAAAGACAGTGACGTTTGTCTTTTGTCTCGTTGTTTTGTTTCTTTGCTTCTTCTTTGTTTGCTTGTGGCAATAATATATTTTTTGTTTGCTTGTAGATTTGTTGGTCTTTTCTTTTTTTTTTTTCTCTTTTTGTCCCATTTTCTACGCCACTATAATGGCCACAGAAGCTGGAACAGTTTTTCACAATCCGATGACGTCGATGAGGATGATATTTATGATGCTATGGAGTTTAGTCTAGGATTAAGACTACGAGACAGGGCTGTACTCTACGCTTACAATCGTGATATATCCTGGCGTCAACCAGGGTCGAGAGATACAGACACCTGCAGTGCTGGTCAGAAGATTTGAGCAACACCCTCAATGAGGCATCCCTGGAGTGGGCGAGACTCGACTATGTGGTCCCAGACTTCCCAAAGAGCCTATAGCACGCCCAACTCTGGGTAGGAGCCGGTTAGAGCCGAAAAATCCTACAATGATTTTTGAAGGGACTGATGGGGATTCGAACCTTCAACCTTCCAATCGGTAGTCCGTTGCGCTAACTACTACACCACGGCGGCTTGGTGTTGGTCTTTTCTTATCTCTATTGTTTTTGGTGGAACTGCACTTTGGACTTAGTTCGAAACATAATCATCATATTGAAGCAGCTGTATAGCTCCTCTGCCCCATCAGATTTTGACGCTCTTGCGTGCAGTCTGAGAGATTGTATAGAGGATGTCTCCAAGTGGACGAGTGAAAACAAGCTGAAGATGAATGATGATAAAACTGAGCTTATTGTTACTGGTACTAAGTCAAAGATCAATCAGGTTACTCATGCCCCCATGTCTATCTCTGGTTGTGATGTATCTTTCTCACAAACTGTTAGAAACCTTGGCTTCTACCTGGATGAAACACTGTCTATGGAAGCCCATGTCAAACAGTTGTGCCGTACTCTGTACTATCAGCTACGCAGAATAGGTAAGATTCGCTCCTTCCTTTCCACTGATGCTGCCAACAAGCTTGCTGTCTCTTTCATACTATCTAGACTGGACTATTGTAACTCTCTATTCGCAGGTCTCCATGACAATCAACTATTTAAACTTCAGCGCATACAGAACCACGCGGCTCGCCTTGTTCTCCACAAGCCCAGGCGTGAGAGTGCAAAATCTCTGCTTAGAACACTTCATTGGCTCCCGGTAAAGGCTAGGATTCAATATAAAGTTGCCTGTCTCTGCTTTCAGTGTATCTATCACGAGAACATGTCATCCTATCTTGCAAACCTCCTGCAGGGTTACAAACCTTCTCGAACGCTCCGCTCTTCTGACACCTCACTGTGGATTGTTCCTCGCTTCTCTCTAGACACCTTTGGTAAAAAGTCTTTCTCTGTCTTTGGCCCAAATATATGGAACTCTCTACCACTGTCTCTCAGAAAAACTAAGTGTTTTCAACCTTCAAACGGCACCTGAAAACCCACCTCTTTCAAACTCATCTAACCTGAAGAGCCTTAGTTTGCAAGTCTGTCATCAGACTAATTTCTCCTGCCTGTATAACAGTATTTTGTATAAGGGCCTATAGAGCGAGGTGTGTGTGTGCGCGTGCAGTGTGTGTGTGTGTGTGTTGTGTGTGTGTGTGTGTGTGTGTGTGTGTGTGTGTGTGCATGAGTGATCATGTGTGTGTATCACTGTATGTGTACAGCTGAGGAGGTGATAGGGGAGAAATTGAGTGGGAAAGAGACTGAAATAGACATACTTTAAGAAAATTTTTTTTAATCTTTGTTTGTATGTAAATTGTGATGTATGATATGCGAATAGTTTATAATTTGTGAGGTAATTTTGATTGTCAAGGTGTTAATGCTATAATACTGAAGTTATAATGTTTTTCCTGTATATGAATTAGAATTTTTCTGTTTTTATCTTCATTCAAAATATTGATTATAATTTTATGTACAACTATTGCATGCACAAACACACACACACATGCAAACATAGCACACGCGCACACACACACACACACACACACACACACACACACACACACACACACACATTCTTACATACACACACGCGCACAGCAACGCACACACACATGTACACACACACACGCACACGTACACACACACACACGTACGCAAGCACACACACGCAGCAATATATAAACACAGTATGCCTCTTTATTCATATGAAAAATCTGTTAAGCTTTTTTCATTACATAAGTCAGTGTTTAAATTTTAATATTCTGTGGTTTCTTATGTGTCTTCTTACTTGTATAGCTTTAATGTTTGTTGTTATCTTATTGTGTATGAAATTTTGAACATTTTTTATCACCATTTGCCTTTCTTGCGAAATGTAAAGCGCTGGTGAGCATGTTTTTATATGGAATATGCGCTATACAAATAAACATTATTATTATATACAAAGGCTTAATTTAGGTCAGACAGACTGGCGGCGTTCAAGCCAATCGGAACCAGAAACACACAAAAGTAACATCAGAAAGCGTATTTAATATGACGAAACAGGCGTAAATGTTCAACCAACTGGCTTAAGTCAAACGTATACAAAAGGACACCAAAGAATAAACACACACAACTTA
Source organism: Monoplex corrugatus (assembly GCA_030674185.1). Lineage (NCBI taxonomy): Eukaryota > Metazoa > Mollusca > Gastropoda > Littorinimorpha > Ranellidae > Monoplex > Monoplex corrugatus. Next base: position 19,126,653 of record JAPXFY010000017.1, on the reverse strand, counting down.
GTGGAAAAAACAGACGAAGATTTCCCCGACGTTTCTCTGAGCGTGAGAAAATAGAGGATATGAATTCTGGTAACAACGAAGCAGGGGAGACAAATGAATTATGTATACGTCAATAGATATTGGAAAAAAACAAACAAACAAACAAAAAAACAGCTACATTAACAAAAGCAATGAATACGTTTCTCTCTTTCGCTCACACCCACTCACCCACCTACTCACCCAACCCACACAACACACACACACACACACACACACACACACACACACACACACACACACCACACACACACACACACACACACCTTCACACACACACACACACATACATATAGATTATGGCTGAAAAATATGAATCTTTAGAGCAAACTTGAAGAAAGGGATTGAAGTGGAATGTGTGAGACAGAGAAATAGACAAGAGAGCCAACAAAACAACAAACAAACAAACAAACAAAAACAAAAGCACACAGATCTCTTTCTCTCCCCCCCCCCCCCCATCTATCTCTCTCTCTCCCTCGCCTTCCCTCCCGCCCTCTCTCTTTTTCTCACAATATATCAGCAAAACTCTTTTTATGTATATACTGCTTTGCAAACTTAATACTGATTTACACACACGAACATATTTCTTAGAGCGGACGTTCGTTCCTTCGTTAGTTCCCTTTACCACGTCTGTTCTGTTACGTGCTTTTAGACAAACGTATATGTATACAGGTATGCATGATATGCGTGTGTGTGAACGCGTGCACATGAGCATGCGTGCGTGTATTTTTCCGTGTGTGTGTGTGTGTGTGTGTGTGTGTGTGCGTGCGTGCGTGTGTGTGTGTGTGTGTGTGTGTGTGTGTGTGTGTGTGTGTGTGTGTGTGTGTAAGTGTACGTGTACGTGTACGTGTGTGTGTGTATGAGTGTGCGTGTGTGTGCGTACGTGTGTGTTTATTGTATGTGTGAATGTGTGTATGTGGTGTGTGTGTGTGTGCGTGCGCGCGCGCGCGTGTGTGTGTGTATGTGTGTGTGTGTGTGTGTGTGTGTGTGTGTGTGTGTGTGTGTGTGTGTTGCATGTGGGCATATATCTGTCTGTAGTAAACCATGTCTGCATGGAATAAGCACGTATATGCAGCTAAAAGGATTTCCTAATACAGTCACATTAGACCCGAAAGGTCATCTGCGACAGACGCGCATATATCTTCTTCGTTCCTTTTGTGATGCTCTATCCGGGCAAATAGCCAGCAGATATCTTTTTGTCCTCCCTTTCTCGTGAATATTCATTGCTAGAATTCTACTCACAAAGTATAGCTAGCTTGTGTATCCAGCACACAAGAAGATCAATACAAGACAATGATAATCTTGTTCCAGAAAATCCAGGTGAAAGTCGGACAGAGGTCAGGCAAGCAGGGGACAAAGCAAGCAAACATGAAACACTCTGACGAATGGTTGGGTAAGCTTGTGTATGGCCTTTTACTTGGCCCTTCGACTCCCCCACCCTGTCCACCAGCATCCTGCATTGTCAACCATACTTCATCCTCATCAGGTGCCTTGCCGCATGGCGTTGGCGATCATGGACTTCCATCTGTCTCTATCTCTTGTTGCCTCAAGCATCTCTTCCACCCTCCTTGTTTTCAGCCACTCTGCAAGTCCGTCTAGTATCTTCTTCCTGGGTCTAACTGGTGCTCTCTTTCCCTCCAGCTTTCCCGTTGTGACCAGGTGCTCCAATTCTCCTTTTCTCATGAAACGGCCTAGAAATGTTGCCTGTAACCATACTTGCAAAGCAAAAACTTAAACCTTTGACTCCCTCATCCTATCCACCACCACCAGCTTCCTGTAGGAATATTTTACCCTTTGTCTCTCTCACCCTATCCATCAGCTTCCTGCAGGAAGCTGATGGATATGGTGAGGGAGTCAAAGGGTTAAGTTTTTGCAGTTGGTGGATAGGGTGCGGGAGTCAAAGGGTTAAGTCTTTGCAGTTGGTAGATAGGGATCGGGAGTCAAAGGGTTAAGTCTCTGCAGTTGGTGGATAGGGTGCGGGAGTCAAAGGGCAAGGTCGGTTAACAGGAATTCTGCGACAGAGAGCTAGTCTTCTACCACAACCCTTATTTTCTACTGTCTGTAACTATGTAAGGCTGTCAAGCACCAGGAGAAGTCAAACGCTCCAACCCAGCGGGTCCACGGGTGGCGGATAGGGGAATGCCCTGTTATGGGGTAGCTGTGAATATTCAATAAACAGTCCCGAACCAAATCATGGGAGGCCCTTTGGCAAGGCCGAGCGAGCACCCATCAGCCACCCTTGCTAGGGTTACAGGGAAACCATGGAGAGCAGCATGGCGGATGTGCACATCAGTGGAAGAACTTTGTCTAGTCAACGGTGAAGTACACAAGACGCTGGACAGAGACGCCCAGGGTCACCAAGTTCAGTCAGAGAACTACTGCTCACACTTGTATGGAGTGGCAACCTCAAGTGATTATCTAGCTAAAGAAAGCAATAGCCGAGCAAGCTCGACATGATAATGATGATGATGATGTAACTATGTTATTTGTCTGTCTTTTTATTTGGTATTGCCTTGGAAGCAACCCTGTGTATGTTCTGTCTTGTCTATGTGTGTGTTTGGTCAGTTCAAGAATAAAAGACTGTGTCAATCTTGAACATAAGACCAATATATTGTATGAATTTCTCTCCACCATCGTGGTTGTGTGTAGCTTAGTTGCAGGGTATATGGGTAACTTGGGCATTCCTTTTTTACGGAATGTTCTGAGCTTACCACTTTATGCTTTGTGGCTGCATCTATGCTACCTGAATGGGTAGCGCAAACTGTGTTGGGTTTGAGAAATTCTACATGGGAGATAACTCCGTGACTCTCAAGAGTTATATTACTTAGTTGTCTTTTTATTGTTGTTGTTTTTTTCAAGCAAATGCAGTTTGTTGTAAAAGTCACCAGAAAGGAAATAAGGGTTGTCTTTTTAGTGTTCCGATTTTACTTGGATTCGTGTGCACGCGCGTTGTTATGCCCACAGATGTGCAGGCATTACGCTGCTGCATAGTTTGCATCACTCCACTTTGGATGAGAGTGCATGCTGGATGTTTGGCATACTTCCATGTGCCAACCGCTGACAGCATAATGACTTTCAGGATCTTTTAAGTGCACATTTGATTTTCTGCGTGCGTACACGCAAGAGGGGGGAGAGGGGGGAGGTGGTTTTGGCATTGGTATGTTGCAACATTTTCACCTGGGAGATCGAAAAAAATCTCCACCTTTTACCCACCAGGAGGAAGTGTCTATGCTGATCGAACCCCGGGCATTCCGATTGGATGTTTAACATTTACCTACTTGACTACCACGCTCTTCATATGTCTGTCAGCAACATTAAAAACTGGCCTGTTGGCTGCTCACCTTTCTGGTGGGATCAGCATTGTGTTCATAGGTCCCTCTCCCCCTCTACCCATTTCAAGACTAAGTGGACCAGTTGTAGTTGCTAGTATCGTACAAAGCATTGGTGTCTGAGTTTAATTATACAGCATCCAGCTGTTTTCCATTTCTTGAAATAGACAGCCAAAAGTGAGCACAGTCTAAACACTTCAAAATGATGGTCTGAGTTTTGAGTTTCGAGTTAATATAAGAGGGATTCTTCGCCCTCAGACAATCCCATAGTCGCTCCACCAAAATCTGCCAGCAATTATTTGGGAGACTCCCAGAGCCTGCGCAAAACCCAATGCACCGGTAAGGTCTTGAAATGGGTAGTGGAGGAGAGGGAACTACAAAAAGCTATACTGACACCACCAGAAAGATGGGCAGCCAACAGGCCAGTTTTTAATGTTGCGGGCTGGGATTGAATTCGAGTTAGAGCGCTAAGAACTGTAGATAGAGCCACGGATTCCAGATCTCCTGTCTCGAGTTCAGACCCCGCCTGTAGTACACAGACTGGCTTTTTGTTGTTTTTGTTTTTTTGTTTTTGCTCCCCATCTTAATAGTCCAATACTTGTAGTGTCGTCAGCGTCAGCGTAGTGTTTTCACAGGTCGCGTTATATCCCTCCCTCGAAATTCCAATACCTTACCAGAGCATTGGGTTTTTGCGCAGGTTCGACGAGCCTGTATGATGATTACTGGCTGGCTTGGGTGGAGAACGTATTGAATTGTCCGAGTGAGATGGACAAAGTCCTTCCTTCAAACTCCATCTTCTTCCAAAACCACTAAATAGACCATTGAGCAGAGACTTTGACAGCTTAGGCCAGTTATCGAACATGTAACCCTGTTACCGTCAGCCAATCAGAAAGACGGTGGCTGTTTGGCCCAATCAGTAAAAACTGGGATACGGGCAGTCTAAAGTCCCAACCTCCTGCGCTCACAGAGTAGGTCTACTGGCCATGAGCCAAAGGTAGGGGTAATTTGTGCAGAAAACATAGAAGAAGGATGATTGAAGTAAATGTAGCTATGTTGTTATAACCCAAAGAGAAGGAGAGTAGGATAGTCTCCTTTGAAACGTGAAGAATAAACAGAAAGACAAAAAACAAGCAAACAAAATAGATTTTATATTCAAGGTCAGAAACTGTCAGGTCTAGAATACTGTTACCATTATTGTTATTTAAAGCCCAGCCGACTGTGTAGAGCCATATCAGGGCTAGAACCATTCAAAAACATACACAATACTTCAACAAGAAAAAAGGAAAAGAAAATTAAGTACACGTATCAATGCATTCGTTCACATAATCTAAGCAGATGCCTGTGGCGTTGACCACTCCGTCCAATTTATCGCACCGGGAATTTAAAAACATACCTGAGTACACATTTAAACATAATTAAAGACACCAAGACATATAAAAACGGGCCTGAATCACCTAAAATTACTTTCGCATATCTCATTTCCCTAGAGCCAAAAATGCAATCGATACATGAGCCAAATTATTAATCGTAAGAGAAAGTACGTAAGACTTATCGAACACATACAGGTGAATGAACCAGCAAGGCAAAAAATGGTAGGAAGAAATGGCAGAAAGCAAGGAAAGAAGAAAGAAACAGAGTAACAGAAAAGAGGTTATTTCTAGCACAGAATTTCCAGAAGGTGGGGATACTATTTATACTGAAAGAGCTCCCGGCATCCCCACGGGGATAGGTCTAAACTAGAAAACCAAACAGTAACCTTTGAAAAAGGCAATAGGAAAATCCTGTATTCCCAAAGCAGCTAACTCGTTTCGTGAAGACAGAGGTACCAGGTCTGCAGACTCCTTCTAACAAACCGTGGCGCCATGCAGTACAACACCAACACAGTGGTCTGCACCGTTGTCGACATCAACACGCGGGCTAGTTGGCACAGCCATGAACTCAGGATCCAATATCTTGAGTTCAATCCCAGCCCGCAACATTAAAAACTGGCCTGTTTGCTGCCCATCTTAACCTTTTGACTCCTGCACGCTGTCCACCAGCGGCAAGAACTTAACCCTTTGACTCCTGCACGCTGTCCACCAGCGGCAAGAACTTAACCCTTTGGCTCCCGCACGCTGTCCACCAGCGGCAAGAACTTAACCCTTTGACTCCCGCACGCTGTCCACCAGCGGTAAGAACTTAACACTTTGGCTCCCGCACGCTGTCCACCAGCGGTAAGAACTTAACACTTTGGCTCCCGCACGCTGTCCACCAGCGGCAAGAACTTAACCCTTTGGCTCCCTCACGCTGTCCACCAGCGGTAAGAACTTAATCCTTTGGCTCCCGCACGCTGTCCACTAGCGGCAAGAACTTAACCCTTTGACTCCCGCACGCTGTCCACCAGCGGCAAGAACTTAACCCTTTGGCTCCCGCACGCTGTCCACCAGCGGCAAGAACTTAACCCTTTGGCTCCCTCACATCGTCCACTAGTTTCCTGCAGGAACCTGGTGAATGGAGTGACGGAGTCCGAGGGTTGGGTTTTTGCTTTGCTAGCATGGTTGACAATGAAGGAAGATGGTGGACTGGCTGCCAGAGTCAAAGTGTTCATGTTTACATCATTCTGGTGGTGTCAGCTTAATGATTCATCGTTCCCTCTTCCCCCTTTCCCCATTTCAAGACCTTGCCAGTACATAGGGTTTTCTACAGGCATCGGAAATATGTCAGATAACTGCTGGTAGATTTGGGTGGAGGGCATATGGAGTTTTCCGAGTGCAGTGAGTCGGTCTTGAACAAACTACAATATAGGACGAGAATGGCGTTCACCAATTGAGGTTCTTTCAGGATGGAGCAGCACAGGTTCCTATGTCTCACAAACCAGCAAAAACCGGGAAAAATGACCACATCCATTGCCGAATGTGGAATGACCACGTAGACCGCGATCGAAAGAAGAAGAAGGAAAAAGAAGAAGAACAACAACAATAACAAGAACAAGAAGAAGAAGAACAATAACAAGAACAAGAACAAGAAGAACAACAAGAACAAGAACAAGAACAAGAACAAGAAGAAAAGGAAGAAGAAGAAGAAAAGGAAGAAGAAGAAGAAAAGGAAGAAGAAGAAGAAAAGGAAGAAGAAGAAGAAGAAGAAAAGGAAGAAGAAGAAGAAGAAGAAAAGGAAGAAGAAGAAGAAGAAGAAAAGGAAGAAGAAGAAGAAAAGGAAGAAGAAGAAGAAGAAGAAAAGGAAGAAGGAAGAAGAAGAAGAAGAAAAGGAAAGAAGAAGAAGAAAGAAGAAAAGGAAGAAGAAGAAGAAGAAGAAGAAAAGGAAGAAGAAGAAGAAGAAAAGGAAGAAGAAGAAGAAGAAGAAGAAGAAAAGGAAGAGAAGAAGAAGAAGAAAGGAAGAAGAAGAAGAAGAAGAAGAAGAGAAGAAGAAGAAGAAAGAAGTAGAAGAAAAGGAAGACGAAGAAGAAGAAGAAGAAAGAATTATGGAACCATTTTTCTTTATTTCTAGTACCCTTGGATGTTGACTGTTTCTGTTTGCTTACTGTTGTTGTTTTTCCTCCTAGTGTCTGACTGAAAAATATATAACCGTGACTCCATGTTTCAAATAAAAAATCATGCACGGTAAATGTTATTTGCCTCCATGCTGTTTAAAACATGAAATCATGCACGGTAAATGTTATTCGACTCCATGCTGTTTAAAACATATGAAATCATGCACGGTAAATGTTATTCGATTCCAAGCTGTTTCAAATATAAGATTGTCTGGCAAATGTTATTCCATAAACAACTTTAAAATCTTTCGTTGAGTCGACGCGACCCACAAACATGCATGACCTTGTCAGTATTTTTTTTTTTCTACAGATTCTTAAATCAAAAGGTGGACAGCGGATCCATTTCAACGCCAGACTTCTTATGAACAGAGAAACAAGCACAGAGAATCAAATAACCTTGGTGAAGATGGTGGGCGGGTTGGAAATGAGGTGATGACTAAGATCGATCCATGACGTTCGTGCATCGGCGTATATCTGTAAGGCCGTCAGTAGACGACAGGTCAGGAAAGATTTCGGTGGACGGGATGGAAATGGGGTGATGACTAAGATCGATCCACGACGTCCGTGCATCAGTCAATCTGCAAGGCCGTCTGTAGACATGTCAGGAAAGATTTCACGGCTGTTTGACATACATCTTCATCCTTCACTAACTATGGATCACAGGTGCTGTCTGTATTAATTGAATTGAAAACATCAGTTACGTCATCCTGAAAGTCGAAACAGAAACTGTTTACATACGTGCGCGCGCACACACACATACACATACACACACACACACACACACATACACACACACACACACGTACACACACATACACGTCTGCACAAACACACATACACACACACACGGCCGCGCGCACACACACACACACACACACATATACCCAAGCACGCACACACACACACACACACACACACACACACACACACACACACACACACATACACACACACAGACAAGCGCGCCCGCATGTTGCATCAGCATTGTTATCACCAAACCGTCACCTCCTCAACTAAGAGAAACACCAACAATAACAACAGACACACACAAGCACAATAGATACAGAAAGAAAGTACCAAAAAAAGAGAGACAGAGGAACAGGCAAATATGAAAACAGACAGGTAGACAGAAAACAAAAACAAAAAAACAAAACAAAAAAAGAAAAGAAAATGCAACGAAGGGAAAGGTAGACGCGCACTGAATATTCTACAAGACAATTCCGCACACTGACATAAGAATGACCAGCTCGTGCGCAGATGGTTCTCTGTGTGTTGACCATGTCTGAAACGTTCGCCGATGGACAATGTCGTTTCATAGTGCCCAAACGCCTAGACGGTGCATGCTGCGCCTGTGAAGCGCACACGGTAACAAAAACAATGTCTGTATGTTTGCCACCACAGACAGGTCTCAGACAGCAAATTGCAGTCATTAGACATAACTGACGGTGATGTTCTTCACTGGATTAACACGCATCTGCACTGTCGTTTAAAGCACCTGCATTCCAGTCTGTTCATTTACTGACAATGTTTCCGTGAAGTTAAGATGTAAGAGCAGATAATGAAAGCTGGAGTCAATGTCCTTACAATCGCCTCCTTGTTATTGTATACAGGAAACAGGCCAGTTAGACCATGATAATCTAGACATTTTCCTTTTTCCTGATGATAGAAAGGAAAGACAGATGTTTTAATGACAACAAAAATAAAACGTTGCTGTATGAAAATAGCACCTGAAGGCTTCTTGCACATGTCTTAAATACAGTCAGATTGTAATCCAAACTACTCATATCCATAGTCATATTTTGCTGTTTGAAAATAGCACCTGAAGGCTTCTTGCACATGTCTAAACAATCAGATTGTAAACCAAACTACTCATATCCATAGGCATATTTTGCTGTTTGAAAATAGCACCTGAAGGCTTCTTGCACATGTCTAAACAATCAGATTATAAACCAAACTACTCATATCCATAGGCATATTTTGCTGTTTGAAAATAGCACCTGAAGGCTTCTTGCAAAGTCAGATTGTAATCCAAACTACTCGTAATCATAGTCAAATTTTAAATAGGGTGGGTAATGCATAGGTCTGATGGTAGTAGTATAAGATCTACGTCCGTTTGTCAACATCTAACCTCAGACCATTTTTGTGTCTATCATTACACAATAAATGTTTACATCCCTTCTACCCCACCCCACCCGACCCTAGCTCCACATCTGTCAATTTTAAAAGTGCGTCATCTGTGTGATATTGACAAATCAGCATTCTGGGAGGACGTACAAACTGCTGTGTCTCCCTCCATCTGTCTGTCAAACTGCGGGCCATCTTCATTCTGCCCTCTGTTCTGTCCTGGTTAAGCATGCCTCTGGTTCAGAACGCAAAGAACGGATTTGCGTTGATCCGCGTGGCTATTCCCTGACAATCGACGTCTTGGACAAAAAGTTGATAAAAGATCCACCCATGAAACAGCTGAGACACACAAGGCCATATATTATTGTCACAGACAAACACACACACACACACACACACACACACACACACACACACACACTAATATATATATATATATATATATATATATATATATACGTACACACACACTCACACACATACACACACTCACATACACACACATACATACATGCATACACACACTCACACACACTCACATACATATATGCACACACACACACACACCATGCAAACAAACACGTGCAAAACAGACACACGCGCACACACACACATACACACACACACACACCACACACACACACACACACACACACACACACACACACACACACACACACACACACACGCACACGCACGCACACACACACAAACCTCCAGTGTATTTGAAATAATTTCTGCTTTTCTTAAGAAAGGAAGATTAAACAACAAAAATTATATCCACGGAAACTCTTCTTTTTTCTTTCTTTCCTTTCTTTCTTTGTTTCTTTCTTTTCTTTTCTTTCTTTCTTTGTTTCTTTCTTTTCTTTTCTTTCTTTCTTTCTTTCTTCTTCATCTTCTTTAATATCATGATCACAGCCATCGTCTTTAACATCGTTCTCCTTTCATTTTACCATCCCAAATAAATCTTCTCTATCATGCATCAATTATACCTGTGATACTTCTTGTTCTTCTTTTTCTTATTTATTCTTCATTTTCTTCTTCTTTTTCTTCTTCTTCTTCTTCTTTTTTTTCTTCTTCTCCTCCTCCTCTTCCTCTTCCTTCTTCTTTTTTCTCTTTTCCTCCTCCTCCTTCGCCTTCTCTTCTTCATCAAGTAGTTCCTCTGTGTCTTCCCCCTCCTGCACCACCATCTCTTCCTTCCTCTCTTTCGCTTTTTTTTTTTCCTTTTCCCTCTTTCTTTTCACAGTGCCACAATCAATTGTCCTTAGCGTGTCACTGGCGAGGGCAGTAGGAGACTGGGGTGCTTGAAGAGCAGTAGAACAGAGAAAATCGCTAGTCACCGGAATCAATGTCATTATTTTAGTCTTTTTCTTTTGCTAGTTTGACTCTCCTTTACGAAGGGAAAATTGTACCAGTTGGACTTTCCCTCCCCCCTCTCTCTCTCTCTCTCTTTCTGTTCTCTCTCCATCTCTGTTTGTCTGTCTGTCTAGCTGCTTGTTTCTCTCTGTGTGTCTCTCTCTGTCACTCTCTCTCTCTCTCTCTCTCTTCATTTTTTTTAATCCTTTCTATTCTTTTCTCTGTCTCTTTCTGTCTTTCTCTCTCTGTCTCGGTCTCTCTGTCTCTCTCTCCCTCTCTCTCTCTATGGAGGGGGCGGGGTGAGTGAGTGTGTAAGTGTAAGAGAAGTTGAGTCTGTGCATGCGCGCGCGCGCGCGTGTGTGTACGTGCGTGTGTGTGTGTGTGTGTGTGTGTGTGTGTGTGTACGTGTGCGTGTGTGTGTGTGAGTGCGCGTGTGTGTGCGTGTGTGCGCGCACGTTAGTGGGTATGCTTGTTTGTTTGTATGTTAGTGTGTGTGTGTTTGTGTGTGTGTGTGTTTGTGTGTGTTTGTGTGCATGTGTGTGCGTGTGTGTGTGTGTGTGCGTGTGCGTGTGCGTGTGCGTGTGTGTGTGTGTGTACATGTATGTGTGTGTGTGTGTACATGTGTGTATGTGTGTGTATATATGTATGTTTGTATGTATGTATGTGTGTGTGTGTGTGTGTGTGTGTGTGTGTGTGTGTGTGTGTGTGTGTGTGTGTGTGTGTGTGTTAGTGTGTGCGTGTGCGGGTGAATGA
>JAPXFY010000017.1:19110529-19113029 GCA_030674185.1 Monoplex corrugatus | reverse complement strand
AACAAGAAGACACTCATTTAGGCTACACACAGGTCACACTTTCTACACACATGCCTTTTGAAACAAGAAGACACTCATTTAGGCTACACACAGGTCACACTTTCTACACACATACCTTTTGAAACAAGAAGACACTGTCATTAAGGCTACACACAGGTCACACTTTCTACACACATACCTTTTGAAACAAGAAGACACTGTCATTAAGGCTACACACAGGTCACACTTTCTACACACATATCTTTTGAAACAAGAAGACACTGTCATTAAGGCTACATACAGGTCACACATTCTACACACATACCTTCTGAAACAAGAAGAGACTGTCATCAAGGCTACACACAGGTCACACATCCTACACTCCTACCTTTTGAAACATAATGACAGTGTAATTTGGGCTACACACAGGTCGCACATTCTGTTCTAACATATTTCTAAAGAGTGAAGAAGCACCATCGTGTATACCGTGTGACGAGTCACCCAGCACGAAACGTTTACCTTATCAAATGCTTGGACTTGCACGATGTGATACATAAACACGACACGTTCAGCAGACTCCTTAAAGAACGTCTTCCGAGACGTTCCTTCAGACGTATTTTTTCAAGTTTTTAGAAGACATTGGTAGTTTTCATCTTATCTGATTATATCTATGGAAAAAGATTTTTAAAATCATTTTAGACTTGAAAGGAAAATAGCGAGCTCGGCTTTTAACTGTTGCCTTTTTGATTAAATTTGGACTTGTTTTTAAGCATGGGTTTAGCCCTGATGTGACTCTAGTAGTCGGCTGGGCTATAAATAATATGAACTTGAGATTTGGTGTTCAGAGTTTGTTCAAGAGGGATTCATCATACTCGTGCAATTCCATATGCACTCCAGCCAAATCTGCCAGCAATTACCTGGCAGACTCCCTGAGCCTGCGCAAAGTCTTGAACTGAGGAGAGGGAATGGGGAAGAGGTGGGGAAGACCTTTGAAACATCAAAGTGAAAACCACCACAATGATGGATACATTAAGATGGGCAGCACACAGACCAAGTTATGATATTGCGCGCTGAGACTGAACTCAAAATACCAGATCATGAGTCCACGGTTCCATAAGAAGAACCAACCAGCCCGAAGACAGACAGACAAACAATGACAGAAAGACCGACAGACAGACAAACAATGACAGAAAGACCGACAGACAGACAAACAATGACAGAAAGACCGACAGACAGACAAACAATGACAGAAAGACCGACAGACAGACAAACAATGACAGAAAGACCGACAGACAGACAAACAATGACAGAAAGACCAACAGACAGACAAACAATGACAGAAAGACCGACAGTAAGACACAGAGACACAGATAAACTTCGAAAAACTATGTTCCCATTATTGACAATAGCAGCTTTTCGCCCATCTCGCATGAGTAGCTTTTAACAAAACCCACAATTGATCATAGACTTTTTTTTGTCTGTTCTACTTCTTGTGTTCTTACTTCTTTCCTTTCTTTCTATCGTTCAATATTTCTTTGGGGCTTTTTTGTTTGTTTGTTTGTTTGTTTGTTTGTTTGTTTGTTTGTTTTTGTTTTTCTTCTCTCTTTAAAACTTTCAGACTTTACTTTTCAAAAATGAGTGTGGCTTTCATCAACATTCACGTCATATCTTATATTTGTTCTTGTCTTATCTCTTTGTTTCTTTCTTCCTTCCTTCTCCCTTCCTTTGTTACCAAGATTTTACAACTTTTCCAAACGTGATTTTCAAAAACACCCACCAGTGATCTTATCCTTGTATTCTGCTTTTCTTCTTTCGTTCTTTATTTTTTCCTTTCTTTCTTTAGACGAAACAGTTACATGTGAAAATCACGTTGATCATCTAAACAAAACTCTCTCTAGGAAATAATTTCTTTTTAGTAGGTTTGATACTTTATCAGCACTGGAGCAAAAAAGGAGGAAAAAAAGAAAAAAGAAAAATAAATAAAAACAGTACCAACAACAACAAAAAACAAACAAACAAAAAACAACAAGACCCCCCCCCCTCCCCTAAAATAACAACAATAAAAAAAAAAAAGAAATAAGATTCTACATTGTCCACATTAAATCCCATACTAAGCATCAACTGTATGAAATATTTGCAGCAAAGTTATTGTATCACCCTACCCTAAAAATACCAAATCTGTCTCTCTTCTCTCTTTCACCATCATCGTGTGCCATGCTGCGTGGCGTTGGTGGTCATGGCCTTCCATACGAATCTATCCCTTGTCGCTGCAAGTACATCTCCCACTCGCTCTATCTTCAGCCACCTCGCAAGTCCGTCCAATGTTTTCTCCCTGGGTCTACCTGTTGTTCTCTTTCCCTCCAGCTTTCCTGTTGTGACCAGGTGCTCTTGTTTCTCTTCCTCATAAAATGTCCTAGAAATGTTGCTTGCCTTTTCCCAGTTTTCTTTATCAATGGTCTTCTTGTGTCTGTTTCCTACAAGACTGTCTCGTGTGTTTTCTTTGCCGCTCATGGAACTCTCT
>JAPXFY010000017.1:19093029-19105529 GCA_030674185.1 Monoplex corrugatus | reverse complement strand
TGGCCTGAACTTTTGTCAGGCGACGAGCGTTAACCCTTTGACTCCCGCACCCTGTCCACCAGCATCCCGTATTGTCAATCATGCTAGCAAAGCAAAAACGTAACCCTTTTTGACTCACTAACCTTCCTGCATAAAAAGCTGGTGGATAGGGTGAGGGAATCAAAGAATTAAGTTTTTGCAGTTAGCGGATAAGAGTCAAAAGGTTAAACGGGCAGCGCCCATCCCCTCTCCCTCGCTGCTTTGCCTTGCTGGCAGTCACTTTGATTTAACCCTCTGGCTCCCGCACTCTGTATACCAGCATCATGCATTGTCAGTCACGCTCGCAAAGCAAATCTTTAACGCTTTCACTCCCTCGCCATATCTACCAACGTACTGCAGGAAGCTGGTGGATAGGGTGAGAGATTTAAAGGGTTAAGTTTTGGGCAGTTGGTGGATAGGGTGCAGGAGTCAAAGGGTTAAGATAACGATTGTTCTACGACTATGAAATCTCAGGGAAGCGAGGTGGTAGTGGCCTCAACTTTTGTCAGGCAACCAGCATTAACCCCTTGACTCCCGCACCCTGTTCATCAGCATTCTGCATTGTCAACCACGCAAGGACAGCAAAAACTTAACCCTTTGATTCCCTCACGCTATCCGCGGGCTTCCTGCAGGAAGGTGGTGGACTGGGTGAGGGAATCAAAGGGTTAAGTTTTTGAAGTTGATGGATATGGTGCGGGAGTAAAAGGGTTAAACGGGCAGAGTTCATCCCCTCTCACTCGCTGCTGCTTTGCCTTGCTCAGCGCTGAACGAGATCAGGTAACTCACCCGTTCACAGGTCGGCGGACTGGAACCCGTACGCACAAAGTTTGATCTTAAGCTGGATTCGAACCCGTAGGCCTACAGTCAGACTTGGAAACGGGAGAGCTCTACTTCTGCGCCCAACAAGCCTCGCTGGGTTTTAAATGATTATGTAACTGTGTACAAGAATGTTGTCTGTTGTTTGTGCCAGAACGTGGACATGACTGGGACAGTGATCAAGCGGTAAAACGCCCGACTAACACACAAGAAGTACTGAATCGAATCACGGAGATTCTTCTTCCCTCACCGCCCACATCTATCTCACCCCATCCTTCTCCTGCACCGTAAGTTGTGGTCTTGTTATAGGCTTTCAGTTGATACCATAAACCAAGATCCCGTATGCAGAATGCGCTAAGCACACGTTAAAAATCATGCAGCAACAAAATACGTGTTCCCACCATAATCATCATCATCATCAGGTGCCCTGCCGCATGGCGTTGGCGACCATGGACTTCCAACCACCTATATCTCTCGTTGCCCCTAGCATCTCCCCCACCCTCTTCATCCCCAGCCACTCTGCAAGTCCGTCCAGCATTCTCTCCCTGGGTCTACCTGGTGCTCTCTTTCCCTCCAGCTTTCCCGTTGTGACCAGGTGCTCCAAATCCCCCTTCCTCATAAAATGGCCTATAAATGTTGCCTGTCTTTTCCTAATCTTCCTTATGAGTGATCTACTTGTGTCTGCCTCCATCAAGACAGTCTCGTTTGTTTTCTTTGCTGTCCATGGAACTCTCAATATTCTTCTGAGAAACCACATCTCGGCTGCCTCAATAATGTCAGAGAAAAAAAAAAACACTCATATATTCGCATACAGAAACTACAGGAAAAAATCTACCCATATATATGCGTACAGAGAAAAAAGAACAACAAAATCGTGGGTGGTGCCGTTTTACGGCGATGTGGTTTGTTTCTTCGGAAAACAATTTGCTCTTCAGGCTAAAAAAAAACAAAAAACAAACAAAACAAAAAAATCCGTTGTGATGACGTGGGTTAGCTGGTTCTTTTGATAGAGCCGTGGACTCAAGATCTGATATCTCGAATTCAAGTCCACGCCCGCAACATTGAAAACTGGCATGTTCGCTACCCACCTTATTGTTTCCATCATTCTGATAGTATCGGCATAATCGGCATAGTCTGTTGTATGTCCCTTCCCTTCACCCCCCCCCCCCCCCGCCTTCTGTCCATCTATTTTAAGACCTTGCCAGCGTAAAGGGTTTTCCACAGGCTCAGGGAGTCTGCTTGATAGCTGTTTGGCTGATTTAGGTGAAGCATGTATGGATTTGTCCCACTGCCATAAATCCCTCTTTAAAACGGAAAAACTCCAAACTCTAAACCCCAATCTCTAAATTCAGGACAGCAACTCACATTTCAGATCTAAAAAATCGGTTAAGACGAAAACCAACCAACCAAACAAACGAAACCCAGGCAAACAAACAACAACAGTAACAACAACAACAACAACAACAACAACAACAACAAATCAAATCAAACCCCAACTAATCCTAAAATAACATCATTGGATATCATCAATAATTGATGCCCCAAATTCTGTGGACATTAATGCAGTGAAAGACATGGAACATAACAAAAAAAAAATTATTGGAATAAACAAAAATGATTAAGTAAATAAATGAATGAATAAATTAATAGATAAATAAATGAATGAGTGAATAAAGAAATGAAGAAATGAATAAATGAATGAATAAATTGATAGATAAATAAATGAATGAGTGAATAAAGAAATGAATAAATGAACAGCAAATAATAAACAAATGAATAAATATAAGCATAAATGAATAAATGTATAACTGAATATTCAAAAGTATCAAAAACTAATGTTTTTTATTAGTAAGATCTGAAAATCCTGCGGGCTTGGTGGGTCTATATTCTTTCAGAAACAGTGGAAAGAAATTCAGATTTTTTATCGCACAGTCTTTTAGGAGAATAAACATGTTCTCTCTCTCTCTCTCTCTCTCTCTCTCTCTCTCTCTCTCTCTCTCTCTCCTCTTTCTCTCTCTCTCTTTTTTCTCTATGTCTCTGTCTGTCTGTCTGTCTGTCTGTCTGTCTGTCTCTCTTTCTCTCTGTCTCTCTCTGTCTCTCTGTCTCTCTCTCTCTTAGTTTTTCCTCTGTTGCACACTTCGAACTCTATTGTCCTGCTTTACCTAGTATCCTATATAAGCACCCATCTAGTGAGTTTTACAAAAATCCATATCTTTGTCGAGTTAGTATACTTCATGCAAATTAGAATGAAACATACAAACAATTAAACAAACCATGAAAAAGTGTTTTACAGTTTTACAGAAAGCCATATCTTTTTCGAGTTAGTATGCTTCATGCAAATGAAAATGAAACAAACAAACAAACAAATAAACAAACGATGGAGAAATGTCTGTTTGTCTGAAGCTTTCAAAATGCGAAAACAAAAAAGTATTCTCATGAGACAAAATGACTGACAGTAATCGTGTTTCATATTGATTATGCCTTTCCTTATGTTCTTCCATTTCCACGGGACATTTTTCATCATTGAAGATGGAGATGTACATTTCACTACAATGCTACAATGTTGTCTGGATTGTTCCAGCGACAGCCTGTACAGACATAAGACCCAACGGCTAGACAAAGACCTTTTAAGTCCTTGTCAGCGTATATGGTTTCTGTGCAGGCGTATGACTTACGATCATCTTGATTTGCTTTACGTCTCGCAGCGTCTGTGCCGTCACTGAGTATGGAATTTATGCTCAGTGCCAAGACGCCATCTTGAAATATTGAAACTGAAATATTTTACTTGTATTTTACAATGTACGTGTGATATGCATGTAGTGTTATTTATGTATTACAGTTCTGTGATGTATGTTCACTGTGGTATTATGTCTTCCCTTCAGAAGAACCCGTGGCCTAAACTGTATAAATTTCGTTTCCATTTCCATTTTCCACCTCTCTCTCTGTCTCTCTCTCCCCCCCCCCTTCTCTCTCTCTCTCTCCTTTCCTCTCTCTCTCTCTCTTCTCTCTCTCCCCTTCCCCCTTCTCTCTCTCGCTCTCGCTTTCGCTCTCCCCCTTTCTCTCCCCCAGTCTCCGTCTCTCTTTCCTTTTCTTTCCTACTGTCTGTGATGATAGCCAAGGAAGAAGAGCGACGTGTATATAGGCAGAACTCAAGGGACAAGATCGTGGGAAGAAGAAAATGAGAGGTTTTACATACCGAGAAAACTTGCCGATAAAATGCTATGCTCGTATATTACATTAGAGACAGTCTATGGATTCTCTCGTCAGTGCGATGGATAAGTAGGCAGGCTGGTGTTTATTGCCTTGTACATGTCTTCATGTGAATACAAGACAGATCCCGGAGGCACATGGTCTTCAGTAAGCACTGGAACGACAAAGAGTCCAGCGGCCTTGGGTTCTGCTTCTTTCTTCTGTCCTTGAGTAGCGACTGTTCTGCGCTGTTCAAAGGAGTTTGTGGCCTGCGCCAGCTTACTCTATTGCAAGCAGTGTCCTCGCACAGTTGCAGGTGTTGATGCCACAACTGATGAGACTGGCCTTCAGAGTGTCTTTGTTTCGCTTTAATCGTCCTCCTGATCATGGTATCATTCCAGCAGCTCTCTGTACAGAGGCATGTCTGGTTTCAGTTTCAGTTTCACGTCTCCGCACTCGGATGAATTCCATAAGCACTGACGCCACTGGTGCCATGTGATGGAGAGGATCCAGCATGATCATGGCACAAGACTTCAGCCTACACATAAGCCGCATAATCTGGCAAGGTCCTGCCTGAAGTCCTACTTAACGAATGGGTTTTATGTCTTAGCGTGACTGGGATGCGGTTGTCTTCTATGTGGGCAATGAAGCTGGCAACACTCTACTCGTTACATACTGAGTGGTGACCGTTCCAGTTTTGTAAACTTAAAACTATTCACCTATGGTCAATATCATTCATTCCATATATGTGCTTGTACATTGAACATTGAATCATTGTTGCATGTTTTGATATTGTAATGTCTACATGTACAATTCAAAGAAAAGAACCTTCTGAGCAAGGATGAAAAAAATAATGAGTGGTGACTATGTAATCATTATAAAGGTGATGGTTTGAATATTAAGTAATTTTCGTATATCATGAAACGTTACGATCAATACCTTTTTAATCAGTTCAGCAATGTCAACAATAAGACGAGGCATTTTCTGGAGGCAACATCTTCGTCATTAATGTACTGGATGTTCTGGTGAGAAACCAAGACCATTCCAATGATAGGCTGATACAATACTAGTACAAAATACAGGCTACGTAAAACATAGGCTATGTAGGGCATCAGGACCTGGCCAGCTCATGGGTTAATGTACAGGCTTAAGGCTTGTGCCATGATCACCATACACATGGCATCTGTGACGTTAGTGCATACGGAATTCATTCCGAGCGTGGAGACGTCGTCTTGAGAAACTGAAACTGAAAACTAGTGAGAAAGTGCGGCCAGTGCAAAGTCATATACCAAGAGAAATTTCCGCAAGGCAGCTTTGACCACTTTAATCTGGGCTTGGAGTGGCCGCAGGTTGAACAGTCTTCTGTCTGAGCAGAGCTAATGTCCATGTGTATTGCAGATTACGACGGAACTCATCGCTTTTGCTTTTTTTATTTATTTATTTTTTTATTATCTTTTTACACTTTTTTGTTTTCATCTTATATCTGTCTGTCTGTCTGTCTGTCTGTCTGTCTGTCTGTCTGTCTGTCTGTCCCTGTCTCTGTCTCTCTGCTTCTCTGCGTTTTTTCTTCACGTATCTATAAACGTGTACACACGCGTGCACTCATACATATATAGACACACATATACATCCATGGATGCACACATACACGTGTTCACGCACACATAAACAGGCATACACACATACACATACACACACACAATATATATATTATATATATATATATTATATATATATATATATAATATAAACACACACACAAACACATATACACACGTACTCACAGACATACTGGCAAGCACAAACACACACATGCACGCAAGAAAATTAAACTGCATTGTCGGAAAGACAGGAAAATTTATGAAAATTTCAAAACTCCTGCTTGACGAAATTTGCTGAAACATCGAAATCTGCCAAATGAATACAACTGAAAAAAAAACTCGCTCCATGCTTTCTTTTTCAATCAGTTGCAGAATTGATTGAAATGATCAAAGTAGACAACAGGAAGATGGAAGAGGAAATTGGGGAAGAGAAGAAGAAAGAGAAAGAGAAAAAGAAAAAAGAAGGACAAGGAAAAAGAGGAGCGTAGAAGACGAAGAACATGAAGAAAAAGAAAGAAAGGGGGGTGGGGGGGGGGGGGAAGACAAACAAGAACAACATTGAGAACAAAAATTCAAGTCTGGAGTGTATTCCAAAAGGATTCATCGCATTCGAACAATTCCATATTTGCTCCACCCAAATCTGCCAGAATTAACTATTCGCCGTGGTGTATTGGAATCTGCACACTTTCAAGACGAGACGGCTGCCATATTTACCTTTAATAACAACCGGGTCTTGATTCTGTCTATTTATATTGTAATACAGATGTTGTCGGTGTATGTGACGGAATGTGATAGCCAGTCTGATTTCGTAACATCATGTCCGTGTATGTTGTTGACAAACTATTTTCTTGTTGTTATTCATGTGGCATTTTTCTTTTACTGGTGATTGTGCTTCATGTAGATGTATTTCAAACATATGGGTATTCTGAATGAATTCAAATCTGATTTCATAATCTTCTTGCAAGTGCACTTTGCTGGTTGTTTTGCTTGTTTATATTACTTGATTAAAATGAATCTTAAAAAGTTTGAAACAAATTTTGATGCTAGAATAGTCTTTCCTGCAGGAAGCTGATGGTTAGGGTGAGGGAGATAAAGGGTTAAGATTTTGCAGTTGGTGGATAGGGTGCGGGAGTCGAGTCAAAGGGTTACTGTGATGAAGCAAGACAGAAGCAAATTTTCGACTTAATTGTTACAGCTTACATGTATATCGTTTTTTTTAGTTTTTTTTTTATTCTCATTGCAGCTGTTTGTTCCCAATACATATTTATGATTATTCGTAGATCTTTTCCATCAATATTGAGTCTTTCTAGTTGGTTGATCAATTCTTCATGTCTTACCCGATCGAAAGCCTTGGTATAATCAACAAAGCATACATATAAATCCTTGTTCATCTCGATTGACCTCTCTATGATAGTTCTTAGGATGTATATGGCATTAATAGTTCCTTTCCCTTCCACAAATCCACACTGTTCATCTGCTATTTCTCTTTTGATTCTATTCCTTGTCCTCACCATGATTATTCTTAATACTTAAATCGCAACATGGAACATCAGAACTTTGTTCCAAAAAGGCAAATCAGACAATATCAAAATGGAGATAGAAAGGCTTAACATTATTATTTTAGGACTGGGGCAAATGAGATGGAAGGGGGCAGGCATGATAACATCAGGAGAGTATACAGTAATATACTCTGGTGGAAACTCACATGAAAGAGGAGTAGGCATCGTAATAGACAGTGACAAATTAAAAGCAGTTAAGGGATACTGGGCTGTGTCCGACAGATTCTTGCTGGTCAAATTGGGAGGCAGACCATTTGATATCAACATCATTCAGATGTATGCACCAACATCCACAAGTACTCAGGAAGACATCGACAACTTCTAAGAAGTATTAGAGATGGCCAAGGCCTAATGTAAATCACAAGAAGTTACAGTAATAATGAGAGATTTTAATGCTAAAGTGGGACAGGACAGGGTGAAGGATACAGTTGGACCTCATGGCCTTGGTACACAAAATGAAAGGGGGTGGAAACTTGTAGAATGGGCACAGATGAATGAGTTTATAGTAGGAAACACCTAGTTTGAGCAGCCATATAGACGAAAATGGACTTGGGTGAGCCCAGGAGATAATACCAAAAATCAGATTGACTACATCCTGATTAATAAAAGATTTAGAAATTCTTTACTGTCAGCAAAAACACTACCAGGCGCAGACTGCAACAGAGACCACAATCCTGTAGTGGAAAGATTTATGCTGAAATTAAGGAAAAGGAAACAGACCAAAAGCAACATCAAACTAAATCTTGGACTATTAAAGACAGATGAAGTGATACGTTAAAAAATTAATGTACATGTTCAAAGCAAACTCAGTGCTCTGGAAGACGTTGGTGACAGTGAGGAGCAATGGACAAAGTTGAGAAATTCGATAAATGAAGCTTGTGAAGAAATCCCTGAAGTAGATAGAAAAGCAAATAAGAACTGATGACAAAAGAATTTTTAGGCTTGATGGAAGACCGGAAGAAGGCAAAGAGAAACGAAGAGATATAAAGGAAGATAAACAAAGAAACCAGGAATAGGTGCAATGAAGCTAAGGAAGCTTTGCTGAAAACATAATGCAAAGAAATAGAAGACCGACACAAAACGGATCCTCAGGGTATGTACAGACGAATTGAAGAAATTGTCCACAGGAAAAATACATGCACATCAACTGGTTGCTTAAAATAGAAAGATGGTACGCTTCTCATAGAAAAAGACAAAATATTAGACAGACGGGGAGAGTACATTAAAGACCTTTTTGAAGATGACAGAAACGAAGAATACATAAGAAAGAACTCTGAAGGATCACCCATAATGAAAGATGAAGTTAGAGCAGCATTGAAATCAGGAAAAGCCCCAGGACCAGACAACATTACCACAGAGATGATTGAAGCCCGGGAGGAATTTGATATAGAAAAATAACAGTCCTCCTAAATGATATTTACGAACTGGAAAAATCCCCAAAGATATGTCAAAATCAATTTTCATTGCACTTCCAAAGAAGACAGGGGCTATAGAATGCGAACTCCGTCGCACAATCAGTTTGATGAGTCATGTAACAAAAATCCTATTAAGGGATTCATTACACTCAGAAAAAAATCTACATATCCTCCACCCAATTAATCTGGCACAGTCCCTGAGCCTGTGCACAACCTTGTGAGCTGGCAAGATCTTGATATAAGGAGGGAACAGAAAGGGATCTTTGAAACTAAGCTGGCACCACCAGAATGATAGAAACATTAAAGACAGGTAGCGAACAGGCCAGTTTTTAACCCTTTGACTCCCGCAGCCTATCCACCAACTGCAAAAACTTGACCCTTTGACTCCCTCACCCTATCCATCGGCTTCCTGCAGGAAGCTGGTGGATAGAATGAGAGAGTCATAGAGTTAAGTTTTTGTTTCGCTTGCATGCAGGATGCTGGGGGGGACAGGCTGTGGGAGTCAAAGGGTTAACTTAATGTTACAGGCTGTGACTGAACTCGAGATATGATTACTTGGAAACACGAAATGGACAGCAGAACTTGCAAAAACACAGACAACGGGATAATGCTGACAGCTCATATGTGTCGTTGTTGTAGGTAGTAGGCAGCATGTGTCCCAAGAGGAGTTAAGAATGGATTATTCCGGACCAGACCACAGAAAATGAATCATGACTCGAAGAAGAACGGCTTTTGGTGTCAAGACCACAGACAGTAGACGACTAATCATCAGCCGCTGAGAGAAGTATGCAGACCACAGACATTAACCCTAAGACTCCACCCCCTCCCCTCACCCCCTCAACCTATCCACCACCTTCCAAGAGCTTCCTGCATTAACCCTTTGATTTACAGCTTACCCACCAATTCCTAGCCCCCTCACCCTAGTTACCAGCTTTAACAAGCTTTCCTGCGCCCTCACGTAATCTACCAGCTTTTACCACGTTTTTTGCACCCTCACACTATCGGCCAAGCCAAAACAGCATTCAAGAAGATGACAAGCATTCTTACCAACAAATGCCTATCAATTAACATCAGAAAGAGAGTCCTTGAATGTTATATAGAACCAATACTGTTGTACGGATGCGAGGCGTGGACAGTCAGCAAGCAAAGCCAGAGCAGGATCGAGGCAGCCGAGATGTGGTTTCTAAGAAGAATGTTGAGAGTTCCATGGACAGCAAAGAAAACAAACCAGACAGTCTTGATGGAGGCAGACACAAGTAGATCACTCATAAGGAAGATTAGGAAAAGACAAGCCACATTTATAGGCCATTTTATGAGGAAGGGGGATTTGGAGCACCTGGTCACAACGGGGAAGCTGGAGGGAAAGAGAGCACCAGGTAGACCCAGGGAGAGAATGCTGGACGGACTTGCAGAGTGGCTGGGGATGAGGAGGGTGGGGGAGATGTTGGGGGCAACGAGAGATAGAGATGGTTGGAAGTCCATGGTCGCCAACGCCATGCGGCAGGGCACCTGATGATGATGATGATCACACTATCTACCAGCTTTTACATGCTTTCCTGCTCCCTCACCCTATTTACTAGCTTTAGCAAGCTTTTCAGCTCCCTCACCCTATTTACCAGCTTTCCTACTCCTCACCTATTTACCAGCTTTTACATGCTTTCCTGCTCCCTCACCCTATCTACCAGCTTTTACATGCTTTCCTGCTCCCTCACCCTATCTACCAGCTTTTACATGCTTTCCTGCTCCCTCACCCTATCTCACCAGCTTTTGCCAGCTTTCCTGCTCTCTCACCCTATTTACCAGCTTTCACCGGCTATCAACAGGCAGACAGGAAGCTGATTAAAAAATGTTTTCTTTCAAACTTTCAAAAATTCTCTTTAACTGAACAAGTAATACAATGCAAAACAAGAATACCAAAGCATAATTACAATCATATCGTAAGGAGGAAAGTCCAGTTCATGCAGAATATCCATATGCTTGAAATACAACTATCTACACATTTACATGAATTGTAATTAACAACAACAACAAAAATATATGTAAACATATGTAGCGCAACACACACACACACACACACACACACACACACACACACACACACACGTACACACACACACCCACAACACACACACAAACGTACACACATACACACACACCACAGAAAGAGAAGGGGTGAAAGAGGGGAGAGAGAAAGAGAGAGAGAGGAGCGAGGGAGAGAGAGAGAGAAAGAGAGAGAGAGAGAAAGAGGTCTACTTGGTGTTGTGTGTGTGAGAGAGAGAGAGAGAGAGAGAGAGAGAGAGAGAGAGAGAGAGAGAGAGAGAGAGAGAGAGAGAAGAAGAAGAAGAAGAAGAACGAAGAGAAAAATATGAAGCAAACTTGTCAGCTACACAACCAGACTGTTCAAAAGTCAGTCTCATATCAAAGTTCAATATGTACATTGACAATAATTATGTGTGTTAAACTCAAACGGTAAAAGTAAAAGTTGGTGGTTAGGCTAAAGGGAGTCAGGGGGTTAATCAAATTGGTAGGCATTGCAAGTAAACGTTGGAGACTAGTTCCTCGCTGATCAGACATTCACAACATTAATAGTCTAAATCGCAGCAGTTTCATCTAGACACCGAGACGCAAGTTAAAGAACGCATTATTGCTGGCCACACGGCACTATTAATCGTAAGTATAAGACTTGGTAGTCTAAGGACAAAAGGAATTTGTTGCTGTTGTTGCTGCTGCTGCTGCTGCTGCTGCTGTTCTTGTTTGTTTTGTTTTGTTTGTTTTTGTTTGTTTGTTGTTATTGCTGTTTTTGTCGTTGTTTTTGGTTAGTTGTTTTTAACCCGGTTGCCGTTTTTGACGTGGTGTTAGCCTTGACATGGCTCTAGTAGTCGGCTGGGCCATAAGCGATATGAACTTGTATGAACTTGGTTGGTTGGTTAGTTGGTTGGCTGCTTGGTTGGCTGCTTGGTTATTTGGTTGGTTGGTTGGTCGGTTGGTTGGCTGGTTGGCTGGTTGGTTGCTTGGCTGGTTGGTTAATTGGTTGGCTGATTAATTCATTGCTTGGTTGGTTATTCGGTTGGTTGGTTAATTGGTAGGCTGGTTGATTGGTTGGTTGATTGGTTGGTTGGTTAATCGGTTGGCTGGTTCGTTAGTTGGTTGGTTCGCTAGTTGGTTGGTTGATTGGCTGGTTGCTTGCTTGCTTGCTTGCTTGCTTACTTGCTTTTCACGGCTATAGCAGAGGGCATCGACAGAAAAGTTGGACGGCTGGTTTTTCGCTGGCGAGACATTCACAGTACTAATCATCAGAATCGTAAGCAGACAACGTGAACACTGAGACATACGTCAACGGGCACAGTATAGTACTCATTAGTGGCCACATCACACAGTTCATCGTAAGAGCCAAACGTGGACGGTGACATTTCAATTCTAGTCTCGGTTTCAGCTTCAGTTTCAGGTTCTCAAGGCAACGTCACCACGCTAAGAATAAGATTAATTCCGTACGCGCTGACGTCACTGACGCCATGTGATGAACCAGACCCACAGTGATCATGGCATAACCCTTTGACTCCCGCGTCCTGTTCACCAGCATCCTGCAACGTTAACCATGCTAGCAAAGCAAAAAAATGATGCCAGAAAGGAAGTGATAAAAGATGACCAAAGACAACACGTGGGCACACAACTGAGGTGATGCACTCTCTCTGAGAAGACTGCCAGATACAGACAGTCAAACACGCAGGCAGGCAGACAGATAGGCAGGACGGTAGACAGACAATTCGTTTTTCCCCTTGCACACACCAGGAGGCGTAACCTCAGTAAGTAAATAAGAGATCGTGGGCAGTACTCTTCCATATCGTCTGGCCACAGAGGTTCACAAACCACAATCTTCTGGCCCTCTGCAGTTGAGAGAAGTT
>JAPXFY010000017.1:19083029-19088029 GCA_030674185.1 Monoplex corrugatus | reverse complement strand
ATCCAGAGACTGCTGGAGCGCTTCAATGAGACTGGAGCAGTCCAGGAAAGGCGTCACACGGGTCGACCCAGAGTAACGACAAGACAGCAAGACCACTACCTTGCCCTCTCCGTCCTGAGGGAAAGGGCATCCACTGCGGTGACCTTGAGGGGTCAGCTGAGGGACGCAACAGGTGCTAACATCAGCTGCAGCACGGTGAGAAGACGGCTACATGAGGCAAACTTGAGGTCACGGAGACCGGCCGTCCGACCCGTGCTGTCACCGGTCAACAGAGTGCGCCGCATGACCTGGGCCAGGGAGCACGTGACCTGGACAAGGCAACAGTGGGCCCGGGTCTTGTTTTCGGATGAGTCCAGGTTCACCCTGACCTTTAACGATGGCCGGGCTCGGGTGTGGCGACGTCAAGGGGAGAGGTTCGCTGACGCCACTGTCCAAGAGCATAACCGGTACGGCGGCGGGTCGGTGATGGTGTGGGGTGGCATGAGCCGTGGTACCCGGACCCCCCTGCTCCCCATTGACGGCATCCTGAACGGGGTCCGGTACCGGGACGAGGTTCTGGCGGCCGTGGCACTGCCTGCGCTTGTGGACCTTGGTCAAGGCGCCATCTTCCAGGACGACAATGCACCTGCGCATCGAGCACGCCTTGTGACCGACTTCCTGGAGCAGCATGAAGTCGTCCGTATGGCCTGGCCAGCGTGCTCACCTGACATGAACCCAATTGAACACCTCTGGGATGTGCTCGGGAGGCGCATCAGGGACAACCACCCCCCACCGGGCACCCTGGCCAGGCTGGTCGACATCCTGCAGATCGAGTGGGCGGCCATCCCTCAGGACACACTCCGTACCCTTGTGGGGTCGATGCATCGGCGCTGTGAAGCATGCATCCAGGCTCGGGGCGGACACACGCGATATTGAAAACAGATTGGCCAAATCTGACACTTTCTGTTTTTTGAAAAGGGGGGGATGTTCCTTTAAATGCATGTGCTGTTCACTAATGGGTCATTGTGCTAATTTCTTTTTCCAAAACAGGTGTGGAAATGATGAAATAAAACATAGAATCAATTCTAAACATTGTCAATTATTTCAACTTAAAATTAGAGAGGAAGGAAGAAGTGGCCCTTAAATTATGATTAGGAGTATACGTAGATGGGTGAATGAAGTTGTATTTTGCATTATTCATTTATCTAATCTGTTTATTCGTCTGTTCGTTTATTTATTTATTCATTTATTTATTTATTTACTGACTTATCTGTTTATCTACTTATTCATTTATTTTATATCACTCGTTTATTCATCTATGTATTTATTTATTTACTTATTTGCTTGTTTGCTTGTTTGTTTGTTTGTTTGTGGATGTGTGGATGAGGTGTACAACTCAGTGTGTGCGAGTGCGTGTGTGCGTCCGTGCGTATGTGCGTGGATGTGTGGATGAGGTGTACAACTCTGTGTGTGTGTGTGAATGAGTGCGTACGTGCGTGCGTGCGTGCGTGCGTGCGTGCGTGCGTGTGTGTCTGTGTGTGTTTGTATGTGTGTAAGTGTGCATATATATATATATATATATGTGTGTGTGTGTGTGTGTGTGTGTGTGTGTGTGTGTGTGTGTGTGTGTGTGTGTGTGTGTGTGTGTGTGTGTGTGTGTGTGTGTGTGAGTGTATGTGTGTGTGTACGCTCAGCGTCAATGTGATTAAGTAAAGTGCCCAGTAGCCACATTAATTAGTATGGGCTGTATAGAATCTGTCCTCATAAATATTATTACTGTCATCATCAATGTGGTGAAAGGCGATGGGTTGTCATCCTCAATTTTTATCTGTCCATTTGTACCATCATCATGGGTGTCCTGGGGAGACAAATATTTCGGTCAACAGCGAACTCGAAGACCTGAAGTGCAGAAAGGCAGCGTCGTGTGAAAGGAGTCTTCTTTCCAGGTCTTCCTTGGTCTGCCTCGCGCTTTTACACCCAGATATCTTTACATGTTATCTACTATGCTTATTGGAGCTAGTTTTTAGCGTCGCATATCGTTAAGATGACCCAACCCCTTAACTGTCTGTTGATGAATGTGATGGTAGACCAATGGTCCCAATATATCAGTGTCACACACACACACACTCTCTCTCTCTCCCTCTCTTTCTCTTGCTTTTTCTCACTCTTGTTCTCTTTCTTTCTCTCTGTCCTTCTCTCTCTTGCTCTGCCTTTCTTTCTTTCTCTCTCTTGCTTTGTCTTTCTAAGCTTATCTCTCTTTCTTTCTATTACTCTGTTTTTGTTTGTTTCTTTCTTTCTTTGTCTGTCTGTCTGTTTGTCTGTCTGTCTCAGTCTGTCTGTAAAATGGTCCTACCATTTTTTTTTCTCTGATCTTCGTGTTTCTGATCAAATTGTGTCTGGTCTTCTTGCTAGCTCTTTCCCAACAACAACGCATCTTATAGGTGGTAATTGCGTGATTTAAGGGCTTGGTCAGGAATCAGGTTTAGCACTAGTATGTTAGTTATGATCATAGAATAAACGGCGTAGCATAGTATGTTAGTTATGATCATAGAATAAACGGCGTAGCACTGGTATGTTATGAACATAGAATAAACGGCGTAGCACTAGTATGTTATGAACATAGAATAAACGGCGTAGCACTAGTATGTTAGTTATGATCATAGAATAAACGGCGTAGCACTAGTATGTTAGTTATGATCATAGAATAAACGGCGTAGCACTAGTATGTTATGACCATAGAATAAACGGCGTAGCACTAGTATGTTAGTTATGATCAGAGAATAAACGGCGTAGCACTAGTATGTTAGTTATGATCATAGAATAAACGGCGTCGCACTGGTATGTTATGAACATAGAATAAACGGCGTAGCACTGGTATGTTATGAAAATAGAATAAACGGCGTAGCACTAGTATGTTAGTTATGATCATAGAATAAACGGCGTAGCACTAGTATGTTAGTTATGATCATAGAATAAACGACGTAGCACTAGTATGTTAGTTATGATCATAGAATAAACGTCGTAGCACTAGTATGTTATGATCATAGAATAAACGTCGTAGCACTAGTATGTTAGTTATGATCATAGAATAAACGGCGTAGCACTAGTATGTTAGTTATGATCATAGAATAAACGTCGTAGCACTAGTATGTTAGTTATGATCATAGAATAAACGGCGTAGCACTAGTATGTTAGTTATGATCATAGAATAAACGGCGTAGCACTAGTATGTTAGTTATGATCATAGAATAAACGGCGTAGCACTAGTATGTTACGATCATAGAATAAACGGCGTAGCACTGGTATGTTATGATCATAGAATAAACAGCGTAGCATAGTATGTTAGTTATGATCATAGAATAAACGGCGTAGCACTGGTATATTATGAACATAGAATAAACGGCGTAGCACTAGTATGTTATGAACATAGAATAAACGGCGTAGCACTACTATGTTAGTTATGATCATAGAATAAACGGCGTAGCACTAGTATGTTACGATCATAGAATAAACGGCGTAGCACTGGTATGTTATGAACATAGAATAAACAGCGTAGCAAAGTATGTTAGTTATGATCATAGAATAAACGGCGTAGCACTAGTATGTTATGAACATAGAATAAACGGCGTAGCACTAGTATGTTATGAACATAGAATAAACGGCGTAGCACTAGTATGTTAGTTATGATCATAGAATAAACGGCGTAGCACTAGTATGTTATGAACATAGAATAAACGGCGTAGCACTAGTATGTTAGTTATGATCATAGAATAAACGGCGTAGCACTGGTATGTTATGAACATAGAATAAACGGCGTAGCACTAGTATGTTATGATCATAGAATAAACGGCGTAGCACTAGTATGTTATGAACATAGAATAAACGGCGTAGCACTAGTATGTTATGAACATAGAATAAACGGCGTAGCATAGTATATTAGTTATGATCATAGAATAAACGGCGTAGCACTAGTATGTTAGTTATGATCATAGAATAAACGGCGTAGCACTAGTATGTTATGATCATAGAATAAACGGCGTAGCACTAGTATGTTATAATCATAGAATAAACGGCGTAGCACTGGTATGTTATGAACGTAGAATAAACGGCGTAGCATAGTATTTTAGTTATGATCATAGAATAAACGGCGTAGCACTGGTATGTTATGAACGTAGAATAAACGCGTAGCACTTGTATGTTATGAACATAGAATAAACGTCGTAGCACTAGTATGTTATGATCATAGAATAAACGTCGTAGCACTAGTATGTTAGTTATGATCATAGAAGAAACGGCGTAGCACTAGTATGTTATGATCATAGAATAAACGGCGTAGCACTAGTATGTTAGTTATGATCATAGAAGAAACGGCGTAGCACTAGCATGTTAGTTATGATCATAGAATAAACGGCGTAGCACTAGTATGTTAGTTATGATCATAGAATAAACGGCGTAGCACTAGTATGTTAGTTATGATCATAGAATAAACGGCGTAGCACTAGTATGTTAGTTATGATCATAGAATAAACGGCGTAGCACTAGTATGTTAGTTATGATCATAGAATAAACGGCGTAGCACTAGTATGTTAGTTATGATCATAGAATAAACGGCGTAGCACTAGTATGTTAGTTATGATCATAGAATAAACGGCGTAGCACTAGCATGTTAGTTATGATCATAGAATAAACGGCGTAGCACTAGTATGTTAGTTATGATCATAGAGTAAACGGCGTAGCACTAGTATGTTAGTTATGATCATAGAATAAACGGCGTAGCACTAGTATGTTAGTTATGATCATAGAATAAACGGCGTACACTAGTATGTTAGTTATGATCATAGAATAAACGGCGTAGCACTAGTATGTTAGTTATGATCATAGAATAAATGGCGTAACACTAGTATGTTAGTTATGATCATAGAATAAACGGCGTAGCACTAGTATGTTAGTTATGATCATAGAATAAACGGCGTAACACTAGTATGTTATGAACATAGAATAAACGGCGTAGCACTAGCATG
>JAPXFY010000017.1:19050529-19073029 GCA_030674185.1 Monoplex corrugatus | reverse complement strand
AGGAATGACAGCCACAATTGTCACCACAGTTCACAGAACTGACAGCCACAATTGTCACCACAGTTCACAGGAATGACAGCCACAATTGTCACCACAGTTCACAGGAATGACAGCCACAATTGTCACCACAGTTCACAGTAATGACAGCCACAATTGTCACCACAGTTCACAGGATTGACAACCATCATTTTCACCACAGTTCATAGCATCAACAGTCATCATTGTCACAGCAGTTCACAGGATTTGCAACTATTATTGTCACCATAGTTCACAGGATTGACAGCCGTCATTGTCACAGTAATTCAATAAATTGATAGCCATCATTTTCACAATCGTTCACAGGATTAACAGCCACTACTGTCAAAATAGTTCACAGTATTCGCAACCATTATTGTCACTACAGTTCGCAGGATTAACAGTCATTATTGTCACCACAGTTTACAGAATTGACAGCCATCATTGTGACGACACTTCACGGGATTGACAGCCATCATTGTGACGACACTTCACGGGATTGACAGCCATCATTGTGACGACACTTCACGGGATTGACAGCCATCATTGTGACGACACTTCACGGGATTTACAGCCATCATTGTGACGACAGTTCACGGGATTGACAGCCATCATTGTCACCATAGTTTACAGGATTAACAGTCATCATTATCACCACAGTTCACAGGATTGATAACCATTATTATGACAACAGTTCATAGGATTGACAACAATCATTGTCCCAACAGTTCATAGGATTGACAACCAGCACTGTCACCACAGTTCACAGGAGTGACAGCCATCATTGTGATAATGGTTAACAGGATTAACAGTCACTGTTGTCACAACAGTTCACAGGATTAACAGTCATTTTCATCACAGTTCACAGGATTGACATCCATCAATGTCAGAACAGTTCGCGGGATTAACAGCCATCATTATCACAGGAATGAAAGTCGTCATTGTCACCACAGTTCACAGGAATAAGACTTATCATTGCCGCAACAGTTCACAGGACTGACAGCGATCGTTGTCACAACAATTTACAGGATCGACAGCCATTGTTGTCATAATAGTTCACAGGATTAACGGCCATCATTATCACAACAGTTCACAGAACTGAGAGCCATCATTATCACAACAGCTCACAGGATTGAAAGCCACCAATTTCACAACAGTTCACAGGATTGACAGCTATCACTGTCACAACAGTTCACAGGATTGACAACCATCATTGTCACAGCAGTTCACAGGATTGATAGCAGAGTTGACAGCCCTTCCGTCTCTTTGCAATTTTATGAAGAAACATTTTTCTGATGACTGAAAACAACGGTGTCAAAGTCCAGGGCGGTGAAATGAGGAGACGTAGAATTGACTAAGAAAACATGATCAACCAGAGAATGTTCATTCCTAACACGGCACTGTGCAATGGACAGGAAACTATACTGCAGTATAAACTCGCAAAATACAGCTTCAGTTCCGAGCCGATCTCGATTTGATATCAGTTCATCTTTTCTTTTATAACTCTTGACAACAATCTGGGGGGCTTGGATAATGCCTTGGTAGACGGTTCTCGTTCCAGCCTAACAGCTTAGTTCTGAGCCTGTCTAACAGAATGAAAAACGAAAAGAAAAACTAAAACAAAATAAACAAAACCTAAAAACAAAACAGTTTGTTTAGCGGTTCTGGTCCACTCAGCTTGTGAGAGAGTGTTTGACCTGTTCAAGGTTAAATTAAGGCAGGCAATGCGAAGAGCAAGGCAGTGTGCACCGCCCTCCCACACATGGGTAGTTCGCCGTTGTCTCTATCACCTTATCCCACACATCACCGCGTGCCTTGTAGGGCTGCCTTTAACCAGAAACGTGAACGAGTTTATTCACAGAATCGGATCAGATCACACCTAGTGTCACAGCCTCACAAACAGCAGTGAAGCAAAACACATACAGCGCTAATTAAGATAAAAAAAACGAACCACGCACTTTCGTTTCCTGGGCGGATATTTCTCTTTGTTCTCGTGAACTTTGTTTTTCTCACCTGCCAGTCACTCGGTTCATCTGGAATCCAATCACTCACATATCAACTAATAAAAGCAACAACATTTTTTTTAAACCGTCTTCTTCTTCTTTTTCTTCTTCTCCTTCTTCTTCTTTCCATCTATTTCTTCTTCTTTTCTTTCGGACTTTTTTGTTTGTTTGTTTGTTTTGGCTTGCTTGTTTCGTTATTGCCAGAACACCAAAAATGATGTATTGATTAAGAGCTACTACACGCCCATCACACCGGTCTTGCCAAAGCGAGATAACAGGATATTGATCATGCATGACATTTGTGAAAGGGCGAAACCTTGAGCTCTGATAGCAGTGACAATGAAATATTGTGATAGTTAGTCGTGACAGTGGCTATGAAATAAATGTGATATTGAGCTGATAACAGCAACGGTGAGATTACGGCAAAATGAATCATGAGCCATGAACAGCAATAGTGAAATTATTGCTAATTGAGTCATAAGCCATGAACAGCGACAGTAAAATTACGGCAAAATGAATCATGAGCCACGAACAGCAACATTGAAATTACCAGGGGGAAAAAAAACGAATCACGAGCCACGAACAGCAACAGTGAAATTATTGCTAAGTGAGTCACAAGCCACGAACAGCAACAGTAAAATTACAGCAAAATGAATCACGAGCCACAAACAGCAACAGTGAAATTATGGCAAAATGAATCATGAGCCATGAACAGCAACAGTGAAATTACGGCAAAAATGAATCACGAGCCACGAACAGCAACAGTGAAATTATTGCTAAGTGAGTCACAAGCCACGAACAGCAACAGTAAAATTACAGCAAAATGAATCACGAGCCACGAACAACAACAGTGAAATTATGGCAAAATGAATCATGAGCCATGAACAGCAACAGTGAAATTACGGCAAAAATGAATCACGAGCCACGAACAGCAACAGTGAAATTACGGCAAAATGAATCATGAGCCATGAACAGCAACAGTGAAATTATGGCAAAATGAATCACGAGCCATGAACAGCAACAGTGAAATTATGGCAAAATGAATCACGAGCCATGAACAGCAACAGTAAAATTACGGCAAAATGAATCACGAGCCACGAACAGCAACAGTAAAATTACGGCAAAATGAATCACGAGCCATGAACAGCGACACTAAAATTACGGCAAAGTGAATCACGAGCCATGAACAGCAACAGTGAAATTACGGCAAAGTGAATCATGAGCCATGAACAGCAACAGTGAAATTACGGCAAAAAAATCATTAGCCGTTAACAGCAACAATGACATTACGACAAAAGTCATAAGCCATTTACAGCAACAGTGAAAGTATAGCGAACAAAGTTATAAGCCATTCGCAGTGACACTGAAATTACAGCAAAAACAGTCATAAGCCGTTACAGCGTCAGTGAAACAGCAGAACACTAATCCAGTTATATCAACAGGAAATAACGGTATACTGAGCCAACGGTTCGATAATTTACGCTCTAAACAGATCTGTTACCCTGACCATGAAACGACTGGGTATCAAACTGTTGCACCGAAAGATTCACACTGATATTTTGAAGTGTTACAACGACTTTTGACAGAGATTTGAGTAACAGCACCAATAATGAAATAACTTCAAACTTCAAACTTCAAAACACTTTATAACTCATGGGTAGTAGCATTACGTCCCACAGGATATCGAGACATGTTTGCCAGAAATCAGGAAACACTGAGGTATACCCACACTGGCATCACGGCATGTTGAGTTACTGTTATTTTTGTTTAAAGCCCAGCCGACTGCGTAGAGCCATATCAGGGCTATAACCGTTTAAAAATATACACCATACTTAAAGGAAACATACACCATGCTATGCTTAAAGAAAATAAAGGGAAAAGGAAATTTGAAATACACATATCATTGCATTCGCGCACATAATCTAAGGAGGTACCCCTGGCGTTGACCACTCCGTCCAATTTATCACACCGGAACAATATGACATACCCAGATGCACCAACACTGAGATAAAGCGTTATGCAACCGTTGCAGGAACATCGAAACACTGAACAGCAAAATGAGATACAGAATCAAGCACTGAGACATTCTTTCTTTCTCCTAATTTTTGTATCTGGTGTTTGTTTGTGATCTTAAGCTTGACAAAAGCCAACTGGCCGAAAATGTGCGCCTGTCTTGTCTGGTTGAATGAAATACGCGTTCTTGTTCTTTTTTCGTTATTTTTTTTCTGGTTCCTGTTTGTTTGAACGCGGGCAGTCACACTTGTTTTGAACAAGCGCGGTAGTCAAGAGAGTAAACGTCAGGCATTCATTCGGAAGGTTTGGGGTTCGATCCTGCATGGTCTTTCCCCAACCTGGTGGACAATTTTCCGGTCTCTAGGTTAACATGTGATCAGACCTGTTAGGGCTTAAATCCACGTCGTGTGTACGTGCATGCAGAAAACGAAATATGCACGTTAAAGATCCTGTAAGTCATATCAGTGTCCGGTGGTTTACAGAAACATGAAAACAATCAGCATGCATGCCCCACCCAAAACGGAGTATGCAAACTGTGCAGCAACATATTACCGGCATAGTCAGGGCAAAACAGCGAGCATACACGCATCTGAGAAAAATCGGAATGCTGTTCAAAAACAAAAACAAAACAAACAAAAATAATAAATAAAAGAAAAGAAAAAGAAAGAAAGAAAGAAAGAAAAATAAATGAATAAACTATTAAAAGGTAACTAAACCCTGAAAATGACAAGTCATTAACCTCTGTCAACAATAACGATCGACAACATCCTACAAGACCTTAAACCACCAACAACCACGGACCAGCAACGTCTCTACCAACACAGAGGGTAGCCAGGTGCCTAGAACCAAAGAGAATACTGCCTACGATATCGTCTACCCTCTTTCCTGGAACTCAGAAAAGACAAAACTTAGTTAAAGCTTTAGTGTCTGGGCAGGACAAGAAATGTAGACAAACTGAAGACAGTTGTTTATGGAAACATGAAAACAATCAGCGTACACGCCCACTCAAGACGGAGTATGCAAACTGTGCAGCAACATATTACCTACATGTACATATTCAGGGCAAAACAGCGTGCTCAAACTGATAAATGCACATGTAAACAAAACAACAAACCTATTATATCGAGGAAAATGAAAGAATCGTTATGCAGGACACGTATTAAGAAAATAGACCCTCCACAAAATTAATGATAACAAATAATTGAAACCAAAAAAAAATTTTTTTAAAGAAAGAAAAGAAAAAGACGAGCGCAGCAATGCATGGAAAGTATATGAAACGTGAGTGAAACGTTCTCTGTGAATAGAAAAAGAGAGCTAGAACGCATAGCGAAAAAGAAAACCGAAAGATAACATCTTATTTTTGAATGGACTGAAAGAGCCCTAATACAAAGCAAGGAAACAAAAATGAACCTAGTCCTCGCATACACTGTGTTTGGTAAGACTTTAAGCCTCAATAGAAGAAGAAGAAGAAGAAGAAGAAGGACAAGAAGAAGAAGAGGAAGAAGAAAGAATCATGACCTGTGTTAGGTTTGCCCGATGCAGGAAATCAGAGGGCCGATACATCACTGTATGCCGCACTGTTCCGCTGACGCTTGTTACGTTACTGTCTGCTGCTGCTGCTGGTGCTGCTGCTGCTGTCCTTCTCCACGCCAGCACTAGCGTTGTTGTCATTTAGCGAGTCCCGTGCACACCCCACCCCACTCCCACTCCCACTCCCGTTGACTTCTACCCCCTCCTCCTCCCACCTTTCTATCCAGCTCTTCCACCCCCTCTTTCCCCGCACATCTACTACTGAAAACAATCCATTCTTCCTGTGTTAATCGTCCCCTTCCTTCTTTTTCTCTCCCTACTCTTCCTCCGAATCTTCCTTCCTTTCCTGTCTAGCTCACCACTGATCCACTTCACAGCACGAGACGTGTTAATTCCGCCGACCACAAGCTAGAGAGAGATCTGTGGTTTATTCGCTGGTTGGGTATGGTGCGCCAAACAAGATAGTGTGAAAGCTTTATTCAAAGTCTGTGGTCAAACCCTTTCAACGAAAACAGAAAAAAAATCCACTGACTAAACACGTTCGTTTCACGAGTGTGAGAGATTTAAATTAAGCATACCAGTTGGTAAAATACAAAAATTCCATTGTGTCAACGCATTCGTTTCACGAGCGTGAGGGATTGTTAGCATATCAGTTGGTAAAATACTCTACCCAGAAATCTGCTATTACCCTACATGATGTACCCTTATCCGAAGAAGTGTAGGGTATAGTGTAAGTAACTCGCCAATGCTCTTACAGACCCTAACGAAAGCTTTTGATATTGTGAGTATGGTTATGTTTCTTCTCGATCCTACCCAACACTGGGTGCCCACCTATTCTTGACTGTGAAATCCCTTAATTTAATGAAGACACTTAAATGAAGAGGACTACAGTACCTGATGTCCCTACATCGAAAACCTTTGACATTCTCAACAGAGTGAAACAAACTGCAATTTCTACTCTACTCTGATAAAGCATGCTTTCCGCTCAACAACAGAAGTCCACTTCTGGAAACTTTTTTTTAATTCTGTATAGGCTACTGAGAGCAAAGGATGAAGTAAAGAAATGCAAAATACGCAGCAGTGACTTCGCACACAGAAAAGAGAAAACCCACAGCAGCTCACGGATCGATATGCTGCTGCTTGCAAATAGTTCGGGCCTACCACTAGCCTTAGTAAAAAAAAAAGCAAGCGATGGGTCAGGATGCGGATGTACCATTTCTTTACTCTTTGACTCCCGCACCCTGTCCACTAGCACTCTGTATTGTCAACCATGCTAGCAAAGCAAAACCTTAACCTTTTGATTCCCTCACCTATCCACCAGCTTCCTGCAGGAAGCTGATGGATATGGTGAGGGAATCAAAGGGCCATGTATTTGCTGTTGGTGGGCAGGGTGCGGGAGTCAAAGGGTTAACTCATTGGGGGCTAAGAGCTTAAGGCTGTTGTGTATCGACTGATGTATTTTAAGGCCCGACAATCTTCCACAACCTCTCGCTTCAACAAGCTCATCGGAAAGACATCCATCCAATACACCCTCCAGGCTGATTCAGCGATTCTGGTTCAACAGAAATTTGACTGAGCACACTAAAGTTCAGGTCTACAAGGCTTGCATGCATGGTAGGCTCTTTCTTCTACAACAGGAAAACATGGACTCTATGGTTTAAAACAAAAAATGTGGATTAACTAGTTTCTACATCTGCTGCTAAAGGTTCGTCTTCAACATCTCTAGGAGAAGCTGAATACCCAGCAACAGAGTATGTGAAAAAGTATCACACCATTTCTTGTGCAATCTTTTCAAGCAAATGTCATTGTGCTAGTTGGAGTATTACGTCCACATGAAGAATGGTCACACCCCGAAGGATCCCCTCTGTGGAAACCTGATGTGGGAAAGGAAGTCAGCATGCCAACTTCCGCTCTGGTACAAATATACCTGTAGATTTGATCCTAAGGAGCTTCCTAAAACACCTGAAAACCTATTCTCAGGGAGCTTGTAAAGACACCTTCAAACCAGATCGCAAAGAGCTT
Source organism: Monoplex corrugatus (assembly GCA_030674185.1). Taxonomy (NCBI): domain Eukaryota; kingdom Metazoa; phylum Mollusca; class Gastropoda; order Littorinimorpha; family Ranellidae; genus Monoplex; species Monoplex corrugatus. The sequence goes on along the minus strand of JAPXFY010000017.1, from coordinate 19,065,446 downwards.
ATAAAGATATCTGTAAACCTGATCTCACATTCTTCTGTTGTTTCACAATCAGCATTTTTTGTGGGCGAGAATGTTGGGTGCTTCTATGTTTCCATAAGCCAGCCACTCACGTGACTCACAGGATCTTTAACCCTTTCACTCCCGCAACCCATTCACCAACTGCAAAAACTTTACCCTTTGACTTTCTCACCCTATCCACCAGCTTACAACAGGAAGCTGGTGGATAAGTGATGGAGTCAAAGAGTTAAGTTTTTGCTTTGCTAGCATGGTTGGCAATTTAGGATGCTGGGAGTCAAAGGGTGAACGTGCGTATTCAATACTTTCCATGCATATACATACGAAAGGAGTCGTTTTAAGCACTAAGCTAGTCTGCACACATGTTAAACTCAGAGATCGGAAAAATCTCCACAGTTTACCGACCAGACGGGAAGGCCCAAGCAGAATCGAACCCCAGACCTTCTGATCGGAAAATCGACATTTACCCACTTGATTACGGCGCTCGTCATGATACAGGCATTACAATGTGAACCGCCTTTTCCAGGACGTCGTTTTCTGACCAGGAACAAGTTTACAACAAAGATTCCACACCTGGCGTGAGCACCGCTCGTTGGAGCCACGTCCTTGTTAATATTCCAGCAGAACCTCCGGGCGTCAGTCTGCGCCTTGTATCCCACACCTGTCAAACCTACCCTCCAGAACGAAGCGGACATCGAACTTATTCAATCCCTGGTGAGCTCTTCTGCCCGTGGATGGATGCTAAAGCCAATGACTATTATATCCTCGCAGAGGAGATGAAAATGAAAGGGCTTGTCTCGAGGCGAGGTAGAATAGGGAATCCGATTTCAATAATTCTTTAATGTGCCTTCTCGCCCGTTACAACACGAATCCTATCCGATCCTGTCCTATCCTATCCTGTCCTACACTAGACGTGTTGGTCATGTCTCGAGGGGTGGGGGTGGTGGTGGGGGTCGGGGTGGGGGTGAGGTTTGGGGGGGGGGGAACTGCAGCCGCATCCTAAAAGAATGCTATTTACTAGTCACCAGAAAAGAGAGACTGACGATGGCAATGATATCTCCTAAACCAAGCTGACTGCCAGCGTTCAAGCGTTAGGCAAGCTGTCGGCATTTTTCACTCTTAATTGAACCCTTTGACTCCCGCACCGTACGCACCAACGACAAAAACTTAACCCTGTGATTCCCTCACCCTATCCACCAGCTTCCTGCAGGAAGCTGGTGGATAGGGTGAGGGAATCAAAGAGTTAAGTTTTTGCTTTGCTAGCGTGGTTTACAATGCAGGATGCTGGTGGACAGGGTGCGGGAGTCAAAGGGTTAAGTGTTGTGCATTTATTCTTTGTTGCCTGTGTGCACGCTACACAAGGACCAGCTGGCCGAAAATTTGCGCCTGTCTTGTTTTGTTAAATTAAATACGCGTTCTGATTCTATCTTTGTGCACTTCTGGGTCTTAAAGACAATTATGCATTGTTCTTCTGGTTGTTGCTTGTATTTAAAAATCTTTTAAGCTTCTCGCAGCTAATCGACGCACCTGCCTAAAATGGCAGGTTCGATGTCAGTTTCAGATTTCTTAAAACCCTCAGAGGTCCACTGGGACACCTGTGACCCAAACAAATGAATTACAAACTGTCCTGTTATTTAACCCTCAGAGGCCCAAGAGTCTTTCAGTTGAAAGAAAAATACTGTTAGCAGGTCACTTAGTAATTTTTCTTGCAACTGAAAGACTCCTTGGGCCTCTGAGGGTTAAATAACAGGACAGTTTGTAGTTCATTTGTTTGGGTCACAGGTGACCCAGAGGGCCTCTGAAGGTTTTACAGTAGTCTGGTTGGGTGGTTTGATAGAACCGTGGACTCAAGATCTGATAGACCGAGTTCAGTCCGGCCTAGCCTGCAACATTGAAAATTGGCCTGTTTGCTGCCCATCTTAACCCTTTGACTCCCGTAGCCTGTCGACCAGCATCTTGCATTGTCAACCACGCTACCAAAGCAAAAACTTAACCCTTTCATTTCCTCACTCTAACTACCAGCTTCCTAGAGGAAGCTGGTGGATAGGGTAAGCGAGTCAACTGGTTAAGTTTTTGCAGTTAATGGGTAGGGTACGGGAGTCAAAGGGTTAATGATTCCATTATTCCGGTACTGACAGCTTAGTGTTTCATATTATTCCCCTCCGTCCCAATCCCCATCTCAATATCTTGCCAGCGCACAGTGATTTGTGCAGCGGACTCAAGGAGTCTGCCAGTTAACTGCTGGCAGACACGGGTGGAGCAAGTATGGAATAGCCCGATTGCGATGAATCCCTCTAGAACAAACTGTCAACTCTAACAAACTCTCAAAATCAGATGCCGTTTCTGCGCCTAGAAAATTCTTTATGCACGAAAAACACAGTTATCACGTGATGGAAAATAATCTCAAATAATCGCGGCAAATGCCATCAACCTGAAACAAACAACTAAGCAAAACACTACTACGAAAACCAAACAAACACACAAATAAATTAGTAGCTTAGTGAAGTCTGAATAGTTCCAGCATGCACACTGCTCTATACTGGATGCCACAAGGCACGTGTTATTAAACAAGAAACACCACGAGGGTGCGGATGAGACCCTGAGCACCATTGCCTCGCCAAGCTCCGAATAATCACCTCCCATTTTCCCGACGCCACTCGATAGTCATTTCATCAAGTAAACGGGGGCTGTCCATGCGTTGCATGACCCATTCGGACCCAGTCATCAGTTATCTTGTTTAGAAACAGAATGGCAAGGTGATTCGATGACAGACAACATGGCGTCTCGGGATACAGTGTTGGCGGAAGTGACCCCTGAACTCAGTTGTCAGAGCGCCAGGTGCATGATGCACGGGTTGTGGGTTCAACACGCGGGCGAGCCTTTTCTTTTTCCTTTTAAAGGGTGGGCTGTTTGGTTCTTTTGATAAAGTTATGGATACGAGATCTGATGTCTTGAGTTCAATCCCTTCCCAAACGACTCTGTCTTTGACTTTTCTGTAAAACTTCTTGAATGTTTAAGGCCATTGATTTTGGTTATGTTGGTTAGGTCTGCCTTTCTTCCTTTTCGCCTCCGTTTTCCCTTGATAAATGGTTGCCATGAGGTCAGTGTTCTTGCTACGTGACACATGGTAACTGTATTTTAGTCTTCTCTTGTTGATGTCTGCTAGCATTTTTTCTGTTGGTAAAAGGTTCTTCCAAGACACTTTCATGAGTTCTTCTATCTGTCCGTTTGACACGCAGTAGTCTCCGATAAAACCACATCTCTGCTGCCTCAATTCCTCTGCAATCAGCTTTTCTGACAGTCCAGGCTTCGCAGCCATAAATCATGATTGGCCAGATCAAACGTTTTAAAAACTTAATTTTCAGACCATTTCGTATTGTTGAGTTGGACCATTTTTTTCTTTGCGACTCCATTTTTTATTTTGATGTCTTTAGAGCAAGTTCCATCACCAGTTTTCAAGATATTTTAAATCCTTAACATTTTCTAACGGAACTTTATTAATTAACATGTCTTGATTATTTTCAGTGTCTTTGCCTTTAATATGTAGCACTTTTGTTTTGTAGCACTTTTCCATCTAAATTTGCCTGCAATTGTTTGGCAGTTTCCTTGAGCCTGCGCAAAGCCCTATCCGCTGGCAAGGTTTTGAAATGGGGAAGGGAAGAAAAACAAGATCTACGTATCACACTCAAAGCTGATTATACTAGAATGATTGGAGCATTAAGACGGTTAGTAACAGGTTAGTTTGTAACTTGCTGTGTGTGGGGATTGAACTCGAGACATGTAATCCCGAAACTTCTTTTGCACATTATCTGACCAAAAACACCACATAGAAGAATATAACGCAACATCGACATGGAACGTGCACACTTTTACAGCAAAATGGCTTTTGTACTTACCATTGATAGAAACAGACGCGTGATGTGATATCTGGACATTATTTGAAAGATCAGAATGTTTTTTTTCCATATTTAGCTTAGCTGTGTGTGTTTACGTTTACATTCTATATTTAGTTAAGCTGTGTATGTTTGTGTTTATGTTATTTGTGAAATGACTGTGTTTAATACATTTTTATTCTTTCTTTGGTCGAAAAAAAAATAACCTCATGACTTATATGTGTACTGACGTTTAACTTTTTGACTCCTACACCTTATCCACCTACTGCAAAAACTTAACCTTTTGAGCCCCTCACCCTTTCCACCAACTTCCTGCAGAAAGCTGGTGGAAAGGGTGAGGGAGTCAAAGGGTTAAGTTTTTGTTTTGCTTGCACGGCTGACAATGCAGGATGCTGGTGGACAGGGTGCAGGAGTTAAAGGGTTACATCCGGTGATAGGAATGCAATTACGCTTTGCAGACAATGTATATACACATGGTCTATTCACACAAAAAACAGACTAAAACAAGTTTGAAAGAAAAGGAAAAGATTTTTTTTCCAAAAAATGTGGATCCATGGTTCTGTTACTAAGCCCGCCAGGACGCCTACAGCACCGACAGCTGTCTATCATGCATCCATCAACACAAGGTGAAGGTGAGGTAAGCGCTACTTTGTTGTGTTTCCAACTTTCCCACATATTTTCCAAGTAGAACGAGAAGTACAACGAGAAAGAGAGAGTGAGGGAGGGAGAAAGAGAGAGACATAGAGAGAGAAAGAAAGAGAGAGAGGGGGGAGAGAGGAAGGAAGAGAGACAGAGAGGGAGGGAGACGATAGAGGTAGGGCGGGAGGGAGAGAGACAGAGGAGAGGATAGAGGGAGGAAGGGGAGAGAGACAGACGAATGGAGAAAATGAGGGAGGAAGAGAAGAGAGAGAGGGAGAGAGGCAGGAGGAGAGGGAACGAAGGAGAGAGGGAGGCAGAAAGAGAGGGAGGGAGAGAAAGAGGGAGGCGGGGTGGGGGTACTCGGAGGGCATGAGGCAGAGTAATGTGCGCGTGAGAGCGTGAGGGTAGGTGTATGTGTATGTGTTTGTGCTTGAATGTGCGTGCGTGCGTGCGTGCGTGTGTTTGTGTGTGTGTGTGTGTGTGTGTGTCTGTGTATCTGTGTTCTCGAGCCGCTTTTGTACACTTGCATCGGTAAATGTGTGTGTGTGTGTGTGTGTGCGTGCGTGTGTGTGCGTGTGTATGTGCGGTGTGTGTGTGTGTGTGTGTGTGTGTGTACACGCGCGCATGCGTGCGTGTGTGGCTTTGGGAGTGTGTGTGGGCGTTCGTGCGTACACACGTGTGTGTGTGTGTTTGTGTGTGTGTGTGTGTGTGTGTTGTGTGTGTGTGTGTGTGTGTGTGTGTGTGTGTGTGTGTGTGTGTGTGTGTGTGTGTGTGTGTTCGTTATTTCTTTTAACGTCTATTCACATACGTGTTTTTAGACGAAAAAAAAAAAAAAAAAAATCTATGAAATCATGAAGGCATTGTATCAATTAATGTAATATCAAACAATTTAACGAACAAGAGAAAAACAATCAGAACATTAGAACGATCAGGCTTCATCGGTTTGCTCAGGGTTGTATGTATGTATGCGTGCGTTCGTGTGTGTCTGTGTGTGTGTCTGTGTGTGTGTGTGTGTGTGTGTGTGTGTGTCTGTGTGTCTGTATGTCTGTGTGTCTGTGTGTCTGTGTGTCTGTGTGTCTGTGTGTCTGAGAGCTACGAGCATGTAAGATCCTGTGCTGGCGTATGACAAGTCATCTGTTATGATCTGGTGAGGTACAAGAGGGAGCAAGCAGAGGATTGTCTTATGAAAAAAAAAAAGGGGGGGGGAGGGGGGGGAGTTACAGGATGAGAACAATCCGGCTGAATCAAAGGAAACGACCTACGGGACTATACAGTAAACGCCGAGCAATGTGTAAATTTTAATACAGAGTGAAATCAATATGTTTCTGTTTTAAGTTTGTTAATGACGCAGGGAAATAAGGTCGCATTAGCTGACAACACAAAAGGTGATTAACTGTTATACAATCACCACAAATACATTTGATGGTTTTACTAAATTCAATTTGAAGTGAGTTGAGAGATAATCTGTAAGCCAAAGTTATCTCTAGTCTTGTAAAACCCTGGTAATTTAACGAGAAGGGGCGAAGGTCACATTGCGCTTTTACATTTTTTTCTAATATAGCATTCATTTCATTTTCAGAGAGTGATAAATCAAGTTTAATACTGTCAGCCTATTCATTGCTGCATTTTTTGCTATTCTGTCAACCCGATCGTTATATAGAATACCACAATGTGATGGGATCCAACAAAAAGTAACTTGTGTATTATTTGTTGTTAAACAAAGAATTAGAAATTTCATCTCAAATGTTAACGTACTATTTACTTATATTCGTAACTTTTTAGGGATTGTGATGCAGATTTCGAATCTACACATAAAAGGATACTAAACAAAGTTATGGGTAGATCTAATATGTATTTCAGTGCCAAATTGATGGCAACTAATTCAGAAATGAAGATTGTATGTCCCTGTCCTAAAGAGTAAGCCTTTTCTACTTTAAATTTGGGAATTAGAAAGCCTTACCTGACATTTGGAAGACTTCGATTGTGTTACCTATACCAAAAGCTAATAAACCCCTTTCTGATCCAGGTAGTTTTACAGACCTATCTCGCTTACGTCCCATGTTTCAAAACTAACGGAAAAAAATTATATTGACTAGACTGACTTACTTTTGTGAGAAAAAAATAACATAATCAAAAATGTAGATCAACATCAGACCATTTAGTTAAATTAACAACTCAAATAAAAAATCAGTTTGCTAAAAGAAAAAATGTCTTAGCTACCTTCTTTGATCTTAAAAAAGCATACGATCAAGTCTGGCGTGCGATATTTTTGTTGAAATTAAAAGATATTGGTCTCAACGGTATTTCTTTTATCATTTTATGAAAGCATTTATAAGCATTTATAGTCGCTAAAATAGGTAATACTTACTTTGAAAAACGATCTGTAAACATGGGAATTCCACAGAGTTCCGTAATATCTTCTCTATTATTTAACATTTTGATCTATGACCTGCCAATACAAGTCTCAAACAATGTCAACGTAGCTCAGTACGCTGATGATACAGCGATCTGGAGAATGTTTCGTTAAAAAGGAAGACTTCCTTATGAGAAATAAAATGCATTAAAAAGGTCTGTCAACGTCAAATTAACAATATTTCCACTTACTTGACAGCTAACGGTCTGGAAATATGAAAAAAAAAAACACACATGATGCTTTTTAATAATGGTCACAGTCCGAAAGAGGTACCGTTGTTTAAAATTGATAATGAGAAACTGAAATATACTATTCAGGTGAAATTTCTGGGAATACACTTGACTTCTAGTTTACAGTGGAAAGAACATATTGATGCCTTGTTATATAAAGTTATGGCAGCTATAACTTAATAAAAAATAATTATTAGTAAACAGTCCTGGGGACAGGACATTAAAGCGTTGTTACATCTTGTCATAGCTTTAGTCAGATCGAAGTTGGCTCATGGCCAAGACGTCTATTTTTCAGCTCCAAAATGCTATTTGAAAAAGCTTCAAAGCTTAAAATAGTAAAGCTGTTAAATGTGCTCTTGGGGTACCGGTGTATACAAAAACACAAGAAGTATATAAAACAGCTGGCATCCTTCCCTTTGAAGATTGGAGGAAGTTATCAAGTGCTAAATAAATAGTTAGAGCAAATGCAGTAGCTAATTATGCCAATCCGGAACTTAGAATTCGATCTGACATCCATTTCCCAAGAGATCGAGAACAATAAAGGCACAAGAAACAATATCCACTTACACAAATGAGCTCTGTAAAATTTCCCACGTAGTACCTAACAAAGTTTCACATGAAATTATATGTTGTCCTCTACCTCCCTGGGAATTGTCCACTGCTACTTTTGATATCATCTACACTGATCATCATCATCATCATCAGGTGCCTTGCCGCATGGCGTTGGCGATTATGGACTTCCATCTGTCTCTATCTCTTGTTGCCTCAAGCGTCTCTTCCACCCTCCCTGTCTTCAGCCACTCTGCAAGTCTGTCTAGTATCTTCTCCCTGGGTCTACCCGGTGCTCTCCTTCCCTCCAGCTTTCCCGTTGTGACCAGGTGTTCCAATTCCCCCTTCCTCATAAAATGGCCTATGAATGTTGCCTGCCTTTTCCTGATCTTCCTTATGAATGATCTACTTGTGTCTGCCTCCATCAAGACTGTCTCGTTTGTTTTCTTTGCTGTCCATGAAACTCTCAACATTCTTCTTAGAAACCACATCTGGGCTGCCTCAATCTTGTTCTGGCTTTGCTTGTTGACTGCCCACTGATACTGACTTGAAAAAAGATATTGTTAGCAATTGATGTTCTGTCACATTTAAATAAAAAAAATCACATTGCTTAAAAATATTAAATTTTACTGATGGCTCTGTTCTAGATGATGGTGTGTGTATGTGTGTGTGTGTATGTGTGTGTGTGTGTGTGTGTGTGTGTGTGTGTGTGTGTGTGTGTGTGCGTGCGTGTGTGTGTTGTGTGTGTGTGTGTGTGTGTGTGTGTGTGTGTGTGTGTATGTGTGTGTGTGTTGTGTGTGTGTATGTGGGTGTGTGTGTGCGTGGGACTGTGCATGTGGTTATGTATGTATGTATGTATGTATGTATGTATGTACATGTATGTATGTATGTATGTATGTATGCATGTATATGCATGCATGTATGCATGTATATGTATGCATTGCATTGGACATGTACGTGTGTGTGTGCATATGCGCATTATCGGACTTCTCTGTGCCTACGTATGCAAGCGTGGGCACATGTGTGCGTGTATGTATGTGTGTATGTGTGTGTGTGTGTGCGCGAGCGTGCGCGTGCGTGTGTATGCGCGTGCCGGCGCCCTTGCATGTCATGATTGTTTTCTTGTTCATCACCTGTTGGCCCCAGCTGCCTAGCCTTCAAAGAAAAACAGCCCTGAATCCAGTTCCTCATCGCACACGATTCACCTTTGTCACTTTCACCTCGTCATGATGGGTGCCTTTAATCACGACTGGTCTATTTCTTTTTGTCTGTATGGAAATTTGTTTAATTACATAGTTTTAATCCTTTGACTCCCACACCCTGTCCACCAGCATCCCGCCTTGTCAACAACCGTGATAGCAAAGCAAAAACTTAACCCTTTGACTCCCTCACCCTGTCCACCAGCATTGTCAACAACCATGCCAGAAAAGCAAACACTTAACCCTTTGACTCCCTCACCCTGTCCACCAGCATCCCACGTTCTCAACCACTTCCTGCAGGAAGCTGGTGGATAGGCTGAGGAAGTCAAAGGGTGAACTTTTTGCACTTGGTAGATAAGGTGTGGGAGTCAAAGGGTTAATCTACTTCACTAGAAGTGTTCGTTTCTAGTTACAATGAAGATAAATGTGTCCAAAAGCTCAAGTATCATTAACATGGCCTTTTGAAATGTTAGATTGTAAATGGGTGGCCGATATCTACGCTATTTGTGAGTGTTTTTGGGGAGACCAAGCTGGATTTCTTCGTTTTCGTACAAACACTTTTGTAAACATACAATGAATATTCGCATTATTTCGCGCGCGACCACACACGCGCACATACTCGCCTCGTGAGTGCGCATAGACGCAGGCAAGCGCACGTACACGCTCTTATGCAAGCCCAAACATACATAAATACATGCTCACACCCACCCACACACACACACACACACCACACACACACACACACCCACACACACACACACACACACACACACACACACACACGCATACACACACACACACCCACCCACACACACACACACACACACACACACACACACACACACACACACACACACACCACACACACACACACACACACACACACACACACAGGTAAACCATACACGCACTAGCACGCACGCACACGTAGAAATGCACACAGGCATGTAAACATTTGTACGCACGCTTTCACGAATGCACGCACAAGAACCAGAGAGTCAGACAGGCAGGCAGACAAAGAGACAGACAGGCAGATAGACCTGGACAACGAGAGTATGCGCGTTTGCGATATTCACGATTTTCGCATATCACGATTCCCATTTATAATAATGGTTAGACATTAAGGCTCCCCAGTTCCAGAAAAGGTTACCTCCGTCTGTGTCGCAGATGGCACGCGGCACACGAGGGACAGTATTCAGAAATGGAGTTTAATTAACCCTTTAACTCCGGCACTCTAGTCACCAACCGCAAAAACGTAACCCTTTCACTCCCTCACCATATCCACCAGTAACCCTTTGACTATCTTACTCTGTCCACCAGTAACCCTTGGATCCCTCAACATATCCACCAGTAACCCTTTGACTCCCTCACCATATCCACCAGTAACCCTTTGACTCCCTTACCCTGTCCACCAGTAACCCTTTGACTCCCTTACCCTGTTCACCAGTAACCCTTTGACTCCCTCACCCTATCCACCAGTAACCCTTTGACTCCCTCACCCTGTCCACCAGTAACCCTTTGACTCCCTTACCCTGTCCACCAGTAACGCTTTGACTCCCTCAACATATCCACCAGTAACCCTTTGACTCCCTCACTCTGTCCACCAGTATCCCTTGGACTCCTTCACCCTGTCCACCAGTAACCCTTTGACTCCCTTACCCTGTCCACCAGTAACCCTTTGACTCCCTCAACCTGTCCACCAGTATACCTTTGACTCCCTTACCCTGTCCACCAGTAACCCTTTGACTCCCTCACCCTATCCACCAGTAACCTTTTGTCTCCCTTACCCTGTCCACCAGTAACCCTTTGACTCCTTCACCTTGTCCACCAGTAACCCTTTGACTCCCTCACCATATCCATCAGTAACCCTTTGACTCCCTCACCCTATCCACCAGTAACCCTTTGACACCTTCACCTAGTCCACCAGTAACCATTTGACTCCCTCACCATATCCACCAGTAACCCTTTGACTCCCTCACCCTGTCCACCAGTAACCCTTTGACTCCTCACCCTGTCCACCAGTAACCCTTTGACTCCTCGCCATATCCACCTGTAACCCTTTGACACCTTCACCCTGTCTACCAGTAACCCTTTGACACCTTCACCCTGTCCACCAGTAACCCTTTGACTCCTTTACCCTGTCCACCAGTAACCCTTTGACTCCCTCACCCTGTCCACCAGTAACCATTTGACTCCCTCACCCTGTCCACCAGTAACCCTTTGACTCCCTCACCCTGTCCACCAGTAACCCTTTGACACCTTCACCCTGTCCACCAGTAACCCTTTGACACCCTCACTCTGTCCACCAGTAACCCTTTGACTCCTTCGCCCTGTCCACCAGTAACCCTTTGACTCCCTTACTCTGTCCACCAGTAACCCTTTGACACCTTCACCCTGTCCACCAGTAACCTTTGACTCCTTCACCATATCCACCAGTAACCCTTTGACTCCCTTATTCTGTCCACCAGTAACCCTTTGATCACTCACCCTGTCCACCAGTAACCCTTTGACTCCCTTATTGTGTCCACCAGTAATCCTTTGACTTCCTCACCCTGTCCACCAGTAACCCTCTGACTCCCTTACTCTGTCCACCAGTAACCCTTTGACTCCCTTATCCTGTCCACCAGAACCCTTTGACTCCCTAACCCTGTCCACCAGTAACCCTTGGACTCCCTCACCCTGTCCACCAGTAACCCTTCGACTCCCTTATTCTGTCCACCAGTAATCCTTTGACTTCCTCACCCTGTCCACCAGTAACCCTCTGACTCCCTTACCCTGTCCACCAGTAACCCTTTGACTCCCTTATCCTGTCCACCAGTAACCCTTTGACTCCCTAACCCTGTCCACCAGTAACCCTTTGACTCCCTTATCCTGTCCACCAGTAACCCTTTGACTCCCTTACCCTATCCACCAGCTTCCTTCCATAGTATGATCATATACGGTGATCTCTTGTAGGAACCTGATAACTGCATCTGGAAGAACATCTCTGCAAAGATTCTTTGAATGTGTCTGCTGCATAAGTGCTCATGTCCCAATCGAACAAGTCCAAGTGTTCAAGAAGAAGGTTTTTAATTAATGCTGAGTCACATGGCGTATACTTTCAGTCATGGCGTATACTTTCAGTCACATGGCGTATACTTTCAGTCACATGGCGTATACTTTCAGTTACATGGCATACACTTTCAGTCACATGGCGTATACTTTCAGTTACATGGCATACACTTTCAGTCACATGGCGCATACTTTCAGTCACATGGCGTATACTTTCAGTCACATGGCGTATACTTTCAGTTACATGGCGTACACTTTCAGTCACATGGCATACACTTTCAGTCACATGGCGTACACTTTCAGTCACATGGCATATACTTTCAGTCACATGGCATACACTTTCAGTCACATGGCATACACTTTCAGTCACATGGCATACACTTTCAGTCACATGGCATATATACTTTCAGCCACATGGCGTATACTTTCAGTTACATGGCGTACACTTTCAGTCACATGGCATGCACCTTCAGTCACATGGCGTATACTTTCAGTCACATGGCGTACACTTTCAGTCACATGGCATACACTTTCAGGCACATGGCATACACTTTCAGTCACATGGCATACACTTTCAGTCACATGGCATACACTTTCAGTCACATGGCATACACTTTCAGTCACATGGCATATACTTTCAGTCACATGGCATACACTTTCAGTCACATGGCGTTATACTCTTTCTAGTCACATGGCGTATACTTTCAGTCACATGGCGCATACTTTCAGTCACATGGCGTATACTTTCAGTCACATGGCATACACTTTCAGTCACATGGCATACACTTTCAGTCACATGGCATACACTTTCAGTCACATGGCATATACTTTCAGTCACATGGCATACACTTTCAGTCACATGGCGATATACTTTCAGTCACATGGCATACACTTTCAGTCACATGGCATACACTTTCAGTCACATGGCATACACTTTCAGTCACATGGCATATACTTTCAGTCACATGGCATACACTTTCAGTCACATGGCGTATACTTTCAGTCACATGGCGTATACTTTCAGTCACATGGCGCATACTTTCAGTCCACATGGCGTATACTTTCAGTCACATGGCATACACTTTCAGTCACATGGCGTATACTTTCAGTCACATGGCATACACTTTCAGTCACATGGCGTATAACTTTCAGTCACATGGCATACACTTCAGTCACATGGCGTATATACTTTCAGTCACATGGCGTACACTTTCAGTCACATGGCATACACTTTCAGTCACATGGCTATACACTTTCAGTCACATGGCATACACTTTCAGTCACATGGCATATACTTTCAGTCACATGGCATACACTTTCAGTCACATGGCGTATATCAGTCACATGGCGTTATACTTTCAGTCACATGGCGCATACTTTCAGTCACATGGCGTATACTTTCAGTCACATGGCATACACTTTCAGTCACATGGCATACACTTCAGTCACATGGCGTATACTTTCAGTCACATGGCATACACTTTCAGTCACATGGCATAACTTTCAGTCACATGGCATACACTTTCAGTCACATGGCATATACTTTCAGTCACATGGCATACACTTTCAGTCACATGGCGTATACTTTCAGTCACATGGTTTACATTTTCAGTCACATGGCGTATACGTTCAGTCACATGGCGTATACTTTCAGTCACATGGCGTATACTTTCAGTCACATGGCGTACACTTTCAGTCACATGGCATATACTTTCAGTCACATGGCATACACTTTCAGTCACATGGCGTATACTTTCAGTCACATGGTTTACATTTTCAGTCACATGGCGTATACGTTCAGTCACATGGCGTATACTTTCAGTCACATGGCGTATACTTTCAGTCACATGGCGTACACTTTCAGTCACATGGCGTACACTTTCAGTCACAGTGCTTACATTTTCAGTCACATGGCGTATACGTTCAGTCACATGGCGTACACTTTCAGTCATATGGCGTATACTTTCAGTCACATGGCATACACTTTCGGTCACATGGCATACACTTTCAGTCACATGGCATACACCTTCAGTCACATGGTATATACTTTCAGTCACATGGCATACACTTTCAGTCACATGGCGTACACTTTCAGTCACATGGCATACACTTTCAGTCACATGGCGTACACTTTCAGTCACATGGCGTACACTTTCAGTCACATGGCGTACACTTTCAGTCACATGGCATACACTTTCAGTCACATGGCATATATACTTTCAGTCACATGGCATACACTCTCAATCACATGGCATATATACTTTCAGTCACATGGCATACATTTTCAGTCACATGGCATACACTTTCAGTCACATGGCATATATACTTTCAGTCACATGGCATACACTCTCAGTCACATGGCATATATACTTTCAGTCACATGGCATACATTTTCAGTCACATGGCATACACTTTCAGTCACATGGTATATACTTTCAGTCCCCCGTAGTTCAGATGGTTAAGGATCCCATGCTGATGTACACAGGTTCAACGCTCAGGTGTGCTTCAAAACATTTCTTCAAGACCTTGCAGCGCGCAGGGCTTGAGATCAAACAGCATCTATCGATCTCAAGAGATCACAGTGTTGCACGCTAGGGTCGGTTTAAGGTACAACTTCTGCTTTTGCATTTCACTGTTTAAACCTGGGCAGGGGTATATGGAGGACCAGCTGTTGGCCACGAGATTTCCATTTCCCTTCTCCACACAGGTGATAAAGTCCTACGAAAACCCAAGAGCCGGTACAGCTTAGTACCAGTGGTGTTTCAGGAATTTCTCAAAACGAAGCTGAAAACAGCATTGAACCGTCTCCTAGATAGAGTCTACCAGTTTCCGATTTGTTTCAAATTTACTCCTTACCCTTTTCTTCCCACGAAGACTATTGCGAGGCAGCAGGGTCTTGTGGGTGACCGTAGACTTAAGCAGAGTTTA
>JAPXFY010000017.1:19038029-19043029 GCA_030674185.1 Monoplex corrugatus | reverse complement strand
ACGACTGACTGACTGACCGAAGCGATGGGATCCGAGTCAAACAGCAGCCGCGGGAGAGCGAGCTCCCCCTGCTACACCTGGTACTTCAAATGAAGAAGACGAACCAACAGCCAAGCTCACCCTAGGACTGGAGAACAAGCTTTCTTGCGCTTCAGCTGAGCTCCCGACAGATCTGAGCTGACGACTAGCACACCAGTTCCTAGGTCTACTCCTCCAGGGACAGACAGAGCGCTCCTGGGGCCCAAAGGACAAAGCCTGTAGCTTCATATTAGAGCCCCTAGCATGTAAGTTAAGAAAAATACAATGGCAGTTTTACTATCGTCCAGCAGTAGACGTTTATCACTTTATGCAGTAACTAGTGAGGCCTAATTAAATTTCTAAGCGTCCCTGTATGTCTTGGGTTGAAAAATCATCCGTAGGGAAATAACCATATCTCGGTCAGGTTTTGCATCATCTCCATATTTTATGATTTTGACACAAAAGTATTGATGCATACACACACACACAAAGATGGTTCATGAAAATAAAAATGCTATTAACCCATTGACTTCCACGTCCTGTCCATCAGCATCCTGCATTGTCAACCATGCTAGCAAAGCAAAAGCTTAACCCTTTAACCCTTTGACTTATAGGAAGTTAGTGGATATGGTGGAGGCTAAAGGTCTGGTGGATAGGGTGAGGGAGTCAAAGGTTATGTGTTTACAGTTCAGTTGGTGGATAGGATGCGGGAGTCAAAAGGTTAACAACAAATATATGTTAAGTAAATGCTGAAATTGCGGTAATGGGGACAATTGGGCGCCTTAGTTGTTTTGGAAGTGGATTTTACACTACCGACGACCCCCGTAGGAATGGGGGGGGGGGGGGGGGGGCTCTTTCCGCATAAATAGTATCCCCATCTGGAAATTTTGTGCTAGAAATGCCCTCTTTTGTTATTCACTATCGTTGTTTCTACCTCGTTTGCTTCTGTCATTTTTTCCTATCATTTTCTGCCTTGTTGGTCCATTCACCTGTTTGTGTTCGATAAAGTCTTTATCGTAGGAGTGATAATTGGGTTCATGTATTAAGTGCATTTTTGGCTCTAGAGAAGTGAGATGCGGCAGCAGCTTTAAATAATTTAGGCCCGTTCTTATACATATATGTTTTAAGTGCCCTTATCGGCTTATGTTTAAATTGGTATTCAGATGGGTTGTTTTTTTTTAGATCTCCTGTGCTATGAATTAGACGGAGTGGTCAACGCCACGGGCATATCTCCATAGATTATATGCGCGAATGCATTGATATGTGTACTTAAGTTTCTTTAACTTTTTCCCTGTTGAATTGTGTATGTTTTGGCCCTGATATGGCTCTGTTCAGTCCACTGGGCTTTAAAACAAAACAATAACGCTACCGACGCGCGTGGAAATCAAATGGATAAACTTGATGTTTCAACAGGGAGGTGCAGTGTTCAAACATACCTGGATACCTCTTTGCCTGGTGGAGATTTTTCAGGATCATCTAGGTCAACATGTGTGCAGACATGCCAGTTCCAAAGCCCCTTATCGTGTGTACATGTATGCAGAATATTGAATATGCAAGTCAAAGATCCTAGAAAATCATATCAGTGTGTGGTTGTCAGTATGTGAAAAAAAACTTTTCATTTTTTGAAGATAGAAGTTACATCAGTGAAAAAAAGGAAAGGGGGGTGGGGTGGATTTATGATTATAGATAGATTGAAATAGCGTAAATTTTTAACATAGATTACAAATCAGAAACAATAGCCAAGTGTCATCATTTGATGAATGTAAAGTGACAGATTTGTGAAGACTGAACATTAAACTTATCGAGAGGAAAAGAAGAAAAAAAATCATAAGCGGCAGTCTGTATAAGATCTGGCATGTGTTAAAGTAAGTGCATGACCACGTGTGGTGCGAGACCAGTATATACAGATTTTAATTTAAAATGATTTATAAAGGAGTATTGGATCGAATTAAACGTGCAAATGTTTGTTCTATGCACATCTTCAATAGTACATCGCTCACCCCCCCACAAACAAGGAAAAACTGGTGGCGGTACTTGGTAGGTTGTACTCCTGATGACAAAGTAATGCATAGCAAATAACAACCTGGACCCGGTTGCACAACACGCCGTTAGCAGCTAGCTGTCAGCTAAATCCGTAACTATCAGCTAAAATTGGTCTTTTAGCGGCAAGCTAGTTTAACTGGGTTGCACAGGGTCATTTTCCCCTAACTGACAGTTAGTTTAGCGGTGCAACTTTAGAGGTGCTCCGGGCAGCTCTAAATCTCTTAGCTGACAGGTAGAGCGAGACAAAATGGCCGGTGTGATTCATCAGGTTATGCGACAGCGACGTGGAAGGAGAGAACGTGTGTACAGAGATCATTTCAATCCTCTTCAGAATTATCACGATGTGGAAGTTTATCAGCGTTTCCGTTTCAGACCACATGATATCAATCGTATTGTGGACTTTCTAAGGGAAGACTTGCAGTTTGGATACAACCGAAAGGGCTCCCTGACGCCGGAGATGCAAGTACTCGTCGCTTTACGGTTTTATGCGACAGGAAGTTTCCAAAACATGGTCGGGGACACAGTCAGCGTGCACAAGTCAACTGTTTCGAGAACAATACATCGTGTGTCAGCAGCGTTGTGCGCGAGAGCAAGACAACACATCCATTTTCCAAATGAACAACAAGCGAACACACAGAAGCGTGCCTTCGCAATGATGGGTCGCCCCCCTGGCTTGCCAAATGTACTTGGATGTGTGGATGGCAGCAAATACAGATCCTGGCACCAACACGAAATGAACACGAGTATGTCAACAGACGGGGTAAGCACAGTATCAATGTACAAATTGTGTCTGATGCAAACCTGAGAGTGATAAATTTGTGTGGTGAAATACCCCGGATCTGTACACGATTCTGTCATGCTGAGGGAAAGTTCTGTGTGGAGACAGTTTGAACAGCAGCCCCCCCATGTTGGATGGATTGATCCTTGGCGACAGCGCCTATCCACTGAGAGACTGGCTCATGACACCTATTCTGAACCCACAGACTGATCAGGAGAGGCGATACAATGGCGCTTTTAAATCAACAAGAGCAACAGTAGAGAGATGCATTGGTGTTCTCAAGCGTCGTTTCCACTGCCTGCATTCTGAAGTGAGATACACACCGGGCATGGCATGCAGAATCATCGTTGCTTGCATAGTACTGCACAACATGGCCATTGATTTTGGTGTGCCTGTGGATGAATCTGAAGATGATGACAATGACGATGGTGATGATGATTGCCAGATACCACCCACTCGAGGTGGCAGAGCTGTTCGCCAAGAGCTTGTCAACCGATTTTAAATCCATCAGTGACACACACAGTGATGCACACACAGTGACACTCACACACACACCACACACACACACACACACACACACACACACACCACACACACCCCACACACCACCACACACACACCACAACACCCCCACACACACACTCACAACACACACACACACACACCCCACACACACACACACACACACACACACACACCACACACACACCACACACACACACACACACCACACACACACACACCACACACACACACACCACACACACACCCACACACACAACACCACACACACACACACACACACACACCACCCACACACACACTCACACACACACACACACACACACACACACACACACACCCACACACACACACACACCCACACACACACACACACACACACACACACACTCACACACACACACACACACACACACACACCAATCATGATCATCAACTATTTATTATCTGATTAACTTAATGTTGGACTGGTAAGAATATATTTTGAATTACAAACAAACAAACCAAAAACAAATCCAAAACAGAAATACATCTAGAGAATCAGAGAGAGAGAGAGAGAGAGAGAGAGAGAGAGTTCTGTGTTGATGATGGTGAGACTCACTCTTGTAAATATGATGTGGGCATTAACCTAAAATGACATCTGACAATAGAAATAAAAATAGCACACCTGCAACACCTATATTGGTGACTGAACTGAGAGAGAGAGAATGAGAGACAAGTACAGAGAGAGACAGAGAGAGAGAGAGAGAGAGAGAGAGAGTTCAAACACATGTCTACTTGTTGGCTTTAGCGAGTTTTTCTTTCAGCAGCTGAATTTCCAGTTTGAGTTTTTCCTTTTCTAATTCTCTGATTTCAGCAGCTTGTTTCATTTCTGCCATCAGCTTCTCCTTCTCCATTTCCTGCACTTCCAGTGCAACTCTGCGGCGCTGTAGTTCTATGTGTTTCTTCTCTTTTTCATCGGCATCAGGAACATCAGATTCCAGCTTTCTTTTCAAATGTTCTTTTAGCTCAATGGAAATAGCTAGATACTTTCCATAGAGAGCCTCACGCTCAATGTCTTGTGCTGTCGTCCCTCTTCCGTGAGATGCCTTTCTAGTTGGCGCCACACCTGACCCACCTGCAGTCAGTGTAGATTCTCTGAGTGCACTGTCCAATGCTGCCCTTGGCCGTGCTGGCGTCCTGTCACTGCCCATGGAAGATGACCCGGATGTCTCGGGAAGTCCTGTCAGGTGCAAAATGCCTTGCTCGTCAGGCCTGATTTCCCACAGAGGATCTGCTGGTGGTGGGCTGTGAGGCTCAGGAGTCAGGGACCGACTGGTGGGATGGGCTGCAAAGAAAGTAAATACAGTTCATCTCTCATGCATGTGAGCAGGCAGGTTATGCATATGTATGCATGCGCGCGCGTATATATGTATGTGTGCGTATGAGTGTGTGAGTGCGTGTGTGTGGTGTGTGTGTGTGGTGCGTGTGTGTGTGCACTTGAATGCATACATGCATGTGCAGTGGACTAATCACACCTACTGTGTGGAGATCTTTCTGCGCTATATAAATCATAAATGTACTAATTCATTCATGCGTCTTTGTATATGCATGTGTGCATCTGTGTGTGCGCTATATAAATAATAAATTTACTACTTCA
>JAPXFY010000017.1:18880529-19028029 GCA_030674185.1 Monoplex corrugatus | reverse complement strand
CTGAAATTGTTACTATTTCATTAATTGCATTTTAGACTTGCAAAGTTGATGTTGAGCATGTTTTCAATTGTCTTTTATCTTAACCGGGTTGTTTTTGACGTGGTGTTAGCCCTGATACGGCTGTAGAAGTCGGCTGGGCTATAAGCAATGTGAACTTAAAACTTGCTATCTATTTTGTGTTTCATTGAATATATTTCCACGGTGCATGTTAAAGATGGCAACTGCGTAATTTCTCTTTAAGGGATACAAAGTTTACTCGACTCGAGTACAGTGAAACTCTGTTATAGCGAGAGCGGACGGCCCAGGCACATTTTCTCGCTATTGCCGAGTTCTCGTTATTCCCAAATGAGAACGCCAACGGCACCGTGCGCACTCGAGCCAGACGAAGATGAGAGGGGGAGAGGGGATTACACACCGCACAAGGACGCGCCTTTCGTTGTTTTTCTTTGTTACCGGCCACCACGAGATGTGCCCTACCGGGAACTTGACGACGAGGTGGGGGTGGGGCGAGTGGCGAGAACTTTTGTGACCAGGAAGGATAGAAAATCTCTCGTTATTACCGAGATGATTATCCACTAACTCTCGTTAAACCCAATGGTTTTATTCTTAAAGATTAAGAAGGATAAAAAACGGGAATTGAAAAATGTCTCGTTACTACAGTGTTCTCGTTATTACAGTTGTCGTTATTAATGGACTCCACTGTATATCATCTTGAACATTGTATGGATTTACTAGTTATATGTGCAGAGTTTTAACTTTGCAGATAATGCAAATGGAATGACAAATGTGGAAGTATCATAAATTTACAAACTTGCGCTTAGGTAAAGTAGAGATGGCCATTATGAAAGAAATGGCTGGAATATCATTAATTATTGAAGTGGTGGTTTTGTGGAGATGGGATGGTCGAGTGGAATAGAAGCTAGAGGGTATAGTGAGTTCTTTCGTTTGTTTGTATTTTTAGACCCATTGATTAAATCTTTGAGTATTTCTGTCAATACAACCGTAATGACCATAAATCGTAAATGAACCAATTCGTGTTTTTTTTTTCAGATACAAAAATGCAGACCGTGACATCAGAAATCATGACATCAGGAGACACCAGGCTTTGACGGGGCCACGATCCTCAGGCACAGGGACAACAACGGTCAAGACTTCGATGTCAGGAATTAAGAAACCATACAAAAACAAAGGCTGTGTTTGGACTGCAAACGTTTCGTTGGGTATGTACCATTTTTAGGTAGAAGTTGCAGGCAGAAAACCAAAGAAAAGCCCATTAGGACATAAATACCAAGAAAAACACAAATAAGAAGAAAACCGCCACCACCAACAACAAACAGCAAAGAAGTTATCAAGAAAAAAACAGAAAAGCCATTAAAATCTACGAAGTTGAAAATACCAGGGAAATCTACAAACAACACAAAAAAGAAGAAAAACCAAGAAAATCTATGAAGTCAATACCAGGAAACTACAAAAAAGAAGAAAGACAATGAAAAACGAAAAGAAACCACAGAGAAGGAAACAGCAAGCAAAACAAGTGAAAGAAGAGTAAGGAAAAAAAAACAACAAAGATGAAAATGCCAAAAAAGACCACAAAGAAGAAAAAAAACCCATATTGAATAAAAAAATTAAAAAAAAGGAAAGAAACACAAAAAACGAAGAAAATCACAATGAAGTTGATACTAAGAACAATCGGTGGTGACGAAAATACCAAGAAAACTCCAAAGAAGACCAAAATAAAAATAAAAACGGAGAAAACCCCAAAGAATAGAACTCGGAGAAAAAGATCAAGAAAAAAAGACGAAGAGGGACAAACCACACACACAGAGGGGGAAAAATAAAGAAAACCCACAAAGAAGAAAAAAGAATTCACGAAGTTAAGTAAGCTACAAAGAACAATTCACCAAGAAGCAGAAAAAGAAAACGCAAGGAAGAAGATAAAATACTGAAAGAAGAAAAAGAGCAAGGGAAAAACACACACACACAAAGAGGGGAATGCCCAAAGGAAACCTAGGAAGCAAAAACATTCACACAAAAAATGAAAAGAAATCTACAAAAAAGAAAATTTCATAAAGAAGCAAGCAGAACAAGAAAGCACACGCGAAGAAATAGAAAGAGAAATACGGGGGGAGCATGAAGAAAAAGAAAACCAGAAACAGGAAGGGGAAACCCCATACGAAGAGAGAGAGGGGGGGGGGGGGCAAAACAACGAAATCCCACAAGAAAGAAAGAATTCACAAAATAGAAGGAAAGAAGGTACCAAGAAGAAAAATCGCAAAGAAGCAGAGAAAAGAAAACGGACAAGAAATAAACCACATGGAAAAATAAGACGCCACTGCCTTTGCCCCCCCGCCACCCCCTACGTACACAAAGATGAAGAACGAAGAAAAACGCACAAAAAAAGGAAAAGGAACCCCACAAGAAAGAGCTTGAACCATGGGAAAATTTATTAGAGAAATCACTAACAATCAAATATCAAGAAAAATCCCCAAGAAGAAAATAGGAATCCCACGAAGAAAATAAATGAAAAGCCACAATGATGATTAAAACTCCACAAAGAAGTAAGGAAAACATGAAGAACAAAGAGGAAGAAAATACAACGACGAAACCACACCAAGGAAGAAAAACCAAGAAAATTAACATAAAAGAAAACCCAGAGAAGGAAAAATGCAAGGAAGAAGACAAAGACACCACCCTTGCTATAAAAGAGAAAACCCGTATGGAAGGAAAAAAACTTCTCCATGAAGATGACGAAAAACAATTTGAAAACCACGACCAAGAAAAAGAAACACTGAGAAGAGAAACGAATACCACAAGAAAAACGAAACACAGAGGACAAAGAAAAACGAAACACAGAGGACTAAAGAAAAACGAAGCAAAACACGCACACACAAAGAGGAAAAACAAAGTACAAAGAGAACCTAAAGAAAACTCACTAAGAAGAAAAGTAAAATCCACAAAGAAGGGGAAAAAAGTCATAGAAGAAAAAACAAAAGTACATGTAACAAAAGCATCAAGGATCCATAAATGAAAAAAAAAACATTGAAGAAAACGAAACAAAAAAAAAGCACAAAGAAAACAAAAAAAAATTTACAGAGGAAATTCGAAAAAAAAAACATTACAAAAATGAAGAAAGAAAAGGCACAAAGACGAGGCATTAAAACAAATAAGACAAAAATGAACTAATGAAAAAAGGAAGAAAATCAAAGTTCATAAAGAGAATAAGCAAAGAAATCCTTGAAAAGATAAACTAAATCGAGACGAAATAAATACAACGAAGTGAACAGGAAGAGATCCACAGAAGATAGCAAGAAAACTGACAAAGAACCAAACGACCAAACAAATCTACAAAGAAGATTTAAAAAAGCCTACAAACGAGGGAAGACCTCGCAGAAGAAAAAACTAAAGAAACCAACAGAAGGAAAAGAGAAATCACAAAAAGGATGGAAAAGCAACAAACACAGAAGTTTAAAAACAAAGAAAACCGACAAAGAAGAAAGGCAAGAAATCACAAAGAAAAAAAAAACGGAAGAAAAAACATCACAAAGATGAATAAAAACAAAGACAATCACAGAAGAAAAGAAAATGAAAAAAAAAACATGGAGAAGACAAACATTACAAAGATGAATAAAAACAAAGACAATCACAGAGAAGAAAAACGTTACAAAGATGAATACAAAACAAAGACAATCACAGAGGAAAAAACCATCACAAAGATGAATAAAAAGACTACCACAGAGAAGAAAAACGTCACAAAGATGAACAAACAAAAAGAAACAACCACAGAGAAGAAATACGTCACAAAGATGAATAAATAAAAGGACAACCACAGAGAAGAAAAACGTACAAAGATGGATAAAAACAAGGACAACCACAGAGAAGAAAAACGTCACAAAAATGAATAAGAATAAAAAAAAAAAAGGACGACCAAAACAACCGCAGAGAAAAAATACACCACAAAGATGATTAAGAAAAAAAGACAACAACAGAGACGAAGAATACGTACAAAGAA
This sequence comes from Monoplex corrugatus, assembly GCA_030674185.1. Lineage (NCBI taxonomy): Eukaryota > Metazoa > Mollusca > Gastropoda > Littorinimorpha > Ranellidae > Monoplex > Monoplex corrugatus. Next base: position 19,024,020 of record JAPXFY010000017.1, on the reverse strand, counting down.
AGAACCACAGAGAGAAAAATGTCAAAGATGAATAAAAAAGAAAAACCACAGAGAAGAAAAACGTCACAAAGATAAATAAAAACCACAGAAGAAAAGCCACAAGAATAAATAAAACAAAGAACCACAGAGAAGGAATACGTCACAAAACTGAATAAAAACAAGGACAACCACAGAGAAGAAATATGTCAGAAAGATGAATAAAAACGAGGAAACCACAGAGAAGAAATACGTCACAAAGATGAATAAAAACAACCACAGAGAAGAAATACGTCACAAAGATGAATAAAAACAACCACAGAGAAGAAATACGTCACAAAGATGAATAAAAACAACCACAGAGAAGAAATACGTCACAAAGATGAATAAAAACAACCACAGAGAAGAAATACGTCACAAAGATGAACCAAAAACAAAGACAACCACAGAGAAGAAATACGTCACAAAGATGAACCAAAAACAAAGACAACCACAGAGAAGAAATACGTCACAAAGATGAACAAAAAACAAAGACAACCACAGAGAAGAAATACGTCACAAAGATGAACCAAAAACAAGGACAACCACAGAGAAGTAATACGTCACAAAGATGAACCAAAAAACAGACAACCGTCGTCGTCGGCCTCTTTACATCTCAGGAGATGATAGTCTGCACCAGGAGGCGTTGTGGTCATGACGTGCACTTTCTGCTGTGGCTGTGCAGGCCGATTATTGAGTGGCAATCTCTGTCGCATCTGCCACATACAAACTGAGTCGCTATTGTCTGGGTAACCACAGAGAAGAAATCGGTTAACGAAAATGAATAGAAAAAAAGACCATCACAGAGAAGAAATACGTCACAAAGATAAATAAAACGATAAAACAAGGAAAACCACAGAGAAGAAATCGGTAAACGAAGATGAATGGAAAAAAGACCACCACAGAGAAGGAATACGTCACATAGATGAATAAAAACAATGATAACCACAGAGAAGGAAAACATCACAAAGACGAATAAAAACAAGGACAACCACAGAGAAGAAATACGTCACAAAAATGAGTGGAAAAAAGGAAGAAAAACGTCACAACAACAGAGAATAAATACGTCAAGGATTAACTAATAACAAGGACAACCACAGAGAAGAAAAACATCACAAAGATGAATACAAACAAGGACAACCACAGAGAAGAAATACGTCACAAAAATGAGTGAAAAAAAAGGACAACCACAGAGAAGAAAAACACAAAGATTGGAGTCCACAAGGAAAAAGGAAACCAAGCAAGAAAAAAAACTTGAAGAAAACAACGGACACAGGAAACTTTTATTGAAGGAAAAAAGTTACAAAAATGAAATAACAACCGAGAAGCACAAAGAAAAGAGGAACACCATAAACAAGAAAAAAAAGAGAAAATCCTCCAAAAGAAAGAAAATTAGAGAACAAACACCAAGAAAAAACGGGGGGAAAATTAGTAAAGAAAATCAGGAAGACGAAGAACGACGCACGAGTAAGGAAAAGTCTGCTAAGAATTTTTCTTAAAATCACATGATTCACAAAAACAAATATCACAGATACGAAGCGAAAGCGCATAAAACACAACAAAGCATAATGCAGAAAACACAAAAAATAATAAAATCAACAAATCACAAAAAGAAGAAAAACAAATCTACAAAGAAGAAACATCAAGAAAACAAAATATACAGAGAAAACGTTACGAAGAAGAAAAACGAAAATTGCGTAACAACAAAAAAATTCAAACATGGAGAAAAACGGACAACCCACAAAGAAAGAAAAAACTACCAAGAAAATAAAAACAAAAGAAAACCACAAAAAAGCTAGAAGAAAACGATACAGCCTTCCTCCCCCCCCCCCCCCCCCCCCCCCCCCCGTAAAACAGCACAAACGTTACGAAGAAAAAAAAAATCCCATATAAAAAAAATACAAGCGCAAAGATGAAAACATGAAGAAAGAAAGCAAAGACAATCCACAAACAACAAAACCAAAGGAAAGTCTGAAGAAAAAACTCACAAAGTAAAAAAGTGAAAACACAAAGAAGATGAAAAACAAAGGCAGATCACAATAAGAAAATCCAAGAAGCAAATGCCAGCAATAAGAGATAAAAAAAAAAAAAAAAAACTCGCGAAGAATAAGAAATTGCGGCGAAAAACAAAAACCTAGATAATTCACGAAGAATAAAAGAAAAGGAAGCCCACAGGCAGCAAATGCTTTAAACTTCCAAGGGAAAATACATGAAAGCAAAGAGAAACGGAAAGGAAAAACAGTGAGGAAGAAAACGAAATGAAATGCATCAATACGACGATCCAGAACGAAGAAAATGAAGACAAAAGAAAAAAATCACAGGGGAGAAAACAAAGTACCCCAGAGAATACACAGAAAAACCATAACGAAGACCAAATATAGTAAAGATGAATAAATAATCCACATTAAAGAACACAAATATCAGGTAAAAACACTGCCGATATTGGCAAAGAAAACGGGAAAAAAATCGTACAGATAGAGCACAAAGGAGAGAAACGAAGAAATTCTGCAAAGAAAAACCAACAAAAAGGGAAAAAATCCTGAAGAGAAAATTTACAAAAGAGAAGAAAGAGGAAACCCACAAGAAAAGTCACACAGCAGAAAAAATACAAAGCATAAAGACAAAGAAGAAAAAGGAAAACAAACCAAACCCCCCCCCCCCCCCAAAGAAAAACAAACATAAGAAAACAATAGTCCACAAATAAACGCACAAAAGAGTACACAATTCTCGAAAAAGAAAAACGGTGGAAAATCACAGAGAAAAACAAGAAATCCCACATTTAACAAAAGCAAGGAAAACCCACGAAGAACTACAAACTGAAAAAGGAAAAAATGCAGGGGAAACCAACAAAACGACAACAAAACCCACTGGCATGAAGAAAGAAAAACAGAAACGCACATGAACACGAATCAAAGAAACCGCACGAAAAATCGTAAAGAAGAAAAACATCCCGAACATATTCTTGGAAGAAGAATATAAAGAAAAGCATGAAAAAGAAATAAAGGTGAAGACGAAAAGGAAGAAAATAGAGACTACTATGAAGAGAAATAACAAAAGAATATCTGCAAGGAAGAACAAAGGAAAATCACACAAGAAAAAACACAGAGAAACACAAAGAATGAGGATCCTCAAAAAGAAGAAAAAATCCACAAAGAAAAGTAATTCACATGGAAGAAATTATTGCAGAAATGAAGAGAACAATAAAGAAGGAAAAATCACTAAGCGTAAAAAAAAACGCGGATTACAAGGAAGAAAAAAGAAGAAATATTTACGTACGCATGGGAAAAACCAACAAAGAAAAGCGAAGAGAAAAACACGATGAACAAAAAAACAAAAACAAAACAAAACTAAACTAAAAAAACACTAAAAACATAAGAATACATTGCAGAAAAACAATAAAAATCACAAAGATTAAGAAAAACCAAAAGAAAAAAACAAAACAAACACAAAGAAGAAAAACAAAACCACATAGAAAAACAAAACGAAAATAAAAAATAAAAAAACATAAGAGTAGTGAAAACAAAGAAAATTCACAGAGAAAGCTGCAAACAATCGTAAGATGAAAAAAATCTACAAATAAGAAAACCAAGAAAAGTCACAAAGAAGAGTCGGTTCACGAAGAAAACAAAAAAAAGCACACAATAAGAAAAAAGAAAAATCACAAAAAACATAATTCCGAAGGAAGAAGAAAGACGGAGGATGTTCACAAACAACATAGAAAAAACGCATACATAAAAAAACGCCCAGAAAAAAGCACTAAGTAGTAATAAACAAATATGAACGACACGAAGAAAATTTCCAAAGAATAATAAAAAAAAAAAATTAAAAAAAATTAAGCCAGGAAAGCCCAGAAGAATAGCAAGGAAAAGCTACAAAGAAGAAATAGAAGATTCACACACAAAAAGACCAAACGAAGAAAAACCATAAGGAAGAAGAAAATGAAATGGACACAGACGAATCAAAGGAAGAAAACCGTCTGAGAAAAAAAATTCACAGGAGTGACTGATAAGAATATGAAGAAAAGCATATGAAAAGCTAAAGAAAAACAACAACAAAAAGACCACAATGAAGAGAAAATAAGAAATGCGCAAGGAAGATGAACGTAGAAGAAACATGGAAATAAAAAGAAAAAACAAAGGAAAACACACGGAAACAAAAGAGAACAAAAAGGGAAAGATAACTCACACACAAAAAAATCAACGCAACAAAACCAAATCTACAAAGAAGAAAAAACAAAACGCAATGCTTAAGGAAAGTATTTAAAGATGAAAAGAAAAATTCACAAGGAAGGAGAAAAAGGAAGAGTATGTAGCAAAATTGCAAACATGAAGAAAAACTAAACAAATTCTAGGGAAAAAATTTACACAGAAAAACCACAAGAAAATAGTCTGCAGAAAGCACAGAGAAACCGCAAAGAAGGAAAACAGAAAAATATCTACAAAAGACAACAGCAAAAAAAAAAAAAAAAAAACAAACTAAAAAAGAAAACCTGCAGAAGATGAAGAACCATAAACCCACAAATAAGGGGGAAAAAAGCAAAACCACAAAAAGAAAAAACGATCCAGAGGCCACAAGAAAAGCAAATACCGAGAAACTGCACGAAATAAATCTTTACAGAAAGCCGCAAAGAACAAACAACAACAAAAAAGAAAAGCACAGAAAAATGGGAAGATACATACCTCGAACATCAACAGAAGCAAACACCAAGAAAAATCACAAAGAATGAAGAAAGAAAATTGACAAAGGAGCAACTGACGAGAACAAAAAGAAAATCCACAAAGAACGAAACAGAAAAATCACAGAGCAACAACAAAGAAGACCCATAGTGACTAAGAATACAGAAAATCTGCAACGAACACGCCGACAAGAAAATCAGACACCAGCAGAGAACAAAAACAATGCAAAACAGCAAAATCACGAACTGAAGAAAAAACACAAGAAAGAACAGCCCCCAAGAGAAAGATTTCCGCGAAAAAAAACCCACCCAAAAATCTATAAGTTAAGCTCAGATATGTGTCAGATTGCGCCATTTTAAACGTAAATTTTCACATTTTCCCCCCGGACCCCCCCTGATTTTCAGGAATTTTTGCTTTTCCTCAGTGGGAGCCCTGGTACAGTGTGACCCGAATCCTGTCTGCTGGATGGGGACCAAGTGGAACTGATCAAGAACAGGAATCAAGTTTGAGACCGCTCTGACAGAACCCATCTATGTAGTGGACTGGTGTACGCCAAGCTGGACGACCTGCTTGCAACTAGTCGGTCATCAGATTTTAACTGACTTTCGTGTATAAATTTTTTTTTTGAAAAAAAAAACCAACCCCACAAACAAGAGACCCCCACTCCCGTTGGGATGCCAGGGGCTCTTTTAGTGTAGTGTCCCCTACCTTCTGGAGAATCTGTGCTGGGACTTTCCTCTTTGTTTCTTTCTTCCTCTTTTGCTTTCTGTCATTTCTTTCTATAATTTTCTGCCCTGCCGGTCCATTCACCTGTATGTGTTCCATAAAGTGCTTTCTCTTGGGATTGATAATTGCGTTTGTGTATTAGGTGCAATTTTGGTCCGGTGAGGTGGGATATGTGGGGGCAGGTTTGGGCGATTTGGACCCGTTTTTGTTTGTTTTGGTGTCCTTAGAGGTATGCTTGGATATCGTGTTCAGGTGTGTTTTTTGGATCCCCTATGCGATAGGTTGGACGGTGTGGTCGGCGCCGGGGGCGTGTCCTTGGATTGTGTGCACAGATGCATTGATGTGTGTGCTTGATTTTCTTTTCGTTTATTTTTCCTATTGAAGTTTTGTATGTTTTGAAGCGGTCATAGCCCTGACATGGCTCTACACAGTCGGCTTGGCTTGAAACAATAATAGCAACAACAAACAAGGCATCTAACAAAACAAGACACCCTGTAGTGGTGGTGTGATCAACACCTTGGACCGTGTTTAGTATAATTGACACTGAAGCACGTGCATGTCACAAGCCTGTCCTGAAAACCATTTGGAGGGGGAGGGGAGGATATGGAAGATAAATTTGCAGACGTAATTCCATTCAGACCGCATCTTCGAGGCTCTCTCAACTAAGGGCCATTTCGAGAAGCCGGAAATCTGCGTGCGAAACGTTTGTCCAAACAGTTATAAAATTTCAGCATCCTTAATTTGGCGTATTGATACACACAAAAACCGACTTGTAGACGGAAAGACCAGCAGATGTTCTTTTAGTCATTTCAACCTCCGCTGGCTTATCGTTCAGTTCCATCATTTTCCGATGCCATGGATCATTCACCAATTTGGGCGCCTGTTTGGTGGAGACGCGAATGTCTCGAAGTTTGGCAAAATTTCTCAAGGTTTTGCCGAGTAATTAATTTAAATGTCTTGGCCAAAATGGTCAGGGACCAATCAAGGCAATCCCGCCGACGTGCGTCAGACACGCATTCCCCAAACTGTAAAACACGTTTTATCCACCACAGCGTGACTTTTAACACTTCCAACCCATGAGACAAATACCAGAGCAATAAAGGTGTGGGTAACAAAAGTTCGATCGTTGGACTGCTGGCCACCAGGGTTCTGCGCGGCAGAGTTAACAACAGTTTGTAGGCCTATGTATGCACACATAAAACGTTCAATGTCCTCTTTTCTTACCATGGCGTTTTTGAAGATGGGTTGGAATTCGGAAAGATTATCCTTTGAATGATCCGAAACGCAAATGTCATACACGACTAGCCTGAACAAAGTTTCTCCATGATGATGCACTGACCTTTAAAGGGTTTGGGTTTTGGAAGGCATACTTCTAAAAAAAATGTCGCAGGCTGTGATTTTTATTATTTTCCTCTCGCCATTTGCACTCGCACATTTCCACAACAGTCACTTTCACACTCTCACGCAGGTAGGTGGGGATGTCTTTTGTGTTTTGTCTTGGCTTTTTTAAGGGATTTTCCATCGTGCGGATTGGTGTCTAGACCGTGGGTGAGATGGCACTTATGACCATGCCACAGGCAACCGTGAATTTGAAACACGGTACGATGTGCCACGTCCCATCAGTTGGCTCTGAGGCGTCTGTTTCCTAGTGCCTGCACTTCACCATTGTATTTATGTCGTATGTATGTTTTGCGTGTGCATCATCCGCTCCAACCATTCTCACCTGTCGCCTACAGCCAGCATCCATTCTCTCAGCTTTGAACCCCATTTAGACTTGCAAGCTAAATGGGGTTCAAAGCTGAGAGAATGGATGAGCATGTTTTTTAACTGCTGTCTTTTAGCTTAATCGGGTGGTTTTTGACGTGGTGTTAGCCCTGATATGACTCTAAGAGTCAGCTGAGTATAAGTAATATGAACTTGAATCCGAGCTTTGAACCCTGTCTCACGCTTCCGAATAATAGGATGTTCTGTCAACGTGTCACGCATGACGCAAGATGAATGACGTTCGTTTGCGTCATAAACATGTACAGATTTTACGAGCTTTTCTGCGTTTGGCGTGAGTAAAGGTCGCGTCTTTGTCATGGTATCTGTAAAAGAATGACGGGTCCACCTACCACGTTGTTCCGTAAGAGTGTGTCCTGTCGCTCGTTGTCAAACAGAGAACAGGATGAGTTTGAAACATTTCAAAGTGATGCCGTCTTTCAGGAGTTAACCCAGAGAGAAGATTACATCTTGATCTTGGCTCGAAGGGCATGCAAAAAGCAAGGCGACGTCTTTGTTATTGTACCAGACCAAACAAATGCGCAACGTTTTCATGTTTTCTGTTCACACCCTCTGACAAAGTACGTAGTCTTCCTCACTCACGTTTACTTTTTTCAATCGCTAAACAAGGCAGAGTGTGGGAGCCATTCCGTTTCAACAGTTTGTCCTAAATGGTCAGGTACCTATAGGGAAAGAAGCCTTTCCGTTCTTGGACCCCAAACGCGTTCGAATATTTTGAACAATTAAATCCAGGAGTCAAAAAGCATGGTGGTCTGGTCAAGGATGTTCCCAGTTTTGCACTCGGTCTTTCCAGGAAATGCCCAGGATCTGGTGCAAGCACTGCAGGTGGAAGTTATTGAGGCGGTGATGTCGATGGGTTGGGCATAGGTTGTCTATCTCTCGTAGAGGATACTCAGTATGCAGGTTCCAGTCTTGGTGGCTGTGATGAGCTTGTCATTTTCCCATGGTAACCTCGACAGGTGGGCTACAGCAGCACCAGCTTTCCCTGTCCGCCTGTCGACCTTTGGGTGAGGAACCAAATCAAGCGAACAGACAACTTAACGCTACCTTGGCATCAGTTTTGATAGAATGTTAACTTTCAGAAAATAATGTGGAAACCAATATACACAAATGCAAAAAAGGCCTTTCAATCCTGAAAGCAATGGCAGCTAAAGGCCTTGAACAACGTCATCTCTTTCAGCTACACCAAGCTGTAATACCGAGTGTCATCCATTATGGACTGGGCCTCACTACGTTGTCCCAGACGAACCTGCTAAAACTAGAAAGAATACAAAACGAAGCAATGAGAGTGATCCTCGGAACCACAAAAGTCACACCCACGGAGACTATGTGATACCTGCTCATGGATGGGACAGGCAGAAGTCTCCATTCAGCATGTGTGTCAACTGACAGAACTCAAAGGGACAAATGAATGGGGAAAACATCCAAACCGTTTCAACAATCTGTACAAAACTATCATGCCCCAAAAATCTAGGGAGACACCGTCGCAAATGGCCACAAGGCAAAGCAAATGAATCGGTTCAACTATCATGGAGCAACTAAACTGCAACCCCAAAGATATCATATACACGGTTGGCTCAGTCACCAATAACAAATCTGGATGGGGCTTCACTGTCAAACAGAATGGAAACACCAAACATGAAGAAAACGCTACATATGATATCGCAACCTCCAGTCTGACGATGGAAATTGAGGCAGTCACACATGCACTGCAGTGGTTAACCTCACTGGATGACGACATGAAAGAAAGTCAAGCCTTCATCCCAACTGACTCAATGAATCTACACTACGCACAAAAAGTTAAGGATCACTTGCACAAAAATTCATAACTTTCAAAATAAGAAAGCCAATGCGTTGAAGTTTGGCAAACATTTAATTCCATGCTTTTTAGTGATAACGATACACAATAGCCTTCAATTTCGAGCAATCGTTTGGTGTGTACATTTGATCAAAGTGGGTACGTATCGAAATTTGATTTCCCAATGTCATTGAAATCACAAGACAGGGCATTCTGATGCTCCCAAAAGTTCAGTAATGCGTGTAACCGCCATGGCTGTTCTGGCACTCGACGCAGCGAGTCCTCATCGAGTTGACCAGTTTGGTGAAGATCCTCAGTGGAAGCGCCTGCCACTCAGTCTGCAGCATCTGGTAGAGGTGTTGGGCATCCCTGGGAAGGGGGGTGGTTGCTCCTCACTTTGCGATCCAGCTCATCCCAGAGGTTCTCAATCGGGTTGAGATCGGGACTGCATGCTGGCCACTCCATTCTGTTGACTCCAGACTGCTGCAGGAAGTCGTTGACCACCCTTGCCCTGTGGGTGCGAGCGTTGTCATCCTGGTAGACAGCAGTCGGTCCCATCTGCTGCAGTGTAGGCACAGCCAGCGGTCGAAGGATCTCATCCCGGTATCGGAGGCCAGTCAGGTTACCCTGTACATGATACAAGGGTGTTCTGTTGTGAAGGCTGAAGGCCCCCCAGACCATTACAGAACCTCCACCAAAGGCCACCTTTTCTTGGACAGTGGTGTCAATAAAGCGTTGCCCTGGGCGCCTCCAGACCCTCAGTCGGCCGTCGTTGTGGTTCATGGTGAAGCGTGATTCATCACTGAACAGGACCTGGGACCATTGCTGACGTGTCCACCTCACGTGACGTCTGCAGAAGGCGCGGCGTGCTGCCCTATGGGCTGGAGTTAAGCGTGGCCGTACTGCTGGGCGACGAGAACGGAGGTTAAACCCATGAAGGTGGTTCCGTATGGTCTGCTGGCTGATGTTGATGTTAGTAGCCACCCTCAGCTACCTTCGAATGATGCTGGAAGAGGCTGTTCTTGTCTGCAGGGCTTGTCGTTCAATGAGACGATCTTCACGTGGGTTTGTCTTCTTCCGGTCGACCAGATCTGCGTCTTTCATGGACTCTCCCAGTGGCTGTGAAGCGTTGAATCAGTCTGACAATGACCGAGATGGACACCTGAAGTCGCCTGGCCACTTCTCGCTTGGGAACACCATCTTGGAACCATGCAACAGCTCGTCCCCTCTCAAACTCGCTCAATTTTCGTCGTGGAGGCATTGTCAGATCAGGCCTACTACTGGTGGAATATCTTCTTATAAAGCCAAGCAAGAGACAGCATCTCACACATAAACAGCTGTGCTTGCACGTGCATAATGGTTTTTCCATCTGGCTTGTGCAATGTGTTCAGGCAGAACGTACAAAACAAGGTCCTTTTTCGCAAGTTTCCGCTTTTCCGTTTGCGGCCAAGCTCAGTAGTAGAGAATCCCGTGCAATTTTCGCACTAACACAACATCGCCCACTTACAGCTGAACAAGAATTCATAACAATTTGGCTGGACTGAGAAATAAATAACAGTAGCGAACTGAGTTTATTACTGCACCTGTTTTCTCATAGTGATTCTTAACTTTTTGTGCGTAGCTTACTTCAAAAAGTGAAAAATGGAATAGGGACCCCAGAATGGCACAGAGCAATGAACAGTATCAACCTAAACAGTCTCACGTGAATCTACTGCCATAATGTTATGATTAGAAGAATTTTCATCAAAAGTAATACTAATGATAACAACAATACTACTACTAATAATAATAATGAAAATAACACTAATAATAATAATAATAATATTTTTGAACTACTGGAGCTATCTTGTTTGTTTTAGGTAGGTACGCGTTCCTCTTTCAATGACAAGGCTTGGATGCAGGTAGAAGCTTTGATAACTGATAAGTAGAAAAAAAATGCATACATAGGCCAAATCAGACTTAATATACTAGTTTCTGATGAGTAGTGGCGTTAAAAAAGGGGCTTCACTGCCAACAAAAAAGGGCTTCACGGCCAACAATAGCCCATACTCTGCCTAGCGCTGACTTCTATTAAATAAGCACGTGTACGCGTATACAAGCCAAATTGTAAACACTGCTGACTGCACAAAATATTTGTACTCACCTTGAGTTTTGACGCCTTTGAAAATTACTGACTTGGCTCCAATGATGTCCAAGACGGTATCGTGGAACCAAGGATTTTTATCCGGCGGCCCTCCACCGGTTTTGGGCTTCTTTATATCTGCCTGCATTGAAGTGATTGCTGCTTCAGGCAACGCCATTTTTACGCACCTCCGACCACGTTCTTTTGGCGACTCTGACTGACGTACATTTTTCGGCAAGCATTCGCCATAGCGCCTCTTTCTTTTTGGACGTCACTGTTGACGACAGTGACGACATCAACACATTAGAATTACCTTTTATAAAACATGTTGTAAAAGAATGCGAATCTCCTTTTCAGACCAATTTGCAGTTCTGTGTCGCTTTTCAGTTGCCATGCTTGTCACAGGAAGTGCTTTTGACAGGGGAAGTTACTCGTAGGGGGGGGGGGGGGAGAAAGGCTTCGAAGCCTTTGTGCACTGCACAGTTAGGTACATCTTTATGTCCCCTTCATAGATCACCGAGTGCGAGTGCTTAGCATTTTATGCCCGTGCTTTACTATGTACTCGAGGAGGACATAAATATTTATGTATTACACAAGTTATGCCCTCTTTATAAATCCAGGCACTAGACACGCTGGTGTTAAGGGAAATGAACAGCCGATAAACTTGCAGGCATTGCCACTACAACAAAAATTCTCCATCTGGGAAAGTCTAAGGTCCTTAGACGCTTCAAATCATATCTTCGTGAACAAAATGTGAGTCATCATACCAACGAACGTCTTACCCAAAAGGGAATAGAGGAAGTGACCGGAAATCCACTGTGAAAGGAGAAACAAGACCTTACTTCTTTTTCATTTACTTACTCACTCGCTTGCCTGCTTGCTTGCTTGCTTGCTTGCTTATTTACCTAACTATGATTAAGAAAATATTGTTTGTACCTAGTTGATAGACAGCTGAGCATTTGGGCATTGACTGCGGGAGGGGGGGGGGTCATGTGAGATGAGTTTATACAGAATAGCTTATGATTCAGACCTTTATTTACATATAATGTATGTTCCTTTTATGAAGATAAGATACACACATACACATGGCATTTCCATGTAACCAAGATTATTCCAGTGGTAGGCTGATAAAATAGCAATACAAAATGTAGACTAGGTAAAACATAGTTAAGGCAGGGCCTCAGGACCTGGCCAGCTCATGTGTTTATGTGCAGGGTTAAGCTCGTGCCATGGTCACCATACACGTGGCACCTTTGACGTTAGTGTATATGAAATTCGTTCCGAGCGCGGGGACGTCATCTTGAGAAACTGAAACTGACAACGAAGTTACTTCTTCGGGATACGGGCCCGGGCGATGTGTATGAAGACCCTGCGCTGCCCAGATATTGGATCCTATAGCCATTCTCCTTAGGGGCCCCACTCCGGATTTTTACAGGATTTACTCCATAACCTTCTGTTCTCCCGAAGATGCCCACGAGACAATATATTCCAACTTTGTCCATTTTCATCCTCCTTCACAGCCACAGGCTTATCTACCTAGTCCGCCATTGTGACGTTTAGTTCTTGCATTTGCCCATACATGGGGGACTGGTTCGTGTGTGTCAGGGTATATTTACATGATGGTGGGCTGTGTACACTTACCGTTTAGGGGGCCACACCTCCCTTTTTTTCGCAGACAGACCTCCGTGTACCTGGTCGCGCCATGACATACCAAACTGTGAGAACAGGGGATGCCACGAGATGTTCTTTTTGTTTATCCTCATATGTGTGTATAATGTCGGTACTACTGTATGTCAAAAGAGGAGTCAGACAGGCTTGTGTTCTGTCATCAGATCTGTTTTCACTTTACAGCGAAAACATCATGAGAAACCTAGAGGAAGACCCTGGATTAAAGGTTGGAGGAAAAATGATAAACAGCATTCGATACGCAGATGACACCATGCTAATTGCATGAAGTGAAAGGGACCTACAAAACTTTGTGAATATACTAGAAATAGAAAGCAAAGGTAAGGGGATGGAACTAAACAGCAGAAAGACAAGTCATGGTGATCTGTAAAAAACATGAAATCCCCTCATGCAAAATAACGGCAAATGGCACAAACCTTGAGACAGGTTGATAAATTTAAATACCTGGGAACGATTATTTCACCAGACAGCAGATGCACATCAGAAATAGCCAGCAGAATCGGCCAAGCCAAACAGCATTCAAGAAGGTGAAAAGCATTCTTACCAACAAATGCCTATGAATTAGCGTCAGGAAGAGAGTTCCTGAATGTTATAAAGAACCAATACTGTTGTACGGCTGCGAGGCGTGGACAGAACAAGATTGAGGCAGACGAGATGTGGTTTCTAAGAAGAATGTTGAGAGTTCCATGGACAGCAAAGAAAACAAACGAGACAGTCTTAATGGAGGCAGACACAAGTAGATCATTCATAAGGAAGATTAGGAAAAGACAGGCAACATTGATAGGCCATTTATGAGGAAAGGGGAATTGGAGCACCTGGTCACATCGGGAGGAAAGCTGGAGGGAAAGAGAGCACCAGGTAGACCCAGGGAGAAGATACTAGACGGACTTGCAGCGTGGCTGGGGACAAAGAGGGTGGAAGAGATGCTTGCGGCAACAAGTGATAGAGACAGATGGGAAGTCCATAATCGCCAACGCCATGCGTCAAGGCACCTGATGATGATGATGACTACTGTACGTATGTCACAAGTGTGTGTCTGTGTGGCGTCTCTGTCTGTCTGTCTGTCTGTCTCTCTATTTTGTTTAACATATATCCACATTATGCACTTTAAGATCCTCTTTGGGAATGGGGGGGGGGGGGGGTTCGGTATGAATAGTATCCCCACCTTCTGGAAAATCTGTGCTAGAAATGTGCTCTTTTCTGTCGCTGTCTTTGTTTCTGTCAGTGCCTTGTTCGTTTGCTTTCTGTTGCTTCTTTCCGTCATTTTCTGCCTTGCTGGTCCATTCACCTGTATGTGTTCTATAAAGCCTTACATGCCTTATATTTGGACTGATAATTTGGTACATGAATTGAGTGCACTTTTGGCTCTAAGGAAATACAATGTGCAGAAGCAATTTTAGGTCATTTAGCAGGGCTTAAAACGTTCCGCGTCTGGGTGGAATTCCGCGATTTCGGTTTGTCAAAAAAAAAAAAAAGGGGGGGGGGGGGGGGGAAGGAGCAAGGCATCCGTGATCGGCTTGCAAGCGTTCATAGCAACGGCGCGCAAGTTATGGCCCCTGATTTGCCCCCGGACCCCCTAGTTTCAGTGATTTTTTTCCTCCTCCTGTTTTAAGCCCTGATTTAGGGCAGTTTCTAATTGTTTTAATGCCCTTAGTTATCTCAACATTCGTATTGGTTTTTTTTTAACTCTCTGGTGGTAAATTGGAAGGAGTGGTCAACTGCAGGGATATACCATTACATTATATGGACCAGTGCATTGTATGTGTGCTTGATTTTCTTTTCCAGGTGGTTTTTTTTTTCTTTCATCGAGATGATGGGTACTTTTTGAAATGATACGGCTTTGCGCAGTTGGCTGGGTTTTAAACAGTAAGAATAAGAATGCGCTTTTAGACAAGTGTGTGTGTGTGTGTGAGAGAGAGAGAGAGAGAGAAAGAGAGAGGTAATCTAGGTAGGACCAGTACTTCGCCAGGTTTAAAGACTTCGGTCATGATCATATCGCATCTTGTCCATCACGTGGCACTGTGACGTCAGTGTATATAAAATCATTCCTAAAGTGGAACTGTGTGCGCATGTGTGACGATGCCTGGGTTGTTCTATGTCCTGCTGTATGCACTATTGTTTATAGCAGTGTTTTAAAGCAATAATATATAAACAGTCTGGCAACCGCTTGGTTTGTATCATGGCTGCTTATCTGCAAATGAGCATTTCAATTTCTGCCGACTGATCATACGGCATCGTGTAATCGTTCATGTATGTATGTAAAGGATATCTTAAACATTGTGTGTGTGTGTGATTAGAAATGTCAGGTATGTTTTACATTTATAGGACATTTTATGAGGCAAGAGATTAGAGCACCTAATCCCAACAGGAAAGCTGGAGGGAAAACACCAGCTAGACCCAGGGAGAAAACACTGGACGGACTTGAGGAGTGGATGAAGACGGACTTGGAGATATACTTGCATCAACAAAGAATGGATTCGTATGGAGGGCCATGATCACCAACGCCATGCGAAAGGGAGTTGATGACGATGAAAAGGTATTTTTTCGGCTGTGTGTGTATATTGATGTGTGTGTTAGTGTACCTGTGTGGGTGCGTTTATCCGTGCATGTGTGATAGTACTACTGTACGTTACACTGCGTTTTGTAAGATATGATGCGCGGTGTGTACAAATGAGTGGAAAACGGAGCCATACAATTTTAATATCTTATTATTGGTAATTTTATTACGTTGTTTTTATTATTATTTGTTCTTATCCTTTAATATTATTACTATTGTTAGTATCATCATCCTTACCATTTTTGTTTCTTCAGTCATAAAATCAGGGCGGAAAATGCGTCAGCAAAACAAAGAGGAGTTTATTGTATGCATACGCGAAAGGCAATGACAGCGATGTTTTCTTTAAAAGAGAGA
Organism: Monoplex corrugatus; assembly: GCA_030674185.1. Taxonomy (NCBI): domain Eukaryota; kingdom Metazoa; phylum Mollusca; class Gastropoda; order Littorinimorpha; family Ranellidae; genus Monoplex; species Monoplex corrugatus. The sequence continues at coordinate 19,008,304 of JAPXFY010000017.1, read as the reverse complement.
GAGCAAGAAAATGCATAAACATTTGAAGCCAATAGAGGTAATTTTTCCCCCTTAGAACAGTCTGAGGCTCTCTAGTTGTCTCTATTTTTCTTTGAGCGAATTTAGAGAATAGTTTGAAGTTGGACGTTGTGGTATGCTGAAGCTTGAAATTCATGTTTTATTATTATTGTGGTGGTGGTGGTGATGTTGCTGTTGTTGTCGTTAGTGCTGTTGTTTCGTTGTTGTTGTCGCCACAACATAGGGCTTGTGCACAAGTCTGTAGCATTTTGCCGTGGCTATTTTGGATTTCTCAACACACAGCATTTGTGGTGTGAATGCTTACGGAATTACCTCAGCGATGTAACGCTATGGAAGGTGTGTAACTTGTCTGGCAGTAATTTGTCCCTTCATCACACCCCTTTCACTCCTCTCCCCTCCTGCCCTTTCCTCCTCCTCCCAGTATGCATGTGTTCTGTACACTTGTTTCTGTCAGTGTGAGTGAATATTTCAGTGAACGTTGAATGTGCGGTTTGATTTCATTTATACATCAAGACAGTTAGCACCCTTCACCCTTACCCGTGTACCTACCTACCTACCTACTATCTACACACACACCACACACACACACACACACACACACACACACACTTATATGTATGTATATATATGATCATAATTGTCATTACTAACCTAAAGCACTCTCCCCCGTGGGGATGCCGGGGGCTCTTTCAGTACAAATAGTATCCCCACCTTCTGGAAATTCTGTGCTAGAAATGTGCTCTTTTCTTTTCTCTTTGTTTCTGCCTTGTTCCTTTGCTTTGTCATTTCGTCCTAGAATTTTCTGCCTTAATGGTCCATCCATCTGTACGCGTTCGATAAAGTCTTGCGTGCTTTTTCTTAGGATTGATAATTGGATACATGTGTTAAGTGCATTTTTGGCTCTGGGGAGGCGAGATATCGGAAGCAGTGTTAGGTAATTTATGCCTGTTTTTATATTATATGTTTTGGTGTCCTTAGGTATGCTTATATTTGTATTCAGATGTAAATCCCTTGTGCGATAAATTAGACGAAGTGGTCAACGCCAGGGGCATGTCCTTAGATTATGGATTATGTGCACTTAATTTTTTCTTTTCTTTTTTCCTGTTGAAGTTTTATGTTTTGAAGCGGTTATAACCCTGATATGGCTCTACGCAGTCGGCTGGGCTTTAAACAACAATAACATTAACAACCTAAAGCACTGAAAACTGAAACCATAAGATCATTGTTATGGAGTGCACTGACCCAGCCGACGTGTGCGAGAAACTGGTGAACAATGTAAAAAAAAAAAAAAATCCGTCCGCCACTCTTCTCCCCCCCCCCCCCCCCACCTTAAAAAAAATAGCGCTAGGCAGAAAAAAAAAGACTTTCCAAACGAAAAGGCAAAGTTTCAACAGTATGATTCATTCTAAGCGGTACAAATCTTTCATAGCTCATCAGACCTTCAGCTTCAAGCGTCAAGATCGTTTTCAAAGACGGAGTTAATCGAGACGCACCTGTTTCATCTGTCTGTGCCAAAAATATCGGCAGGCACGTAAGCAACCTCATTTGCGGAACCCTAAGGTGAAAAAAAAAAATATAACTAGTAAGCTGTATATTTAGTTCATAGAAGGTATAGTAAGATTTCAGCACAAGCCAGTTTGTATACATATGGATGTGATACTAATGCCACACCCCGAGATTGTTTATTCAGCGTAAATGTCGCCAGCATTGGTGCTGACAAACTAGAAATGCCAACTTGAGCATTCAGTCTGTAAGAAATTAAAGCGAATTGAAAAAAAAGTTCTTGCCAATCTTGTAGGTTTTTTTTTTTAAAACTTGACAGAGCGAATGTCCTTTAAGGTTGGAAAACAGATTGAATTGGCCTTGAACATTTCCCGACAACAATAATAATTATGAAGCAGTGACCTCTTGCTCAACGAGACAAAAGTCTGACTTCTCTTCCCGAGACGAAACAGATGAATTTTCTCTACTGTCTACAACACCTCGTTGTGGTGCCCAGGCCAGTCTTCTATGTCCTGTGTGCAGCATTCTCGTAAAGCACAGGAGCGGGGTAGTCCAGTGGGTTAATGTTGGACTTCTAATTAGGTCATCACTTCGATCCTCCTGGATGCCTCCGTCTGGTGGGTAAAGGCTGGGGATTTTTCCCATCTCCTGCATGACCTAGTCTGTAAGAAATTCTCCCATCTGCTACAGGAGACCGTAAGAAAGAGACAGTGTTATGTAGGTTACGCACGGGTCACGTCCTACACGCATCCGTTCCTTTTAAAAAATGAAGAAGCACGATGGTATAATTATAAACATGTGACGAGCCGTTGAGTATCAGACACCTCCTCCTCAATTGCTGGGACTTGTACGATGTGAGAACAGCACTACACGGCAGACTCCTTAAATAACCTCTTCCGCCACGTCCCTCATGATGCAATTTTTCAGTGTTTTTTTTACAAGAAATAAGTCGGCTGGGCTATAAGCAATATGAACTTGAACTTGAGGTCAGGATTTGTGAAGATATGCTAGTGCCTACACTCCTTCGTGTGTACACGTGTGCAGAATATCAAATACGCACGTTAAAGATCCTGAAAGTCATGACAGTGGCTGGGTTTGGAAACAGGAAAACACCCATAATGCACAACCACCGTAGATGCAGACTGTGTGCAACAACATAGTAGAGTCCGGTAAGCTCGTCTAACTGCTTTTCTTTGTCCTCCATTAAAAATTCTCAATATGAGTAATGCGCACTGAGTCCAAATGAGTTTAGAAAATCGTGTTCTGCAATAACGATAATTATAATAATTATCATCATCACCATCATTATGATAATAAAATGATGATGATGAAGAAGAAGAAGATAATAAGAATAATAATAATAAAAAGAACATACGAGTAATAAAGCAGCTATCCTTGCGAAATTAGAACAGAATCCGCTTTTGCAGGTGAGCGATAGATAATACACATAAACAAAAAAACAAAAGGTGGCATTATACGTGATATTGTGCTCTGAAAAATCACCGTTTCAATCCGTTGTTACAAAAAAAAGGATGAAGCACAAAACTATAAACACTACACAATACCTGCGAATACAATACAGCATAACGCATCATCTTCTAGGCGTGCCCATTTTCTCTCGTGCGGCCTTTTATCACCAAGGTCACTCACATTACAGATCTTGTGTGTTTGTGGCGTCAATACTGCCAGACATCACTCGCGGTCTATTTCCGTCCAGGCACGGACTACCAAAATAGAATAAAACATATTTTGGTCTGGTTTTCGTTCCAACCAAACTCTCGAGCAGTTTTGGAAGTCCTAGGCGCAACAAAGCAACTTCAGTTTGAAGCTATTTATGCACCATCCCCAAAGCTCAAAGCAGGAGGTCACTCGATGAAGTAGCTGATAAATGAAACGGCTTCATCCTCAAGGTGCTTTTTGTCATGTGTTTAAATATTTAACGTTTTAAAAGCTTTTTTCACAAACGGACAGACGCACAAGTCATGTTTTTTCGTATTCATTTGTACTTGTTCATTTTACGAGTCTATTTGCTTTTTTTTTAGACGTACACGAACACATATAAATACACGCGTACGCAGACTCCTACACAAACGTACGTGTATTCACGTTTATGTATTTGGATTGATGTCATTCTTTTACAATACCTCGTTTTCTGTTTTAATATTATTGAATTACCAACGGCAGATACGTAATAATAATGGTAATAATAGTACTACTACTACTACTACTACTACTATATATATATATGTATATATATTATATATATATATATATATATACATATATATACTCCTAATCATAATTTAAGGGCCACTTCTTCCTTCCTCTCTAATTTTAAGTTGAAATAATTGACAATGTTTAGAATTGATTCTATGTTTTATTTCATCATTTCCACACCTGTTTTGGAAAAAGAAATTAGCACAATGACCCATTAGTGAACAGCACATGCATTTAAAGGAACATCCCCCCCTTTTCAAAAAAACAGAAAGTGTCAGATTTGGCCAATCTGTTTTCAATATCGCGTGTGTCCGCCCCGAGCCTGGATGCATGCTTCACAGCGCCGATGCATCGACCCCACAAGGGTACGGAGTGTGTCCTGAGGGATGGCCGCCCACTCGATCTGCAGGATGTCGACCAGCCTGGCCAGGTGCCCGGTGGGGGGTGGTTGTCCCTGATGCGCCTCCCGAGCACATCCCAGAGGTGTTCAATTGGGTTCAGGTCAGGTGAGCACGCTGGCCAGGCCATACGGACGACTTCATGCTGCTCCAGGAAGTCGGTCACAAGGCGTGCTCGATGCGCAGGTGCATTGTCGTCCTGGAAGATGGCGCCTTGACCAAGGTCCACAAGCGCAGGCAGTGCCACGGCCGCCAGAACCTCGTCCCGGTACCGGACCCCGTTCAGGATGCCGTCAATGGGGAGCAGGGGGGTCCGGGTACCACGGCTCATGCCACCCCACACCATCACCGACCCGCCGCCGTACCGGTTATGCTCTTGGACAGTGGCGTCAGCGAACCTCTCCCCTTGACGTCGCCACACCCGAGCCCGGCCATCGTTAAAGGTCAGGGTGAACCTGGACTCATCCGAAAACAAGACCCGGGCCCACTGTTGCCTTGTCCAGGTCACGTGCTCCCTGGCCCAGGTCATGCGGCGCACTCTGTTGACCGGTGACAGCACGGGTCGGACGGCCGGTCTCCGTGACCTCAAGTTTGCCTCATGTAGCCGTCTTCTCACCATGCTGCAGCTGATGTTAGCACCTGTTGCGTCCCTCAGCTGACCCCTCAAGGTCACCGCAGTGGATGGCCTTTCCCTCAGGACGGAGAGGGCAAGGTAGCGGTCTTGCTGTCTTGTCGTTACTCTGGGTCGACCCGTGTGACGCCTTTCCTGGACTGCTCCAGTCTCATTGAAGCGCTCCAGCAGTCTCTGGATTGTGGAATGCGACACTTCAAGTCGTCTAGCAACTTCCCGCTGCGCTAGGCCTTCATCAAGCAGAGCGAGGGCTCTCCCCCGCTGCTCATCCGTCATCCGTCGTCTTGCAAGCATGGTTAAAACGAACCAAGAACGGGTCCTTTTTATCCTCGTCTGCGGGCAACTTGGGCTGGAGTAGTGTTCAAAAAGGGCTTGCCTTGCACGTGCAAAGCGAATTTTGTCGCTACCTTGCCTGCGTCGTCAGAGAGACCCTGCTGAAGATTCGACAATTTCGTGTGGAAATTGTCTTCCTTGGGCCGCCCATTGCAAATCGGCAAATCCCCAAACACGTGCCAAAAGGAAACTGCAATGTTGTCTGAGCTCTTATCCATTCAGTTACGGCAACGAATTGGAGAAAAGAGTAAGAGAAAATAGGTTATTTCTCCTTTCAAAAATTGACTCAAAAACGTTCCTGGCCCTTCAATAATGACGTGTAGTATATATATATAATTAATTATATATATATATATATATATATATATATATATATATATATATATATATATATATATACATATATAATATTTATATACACAGTTTTGCAGGTCAAATTGGGAGGCGAGCTATTTGATACCATCATTCAGGTGTATGCACCAACATCCACAGGTACTCAGGAAGACATCGACAACTTCTTCGAAGTATTAGAGATGGCCAAGGCCCAATATAAATCACGAGAAGTTACAGTAATAATGGGAGATTTTAATGGTAAAGTGGGAGAGGATAGGATGGAGGATATAGTTGGACCTCATGGCCTTGGTACACAACATGAAAGGGGAAGGAAACTTGTAGAATGGGCACAGATGAATGAGTTTATAGTAGGAAACACCTGGTTTGAGCAGCCTAAAAGAAGAAAATGGACTTGGATTAGTCCAGAAGATAATACCAAAACTCAGATTGACTACATCCTGATTAATAAAAGATTTAGAAATTCTTTACTGTCAGCAAAAACATTACCAGGCGCAGACTGCAACAGTGACCACAATCCTGTAGTGGGAAGATTTGCAAAGGAAACAGACCAGAATTTTGGATTTTTAAAGACAGATGAAGTGATACGTAAAAACTTAATGTACATGTTCAAAACAAATTCAGTGCTCTGGAAGACGTTAGTGACAGCGAGGAACAATGGACAAAGTTGAGAAATTCGATAAGTGAAGCTTGTGAAGAAATCCCTGAAGTAGATAGAAAAGCAAAAAAAGAACTGGATGACAAAAGAAATTTTAGGCTTGATGGAGGACCGGAGGAAGGCAAAGAGAAACGAGGAGATATACAGGAAGATAAACAAAGAAATCAGGAATAGGTGCAATGAAGCTAAGGAAGCTTGGCTGAAAACAAAATGCAAAGAGATAGAAAACCGACACAAAACGGATTCTAAGGACGTACAGACGGATTGAAGAAATTGTCCACTTGAAAAATACATGCACATCAGCTGGTTGCTTAAAATCAAAAGATGGTACGCTTATTATGGAAAAAGACAAAACATTAGAAAGATGGGGAAAGTACATTAAAGAAATTTTTGAAGATGACAGAAACGAAAAACACATTATAAGAAAGAACTTTGAAGGACCACCTATAGTGAAAAATAAAGTTAGAGTAGCACTGAAAAAGATGAAACCACGAAAAGCCCCAGGACCAGACAGCATTACTACAGAGATGATTGAAGCCCTGGAAGAATTTGGTATTGAAAAAACTAAGTCCTCCTAAATGAAATTTACGACACTGGAAAAATCCCCAAAGATATGTCAAAATCAATTTTCATTGCACTTCCAAAGAAGACAGGGGTTATAGAATGCGAACTGCATCGCACAATCAGTTTGAGTCATGTAACAAAAATCCTATGGAGAATAATCATGATGAGGACAAGGAATAGAATCAAAAGAGAAATAGCAGAAGAACAGTGTGGATTTGTGGAAGGGAAAGGAACTATTAATGCCATACACATCCTGAGAACCTTCATAGAGAGGTCAGTTGAGTTGAATAAGGATTTGTATTTATGCTTTGTTGAGTATACCAAGGCTCTCGATCGGGTAAAACATGAAGAATACTACTAGAAAGTCTCAATATTGATGGAAAAGATCTACGAATAATCAGAAATATATATTAGGAACAAGCAGCTGCAATGAGAATAGAAAACAATATAAGCTCTTTCCAAAACATCAAAAGAGGAGTCAGACAGGGTTGTGTTTTCTCACCAGATCTGTTTTCACTTTACAGCGAAAACATCATGAGAAACCTAGAAGAAGACACTGGATTAAAGGTTGGAGGAAAAATGATAACATTTGATACGCAGATGACACCGTGCTAATTGCAGAAAATGAAAGGGACCTACAAAACCTTGTGAATGTACTAGAAATAGAAAGCAAAGGTAAGGGGTTGGAACTAAACAGCAGGAAGACTGAAGTCATGGTGATCAGTGAAAAACATGAAATCCCCTCATGCAAAATAACAGCAAACGGCACAACCTTGAGACAGGTTGATAATTTAAACCTGGGAACGATCATTTCACCAGACGGCAGATGCACATCAGAAATAGCCAACAGAATCGGCCAAGCCAAAACAGCATTCAGGAAGATGAAAAGCATTCTTACCAACAAATGCCTATCAATTAACATCAGGAAGCGAGTTCTTGAATGTTATATTGAACCAATACTTTTATACGGTTGTGATGCGCGGACAGTCAGCAAGCAAAGCCAGAACAAGATTGAGGGCAGCCGAGATGTTGAGAGTTCCATGGACAGCAAAGAAAACAAACGAGACAGTCTTGATGGAGGCAGACACAAGATCATTCGTAAGGAAGATTAGGAAAAGACAGGCAACATGTATAAGGCATTTTATGAGGAAAGGGAATTGGAGCACCTGGTCGCAACGGGAAAGCTGGAGGGAAAGAGAGCACCAGGTAGACCCAGGGAGAAGATACTAGACGGACTTGCAGAGTGGCTGAAGACAAAGAGATGCTTGAGGCAACAAGAAATAGACAGACGGAAGTCCATGATCGCCAACCCCATGCGGTAAGGCAACTGATGATGATGATAATGATGATATATATATATATATAGATAGATATAGATATAAATATATATATGTAATTGTGTGTGTGTGTGTGTGTGTGTGTGTGTGTGTGTGTGCTATTGGAAAATATGGTTTTGTTTCTAATCATTTCATGAATAAAGTCTATATTTCAGGCGTTAGTCTTGAGATAACCATTAAATAAAGTTCATAAATACGTAGCTGAAAAGTCTGAAAGAGCCCGAAAGCATTATTAGAAAGGCTGTTCCCAGTTCTATCTCTTGTAATTTCTCTGGAAAATACCTCGTCTGGGCTTACATGATGGACATTTTGATCCCTAACTAGCTGGCGAAAGTGATAAAACGAATAAATGAATAAGCTTAAGTATCAGTGAATGGGGCTTTCGTCTGTCTGTGCCGTCATTGTCTTTTTGTCGTACAAGCCTAAGTATTGGTGAAAGGGTTTTAGTCCTGATACTTGTTTTGGTCTGTTGGTGATGAAAATAGACAGGGAGCCAGCCGGTGTTCTGCCTGTCTCTTTTTAGTCCTATGACTTGATGCTATTTGTGTGGGTTTGTTTGCTTGGTTGGTTTCTCCTTATTTGCTACTTTCCTGATTGTTGCTTTCACTTTTGTTTTTGTTGTTATTATTAGCTTATTGTTGGCTCAGTTGTTATTGTTAGCTTATTGTTGGCTCAGTTATTATTGTTAGCTTATTGTTGGCTCAATTGTTTAAAAATATTCAAGCAGTCAGGTTTGATAAACTGTATAATTTCAGATCTTTGACGTTAGCTCTGGCCCATTTCTCATTATAATTATACCTACATAGGCTCACATGCTCAAATATACTGACATAAATGCACACACACACACACACACACACACACACACACACACACACACACACACACACACACACACACACACACACACACACACACGTGCATGTAGATCATCAAGATACCGAAGGTCCATAATGTCAGTCATCCTAACCTTGCAGAAACTTCAGATGAAATAAAACTTGACGTGCATCGTAGACTGTTGCAGACTGTTACAACAACATCAAAACCAGATTTTAAGCATTGTGCAAAGTTCCCGAGAAAGTGCTGTCCACGCATCTTCCTCAAAAAGCGCTGACTTTGGGCACTTTCTGGTTCGTGTGACCTTGGTCTTAGTGTTTTGCCTTTCTAGCTTGGCCTTTTTGTGACTTCTCAACCGTCCACATTGTTTGCCCAAATATATAAAATTGCTAAAGATCCATTCACAAAGAACCGAGAAACTAGTTTCCGAACACACACACACACACACACACACACACACACACACACACACACACACACACACACACACACACACACACACACACACCTCTGGTCGATATGAAATTACCTCCCTTTTTTGGAAAAGGGAGATTAGAAAAAGCACCACCACTACCATCACCATTGACTGCCCATGGGATATGTCGTTTATAATGGGTTTCTAGCTGACAGTGTCATACTGCTCTTACTTGGTTTGCAAAGAGAGAATGTAGTGGATATTTTGATGGACAAGCAAGTTGATGATGATGATGATAGTGATAACTTTGTAAGCTTAGTTGTTATTGTTGATGTTGATTTTGTTGATGTTGTGTAAAAACCTCACCGGCGCATACTTTTGATGCGCAGATGTATGGCGTTTGTCATGACAATTTTATGGTTATTTTGGACCTTTCATCAACTGGGATTTGTATTATTAGAACAGATCTCATCATTTGAGCCCTCTGACGGGACCTTGAGAAATCTGAACTAAAAAGCTGAATCTTCGGTCAACGACTTGAAATACATTGACCCTTTACGTGTGTACTGAAAAACATGTAACCACGTGAAAGAATTTGTAGTCATCACTCAACCCCAAAAGCAAATTGGCAGTAAACAAAGTATCACCACTGGACTTTCCAAATAGAAACAGGATTTTTCAGCTCAAAAGTTTGCTCTGAACTGGATGGCCACAATATGTTTCATGGCTGAAGACAGCTTGGATTCCTGCATCAGCGCTTCTTCCAGAGGCGGAGTTCATTCCGAAGCACCTGCTTCATTTATCATTGCCGAAAATATCAACAGGCACGTAAACAGTACTAGGGGGGAAACCCAAGCGAAGATTGTGCCTACTAATAGTATTGTTGATATCTGTCAGGCGTTAGATGTTGATGTAGATGTAGATGACATTTTTTCGCTACTAGACTTAGTAACGACAATGAAGTTCCGAACAGGAGCCGATTAGAAGGTGCTTGCTGAGATCAGGAGTTTAAGAATAGTGGAAGTTGGTTTTACTGATAAGAGGAACGAAAACGGTGATGTGTTCAGATTGGAGATGTCCAGCAATTGTTTATTCTTTAATTTCTATTTCATCTTTAGTTTTATTTCGTTTGTATGCTTTTAGGTAAGCTGTATTTCATTGTATTATTGTCTTTCTCCATTGACTTGAGAAAGAAGCTGCATCAGTAGGTCTCCAGATAAGCCGAACCAAGACGCAAGTTCTGCACCTTGGATACGACAGCCCGCCTCGGCCCATCAACTTCCAGTGCGGTGAACAAGTCGAGCAGTGTAGCGACTTCAAATACCTCGGAGTGAGCACATCCTCCCCTTCCATTGTTGTCGACAAGCGTTTCGGTCAGGCCTGGGCCGCGATGAACAAGCTGAAACCCGTCTTCACGTCGAAAGCCGATGATCGGGTAAAGATTCGTCTCTTCCGAAGTGCAGTTGAGAGCATTCTGTGCTATGGCATGGAATGCCTCCAGCTGACACCTACACTCTCTAACACGATAGAGAGCAGGCATCGTGGCGTCTTCTACCCAGACCGACTCTCGACAGACGAGCTCTACAAACGGTCGAGGCTCTCTCGTCTCAGCGTCACACTACGCAAACGGAGACTTCGACTCATCGGCCACGTCCTCCGGATGCAAAATAGGTCACAGTCGCCACTCGGCATGCTCCTGATCGACTTCGACGACAACGGATTCCACCTGCGACAAGGGCAAGCGAGGACGCTCACGTTGAGAGCCGATTTGAACGATGACTTGAATTCGATCAGTATAAGTACCGTGCAAACTGTGATAAATATGCCAAAGAGACATTCAAATTTGATTGATTCGTTTGATGCCTGATATGCTATCATGCTATCTAATATTTGAACGTAATAGTATATATATATATATACATGTACATACATATATATATATATATATATATATATATATATATATATATATATATATATATATATATATATATATATATATATATATATATATATATATATATATATATATATATATATAATATATATTACTACCCTTAACTTAACAAATGTTCAGGTTTGCAGCCTGCTTTGTGGTGCATTTCAGGCTTAGGGCATTAAACAAAACTTGGTTTCAGGCTTCTGGACCCCTGCCCATATGTATCCTTGATAAATCACATTAATGCACATACTCTCATCGTTCACCCAAACATTCACTTGCAATGCAGAAAAACAGCCTGGGGTATGAAGCAAAGCTTACATGCATACGTGGAGGTTGAGGACAGGAGCGGATTGGGATGAGTGGAATAAAGTAAAGGAGAAAATCACTGCTGCACAAAAAGTCTGTTTTCACGTTAGAGTTAAAGGAACAAACAGTTTGTAAATTTCGAAAAGACTGGGAAAGCTCATTTCAGTTTTAAAACCAGACACAGAAAATGAATAGCAACCAGTTGCGGAACGTCTGTATTGTGGACTTTGTAAACAACTGGTATCGGAAGCAGAACGGAGAGGGAAACGACTACATCATGTCTACATCAGACGCACTGTCAAGAGAGTTAAGTGTAAATAAGTCGCTTGGCATACGGTAACAGACGCGAACACCAGTTTTAAACTTCAAAACTTAAAAAAGAAAAACACACTTGACTGATCAAGAATAGTAAGCATTAGCTTCTTACTGGACCTGTCCTTCAGCTGTTGTTACTGTGAACAGATAATATAAGCATAGAATTAAAAGGATTAGAGGAGAGGGAAAAATCACTGCTGGACAAATAATGTCTTCTATTTAGAACTAAAGCAAAAAAGACTTCAAAACCACAAGGTCACCATCCCCTTTAGATGAACGTCAGCACTTGTGACTGAGACATGGTGGACAACATCAGAGTGATCTCTATACGTTCAGGGATCTGGACGACTGGTGAATCTTGTACTTCATGTGACAGCACCATGAGTAGAAGGTAATGGCTGTATTGTTTCCGCTTTTAATTACCAGTTCTTTCTGTTCGCAACGACGTGTACAAGATTCATCTTAAACTGCATTCATTCATTCATTCATTCATTCATCTGTTCATTTATGTCTGTATTTGTCTTGAAATTAATCATGAAATCCTCTGCACCGTTGCCTTCCAAGACGACTTCGCAGCTTAAGTTGTATGTTTTTGGTGTTACCATAGGTATTTGGACATTTTTTTTTCTTCTTCTTCTTCTTCTTAGTAGTAACTATCTACAAACAAACATGTTGGTATATGAGCAATTTGAGTGCTGGTCTTTCTCGTGAAACAACAAAGTGAGGTCAGGTCTTGTGTACAGCATGCAGTTACAGCACATAGAGGGATGTGAATCACGACAAACATCAGTGCAACTGTCTACTTTCATAATTATGTGAAGCAAAGAATGGGTGGTGCAATCGTCAAAGTCAAAACTGGAATTCCATAGCACATCGATCATTTCTTGGATAATATCAGGCAAGTTGTGTTCGGTACAAACATTTATAATTGAAAGCACCAATATCCATTGGCTATTCTGTTTATAATAAACTTCGGACTTTTCGATCTTGTTTAAGTATTATAGTATTTTTAATAGCTGTCATTCCAACAGGAATCATAAAGTAGCCATTTGTTCAGGAATTCTTGGTATTTAATTTCCCGGCCGTGATTAATACGTGTTTTTTAAATTTTTTTATTACATATCTGTCTTTTGAGCTCCCCCAAAGAACGAAGAACGTTCATATAGGCGTAGTTTAGTGTATTCTACACTCGAAAAGCTTTTGCACAAAGTACTATGTAGTCCAGGTATTTGGTCTGTTTGCGTCCTTTTCACCATACCAAATAGAGTCTAAATCGATGTTGAAAGATAGCAATTGCACATTAGGTGAGATTAATCTTAATTGTCGTAGCCTGTCGAATAATGTGCTTGTGGAGAGTGAGAAAAGAGAGAGAGAGAGAGAGTCCTTTACATCTGATTTTGTACAAAAATTGTGATTTGTGTCTATCTTGTCTGATGAATAGCATACTAGTGTTGATACGATTGTATTTTATGTAAATCCTTTGTTTGAGTGTAGATGTTTGGTTTGTATTGAGTGTTTGATTTCAAACAAAAGAAAATTATTGAGTGCAAGGAGAAGGGGGAGGGGGTGGTGCTGCATTGTTGCAATGCGTCTTTTTTTATGGAGGTCACGTCACAGTCCACACTTGATGTGGAAAATCAGTTGTGATGAGGAATCGGTGCTTGAAAAACGATGTACAGGAGCAGAGCAGTCTTCAGGATAAAAATATGCACAGAAATCGGTTTCTCCTTTTTGTTTCCTGCCTCCATTTCTTCTTTTTGTTCTCCTACATTTCTTCGTCTTCTTGTGCATTCTTCTTCTTGTGTATTCCTTTTCTTGTGTATTCTTCTTCTTGTTGTTCTTTCATTTGCCGTTTACAAGGTCAGACCGTCGCTGGCGATGAATGTGTCCAATTTCCTCGAGTTCCTAGCGGCTGCCGTGAAGCTTGGTGATCAGATCAGAGAAGTTGCTCATATCCTGTCACACCACTTGATAGAAGTGACATCGTTGTAATGTTATGTTCCATTGTTTTGTCATCTTGACTGCACAGACAGATTGGTGATTGTGTCAGAATTTGCTGTTCGTGTGGGATGGGTGAACAAAAACGCACATAGCAGGAAGTTGTTGCTGCGTTTGTCCCGTATTGCTGTCCAACTTTCACATGCTAAATCTTTATGTGATTGAAAGGAAGAACCAAACGATTAGAAACAAAATACAACCCATACAATAAAATCTGTATACTGTAAAGTACAACATCTCCGAAGATGAGGCGAACAGTCACGTGTGGCCTCCATCATGAAGGTCACACCACACCTTTGGCCTGGCGTGTTTGTGACAGTCAGTAAGCCCCAAAAGCTCGTCTATTTCTATCTAGACACAGTCTCGTGCCCGTTGCGACAACACAGCATAACACGTTTCGGTCTCTCTTTGATCGAATCAGTGTATCGTACTGTTCCTAATGTCGTCGGCACCAAAAATAAGCTTTAGTCTATTTCGGTCTGAGGCCATCTATGTGGAAGCCTTACAGCAAAAGCAGAAAGTAGGTAAAGCAGCCTACCACTGGCGTGATGTTTGTGACATCCACTAAATAGTGTTCACAGATAAGTAGATAAAAGGGCTTAACATGCCAGAAAGTAGTCCGTTATGGATTCTGTCATTACCCTGCGTAAGGCCTGGTGTGTGCTTAGCAGACTTGTTTCGATGTATGATCAGTGGATGGAAGTGATCAGTAAGTAGAATTAATAGGCCTAAGTATTTATGAATGAGGCATTTGCCATCCTGCTCTGTGATTATTGCCTTCGTGTTGTCTGAGAGATCTTTGTTTCAGTAAGTGGGTATTTGTCCCGTACTCTATCCTATGGCTGTGCACTTTATGCCTTTTTTTGGGGGGTGGGGGTGTTTATTTTAGTTTTTATTTTCAGTAGCTGTATTTCTATATGAAATGGGTTTTGGACCATTGTTTTTGTTCTGTGGTAGGCCTACAGAGCGGAAGCGATAAGTGTCAAGGAGTTTGGAGGAGGTTTTTTTCGAGAGTGATTCAATGCACTCGAACAATTCTGTGTACCCTCCGTCCAGATTTGGCAGCAGTCAGAGAGGGGGGGACAGGGAGTGAGTGAGGGAGGGAGAGAGAGAGAGAGAGTCAAAATGTTTTAATTAGTAAAGCCTTTGAGGGCTGTAAAAAGTGAAAAGAACAAAACTGGACCATACGAACGAGCAAGTAAGACCAAAAAAAAAAAAAAAAAAGTTTAGACTATCAATACACGACCGTCTCAAATATAATGCATTTCTACGCAAAAAAGAGGGAGGCAGCCAGCCAGCTAGCCAGTCAGAGAATATGTTGATAGCAATCGAGCTGTTCTGTTTGTACATACACAAACGTGTATATATGTGCGCACACACACATACACACACACACACACACACACACACACACACACACATATATATATATATATATACACACACACACACACACACACACACACATATATAATATATATATATATATATATATACACACACACACACACACAAATATATATATTTGTGTGTGTGTGTGTGTGTGTGTGTGTCTGAAGTCTTTCATTTGAGAGCAAAGCATGAGAGGTAATAAAACCTGGGACAATTTTAGTAATGGTAAAACGGTACATAACATTGCTACACGCTTTCATTTGGGATTGACTGCACTGCAGAAGTGTGCTGTACATTTAGTTTCACAACATATCCTGGCGTCTGTCATGCCCGAGAGATGCCGACAATTGCGGTGTTCGTCAGGAAATTTGAGGAACACCCTCAATGCCGTATCCATGAAGTGGATGACATTCGGCTGGCTCCTCCGAATCTTCCCAACGGCCCCATAGCTTGCTCAACTCTTGATAGGAGCGTGCTGAAGCTTTAAAAAACAACAACAAACAAACAAACAAACAAAACAAGAAGCAGAAATGAAACATATATATATATATATATATAAATATATATATATGTGTGTGTGTGTGTGTTTGTATGGATGTATATATGCGAAGACAAGACCTCATGGGAGTTTGAACCCCCAGCCTGCCAGTCACATTTTACGAAGCTGACCACGTCAGCCACAATGACTTTAATGGAAAGATTTCAGTTTTAGCTTGTGCGGGTGAACGACCGACAACTCCTGCAGGAAATCCCAGTCGGAATTCTCACGCCTACACTACATTTTGCTCGTATGTTTTCCAACCTGACCATAAGCACCTAGGGTGCCTTCCTTTCTGATTAAACAGCTGTGTGCGCGTGTCTTTCAATACGGCTTCTGTCAGCCGTTGTAATGGATCACCACCCATTTTCAGTAATGGCCATATTCTTGACAGCTGTTCAGTAAACAATCTTGAGATGTAAGCAGGTGATTTTTGTTGTTTTTGCGCGTGTCTTTTAATTTGTTTTGTTTGGTCGATAATACACCACCCACGCACGCACTCACGCACACACACACACACACACACACACACACACACACACACACACACATATATATAATGTGTGTGGTGTATTTTACACACACACACACACATACACACACACACACACACACACACACACACACACACACACGCACACACATATATATATATATATAATATATATATATATATATATATATATATATATAAGCTACGCACAAAAAGTTAAGGATCACTATGAGAAAACAGGTGCGTAATAAACTCAGTTCGCTACTGTTATTTATTTCTCAGTCCAGCCAAATTGTTATGAATTCTTGTTCTGCTGTAAGTGGGCGATGTTGTGTTAGTGCGAAAATTGCACGGGATTCTCTACTACTGAGCTTGGCCGCAAACGGAAAAGCGGAAACTTGCGAAAAAGGACCTTGTTTTGGACCGTTCTGCCTGAACACATTGCACAAGCCAGATGGAAAAACCATTATGCACGTGCAAGCACTGCTGTTTATGTGTGAGATGCTGTCTCTTGCTTGGCTTTATAAGAAGACATTCCACCAGTAGTAGGCCTGATCTGACAATGCCTCCACGACGAAAATTGAGCGAGTTTGAGAGGGGACGAGCTGTTGCATGGTTCCAAGATGGTGTTCCCAAGCGAGAAGTGGCCAGGCGACTTCAGGTGTCCATCTCGGTCATTGTCAGACTGATTCAACGCTTCACAGCCACTGGGAGGGTCCATGAAAGACGCAGATCTGGTCGACCGAAGAAGACAAACCCACGTGAAGATCGTCTCATTGAACGACAAGCCCTGCAGACAAGAACAGCCTCTTCCAGCATCATTCGAAGGCAGCTGAGGGTGGCTACTAACATCAACATCAGCCAGCAGACCATACGGAACCGCCTTCATGGGTTTAACCTACGTTCTCGTCGCCCAGCTGTACGGCCACGTTTAACTCCAGCCCATAGGGCAGCACGCCGCGCCTTCTGCAGACGTCACGTGAGGTGGACACGTCAGCAATGGTCCCATGTCCTGTTCAGTGATGAATCACGCTTCACCATGAACCACAACGACGGCCGACTGAGGGTCTGGAGGCGCCCAGGGCAACGCTTTATTGACACCACTGTCCAAGAAAAGGTGGCCTTTGGTGGAGGTTCTGTAATGGTCTGGGGGGCCTTCAGCCTTCACCACAGAACACCCTTGTATCATGTACAGGGTAACCTGAGTGGCCTCCGATACTGGGATGAGATCCTTCGACCGCTGGCTGTGCCTACACTGCAGCAGATGGGACCGACGGCTGTCTACCACGATGACAACGCTCGCCCCCACAGGGCAAGGGTGGTCAACGACTTCCTGCAGCAGTCTGGAGTCAACAGAATGGAGTGGCCAGCATGCAGTCCCGATCTCAACCCGATTGAGAACCTCTGGGATGAGCTGGATCACAAAGTGAGGAGCAACCACCCCCCTCCCAGGGATGCCCAACACCTCTACCAGATGCTGCAGGCTGAGTGGCAGGCGCTTCCACAGAGGATCTTCACCAACCTGGTCAACTCGATGAGGACTCGCTGCGCCGAGTGCCAGAACAGCCATGGCAGTTACACGCATTACTGAACTTTTGGGAGCATCAGAATGCCCTGTCTTGTGATTTCAATGACTTTGGGAAATCAAATTTCGATACGTACCCACTTTGATCAAATGTACACACCAAACGATTGCTCGAAATTGAAGGCAATTGTGTATCGTTATCACTAAAGCATGGAATTAAATGTTTGCCAAACTTCAACGCATTGGCTTTCTTATTTTGAAAGTTATGAATTTTTGTGCAAGTGATCCTTAACTTTTTGTGCGTAGTGTATATATATATATATATGTATGTATATATATATATATATATACATATACATATATATATATATATATGTATATATATAGTTGTTGTTCGTTTGTTGCTTGCATAAGTTAAGTAAATTCCAAAACCATGATTTGAATATTTGGCGCTAAGCTGATTAGCCAGTTTTTGTCATGGTATATTTTGCTTCCATAATATGCTGCAAGGTCATGTTATCCATCCGTATGAATTTGGTCCGTATGGATTTGGTATTTATTTATTTAGACTTGTATCTAATTTCTCCTTTGTCAGTGGATGTACCATGTGAAATTTGGACTGTTTTCTCAGTAGGGAGAGTGTGTGGCCTTAGTGCAACGCCACCCATTTTTGTGTTTTTATTGAAATTTGTGTTTATTAATATTTCCCATCTCTTATGAAGGTCGATTTTTAACATAATTATGGCAGGGGCAACATTTTGTTGTTGCTGGGGGATCTTTAGTCTGCGCTATTGTTTCAACTTCATTTACTTTCTGTTTATAGCAAAGACAAGAAGCAAGGCAAGTTCTGTACATAGGCAAAAACACATCACCTGTACATATTTAACAGTGACTGAGCCAGTCCGTATGGTGCTCAGACTATGATTTACTGCCTGTCGTCAGTGTCGAGTTTTCATAAATTTGTCAGACAAAATCATATCGTGAACCAGGCCAGAAACACACAACAGGTAGATAAGACCGCGTATGTCTTACTTCGCCAGTGAAACGGGGTTTTTTTTGTTGGTTTTTTTTAATGTTTTTTTTTCTCATGTTTGGTCTTTGTTTTCACGCCGGTAGGCACTTCGATCGAGTTCATGGGAATGGCGTGGGCTCTTTCAGTACAAATGGTATCCCCACCTTCTGGAAATTCTGTGCTAGAAATTTCCGCTTTTCTGTCACTCTCTTTGTTTCTGCCGTGTTCCTTTGCTTTCTGTCATTTCTTCCCATCATTTTCTGCCTTGCTGGTCCATTCACCTGTGTGTTCGATAAAGTCTTACGTACTTTTTTCTTAGGATTGATAATTGGGTACATGTATGAAGTGCATTTTTGGCTTTAGGGAGGTGAGATATGCGGAAGCAATTTTAGGTAAATTATGCCCCGTTTATATATATGTTTTATTGTCCTTAGGTATGCTTAAATTTGTATTCAGGTATGTTTTTTTAAAGCCCCTGTGCGATAAATTGGACGGATTGGTCAATGCTGGGGGCATGTCCTTAGATTATTTGCGCGAATGTATCGATATACGTACTTAAGTTTTTTTTTCCTGTTGAAGTATTGTGTGTTTTGAAACGGTTATAGCCCTGATATGGCTCTACGCAGTCGGCTGGGCTTTAAACAAAAATAACAATAGCAAGAAAAAGTTGGAACGTGCTCATGGATTTAGTAGCACAGCATTTCTGTAAAACGAAGCGAGGCCAGTTCTGTACATGGGCAGAATTACATCACTAACGTTGTATTCGACGAGTGACTGAGCCAGTCCTTACGAGGCAGTTGCCATGATACCTGCTGTTTATCAGTGTTGCAGTTTCACAAATTTATCAAATGGATTGTTTTTAGTGTACTCCAGGCCATGACAAGAGATATACTTCCAGCGACAAGGGATAGATTCGTATGGAGGGCCGTGACCACCAACGCTATGCGGCAGGGCACATGATGATGATGATGATGATGATGATGACGACACCGGGCCAGAAACACTCAACGAGGAGGTAAGAGCGCCTATGACTTCTTAGTCAATAAGATGCGCGTTTGTATTTTACTTTTTTTTTTTTTTTTTTTTTTTTTTCGTGTTTCTGGTTTCTGTGTGCTTGCATGCTGGCAGTCACTTCGACTCCAATTCCTTACGGTTGGCTAAAAGTGGGAACATGCTTCTTACAATTTGTAGTATAGCATTATGATCATACCGCACATGTAGCACACATATGCATTCAAGCATGTGCACTTGCACACAAACAGACAAGCACTTCCACCCACATACACTCGCACAAGCAGACAGTAACACACATGATTGCACATTCATACACATATGCATCCATACACATGTGCACTCGTACATACTTTCACATATATGCCCTCGCACATGTATTCACACATACATGCATTTGCACACACACACATGCATTTGCACACACACACACATGCACTTATACACATATGCACTCACACACACATAATTACACATACAGATACGCACTCGCTCACACGCGCACGCACACACACACACACACACACACACACAACGCATGCAGCCACACGCACACACACACACACACACACACACCCTCTCTGTGTGTCTCCCCCCCCCTCTCTCTCTCTCTCTCTCTCTCTCTCCCTCCCTCTCTCTCTCTCATTTTCGTAACTCGCATTTAATTCCCAGTTCAGTGATGTACACGTGTTCCCAATCTGTCAAATGTTTCTGTGGGAGGAGAGGCAGGCGATGGAAAACTAACATGAAACAGAAGACAGAAAATAGTTTAAAAGACTGTAGTGATGGTTTGGTGTTCATAACGGACTATTGGCAAGGAAATTGTGGGTTGTTTCTCAGGGGTCCAAAGAGAGAGAGACAATGACAATGACAATGATACTTTATTTTCCAACGGTGAAAGTTATTGGCTAGAAGCCATTTTTCAAACTTGCCGTTGCTGTTCTATATACATGACATTTGATTACTGCAACAAGTACAGCTCAAGGAAAGATACATGTTGAATACTAAAATTAAGATAACATTACAATGACAACCAAAGGACATAACTCTTGAGAGTCACGTAGAAATTATCTCCCATGTTGTTGAACTTCTCAAGTCTAACATAGTTTGCGCTACCCATTCAGCTAGCATGGAAGCAGATACAAAGCACAAAAACCGTAAGTTCAGAACACTCCTCAAAAAAGGAGCGCCCAAGCCTACCTTTATACTCTGCAACTACCCTACACACAACTATGAGAGAGGAGAGAAATAATACAATATATTGGTCTTATGTTCAAGATGGACATAGTCTTTTATTCTTGAACTGACCAAACACACACACATAGAGAAGACAGAACATATACAGGGTTGCTTCCGAGGCATATAGGTAATACCAAAGAAATAAGAGGGAAGCAGGGAGAATTTTTATAATATCAACCAAAGGACATAACTCTTGAGAGTCACGTAGAAATTATCTCCCATTACAATGACATCAAGGAAACGTACGCAGTCAGCACTTAAAAATAAATAGACAGACAGATAGATAGATAGATGGACAGATAGATAGATAGATAGATAGACAGGTAGATAGACAGGTAGATAGACAGATTAGCAAGTAGATAAATCAATGTATAAGTAAATAAATAAAGATAATGTTAACATCAATGATGATGCTGATGATGATAATGATGTTAATGATGATAATAATAATGATAATAATAAAAAGAATGATGATAGTGATATGATGATGATAATATAATAATAATAATAATAAACAATGGCTAACAGATAGAGAGAGAGAGAGAGAAAGAGAGAGAGAGAGATGAAAAGGACTAGATTTTTTCGGTCCCAGTCAACTCATACCCGAAGCTGAGCATGCTGTATGCTCACTGGGAAAGACTGGGACCTCACAGTCGTGTCTCATCTATTTTACAAAGTGGTTATTAACTGTGGTGCTAAACTTTCCTGAACAATACAGCAGATGTCTGAAGGGTCTCCTGGTAAGTGGTTCTGTGGTGAGCGGCTTGATACCTCGTGGGCTTTCTGGCAGTGCGACTTTGCAAAGAACATGGACGACAAAGAAAACAAACGAGATAGTCTTGAAGGAGGCAAACACGAAAAGAACATTAATGAAGATTATTTCAAGACAAGCAACCTTTATAGGACATCTTATGAGGCAAGAGAAATTAGAGCGCCTAGTCACAAAACAAAAGCTCGAGGGGAATAAGAGCACCACGTAGACCCAGGGAGAAAATATTGGACGTAGACCCAAGGAGAAAGTATTGGACGGACTTACAATGGCTGAGGACAGAGGGTGAGAGACGTACTTGCAGCGACAAGGGATAGATTCTATGGAGGGTCGTGATCGCCAACGCCATGCAGCTGGGCACACGATGATGATGGGACTTTGCCTGTTTGAGCTTGGGGCTGGTGGTGTGGTGTGGAGTTGGAATGAGTGGCGTGGAATCAACGCCACTGAGCAGCACAAAAGTTGGAACCGAAGAACAAATCCTCCTAATGTCGCCGTGGTATTGTGATTAACGCAACAGATTATAGACCAGAAGGTTGTGGGTTCGAATCTCCATCAGTCCCTTCAAAACTATATCATTGTGGGATTGTTCGGCTCTAACCGGCGTGTGGATGGGCTCATTGGGAAGACCGGGGCCACACAGTCGAGTCTCATCCATTTCACGGATGCGTTGTTGAGTGGTGTTCAAATCTTCTGACCAGCTCCGCAGGTGTCTGTATCTCTCGGGCCTGGTTGACGCCAGGATATATTATGATAGTAAGCGTAGATTACAGCCTTGTCACGCAGTCTCAGCCCTTGATGGAACTTCATAGCATCATGATTATCATCTTCATCGACATTATCATCATCGCATTGTAAAAACAAAACTGTGCCAGCCTATGTAGCCATTAATAATGGCGTAGAGAATGGACGAACAAAAGATGAGCACAAAGGTAACCTCCTAAGTGCGATGACCAAAACAAATCCTCCTAATGTGTGTAGGACGTACGTTGATGAAAAAAACCCCAACAACATGCAACAACCAATTCAGAAAATAAAGAATATTGCCCATACTGCTATATTTGTAGGAAGGGACGCAGGTCTACATAAAATTCTATCAGCTCTAAATTATTGGTTACTTTTGTACAACGGTATTTTCCTATTAAAAAGTGTCATACTGTTGGGTGTTGTTAATTAGCTGATGTTTAGAGTTGTTGGTGGATAGGTTGGTAGGTTAGGTGGTTGCTAGTTACTTTGGTTGGTTATTGGCACTCTGTTTGGTGTGGCTTGATGAATTTTTTGGTTGGTTGGTTTGATGGTAGAGTTTGGTGTTTGGTTTTATGATGGTAGATTTTGGTTGGTTGGTTTGATGGTAGAGTTTGGTTGTTGGTTTGATGTAGGTTTGGTTGGTTGGTTGATGGTAATTTTGGTTGTTGGTTGATGGTAGAGTTTGGTTGGTTGGTTTGTGGTAGGTTTGGTTGGTTGTTTGATGGTAGTTTGCTGGTTGGTTTGATGGTAGAGTTTGGTTGGTGTTTGAGGGTAAGTTTGGTTGTTGGTTTGATGGTAGAGTTTGGTTGGTTGGTTTGATGGTAGGGTTTGGTTGGTTGGTTTGATGGTAGAGTTTGGTTGGTTGGTTTGATGGTAGAGTTTGGTTGGTTGGTTTGATGGTAGAGTTTGGTTGGTTGGTTTGATGGTAGAGTTTGGTTGGTTGATTGGCTGGTCAGTTATTGGTTGGCTGGCTGTTGATTGGTTGCTTGCTTGCTTGGTCAGTTGGCTGGCTGGCTGGTTGCTAGGTTGGATGATTGGTGGATTGTTTGATTTGTCGACTGGTGGAAAGGTCAGTTACCTAGTTGGTTGGCTTTGTTGGTTGGCTAGGTTGTGGTTTGGTTGATTTGCTGATTGGTGGTTTGGTTGTGGGTCAGTTTTCTTTGGTTTCATTTTCTTTCAATCTTTCTTTCCTTCTTTCTTTCTTTCTTTCTTTCTTTCTTTCTTTCTTTCGGTCGTTTATTCGTTTAGCTGGATTGTAAATGGTTTGCGCTGATTAGTTGGCTGGCAGGCTGACCGTTTGCCTGCATAATTGGTCGATTGGCTGATTAGTTGTGAGTTGGGTAGTTTTTGTTTGTTTGTTTATTCTCTCTCTCTCTCTCTCTCTCTGGTTTTCACTCTTTCTTTCTTTTTTTCTCTTTCGATGTTTTTTTTCGTCTTCTTTATTTCTTCTTTTCTTTCTTTCCCTCCCTCTTTCTTCTTTCCACTCGCTTGTCTAACTATTTTGTAGATGTCTGACTTGAAATGTAGCCCGTTCATCGTCCAACTTGATGCTTCAATCAT
Source organism: Monoplex corrugatus (assembly GCA_030674185.1). NCBI lineage: Eukaryota > Metazoa > Mollusca > Gastropoda > Littorinimorpha > Ranellidae > Monoplex > Monoplex corrugatus. The sequence goes on along the minus strand of JAPXFY010000017.1, from coordinate 18,984,195 downwards.
TTCGGTGGTGTCAGCTTAGCGTTTAACTGATCCCTGTCGCCTCAATCATTTACTCCTCCCCATTTTCAAAAAGAAAAAAGCTGACCACATATCTCCTCTCCTGGCACAACTTCACTGGCTCCCTGTATCAAAGCGCATACAGTACAAACTAGACACCATGTGCTACAAAAGCCTCAATAACGCAGCCCCCGATTACCTGTCAAGCCTACTTGAGATCTATCTTCCCTCACGTACCCTCCGCTCTGCCTCCGATCCTCTGACTTTTCGCTTTCCACGCACTAAGCTCAATACCTATGGTCCACGAGCCTTCTCTGTTTCTGGTCCACTTTCCTGGAACAAACTTCCTCTCTCAGTCCGTCAGCAACCTACTTTTGTCTCCTTCAAGTCCGCTCTCAAAACTCGCCTTTTCTCCTCTGCATAAAATCCTAACCTCACTCAACCCCCCTCTGCAACCTGTCTCCACTCGGAGGGGAATCACTTTGTTTTAATATATTTGTATATGATATGCTCTCTATAATTTTCCATTGCTTTTATTCTTGCTTTTATTGCTTTTATTCTTTCTCCCCATTTATAGCCATGCGTGTGTGTGTGTGTGTGTGTGTGTGGTGTGTGTGTGTGTGTGTGTGTGTGTGTGTGTGTTGTGTGTGCGTGCGTGCGTGCGTGTGTGTCTGTTTCAGCGCTTAGATTTGATTTTGTCGAGATTTTGCGCTATATAAATATTGTAATTATTATTATTATTATTATTTTAAGGGTTTGCCAGCGCATAGTTTTGTGCAGGCTGAAGGAGTCTTGTCAGACAAATGCTGGTAGATTTGGGTAGATTGCATGCTGAGACGATTCAGATGCGATAAACATACACAGAGAAAGAAGTTTGCAGTTTCAATTGAGTAAACTCCAACTTCTGTCTTTGTTTATTTGTCTACACGTCATTAATGTAAAGGACGCCACGCTCAATATTCAGCTTTCAGCGATCGCATTCCCCTATTGGGTTGCCGGGGGCTCTTTTAGTATAAATAGTATCCCCGCCTTCTGGAAATTCTGTGCTAGAAATTTCCTCTTTTCTGTCACTCTCTTTGTTTCTGCCTTGTTGCTTTGCTTTCTGTCATTTCTACTTATTTTCTGCCTTAATGGTCCATTCACCTGTATTTTTTCGATAAAGTCTTCCGTACTTTTTCTTCGGATTGATAATTGGGTGCATGTATTAAGTGCATTTTTGGTCTAAGGAGGTGAGATATGCGGAAGCAGTTTTAGGTAATTTATGCCTGTTTTTATATGTTTTGGTGTCCTTATGTATGCTTATATTTGTATTCAGGTATGTTTTTTAAATCTCCCCTGTGCGATAAATCGGACGGAATGGTCCTACGCCGGGGGCATGTCCTTATATTATGTGCGCGAATGCATTGATATGTGTACTTAATTTTCTTTTTTCTCTGTTGAAGTTTTGTGTTTTGAAGCGGTTATAGCCCTGATATGGCTCTGCACAGTCGGCTGGGCTTTAAACAACAATAAAAGAAAGAAAGAAAAGTGATCGCATATGTTTACTCCCAAATAAATGCTCCACGTGGCTTTCAACCAAAACCGCTACATACCTGAATGGCGGTCTTGAGTTTAAAAAAAGAAAAAAGAATGCATATAAAATGCTGAACTACGTGTGGTATTTATCTGGCCTGTAGGTAGGTATATGACACAAACACACGAATGACACGTAACTCTAACTAGACTGGTCATTATATACATCAAACGCGATAAGACAAAACTTGCTAGCCTCTGTGATTGTTATTTCTTCTTGAAAAGTTTATTCAAAACATACACGAATACGCACGTATGCACTGTTATTTCTTCTTGAAAAGTGTATTCAAAACGATACACGAATACGCACGTATGCACGCCTACACGCACTCAGGCGTCCATACTAGATGTTCTGCATGCTTGTGCACAAGATACGGGTTAGGCACTAACAGGTTTGTGTAGGCCTACATGTTGACCTGGGAAACGGGAAACGTCTCCACTCTAGACTCACCCACGGGGGCAGGTACCCAGGCGAGTTGGAACCCTGTCCTTCCGATCGAAAGTCTGACGACTTACCCACTTACTACTGCAGGCGTCTTGTGCCCATTTGCTAAAAGGGCTGCAGGTGTTAGTGACTTCTGAACTGAACTGAGCCGAAACAAACACACACACTCACACACACACTCACACACACACACACACACACACACACACACACACACACACACACACACACACACACACACACACACACACACACACACACACACACACACACACCCTGTTGTTAAGGAGCCATCAAATGTTCGTCAATTGCAATCATTATCTTCTTTTAAGGGAGCTCTAAAAATGTCTCCCTTCAAATAATGCTATTATCAGTATTAGTCGCATCTCTTTTTTTCTCTTATCTAATCTCTTCTCTTCATCCCGTCCCGCTGTTCGTATTTGTACCCGTGTGACTGGTTATGTGAGATAATGCTATATGTGTATATATCATCGGGTTTCTTTGCGAGCCTGTGCCAGTCTGCGCTCGCTAGCTTGAATGTGTGCATGCCTGCGTACAGGCGCACGTACCTAGGAATTGCCTATGTGTGTGTGTGTGTGTGTGTGTGTGTGTGTGTGTGTGTGTGTGTGTGTGTGTAGGTGTGTGTGTGTAGGCTTATGCGTTCCTGTGTAACGGCTATAGATTTGTTGACTTATGTTTTCGTGCATTCTGTAAACAGCAAAGCTGTTGGGTGTATGATTTTCGAGATGTTGCGTTTCACACATCTTCATTGTTGTTGTTACTATTATTTGTTATATTATCATTGTTACTGTTATTTTTCATATCATCATTATCAGAATAGCTCTCTCTCTCTCTCTCTCTCTCTCTCTCTCTCACTGTCTCTGTCTCTTGCTGTCTCTGTCTCTACTCTCTCTCTCTCTCTTTTCCTGGCAGGTTGATTATTTTAATAGAGCCGTGGACTCCAGATTTGAATTATCGAGAGTTATCCCGGCCTGCTACATAAAAAAAATGGCCTGTTCGCTGCCCGTCTTTATGTTTACACCATTCTGATATGCCAGCTTACGTTTCAGAGGTTCCTCCCAGCCCCTCCTCGTCTCAAGACATTGCCAACGCATAGAGTATTCCTCAGGTTTAGGGAGGCTGCCAGAGAATTACTGGCAGATTTCGGTGAAGCACATATGGAATTGTCCTCTTGAATGTTTGTCGGTTTCTCTGTCTGTCTGTCTGTCTGCCTCTCTCTCTCTCTCTCTCTCTCTGTCACTTCTTCCCCCCTGTCTCTATGATACATGTACCATAATTTTTAGTAAATTAACCATTGTGCTCATACAGCGTTTGGAAATAAAGATTAGTTATCATCATCGTCATTATCATCATCATCATTACACACACACACACACACACCACACACCACACACACACACACACACACACACACACGATCAATAACACCAACTACGGTGAAAGTTCAGAGGTAGCACAGCAATAATCAGGATAGACACCCTGAGGTGGTCGGTCAATCAGTTCTTGGTTTTGTCCATCGCCTATGCTCTTAAGTGCCGTGCCGGTCAGTGGATGGTCAACTACGTGACGGATTGGATGGCGTTTCACAATCATGTGCACGTCATCATGCCTGTCGCACGTGCAGAAACACGCATGCATGATATGATGAAAAAATTTCCAAGGCGCTGAATCGTTATGTATAAGTCGAATTCAAGCGCACATTCTTATGTAACATTCATGCATAATAAGAACAACAAACTTTGAGGGTACAAAGAGCACGCATATGGGAAGGAATGGAGAAGATGAGAACAACATCAAGAACAAAAACTAATTCTATTTACAGTGTGTGGAATAAACAATGCTTATGCTTTTCTACACCCAGCCCTCGTCTGGAGAGGGTATACGCTATATGTGAATTATGCATCATTGGTATAAATATTTCAACAACGCAGACGTTAAATATTACATGTAGTTTAAAAACATTAGATATTTAGTTTAGTACACAGAAGATTAAATTTCAAGTTATTGTATAAAGTAGTTTAATCAGTGTAAAATTTTGTTAGTAATTGATCTGACCGTGTGACAGGAGAACAGTTGATAATGCATGTGTTACATACATTTTCACTGTTGTGAAACTGATATACTGTCACATGCTTTCGATTAGTGTATTCCAGATCTTAGCTCCTGATTTCCCCGATGAGGATGCCGGGGGCTGTTTCAGTATAAACATTGCCCACCTGGAAATTCTGTGCTAGGAATTTCCTATTTTCTGTCTCTTCATTTCTACCTTGTTCCTTTACTTTGTCATTTCTTCCTATCGTTTTCTGCCGTGCTGGTCCATTCACCTGTATGTGTTCGATAAAGTCTTACGTACTTTTCTCTAAGGATTGATAACTGGGTATATGTATTAAGTGCATTTTTAGCTCTAAGAAAATGGATATGCGGAAGCAATTTTTGGTAATTTAGGCCCGTTTTTATATATGTTTTAGTGTCCTTACTTATGTTTAAATTTGTATTCAGGTGTGTTTTGTAAATCCCCTGTACCATAAATTGGACAGAGTAGTTAACGTCAAGGGCATCTCCTTAGATTATGTACTCGAATGCATTGATATGTGTACTTAATTTTCTTTTCCCTTTTTTACCTGCCGAAGTACTGTGTGTGCATTGAAATGGTTTTAGCCCTGATAATGCTGTACGCAGTCGGCTGGGCTTTAAGCAACCATACGTTGCTGATTACATGAAACTGGCCATCTCTTGGGATTGGGACATATAGTTTTCTCTTGTTATTTGCGATAATTGTAGAGAAGGTAGTTGTTACGTTATCTGCAGCGCGTTCATTCATTGTTTTGTGCATAAATTTTATATTCATTTGTTATGCAGAATTTAACAAAAATGATTGTGCCAGTTTGTGTGGACAATTAAGGTGGCGTAGAAAATGAGAGAGAGAAAAAACAAACAAATAAAAGAACATGCACGCACTCTCTGTGTGTCCCTGTCTGTCTCTGTCTGTCTTTGTCTGTCTGTCTTTGTGTGTCTGTCTCTCGCTCGCTCTCTCACTACACACACGGCGCGCGCGGCCGCACACACACACACACACACACACACACACACACACACACTGTATACTCATGGACTCCCGTGTCTATAACTGGCTGAATATGAGCCAGTACTTGCCTATCGGCATTCTGAATCTTTCTCTATTTAATGACACGTACATTGAGGGGCATCCAGGAGTCATGACCTGGGTGCGGCCTGACCCCCTTAGAGTGTCGGGAGTTAAGGGCCGAAACACTTGCTTGACGGGAGTTTCTCCTCTGAGGACATTGTACTGTCCGGCTGTCCCTAGAGTTCCTTACTGCTACAAACATAACACATATGACGTACAATAATACATACATACATGGGTGCAACTTTTTTTCGTTTGACGACGGAATCCGTTTTTTCAAAAGAGTCAGAAACGGAAAATCCGTTTTTTAAAAAAGTTTCAGCGTAGCCCCCCAGACCTCCAACCCCCCCCCCCCCCCATACGGGGTGCTGCCAGCCCCTGGACCCCTTTCAGTTTTTTGACTTTTTCTTAGTTGCACCCTTGTGTAACATATATGCATACATGCATACATACAGGCATAATGCATACATACATACATATACATACATACACATGCATTCAGATAGATAATGCATGTATACATACATATATACAGATCCATACATACACACATTCATACATACACACGTACATAACATACATACGTACATACATACATACATATGTTATACATACATACACACGTACGTACGTACATACATGCATACAGCCATACATACATACACAGGTACATACAGACACACATACGGACGGACATACAGACATACATATGAGGATGATGGAGTCTTCTGTCGATTCCACGAATGAGTAGACATGCGATCTTTCGTTGCTTGGTATAGATCCGATTGTGGGATGCAAGACTGATCCTGAAGGCACATGTTCTGCCAACGGTGAGCATGATTTTTTAACTGTTATCTTTTATCTTAATGGGTTGTCGTTTTATGACGTGGTGTTAATAACTCTAGTAGTCGGCTGGGCTATAAGCAATATGCACTGAACTGAACATTCTGCCACAGATGCTGCATGAGAATGGGTCCTTGGGTTCTGCTCCCGTCGATCCACCTTCTGTTGATTAGCAGCTGTTCTGCACTGTTCAGCTGTGATTGTGTCTGGCATACACTACAGTCGCCAAGTTACTCTGGCGCTGCTTGTGTCTTCCACGTTGGTGATGATGTTGCCACAGTTAATAGACTGGCCTTCAGTTTCAGTTTCTCAAGATGACGTCTCCGCGCTCAGAATGAATTCCTTATGCATTAACGTCACAGGTGCCACGTATATGGTGATCATGGCACAAGCCTTAAGCCTGTGCATTATTCATGAGCTGGCCAGGTCCTGAGGCCCTACCTAGACTACGTGTTACCTAGTCTATATTTTATACTGGCATTTTATCAGCCTACCACTGGAATAATCTTGGTTACATGTAAATGACATGTGTATGTGTGTATCTTACCTTCAAAAAAAGGAACTTATCTATAAAGTAAATAAACAAATAACTAAAGGTCTGACTCACAACTCAATTAACTATTCTGTATAAACTCGTCTCACATGACAGAACCGCCCCTCCCCCCCCCCCCCCCCCAATCAGTTCCCAAATGCTCAGCCATCTACCAACTAGGTGAAGCCAATATTTTCTTAATTATCGATAGGTAAGTATGTGAATAAGTAGGTAAGCATGCAAGTAAGCAAGCAAGTAAGCAAGTGAGTGAGTGAATAAGAAGTAGGTGAATAAATAACTACAAAATGAAGGAGTGTGTAGATAAATAAACAGGTAAGAGAAGAAAATAACAGACAACAGTAAATACATGCACGTATCCACATGCCCGCACGCAGACATATACACATACATTCATACATACCCATATCGACACAGCATGATGGCCGACAACAACAGCTACAACAACAACAACAACAACAAAGAGGAGACGCCCATATATACATATCATGACAAACTTACAGACATATCTGGACAGCCTCCTTGTATTGCTCCTAGTCTCGGTATCTTGAGCTAGATATCCATGCAGAAGCATCTTTGGGATGAAGTGGTTTTCCATTCGGACAACGTGTGCTGCCATAATACATAGCTAGCATTTGATGAATACATGTAGAAACTCTATATTTTGCATGCCACACTAAGTCGAAACTTGACGACACTCCTTGCCGTGTCATATTACACGTCTTAAGCAGATATTTGTAGTGGAATAGTTCAAGCTGTTGGACGTGCCGTCGGTAGGAAGTGCAGGTCTCGCAGCAGTACAGCAAGGTGCTCAAGATTTATCATGTACCAAAGATTAGAGATGTCCTTTTTTTTTTTCTTTTCTTGTTACTCTGTTTCGACCGCAAAAGTGGATGACCAGCAGACGCGGCCCATCTGTCAGACAAATATGACATAGGCTTTGTTAAGGGGGGTTGCCTGTATGCCTGGGGGCAATGGGAAGTTTTAAATGTGGAGGGCCCCCCGTGGGGATGCCGGGGGCTCTTTCAGAATAAAGTGTATCCCCACCTGGAAATTCTTCGCTATAAATTAACCCCTTTTCTGTCACTCTCTTTGTTTCTTCTGCCATGTTCCTTTGCTTTCTGTCATTTCTTCCCATCATTTTCTGCTTTGCTGGTCCATTTATCTGTATGTGTTGAATAAAGTCTTACGTACTTATTCTCAGATTGATAATTGGATATATATTAAGTGCATTTTTTGGCTCTAGAGAGTGAGATATGCGGAAGCAATTTTAGGTGATTTAGGCCCGTTCTTTGGTGTACTTAGGTATGCTTAAATTTGTATTCAGGTATGTTTTTCAAATCCCATGTGCGACAAATTGGACGAAGTGGTCAACGCCAGGGGCATGTCCTTAGATTATGTGGCCGAATACATTGATATGTGCATTTCATTTTCTTTTTTTTTTTTTTTTTTCCTGTTGAAGTTTTGTATGTTTTGAAGCGGTCATGGCCCTGATATGGCTCTACGCAGTCGGCTGAGCTTTAAACAAAAATAACAATAACAAAAAAATTGTGTGGGGGGTTGCAATTTCCTCCCGACTCTCTCGCCTATTGATGTTACTACCACAGGTACAGTGACTGTCACGTGTAGAATGGCCTCAGCAGGTGCAGCGTTGTTGTTGTTCGCCTGGCCTCTGGTTTAGGGACTTCCATCAAAGGCAAGGGAACACTTATGCGAGCCTGGGACACGTAGGCTTTAAAATCAAAGTCATCCCTCTACCAGATGGACTGCCTTGACAGGTCTAACGAGATCTATCTACCCGGGTTTGTTCTTAATCGTTTCTGTAGACTTGGTGCAAACTATGTGGCACCTGTCTCCTTTCTAAGTACTTTAAAAGTGTGCCAGGACCACCGCTGAAGGTCCCATGACGAATGTTTTCTCGAAGGACTAGTCGGGATTTGAACCCCAGTGTTCTGAACTCATTTTTCCGGAATGGTGCCCTATCTATTATACTAAGTCCTCTCAGAACTAGATATACCCTTTGACAAATTTCATGAATATGCTTAAATCTATCTGTTCCAAGAGAGAATCAAACAAACTGAAAAGGTTCTGAAGCTTAAACGTAAACTTTTCACAAAAAGTTCGAGATCTTATACCAGGTGAAACGGTAAACTGAATCTCCGAATAACATCAACTTGTGATTGGTAGTCTTGCTTCGAAATGAAGACCGAAGACAGCCGCCATGTTTATGCACGTAATTATTCTTGTTTACGTCACGCAATGATGGGACCGGTCTTAGAAACGGAGATCCAGAGCTTTGAAACTATTTTTCTGAGCACTGAGTAAATACAATGAACATTTTACAAAGCACTTTTCGATACATATGTAAGAATAAAAGTTGTTCAGACCGTAATGCCCAACCTGTCCCTTCGATATGTATTAAACGATTTCTTGACGTTCAACTTTTGCCGGAAGTACATGCATACATACACACATACATACATACATACATACATACGTACGTACATACTTAAATGCATACATATATACGCACATAATGACATGCATACATACATTATACATACATACATACATATATGCATGCATACGTACATCTTATTCAGCAAGTATGACAAACATTATTCACGAATTACATTGATAGTGGGTGAACACCACTTTCTCAGAAATTTCTGGCAATGTTTAGAGTTACCTCTCACTGTTGTGATGATCTACCGTTGCCCTCGCCTCACCACAAGCTTTATTTCAATTGATCCTCCTTCAAGGTCACAGTGACCTGAGAAATGGAAACTCCGCATTTTCTAGTGGGAAGCAAAAACTTCGTGTAAAGAAAGATTGTTAGGATGGCTTGACCATGTTCTTTCTTTTTTTCTTTTTCTTTTTTAGTCTTTCGATTCTGCTGTGCAGTAAGTTTGAGTGTCCTGAAGAGGCCCATGTGGTCGGCTGCTCTTTTTATTTCAAATAACAGAAATAAATCGATTGAAATGGTTTTATATGTTTACCTCATTTGGCCAAGAAACTTTTTGTGACAAGTGTAACTTCTTCAACTACCCTTTTTTTTCAAATTCAATTGGGCGCATTTTTGAGATTTTTTTGGTCTTGTTTTCCAGAAACCAATGTTTTATCTTTGGTGTTGAGAGAGAGAGAGAGGAAACAGGAAACGTGAACACACACACACACACACACACACACACACACGAACACACGCACGCATACACACACAAACACACGTGCGCCTTGGTACGGAAAACAATGTTTTTATTCAATATATAAAAATCAACATTATACAAACATTTCTTACACGTTTGAGGCGTAGGCAGCAGTTATGTATATCTACATTATCAAAAATTATTCTTGGATAGTACGTGCGCATGTACGTGCATGCGTGCGCCAGCGCTTGTGTATATATTGCGTACGAATGTGCGTAACTGTGAACCACATAGAAATATATCCATAGAAATATATCTCCAAAACTGAAACGTACAAAATAAATACATCATTTATTAGACCAGAATCCTATTAGTCTCATTTCAATCACCTTTGGTAGTTTTCTGTTTATTGTGAAATTTTTCGTTTACTTAGTTCCTCATTTACTTATCTAATAAAATGATTGAATTAGTCATCATTCGTTTGTTTTTTATCCGTCTTTTCATAAGATTACCCACAGTAATAAGAAGGAGAACTAAAAAAAACACACTACAAAAACGGAATTAGAATGCGTATTTACTATTAAAAAAACGAGTCAGACAAGGCAAGACACGATAAGACAGGTTACATTAAATACGCGTTCTGATTCTATTTTTGTGCTTTTCTGGTTCTTATTTGCGTGAACGCTGGAAGTCACTTTGATTCAGATTTTTATAATACTAATCATCATCATACATTGATAATAATAATAACAATAACAACGATGATGATAATTATGATAACGAGTTCCTTTAACATAAGTCAGAGCATGAATAAGGTTTGAATATCAACAACAACAACAAAAATAATAAGAATACATTCTGAGGGTGTGCACATATTTTGGCGTTATTGAAACTCGGTGACCATCACACACATCGAATGACTTACCACGGCAGAAGACTTCAACTGTGTCAGGTGTTTATTCACAGCGTGTTTGTGACAGTGGACAGACCACAACATATCATACGATTTACGACAGACTATGACTTTCCCAGTCTTAAAGTATGCATTCACGGCGTTATAGTCATACAGTAGATTGACCAAAACACTTAATGACTTAACACGAATGACCTAAAAACACGGACCAACAATTCCCCAATTTTGACACAACACGAACCGATAATTCAAAAACTTTGATGCAACGCGAACCAATAATTCCCCAATCTTGATGCAGCACGAACCAGTTCCCCAATTTTGATGCAACACGAATCAATAATTCCCCAATTCTGACGCAACACGAAACAATGATTCCCCAAGTTTGATGCAACACGAACCAATAATTCCCCAATTCTGATGCAGCACGAACCAATTCCCCAATTTTGATGCAACACGAACCAGTAATTCTCCAATTTTGATGCAACACGAACCAATAATTCCCTAAGTTTGATGCAACACGAACCGATAATTCCCCAATTTTGACGCAACACGAATGAATAATTCCCCAATTTTGACGCAACACGAACCAATAATTCCCCAATTTTGATGCATGCATTCACTGAGACTAAGCCACTTTTGTGACACATTCCGGGGGTGGGTGCGGAGGTGGAGGGAGCTTTGCTGTTAAATCTGTATCCTCAAAGAGACTGTCAGCGTTCAAATCAACAGGAACCAGGGACATATTAAAAGACTTCCAACGCGCATTTATTAATTTACAAAACAACATGGGCGTGTAGTAGTACTGAAGGACTCCTGATTAGTTTGTCAACAAAACAACAGAGCTGTAAGGCTCACATCGATTATAAAAGAGTGGAGACGAGCCAGGGGCCATACCACGTTGAAAACGTCAGTTGTACTACCAAACGTTAAGCAACTTCGGACCCGGTTAGTGCTTAAATGGATCACCACCTATTAATACAAGAGGCTGCTGGTTAAAAAAAACCCCAAAAAAACCCCAACTAAACAACCAATCAAACAAACAAAACAAAAGAGAACATAACCAATAACAATTGAGACAAATGATCAACAGTTGATTATATAATCAGTTTATGATCAACGCAAATGATCGACCAAATGATTTTTTGTTACGTTATCCGATCCATCTGCTGAGTTTTGTGAGTGTCCGTGCGTTTGTATGTGTGTGTGTATGAAAGAGAAAAAGAGAGTGTGTATGTGTGTATGACAGAGAAAAAGTGTGTAAGTGTGTACGAGGTCGGCTGTGTGAGGACATACTGACAGTAAACATAAGTGATGAATATCTCAAAACAACAGACGCCCTTTCGTAAGAATATGCACAACAGTTTATGCATATGGACTGAGGAAAACGTCCCCAAATTGCATAGATATTACATCGTACTTAAATGTGTATCAAAATATGCACAGACCACATTGTCATTGCACAGAAATGTACAAACTTTAAAAGTGTATTATTTATCAAGGCAAAAAATAGGCGAAAAGCCATATCAAACACATTTACAAACAATTGTGGAAAACTTCTGAGGGAGGGGAACAGGGCAATCAACATGGACAATGCTGGATCAACCAGCATTAATTTTCGGCCAAAAATAAGAAAATGCATCGTTTAAAAACTGTGCCGCGTCAGCCAGCATGTTGACACTGTCACACAGTGCGTTGCAGAATGGCTTCTTGGGCAGTTTCTGCTTTTGGCAGTAAGATGGGAGAGATCAGGTGGTACAACGTTTCGTAACCACTGAAATCGTCTCCTGTTGAGTTATTTGACTCTTTGACGGGTCTCGAGGAGGAAGATACTTGCTTTTTCTTCGAGAATTCGCCAGGGAACGAAAAGCTCACCAAGTGTTGCCTAAAGCAGATTCTGTCTTTTCTATACACCGAGCCTTTTATGAATGAATCAACATTCCGAAACATTAATTTTTTTAAGTTTGCTGAGAATGACGTGTGTATTGCTCAGAATAACATATAATTTTGGTGAGAATAGTAATTATGTAGATTGTTGCCAATAACGTGTACTGTTGCGAATAACGTGTATTGTTGACAATAACGTGTGTGTTGTTGTAATAACAAGTGTATTGCTGAGAATGACACTGTTGTTGAGAATTACATGTGTATTACTGTAACAACATACTGCTGAGAATAAGACACACACTGGTGAAAATAACAAGCGCATTGTGCTGAAAATAAGGCGTGTATTGATTAAACGACATACAGAGATGAGGGAAGTCGAGAAAGGTGATGAAAAAACAAAGAAAAAAAGAGGGCTAATTCTTCACAGAGGAAGGCCTTCGAATGAGAAAGAGTGAAGGTGGAGGAAGTGGGGGGAGAGAGAGAGTGAGGGGTTGACATCGAGAGAGGGTGGGAGGACTCAGAGAGAAAAAGAGAGAATACAGAGACAAACAGAATGCAGATTACGCATAACAAACACTTCTGATTACACACACACAAATAAATAGTTCGTATGTCACATCAAAATCCAAGTCAATACGGCAATGATTTACATAAACCGACGGTAATGAATCGCAACAGGAACGAAGACAACAACAACAACAAACACATAATAAAAAAAAAATGAAATAAAAAAAAAAAAGAAAAAGAAAGAAGGCAGGGTAAGGAAAAACTCGAGCATACTTTGGCAAGCGAATAAGCAAACCCATCAACCCAAATCATTGTGGAATTTTTTCGTCCCCAATCGGCTACTACTCACAGCTGAGTGTGCCATGAGCTCTGAAAGATTGGGCCTTCACAATGGTGTCTCGTCCACTTTACACATCCATCTTCGTCTGGGATTTATGGCACTAGATCAGAACCATACAAGCGCCACTCAAACCTGCCAGCAATGATCTGATAGACTCCTGCAGCATGCACAATTCGCTAGGAGTTTGCAACAGGCAATAAACATTTAAAAATTGAATAGTTCAGTCTTGCTTGTGCCGGGGGGGAAAAAACATACAAATTTCACCATAGTTTTGAAAAAACTATTTTCTCTTTTCTAAGGTCCGCTATCATTACATAAAACCATTGTATGCACCAGAGACTAAAAAAATACGATAGAAATATTATTCAGTTGGTCAGGGGAATAACGCTTTTCATATACAGACATGTGATTACATACCAACAAAAGTAAAATGTGAATCCTATCTAACAAGTCTGCTTGAAGACAAATAAACCGTATACGCAAAAGTTGATTAAAATAATTTTCAATGGCCACCTAAAGAGACTGTGCCATATCACAAGAACGTAAGCAAAAAGTAAACTAAACAGGAAATTAGGTAACACACAAAACAGATAAGCAGGGGTACACCCGAGTCGCATCATTACACAATCATATCAATAAGAGGAAACATGTGTGTATATAGTCAGTGCCCAGACACTGAGAGGTAATACATATACAAATATAAACAACATATCACAATAGCATTTTTCCCAGTGGGGAACAAGTAAGTATTAATGTATTGCGAGACTGAAATGACGATAAAATCCATGGTTCTAAATTGCCAAGATATCACCTAGAATGATTTTTCAATCTTAGAGTAAAAAACAAAAGTTGCCTTCAATGGAGCAACGAAACGCCTGATACTAACTATTTATAATTAACACCATACAATATGACATGTTTCACCAAAATGGTCAACAAATCAGTCCTGTTTTTCCACAATTAGCTCAATACATTGCTTGGGGACTAAGACCTTGATTTTCAGCTTTCAACACAGAACCATATTTTTTTCAAAATAATATGCCGAGACGTTGAGACGAAACGGAAACGGTCTAAAACGCCTTTTGTGTTGGGGTAATGAAATTATCACAGAACATAGTCTATTTTTGTCGTCATTGTCATGCCACAACGGACAAAACTGTAGCGACAAGCATACCATTGTGCCTGGATGAAAAAAAAAAGTAAAGAGCACGACCGTTAAATTTCTGGTCTATTCCTTTGTAATCGCCCAATTTCAAAGCCATTTTCACAAAATGGCCACCACCCTACTAGCATCTGGCACAAAAGGGCCGTGAATAAAGTTTGGAAAAGGCACAACTGTAAATCTCCTATCACATGTAAGCTAAAACATAACTGCAGTTTTCAATGGTATCAAAATCCTAAAATGGCCAATTTACATTTATTGACCCTTCCGTCAGAGTTAAAAATGACCTCCATAGTCATACACAGATTTAACACGAACGAAAAATAAGAAGTGACATGATCTAAAAATACGGAACATACTCATTTTTCAGTCAAATGCCTAGCATTATCATCTCATCAAATTCTAGTCCATAGTCAGCAATTACAACCAGTTCCAAGTTTCAGTTGTTGAATTTACCTTCACATAACACTGATGATAATCTTGATGATATCTAGTAACTGTGTTCAGAATTTAAGATCCTACACTAACAGATTAACGGTAAAATTAAGCTAGACTTACGTGAGAAAGATGGAATTTAAATAGTAATATCAAAAGCCTAGTATTGTCATTATAGGCCAGTAATAATTCAAAACGTATTCTCTTTGAACAAGCAAGGATAGCACCTTGGCCATCACGGTGTTAAAGGCAGTAGCACAAATGAACAAGCACGCAAATAATCAATCGTGCTTAACAAGTATAACACGATTAAGAGAGAATCGCAACAGAAACAAAATACAAATACCATGTGAAAAACCGCATGATTTTCAACTGTAAATACACCCATCCCGTCCAATACATAAACGCGTTCGTTGTTTGGAGAATCGGCCATCTTTTAAAGGTTTTTTTTTTGTAAGTTTCTTTGTTTTTTGCTGCTTCAGCAGTCTCCAGTCATACTATTAGCAAACAGCAAAAGGAAAGAAACTGCAATCAAAAGTCAACGATCTTTTAAGAATACTGAAAACGTATGCTGTACTACAAAGTCATTTCGCTTCTGTTCATGTCATTCAAGTAACCACCTTCAAACAACTGCATTAAAGTAACGCCGGAATGAATGAAAACGAGGAATTTTTTTTTTTAAAACCCCCAAAAAACATGAGTAAAAATTCATACATTTCAAAACATATCTGAATGGATCGCAGGAATTCAAACAATTTCCTTTTTACACACACAGAGTCTGAACGAATAGAAGGGAATCGATGCACAGGCTATCCGTTAGCTTCAGACTTTTTAAACCAGACGCCAACACACGAACAAATTCTTTGCAAAAAAATAAAATCCAAATATAACAATCGAGCTGTTTTCAACATAAAAAACCAAAAACAGGTGTATGCTACAGACTTTAAAAAGACATATGCTCAAGGTATCCCTTAGTTTCAGACTTACTAAACCAGGAAGCAGCATACAAACACGTCCCTCGCAAAGAAAAAACAAAACAAAACAAAAAAAATGGTGTAGCCTATATTACAGATAAGGTAGACACTCTCTTGTGTAGAAATGTGGCGATATTTTGAGCGATGTGGTTGCTATGGGAATGAGAGCAGGGGTCAGGGCGATGGTGGTGGTAATCACAAAACCGTGGTAGGATCAGTACCGGTGTTCTGGTAGATGTTTTCTTGCGACACATTCTGGTAAATGTTTTCTTCTGGCGCTGAAAAAGATACAAAAACAATACACAAACGTAACACGACAGTAAAGATTTTCCATGAACTTAAGCAGTCAAGTGATATGCTAAGAGATTTCCATTTCTTAAAGTTCCAACAGTGTGAGGGCGGAGCCACACCCCCTTCACTACATTACCTTTCCTGTCCCTGCAGAGGGACAGGTACCCATTTACAGCTGGTGGATTGAGGCCATCTATTCAAGTCAGGTCGAAATGCCAGTTCACCCATCCATTTGACAAAAGCCAAGTCATCCATCCATTTAGCAGGAGCCACGTCATTCATTCACTTGAAAAATGTTAAGCCACCCACCCATCTGACAAAAGCCAGGCCATCGAATCATTTGACAAAAGCCAAGTCGGCCATTCATTTGGCGATCATGGTTGATCATGTTTAACTGTGACTTTCGGTAGCAAGTGTTCTTACCAATGTATCGATCCGTTCATTCATGCAGTTGTGACCCGTTTTCACGTAGGGAAACATACATGTATGTTGATTTTTGGAGGCAATACATATGGATGACATAAGGAGACATATTATCTGAGTACAGTGACAAATGTTACAACAAAATGAATACAAACATTTCATTGTGACTTGGTGTACACGTTTTTATGGATAAAGTCATTCACCCAAACACTCAAACACAACATAAAAACACCATGAAACAGAAAACAAACTAACTTTAAAAGTAATCCTCACTACAATCAAACGATCCTACACAGACATGACATAACAACCGTATTTGTGGTCGTCACTGGCAAGTAAGACGTACAGATAAGCTTACAAGTACACACGATAAGCTTATCTAATAAATTTTGATAGCATATAGTTTTTGCATATATTAACATACTGACACGTACTGATTGAAGAAACGTCCACGTACATAGACATATGTAAACGCATATACATACCTGTCTGCATAGCTGTTCACACGTATACATGCATATACACAAAGTATGCAAAGCATAAATAAAAACACATACACACGACTGTGCATATATCTGTGTATACACACGGACATGTATACACGTACCCACATACATACATACATACATACACATACAAACATTTACATACACAGACGTGTGTACATACATACATTCCTATATATATATACACATACATGCACTGACACGTCTTTGCACAGAACATGTATACACATAACCTACAAAGGGCATACACAATCCTCCCACACTATTTACACATAATGTAGGCCTACCCATTTCACTGTTTACGCTCCCTAATTCCCTCCTCCCATTTCAACGTGTCATTCAGTTGGTTCTCTTTCCCGGCCACCTTGTTTCATACAGTTACCAATCATTTATACTATGATACTTAATCAGTTACTGGAACAATTACTTGGAAGAGTGACGGGCAAGTGGAGGAGGAGATGGTCGACAAGGGAAAGTGTTTAGTCATTTTTGCATTGCTTTTCTTCATTCTCCATCCTCCTCTCTCGCTCCATTTAAAAGATATTAATAATAGGCCTACTTCTCCTCAACCATCATCCGCATGTCAAAACAAACAATCAAACAAAAAACAAACAAACGAGCCAGCAAGCGAGAAAAAGAGGAAGGGGGGGGGTGGTGGAGAGAAGAGGAAGAATGGGGAAAAGAGAAAGCCAAATCCATTATCCACACGCTACATGCATCATCTTTGTGAGTGGGCGCTCACCTGTGTGTGCGTGTGCCTGTACGACCAAAAGAACAAATGTGTACATTGGTATTCCCACAATCATCGACTGTTTATGCTTTTTGCAGGATGAATTTCACCAAGAAACTTATCTTACACCAAAAGAACAACCCAAAGAAACAAGCTGCAGCTCTAATTTCAATTTCATCCAAACAGACTTTCAACACCTTTTTGAGGCTGTAGCTCACCTCCCTCGTGTGTGGCTCGTGTTCCATTTGGGGGAACAGCTCACGTTTCTTTATGCACATCGTCATATATTTTTCGTTTTATCATTCTAAAATTGACATTACAGAGCACGTGGCGGGCTGGCTGATCGTTAATCCATACCGGTATATGATATGTCATGGTGAGGTAACATTTTCACCTGTCGGCGTCACCGTGTTCGGAGTTGGCCGCTGCACATCTGGACACCACCATCTCCCTCCAGGCTGCTCTGTCTTGACTTTTTCTTACATATTTAGGCCACTGATGTTCTCGATGTATGAGATTGGAGGTCTGCCTTTCATCCTTTTTACCACTGTTTTTCCTCGAAAGATGGTTGCAATGAAATACATGTTCTTGTAGCGTGACACATGGCCAATGTATTTTAGTCTTCTCTTTTGTTGATGTCTGCTAGTAGTTTTCCAGTGGTATCAAGTTCTTCCAGGACACTTTCATTAGTTTTTCTGTCTGTCCATTTGACACGTAGTAGTCTCCGATAAAACCGCATCCCTGCTGCCTCAATTCTTCTGCAATCAGTTTTTCTCAGAGTCCAGGCTTCGCAGCCATAAATCATGACTAGCCAGATCAAATATTTCATAAGTCTAACTTTCAGGAAATTTGGCATGCGTCTGTCTTTCCAGATATTGAGTTGGACAATTTTTTGCTTTGCCATTCCAATCTTATTTTGATGTCTTTGGAGCAGGTTCCATCATCAGTTTTTACAGAGCCAAGATATTTGAAATCCTTAACATTTTCTAAAGGAACTTTGTTAACTGTGATGTCATGATTGCTTTCAGTGTCTTTGCCTTTGATATGTACTTAATTTTCTCTTTCGAGTGTTTTTTCTTTCAGGATTAACAAGGTGTGTGTGTGTGTGTGTTTTAGGTAAGTTATAGCTCTGATGTGAATCTGCACAGCTGGCTAGTCATTCATTCATTCAATCTCACAATCACTATGTCTTTTGGCAAAGAAAAGTGGCGTTAAGGAAGTATAAAGAAGATATCTATATTAGAATGTGCGCGCACGTACACGCATGTGTGTGTGCGGGCGTGTGTGTGTGAGCGCGTATGTGCATGCGTATCAAACAACTATTGACTACACATTGAAATAGCCATCAGGACAGATCCACCAGTATACCTCACGTCCATCTCCACCGCAGTCAGCACAAAGAACAAGAGCGGTGAGTAAATGTCCCGTCGGACTTCCAAATGGAAGGTCGTGGATTCGATCCGTCTCTATACATCGACCTGATGGGTAAAAGATGAATAATTTTTCCCGATCTCCCATGTGTACGGGCCTGCCAGAGCCTAACCCCCTTTGTGTGTACACGCACGTAAAACATCAAATACGCGCGTAAAAATCCTGTAAGTCCTGTCAGTGGCAGGCGTCATGGAATCATGAAAACACCCAGCATGCAAGCCCACTCGAAAACGGATTATGCAAACTATGCAGCGACATACCACCATCACAGTGCTGGCAAAACAACGTGCACCACACGCACCGAGAAAAATCGGTACGCTTGAAAACATTTAAGAAAAGGTACGGGGAATGAGCGATGACAAAGCGTTTCGAGGCAAATAAGAGGAAACTCGTTTTTCTGAATTGCACAGGCTTCGGTATATTTTAGTATACAGCTGAATAGCCTGTTTCACACGCCAGATACAATGAAGGAAAATAAAAATTATGACATATGTTTAGGCATTGTCAGGCTTATTTCCTGCAGGAGTTCAATCTTCTTTAAGGACTGCTGAAGAGACTTTGGTGGGTTAATTACCTACAAAACAATGCTCATGACGTCATTTTTCCAGCCAAATAAAATACACTGACGAGCAGAACGACTTGAGAGTACACTTGATTTGTAAAAACAAGACGACAGCATTATTCATGTCTTGTCTGTGTCCTGTGTCATCCACTTGGCTTGGTCCAAATATCCGTTATTATCAGCAACTCATATCTGTCATTTCTTCAGCTCGGCCAAATAGCAGGAAAGCTCTCTTGTTGTTTTCGTCCTACGGTTTGTGCATTTGTTTCTTTGTTGTTTTTTGCGAACGCATGACAAAGGTCAGTTGGCGGAGAAATTGTGCCTGTCTCGTATTGTGAATTAATTACGCATTTTCTTCTATTTTTCTTGTGCTTTCGGTTTCTATCAACCAATAATTAACAATTAAAAACAACTAGCCTGTGGCTAAATTAATGGCAAATGCCATATTCTGACTTGCTTCACGTGCAGAGTCTCGAGTTTGTTTTGAGTTTGTTCAAGCGGAATTCAAGCAATTCGGACAATTCCTCATGCATTCTATCCCAAGCCGCCAGTAGTTATCAGGCCGAAACTATGAGCCTGCACAAAACCACAAGCGCTGGCAAAGTCCTGAGATGAGGAAGGGAATGGGACCTATAAAACATTAACATTACACGAGTGACTATAGCATTAAGATGGGCTGCAAACAAACCAATTTCTTGTAGTAGGGTGGGACTGAACACTACATGTAGACATAAGATCTCGTGTCTACAGCTCTATCAAAGAAGCCAACCAGGTCCACGTACGGAATCACTTAACTACCAAAACTATCAACAATAACAAACTAGCCAAATATAAAACTAAGTAACAAATGTCATATATTCTAACTTGGTTCCACCACGAAGTCGCGTAACACCAAACTACCAACTGATTATCAACCACAGCAAACTAGCCAAAGACTAAATTAGTGACAAATACCGTGTTCTGATTTGGTCTATGTATGGAATCACATAACTAGCAAATTGGACAGATGGATGATGGACTCTCTCGTCGATCCGACGGATGAGTAGGCATAGTGGTCCCTATCCCCGATATGGATCTTCACGTGGGACATACGACCGATCCTGGAGGCACGTGTTCTTCTTCTACAGGCGCTGCATGGGAAGGAGTCCTGTGGCCTTGAGTTCTGTTTCTGCCTGTCTCGCTTCTGTTGAATAGCCGCTTCTCTGTGCTGTTCAGACGTGACTGTGCCCTGCTCGAATTGCTGTCGCCAGTACACGCTGTAGTCTGTCTTTCCATATGGTGGTGCTGATGTCACAGCTGATAAGGTTGGCCTTCAGAGCATCTTTGTATCGGTTCAGTGGTTTCCTGGTCACGGAATATGTGCTTCAGTTCTCCACACATGAGCATCTTTCGGATGCGGTAGTCCTTCACACCGTCAGCGTGTCCTATCCAACAAAGCTGGCATTTGAACAAGTAAAACAAAAGCTGACATTTCATGAACAGAAACCCTAAACTTGGCAAGCCACACTTCTTCTCCTGCAGGAAGCTGGTGGACAAGATGAAGAAGTAAAAGGATTAAGTTTTTGCTTTGCTACATGTTGACAATGCAGGAAGCTTGAGTCAAGGATTAAGTTTTGCTTTGCTAACATGGTGACAACGCAGGAAGCTTGGAGTCAAAGGGTTAAGTTTTTGCTTCGCTAGCATGGCTGACAAGCAGGAAGCTTGGAGTCAAAGGATTAAGTTTTTGCTTTGCTAACATGGTTGACAACGCAGGAAGCTTGGAGTCAAAGGTTAGTTTTGCTTCGCTAGCATGGCTGACAATGCAGAAGCTTGGAGTCAAAGGTTAAGTTTTTGCTTTGCTAACATGGTTGACAACGCAGGAAGCTTGGAGTCAAAGGGTTAAGTTTTTGCTTCGCTAGCATGGCTGACAATGCAGGAAGCTTGGAGTCAAAGGATTAAGTTTTTGCTTTGCTAGCATGGCTGACAATTGAAGGATGCTGGTGGACAGGTTGCGGGAGTCAAAGTTGTTAGTGTGCCATCAGTAGGGAGTCCAGGTCTTCCGGTTGTGCTACAGGGTGCTCAGGATTACTGCTCAAAGACGTCTTTGGTGATAATTACCGCAACTACCAACTGTGTGCCATCAGTATGTAGTCCACTCTCCCAGCAGTGCTACAAGGTGCTCAGGATTACTGCTCAAAGACGTCTTAGGTGATAATTACCCCAACTACCAACTATCAATTAACAATAAAAAACCAAAGAGTAAACAGTCGATCTATGTCACGATATTCTCACGGTACAGTATATAAGACAGGTGAGACTGACCAAAGGCCGCGTTGGAATAGATGTTGCCCTGGTTCTGGTAGATGTTCTCTTCTCCTCCTCCTCCTCCTCATCCTCCTCCTCCCTCTTCAACTCCTCGATCTTCTTGTCCACGATCAGCTTCAGCGTGTCGTGAATAAAGACGTACTGACTCTGCACACACACACACACACGGTATTACACATTTACGCACACAAATACCAACCCGCACGCGCGCGCGCACACACGCGCTGAGGAACAGTAAGGTGTGAACGAATAAATGAATAAATCTTTTAAAAATCCATCTAGTACACCATTCATTTAAAGGTACAGGTGTGTGAAAACACGAAACGCACAAAAGCATTAAAGACAGAAAAAAGGAAAGTTAGAACAGCAAACAAACAAACAAGCAAAAAAAGAAGAAGAAAAAAACAACACACACACAAAACAGAAAATGAACAAATACACAAAATAAAAACCCACAACCTTTTAGCTCAACTCGATTAAATTTGAGTAAGACGGAGTTTTCGTTTTCCGCTACGTTTTGCTTGTTATTTTCCAGAATCAATATTCGGTATGGTGGTGGTGGTGGTGGTGGTGGTGGTGTGTGTGTGTGTGTGTGTGTGTGTGTGTGTGTGTGTGTGTGTGTGTGTGTGTGTGTGTGTGTGTGTATGGTGTGTGTGTGTGTGTGTGTGTGCTTGGAGTGATGGTGGTGCGTGTGTCGGGATGGTGGTGGTGGTAGTGACAATGGAAATGGCGCGTGTGTGTGCGAGGTGTGGTGGTGGTGGTGGTGTGTGTGTGTGTGTGTGTGTGTGTGTGTATGTGTGTGCTGTCAGCATTACTGTCACGTAGTTTTCTGTGCCACAATCAGCATTTCTCAAAGCCATATTCCCCACCTCACGGTAACACAATCCTTTCAGATCCCCCCAGGTTTGGAGCACTTTAGAGCAGGAACCTTATGACAGGACTGAGAGAGAAAGAGAGAGAGAGAGAGAGAGAGTGTGTGTGTGTCCGTATGTGAGCGTATGTAGCTGTGGTGTGTATGACTCTATGAGTACGTGTGTGTGTGTGTGTGTGTGTGTGTGTGTGTGCGCATACACAAGTATGTGTGTGTCTGCGCGTGACTAGCTGAACTGAGAGCCACAACTCGATTAGAACTTGTGTTTGAAGCTTTGTTTTTCTGTCTTTCAGCTTCATTGGTAAGTAATCCTTGGGTTTTTCTTATTGTGGTTTCGAGTTCCTTTGAGAATGCTTCTTTCTCGGTTTCTCTCATTTTCCCCCTCCCTCCCTCTCTCTCTTCCACTATTTTTTTTTACCTAAATCGATTGCTCTTGAAATCAGGTTTACTTTCCTTACCTTTGCTCAAGATGACGTCCATTGTTACGAGCGTTTAGCTTTTAATCAGAGACATGGATGGAAAAGACCGGCAACTATGCGAATTTGCTAGTGATCTGTCCAGCCTGACTGACTGGCGCCAGCAATCAGACAGCATTTGATACGCAAGTCTTTTTTTTTTCTCTTCTTTTTCTCGTTTACATCACAATTGAAATTCTGTCTCAAAGATGAAATAGGTCGCCTTCTGTAGCAATTCAGTCTCAAGGATGAAATAGATTGTCTTTTGTAGCATATCCACAGGCCTGTACAGCTTCTCCAGCAAGGTGGAGAGTGTCGGCAGGATCTCCTCCCTCAGCGACTGGTAGCTCTTGCGGTCTGGGAGGATGTGTTCTGCTGTCTGGTCAACAGCTTCTCCACAAGGGCATCAGGAGTTTGTACAAGTCGGAAGCTCTTGTTACACCAAATAAGTGGTTGAAGTCTCGAGCCCTGTGCAGCGTGGAGTGTGCCAGGCTCCCTATCCATCCTGTACAGAATGACTTCAAAATTAGCCTACATGCGTGAAGAAGGCGGAAGATTTTCAGCTCCACGTACATGAATGACTCGCTTTAACATGTCTTACGACGGTTTTGTGTTGAGTTTACGGTCGTTAATGCAAAGTTGAATTTGCTTTCCTAAAAGTTTTTGTCTCAGTATCTTGTTTATCTTTTTATGCACATGTTTATTTCCATTGGCGTTGGCGATCATGGCACTCCATACAAATCTATCCCTTGTCGCTGCAAGTATATCTCCCACCTTCTCTGTCCTCAGGCGTCCAATATTTTCTCCCTGGGTTTACCTGATGTTCTCATTCCCTCCAGATTCCCTGTTGTGACCAGGTGCTGTAATTTCTCTTTCCTCATAAAATGTCCCATAAATGTTGCTTGTTTTTTCTTAATCTTCTTTATCACTGATCTTGTGTCTGCCTCATTCACGACAGTCTCATCTGTTTTCTTTGCTGTCTAGGGAACTCTCAACATTCTTCTTAGAAACCACATTTCCGTTGCCTCAATTTTGTTCTGACTTTGCGTGTGTTAACTGTCCGCGCCTTACAACGGTACAACAGTGTCGGTTTTACATAGCACTCAAGAATTCTCTTCCTGATGTTAATCGATAGGCATTTGTCGGCAAGGACACTTTTCATCTTCTTAAATGCTGTTTTGGCTTGGCTGATTCTGTCAATGGCTTTAAGCTTATAACTTACACTGTCAATGGCTTTACGCTTATAACCTACACTGTCAATGGCTTTAAGTTATTAATCCACACCGTCAATGGCTTTAAGCTAATAACCTACACTGTCAATGGCTTTAAGCTAATAACCTACACTGTCAATGGCTTTACGCTTATAACCTACACTGTCAATGGCCTTATGCTAATAACCTACACTGTCAATGGCTTTAAGCTAATAACCTACACTGTCAATGGCTTTATGCTAATAACCGACAATGTCAATGGCTTTAAGCTAATAACCTACACTGTCAATGGCTTTATGCTAATAACCTACACTGTCAAGTGGCTTTAAGCTAACAACCTACACTGTCAATGGCTTTATGCTAATAACCTACAATGTCAATGGCTTTAACCTACACTGTCAGTGACTTTAACCTAATAGCCTACACTGTCAATGGCTTTAAGCTAAGAACATACACTGTCAATGGCTTTAAGCTAATAACCTACACTGTCAATGGCTTTATGCTAATAACCTACACTGTCAATGGCTTTAAGCTAATAACCTACACTGTCAATGGCTTTATGCTAATAACCTACACTGTCAATGGCTTTATGCTAATAACCTACACTGTCAATGGCTTTATGCTAATAACCGACAATGTCAATGGCTTTAAGCTAATAACCTACACTGTCAATGGCTTTAAGCTAATAACCTACACTGTCAATGGCTTTACGCTAATAACCTACACTGTGAATGGCTTTATGCTAATAACCTACAATGTCAATGGCCTCATGCTAATAACCTACACTGTCAATGACTTTAAGCTAATAACCTACACTGTCAATGGCTTTATGCTAATAACCGACAATGTCAATGGCTTTATGCTAATAACCTACAATGTCAATGGCTTCATGCCAATAACCTACAATGTCAATGGCTTTATGCTAATAACCCACACTGTTAATGGCTTCATGCTAATAACCTACACTGTCAATGGCTTTAAGCTAATAACCTACACTGTCAATGGTTTTAAGCTAATAACCTACACTGTCAATGGCTTTATGCTAATAACCTACACTGTCAATGGCTTTATGCTAATAACCTACACTGTCAATGGCTTTATGCTAATAACCTACACTGTCAATGGCTTTATGCTAATAACCTTAACTGTCAATGGCTTTATGCTAATAATTAACCTTCACTGTCAATGGCTTTATGCTAATAATCTACACTGTCAATGGCTTTATGCTAATAATCTACACCGTCAATGGCTTTAAATTAACCTACACTGTCAATGGCTTTAAGTTCATAATCTACACTGTCAATGGCTTTAAGCTTATAACTTACACTGTCAATGGTTTTAAGCTGAGAACTGACACTGTCAATGGCTTTAAGCTAATAACATATACTGTCAATGACTTTAAGTTAATAATCTACACTATCAATGGCTTTAAGCTAAGAACCGACACTGTCAATGGCTTTAGATTAATAATCTACACTGTCAATGGCTTTAAGCTAATAGCCTACACTGTCAATGGCTTAAAGTTAATAACATACACTGTCAATGGCTTTAAGCTAATAACCTACACTGTCAATGGCTTTAAGCTTATAACTTACACTGTCAATGGTTTTAAGCTAATAACTTACACTGTCAATGGCTTTAAGTTCATAATCTACACTGTCAGTGGCTTTAAGCTTATAACGTACACTGTCGATGGCTTTAAGCTAATAACCTACACTGTCAATTGCTTTAAACGAATAACTTACACTGTCAATGGCTTTAAGCTAATAACCTACACTGTCAATGGTTTTATGCTAATAACCACACTGTCAATGGCTTTATGCTAATAACCAACACTTCAATGGCTTTAAGCTAATAACCTACACTGTCAATGGCTTTAAGTTAATGACCTACACTGTCAAGGCTTTAAGTTCATAATCTACACTGTCAATGACTTTAACCTTATAACTTACACTGTCAATGCTTTTAAGCTAAGAACCGACAGTGTCAATGGCTTTAAGCTAATAACTGATACTGTCAATGACTTTAAGTTAATAATCTACACTGTCAATGGCTTTAAGCTAATAACCTACACTGTCAATGGCTTTATGCTAATAACCTACACTGTCAATGACTTTAAGCTAATAACCTACACTGTCAATGGCTTTACGCTAATAAACTACACTGTCAATGGCTTTATGCTAATAACCTACAATGTCAATGGCTTCATGCTAATAACCTACACTGTCAATGGCTTTATGCTAATAACCTACACTGTCAACGGCTTTACGCTAATAACCCACACTGTCAACGGATTTATGCTAATAACCTACACTGTCAATGGCGTCATGCTAATAACCTACAATGTCAATGGCTTTAACCTACACTGTCAGTGATTTTAACCTAATAGCCTACACTGTCAATGGCTTTGAGCTAAGAACATACACTGTCAATGGATTTAAACTAATAACCTACACTGTCAATGGCTTTAAGCTAATAACCCACAGCGTCAATGGCTTTAAGCTAAGAACATACACTGTCAATGGCTTTAAGCTATTTACCTACAATGGCTTTAAGCTAATAACCCACACCGTCAATGGCTTTAAGCTAAGAACATACACTGTCAATGGCTTTAAGCTAATAACCCACACCGTCAATAGCTTTAAGCTAATAACCCACACTGTCAATGGCTTTACGCTATTTACCTACAATGGCTTTAAGCTAGTAACCTACACTGTCACGGTCACTGTCTCAATGTCTCTGGTTCAGCCTTAGAGTGTAATGGGAGTAAGACGATTTCTTTTTTTCTTTTTTTTCCATTTTCTGTTCTTAACTTTTTAATCTCCAATCTCCCTTTTAAAAAATTGGGATATTTCATATCGACCAGAGATGGAGGTGTGTCCATGTGTCTGCCTGTGTGGATGTCTGTGACAAAAAAAAATGTATTAGCAAGATTTTTCAGTTGTTTTCGGATAGATCTTTGCCAAACCTGGGTTAAACGATGTACAGAATATTGAGTCGTGAATGCATAAGTTCGGAAGTCATGGCAACAAGGCTGAGATCACATGAACCAAACCAAACAAACAAAAAGCTTAAAACCAGCACATTCTGATAAAGTTGTGTGAACAGCATTTCCTCGGGAACGTCTGACAATACTCATATTTTTGTTTTCTCTGATGTGATAATCTTCTTGTCAAGTTTCATATCATCTAATGCTTCTTCGAGATATCAGTGGCCTTAAGAAGAATAAAATTTGGATTGTTTTCTGAGCAGCTGTGATTTCAAACTGAAATTTCTCAGGAATGTAACATCAGGTAATTCTGATTTTCAGAAAAGTCAAGTGCATACAAGAGCAATCCCTGTCACTTTTACAGAAATGGTTACGCCATACAAATACTTATTTTTGTCATAGCATTACTATGTCTTTCGTGTAAACAGCAGTATTATAATTACAAATTCATAAGAACGTAATCGCTTCCATGACTTAAATAATACTTTTGAGTCCGACTCAAAAATACAGATATTAGGATGACGGCATAATTCCAAGGTTATAATTACAAGATTGTTGAAATACTCAAATTTAAATATAATCCGAGGTATTAAGCCGAATGTGTTCATTTTTGAACTGTACAACTGAATGATGATTATGATGACTTTCTATGGTAAGATTTTAAAGTTTACTTGATTTGATCTTTTTCAAGGTCAGCTGGGTTTTTTTTTTTATCATCTACGAGCTCGTGCACGACAGAAAAGAAAGAATATCAGCATAGCTTGACCCTTGACCTTAACAAAAGTTGTTAACTGTAATCATGTGTAATTTTCTTTTTCGATTTCGTCTATACGTCCAACGTTTTGGTTTCAGTGGCCAAGAAAAAGTAAGTAAAAATAATTCGAAAAACACTGGTTTTTTGATTTCTTCTACTTCTTACAGGTGCTGAATTTGAATATATGAATAGGGGAGAAACTTAAGATGTCGCTGCCATATAACAATTTCTGTTCTTACATCTGTTTGAAAAAAAAAATTCCCTCTAATTTGTAATGAAGTCAGGCCGGATTCAAGATAAACTTCAGTTCTGGAAAAAAAGAAAATTTTTAAAACGGCCTGATCATCTTTTCCCCATTCCCTTTTTGTTTTGTTTTCTTTCTTTTTGCTTTCTTTTCTTTTCTAGTTCTTCAATGATTTTAGCAGAGTAAACTGATTCGCTAAGCTCCTGGATCGCGAGGATCTCCCCCCCCCCCCCCTTCTCTCTCTCACCTGTGCGTTGACGATCATGCGCGTCTGTATATAAATATTTTCATCTTTATATGTCTGCATCCATGCTCGCGCGCACGTACACGTGTGTCTGTGGAAGGTAATACAGGAGTGCGCACGTGTGTATTTGCTTTTTTGCACGCGGGTGCGTGTATGTATGCGTGCGTGCAGTCATTGCGTGCGTATGTGAGTATGTGTGTCTATGAGGTAAGTATGTGTGTATGTGTGTGTGTGTGTGTGTGTGTGTGTGTGTGTGTGTGTGTGTGTGTGTGTGTGTGTGTGTGTGTGTGTGGTGCGCGCGCGTTGACTGACCTCGGATTGCACCATCAAGACTCTGTTGTGTCTCATGTTTAGGACCAGATTGTAGATATCCACTTCGTCCTCCAGGCTATGGTCATCCACAAACTGCATCAGGAAGTCCAGGGCGATGAACGTGCCTGTCCGCCCCACACCAGCACTGCACACAAGTATACAGCAGTGAGTGCGTGTGCGTGTAGAAGTTTAGAGTTTGTTCGAAAGGGATCCCATACCGCTTGGACAATTCCATATGCGCTCGACCCAAATCTGCCAACAACTATTTGGTAGACTCCTTGAGCCTGCGCAAAACCCTATGCGCTGACAAGGTCTTGGGACAGGGGATGACAGGGGGGAACCATTGAAACAATAAGCTGATACCACCTGAATCACGGAAACATTAAGATGGGCAACGACAGGCCAGTTTGCTTCACTCTCTCCACTGGTTGCCCGTTTCTCAAAGAATTTCATACAAAATCAATACTTTATGCTACAAGTGTATCAATGGTACTGTACATGTCTATCTTCTTGACCACCTTCAAATGTACACCCCTGCCCGACCTTTCTGTTTTGCATCTGATACTAGTTGTCTGCAAATTCTTCAATACAAATGTAGTACAGCTGGTCACTGCTCCTTTTCTGTGTCTGGTCCATACAAGCAGAATCTTCCCCCATCTTTTCCACGGTCACAATCTCTTTCTTCCTTCAAGTTTACCTTAAAGACATACCTTTATGCCCAGAAGGGATTTTACCCCTGTAAATGTACACTTTTTTGCCCCACTGTCCTCCCCTTTGGATTTATGTGTACTTTGTGCTCTGTGGTTTCGTCGTTGTCGGGTGATTTGCTTTGGTGAATGGTGAGAGTGCGCGCCTTGGTTTGATTCTTGTTTCAAGATTTGGCGCCTTATAAATGTCGTCATTATTAATAATATAAATGAACACAAGTATTCACAGAAAAAAAAGAGCACACACACACACACACACACACACGCGCGCGTGCGCGCGCACACACGCATAAACACGCACGCACGCACACACAGAGGATGCTGAGCTAGGGAACACTAACCCTGTAAGGTTAGGCATATAGCCCTTAACCAAAGTTGGACAAACAGCCGAAAGCAACTAATACACGTTCTAACCTACTAATACTCCGACACTAGTATGAAAGGAACTGTTCAAAATGCAACTAACAAAAAATTGTACGATACATGCAACAGTCTGAAATGATCATAAAATATCTGCTTTATGTGTGAGATAGTGAGACAGACAGACACAGAGGCAGAGATCCTTGCAATGTAAAAGTCTAAACATGTCAGGACGATGAGGCTGTCTGGCCGACCTGCAGTGGACAGTAATGGGCTTTGCGGGGTTCCTCTTGGCGTCCAGGCGGACTGTGCCGATGAAATCTAAGACATCATCGGGGTTGAGGTTGGCGGAGTAGTCCACCCATCCATGGATAAAGTACTGCACCACCTGCCTCTGTTGATCATGGTTCTCCTGTGAGAAAAACATGTACCATGCGTTTTAATGCTAGCAAATGCACAGATACACATGCAGATATCCAACGTAACCATGCTGGCTTTGCAATACACAAGCAGACTTGAGAACGAGAACAAAACATACAAGATCGTGCAAGCACACTCAAACATACACACACACATACACTTGCAATTAGCCGCCCCATCCCAACACACACACACCACACAACACACACACACACACACACACACACAACACACACACCATTATAGCACTCAACATAATGACATAGAGATGGAAGATAACGTTCTCTCACTCATACACACATGCACGCACGCACGCACACACACACACACACACACACACACATGCACAGACCACACATACATAACACACAACATAACCACACAGATTAGGAGTAAGGATGACAAACTGTCTCCTCTCTCACTCACACCCACGCATAGTACACAACATAACCACAGATATAATATGACAGATAGGACGATAAGCTCTCTCTCTCTCTCACAACACACACACGCACACAAACACACACACACACACACACGCGCGCACAGAGCACACATAACACGCAACAGTCACATAGATATAAAAGTAAGAACGATAAACTGTCTCCTCTCTCACTCACACACACACCCACACACAACACACAACATAACCACATAGACGCAAATAAGATAGGATAATAAGCTCTCTCTCTCACACACACACGCGCACACACATCTTACCATGCAGACGGTGAAGGATCGAATGGTGTATTTGTTCAATGTAGACACAGTGGTCAGGACCACAATGATGTCACCGTACTGGATGGGCAAGTTGGTTTCCGAAGGCCAGTACTGGTCCACTTTGGGCTGGAACACAAATACATGTAATATAAATCAATATTGGCCGAAACACTTGTCTAAAGGGGGTTACTTCTCTGAAGACCTTATGTTGTCTAGCTCTCCCTAGAGTTTCTTTCTACCCAATTAATAAATGACTAAAGTAGAGACAGTGGTCAAGATAACAATGACATCACCACACGGAATTGGTCACTTGAATTCCCAGGTCTAGAAGTCCTTACTCACTTACCTGAGCTAAAACACTGGAATATAAACAAACACACAGAGAATAGAATTACACTTGTTGGAAAAGAACTTACCTGTCTGAAGTGATAATAATCAACAAGAGACTTACAGGCTCAAATGGTTTACATGTTCAGAATTTGTTCAGACAGGTTCATCACAGTCAGATGAACTGTATAATTCGATCGTTAACTGCCAGCACGGTATATCATAAAAGTTATAAAGACGGCAGATGCATCCTTCTGGCTGGAAACTCCTTCAACCTGCGCATAACCCTAGGCGCTGGGTGATCTCTGGAAATGGGGAAGGGGGAAACAAAATCTATGAAATATTGACACCGCCAGAATGATTGGTGCATTAAAATGGGCAGCAATATGACCAGTTTTATGTTACGAAATGGGACATCAACTATTCTTGGGGATAGTATTATGAAGGTGGTGCCCATCTCCTCTCCCTTAATGCTTTCTTTACCTTGCCCAATCCTGAACAGAGTACAGTACCAATCTACAGTAAATTGGGGGCCCCAAGCACAATTTGTTTTAATTATCGAATGAAACTCTAACTCGTGCGATGAAAATGAAAAGTGGGAGTATGGAAGTGGAAGATGGACAATAGAGGCAGGATGGAAGAGAAGTACATGCATACGTAAAAAAGTGCCTTAAGAAGGAAGCTGTCTTTTACGCTGTTACTTTCTTTACCCTCCTCCTCTCCTTGATCGATTACTCACAGTGCTCTTTCAAGGTAGATCTGTTAAGAATATCAAGAGGAGATTTATAGACAATCTATCAAGGATTTGCAGACTGCTGATATGTAATGAATATCAAGAGGGGCTGTTTAGACTATCTATCAAGGATTTGCAGATGCTGATATGTTAAGAATATCAAGGTGATTTTTAGACTATCTATCAATGATTTGCAGACTGCTGATATGTTAAGAATATCAAGGTGATTTATAGACTATCTATCAAGGATTTGCAGACTGCTGATATGTTATGAACATCAAGAGGGGCTGTTTAGACTATCTATCAAGGATTTGCAGACTGCTGATATGTTAAGAATATCAAGGTGATTTTTAGACTATCTATCAAGGATTTGCAGACTGCTATATGTTATGAACATCAAGAGGGGCTGTTTAGACTATCTATTAAGGATTTGCAGACTGCTGATATGTTAAGAATATCAAGGTGACTTATAGACTATCTATCAAGGATTTGCAGACTGCTGATATGTTAGAATATCAAGAGGTGATTTTTAGACTGTCAAGGATTTACAGACTGTTGATTGTTTAGGATGCTGGTTGATCTCCTTTTATGATTTTTGCATTTCTCTCATATCATATGATGGTTTTGTCGATGTAAAAGTTACCTGTTATACGTTCACCAAACGTATTCATGAAGGATCACGACCACAATCTCTCTCTCTCTCAAAGCCATTAGTGAAGGGAGACAGCTTCAGCAATTTCTGATCATTCTTACACGACCATGAGTGATCTCCCTCAATTCTTTCCGCAGCCTTTCTGTTGAGACCATATCCTGTGTGTATCATGCGCTTAACAAGGTAAAGCAACAAACAAATGAACGACAAGTTAATAAATTTGCCTCATGAACAATTTCACAGAAAATCAACTCTAGGTGTCAAACAGGAACACAGAAAAGGAAACAGGAAAAAAAAAACCAAAAAAAACCCAACCGATAACAAACAGAAAAAAAGAAAGGAAACAACAGGCGACGAGCTTTCTCGGACAGAAACCGTTTTTGACGCGGAAAAACTATTTTCTGATTGAAAAAAATCAAATCTATGCAACAACTTCTGATAGTGGTCTTATGCTCTCTCTCTCTCTCTCTCTCTCTCTCTCTCTCTCTCTCTCTCTCTCTCTCTCTCTCCGTGTGTGTGTTTGTGTGCATGAGTGCGTGTGTGCGCGTTTTTTTTTTTTTGAATAGGCGTATATAATGTGTATTGAATAGCAAGGACTAGCAGTAAGACCAGACCAATGGGATCTAAGGCTACTATCCAAGAGTTATTACAGTAATTTGAAATATGAACACTCTCTCTCTCTCTCTCCTCCTCTCTCTCTCTCTCTCTCTCTCTCTCTCTCTCTGTGTGTGTGTGTGTGTAAGTTTAGCAGGCTTCAATAACACAGCAGGTTCAGCGTTAAATTCACATGCCAATGGCTGTTAGTTGGAAAACACACACACACACACACACACACACACACACACACACACACACACACACACACACACACACACACCATACCATAACCACTACGGCAGTTTCACCACCACTTCTAACACACTACTTCATCCACCAACCCACCAAATTCAATAAGAGCAACAATAACGAAACAAAAACAAAAGCACACACCCACTAACACACAGACAGACAAAAAACACATGGACAGACATACTGAGACAGAGACAGCCACAGACAGACAGAATGGACAAGCTGAACACAAAAGCAACAATAAAAACAAAACAGAGACAGAGAGAGACGGACAGACGGAAATGAAATTAAATGAAATTTTTCAACTATATAAATAGCAGCACACAGGCCAATCTGTATATCTACCACTGCTAATCTATTTGTATCCAAACAACAAGGAATGAAAATATAAGCAAAACAGTCAAAACCAAAAACAGACAGAGAGAAAGGGAGACAAACAGACGGCGACAGAGAGAGAATCGGAATTCAATTAGTTGAAGGTGACAGCCCCTTCTGGAGGGGAGACATACTACAATAATGAACCTTAATACAATAATGTACCTTAACAATAATGATAATCAATATGAAACAACCAATCATAGATAATCATAATATGATGATATCTGTAATGAACATAAATTATGGTTACAATCAAGATTTCCATTAGACAAACATATTTTCTCGTAATTTCGTAGATTTTTACAAAGGTATACAAAAAGTTTTAAGCATTCTTTCAATCTGATTTGCCAAAAGTACATTTATTTAAAACCCATATCGTTTTTCATAAATCTACAAGGAATGCAGTCTTGACGAATATCAGAAACAGAAGGATACAAAGACAGACAGAGAGACAGATAAACAAAGAAAGATTTGTACAGGCATACAGAACAGAGAAGTAACATGATACATACCTTTCCTTTCTCCTGCAAGTCAGACAGCTGCACAATGAGACAGGAGTTCTGTTCCCACACCATTCTCCAGAAGTCGGCAATGGTACCCACCATGGGACCTTGGGTGGCGATGTACTCCCGGGGGGACGTATAGCCCTGACGACAGATACACAGACACATGGACAGCGAGACTGATGGGGGGGGGGGGGGGGGGAACCTACAGCCCTGAGGACACAGACAGGCACACAGATGGTGATTGATGGGACGGGGGAGGGGGTGGAGGAATAGGGACATATAACCTTAAGGACAGACAGACAGTGAGACTAGCCCTAAGGACAGAAACAGACAGTGAGACTGACAGGTCGACGTATTGCCCTAAGGACAGACAGACAGTGAGACTGACAGGACGACGTATAGCCCTAAGGACAGACAGACAGTGAGACTGACAGGTCGACGTATAGCCCAAAGGACAGACAGACAGTGAGACTGACAGGTCGACGTATAGCCCTAAGGAGAGACAGACAGTGAGACTGACAGGTCAGACAGTGAGACTGACAGGTCGACGTACAGCCCAAAGGACAGACAGACAGTGAGACTGACAGGTCGACGTACAGCCCAAAGGACAGACAGACAGTGAGACTGACGGGACGACATATAGCCCTAAAGACAGACACAGACAGTGAGACTGACGGGACGACATATAGCCCTAAAGACAGACACAGACAGTGAGACTGACGGGACGACATATAGCCCTAAGGACAGACACAGACAGTGAGACTGATGGGACGACATATAGCCCTAAGGACAGACACAGACAGTGAGACTGACGGGACGACATATAGCCCTAAGGACTCAGATAGACTGAGAGGGTTAAGGGGAGATGGGGAGCGACGTAAAGCCTTGAGGACAAACAGTAAGACTGACGGGAGGGAGGTGAAGGGGGAGAAGGAGGGACGTACAGCT
The DNA here is from genome assembly GCA_030674185.1 of Monoplex corrugatus. Taxonomy (NCBI): domain Eukaryota; kingdom Metazoa; phylum Mollusca; class Gastropoda; order Littorinimorpha; family Ranellidae; genus Monoplex; species Monoplex corrugatus. Next base: position 18,948,334 of record JAPXFY010000017.1, on the reverse strand, counting down.
CTGAAGACAGACAGTGAGACTGACGGGCACACGTATAGCCCTGAGGATACAGACAGTGAGACCAACTGGACGGGGGTGTGTGTGTGGAGGGACGGGACATATACCCTGAGGATAAAGACCCACAGTCAGACTGATGGAGGGGACGTATAGGCCTGCGGACAGAGACACATAGAGAATCAGACTTAAGTGGACGTAGAGCCCTGACGATAAAGACCCACAGAGTTATATTGAGACTTATGGGGATGGGAGGATGTATAGCCCTGAGGACACTGACACACAGATTGACTGACTGGGGTACGTACAGCCCTGAGGACACAGAAAGACAGATATTCAGACTAATGTGGGTGGGGGGATGTATAGTCCTGAGGACATTGATACACAGATTGACTGACGGGAGGACGTACAGCCCTGAGGACACCAACAGACACAGAGATAGACTGGAGGGGAGAGGGGAACCTACAGACAGAAATACTGATAGTAAGAATAACTAAGTGGGGGGGGGGGGGGGTTGAATACATACAACCGTGAGGACACAGACAGACATGCTGACAGTGAAACTGGCAGGGAGACATACAACAGCAGTGCACTGAGAACAAAAATAGTCCGAAAATTTTCTGAATAAGCGCCGTTCACATGCCTTCCTGACAAAAAAAAAAAAAAAAAAATGCTGATCTTAAGTCATTCTTTTTTTGCCCATGCCACTTTGACCTTGGCGCCATGACTTTCAAACTTTAACACAGGCGATTCCTAAACGGTCAACACTTTTGATCCAGATTTAGTAAAATACAAACACACACATTTCCTTCTCCCGTCGACATGACAGATTCTCCTTTTAAAAAAACAGCAGTAGAAAAAAGAAAAAAAAAGAGAGAAAGCCAGACAGTCAGACAGAAAGAAAGAATACAAATGAGGCACAGAGACATGGATACTCACAGGAATGAAACTGGCGTTGATGTAGTTTGCGGTATCATCGCCTTCGTCAGTGATCAGCTTGACTCGAGTGCGATCAACTACACACACAGACATGTAAGTACAGTTTATACATTTTATCACCAAGGTCTACATTTTTCTCCACCTCCTATGTTCCTTACAATAATTATACGCATAATCGATGTGATGTTCATACTATAAATGGAAGCGTAAGGTGTCGTTTCATATGATAACTACAGGCGTAATCTATGTGATATTCATACAATGAATGAAGGCATAACCGTGTCATGTTTCATATGATAATACAGGCATAATCGATGTGATGTTCATACACTAAATGAAGGCATAACCCATGAGGCATGTCATGAAAATAGAATAGATGGACACACAAACTGAGACACTGACAGATGGACGAACAGACTGATTAACGGATGGAACAGATGACGAAAGACACGCAAACGGACGGATGATAAGAAGAATGGATGGATGGATGGATAAATGAACTCAAAGATGGGTGGATTGATAACGGGTTTGTGGTTTGGATGGGTGGATAGGTGGAAGGATGGATGAATGGGTGGATGGATGCAATGACAGAAGGATGGGTGAATCAGAACGTGGAAAAGTGGTTGGATGGATGGATTGGATGGACGGAAAAATGGATGCGTTGGTAGATGGGTAAGTGGGAGGATGGACGTGGGTTTTGAATGGATGGAAAGATGGATGAGTAGGCGGGTGGATGGATGGATGGATGGATGGATACACAGTGGGCAGGCACACTCACAAGGCAGAATGTTGACGTATCTGTTTTTGACTTTGTTGGCATCCAAGGTGGCGACTTCCTGAGGAAACTTGGGACTGCCTCTGTGATGGCCTGTAACAATACAGATGACCACGGATTAGGAATCAGAAATATCTCTGACCAACACGGACCACCACGGCTTTGATATTGGGAATTTGTTCAAGACTGATTCGGACAATCCCATTATCATGCTCTCCCCAATTATGTGCAAGTTATCAGCCTGACTGATTCCTTCAAACGTACACTGGAAATGAAATGAAACTGGCTGATAAAAATGGACAGAAAATTGTCTTAAGGGGATGTTTTTGTAGAAGCAATGGTAGCCCTATGGCTGTTACTGTCGTAGAGGTGTGAGATGGCTCGCTACCTCAACTTGTTTAGCTACACCGGGAGCTGAGAGCCCTACATTCAAATCAACCAGGCGCAAACACCCTAATGCAGAATCTGAGCAGATCAACACACTTACGTTCACTACTGCTTCGTACAAGGTAAGTTATGTTGCTTCTTTGTTGTCATTTTTATTGCTGGGTTTTCGTTTGTTACGCTTCAATTCCAAACTCTTACACATCTAAACACTGAATACGTGTAAAACGATATCATTTATTGTCCATATGTTTAGTCTCTAACTTTATGTTCTCAATTCCTCACCTCTCTTTTTTCTTTTAAAAAATAACGTGCATACAATATCAGGAGAGTAGGTGAGCGGGAGAGTCAGTGGACGAGGGGATCGAATTCAGGTCAGTCACTGACCAGTGTGAAAAAGGTCCACTCCCTCACCATCAACAACATGGTAGAATAGACAACTGTGCTGAAAGCAGAAAAAACATCAAAGCAGAAAATTCTCTATCAACAAAAGTAAATCTGTCGTCTTAAAAGACTTGACTCCTTGACATGGAGCCTGCAGTCAGAAGCTGGCACTCTGACCCTATCTGCTTTGAAAGAACTAAAAGAACTAGCATGTACTGTGCAAGTTATAGCGCAGTGGATTCTTGCCCACTGTGGCATCTATGGAAACGAGCAGGCAGACTTTCTGGCGAAGGCAGGGAGCAAACTTTAACAGCAAAAACATCCCATTTCCTTCAGAGAGGTAAAGACCACCATAAAAACAAACCATCCTGAATATAAACAGACTTTCACCCTGAACATAACAGAAATCATCCCGAAATACACAAAAACGGAATCAAACCGCATGTTTGATACAACAAAACTCGACATGCACAAATTTTTGGCCAAGTGGTATTTGTCATAACAAAAACAAGAAAGGCTAAAATTTTCGGCAAAGTAGCTTTTGTCACTGACATCACATCAGTGTTTTTGATTACATGTATTGATGTGGCCCAAGTTCCTAGTCTGTCGTTTATCACAGTCTGTAATAAAAAATGCGCGAAAAAATTAAACAAAGAACATGCAAGCGTTCCATTCATACTCTCCCAATAGTGATTTGTGCGAGTTATATATGATTAGGCTAATCCGTAAATTTACTAACAGCGGACCTTTCAAACATTTCGGGATATCATTACAACAGTTTGTGTCAGAATGTGCTTTAATGTGTGTTATTTTTGATAATACCAAAGTACCCTTTCTGGAGAGTCTGATACACACTTTTTGCTTTTTTTCACAGAAAATATTTTGCTTTAGATATGAAGGAGTTTTATGCACTAATATGCACTTGTTATATTTGAGATAAATACACAATGAAAGGAAAACTGTACAAATATTCTGTCGTCTCTGTGTTACCTGTAAAGCACCCTGCAGGATTTTAAGACAAGCTTACACACGGATTCAGTTTTCTTCATATGAACATGTGCACAAGTATTCCCATACATTTAAAACAGAATTATTTTTCAGATTTAATATGGGCATAGAACAATAAGTAACAAGCTTATGGACTGGTAAATATCATAAGCGAGATAACATGTATGCATTTTTGTCAGAGGATTTAGGAACATAATTGATGTAAGCTTCCCATTTTGGTCGGTTATCAACTATATAACATCAAGACGCCGATAAATGAAAGCAGTTCAATAACATGGGATTTAAGCGAGACAGTTCATAGAGACAGTTTATGCTGAACTTTTTTCGGGATGTAATTATGCCTTTCGCTTTTTCAGTACTAGAAGCAAGGCATTCTGCACACCAATTCGAAACTTCAGTCAGGCTTTTCTGCTCTTTATGCTTGATGTGACTGACACTAGCTTTATCGCTATAAAGGGCACAATCATTGGCAAATGAATACATAAATGGAGATGAGATACATAAATGGAGAACATTGATAACAACGTTAAAGAGTAAAGAACCTGGTACGTATCCTTGAGGGACGCCTATTTTCATTATCTCTTCTGAAGGAAAAGAAGTATTCGTTCACATTTTTTGTTTTCTTTCTTTCAAGAAAGAATTAAAGAACATAATAGTATTTGGATTGATTTGACTCATACCTAAACTGTTATGAAGTAATTCATGGGCAACAAAATCAAAGTTTTTGTTTTATTTCATTTTGTTTTTAGCTGTAAGAATATAACACCAACAAGCTTTGAGATGTTAACAGATGACAGTAATGTCTCACTGAAATAAATGAAAGCCGTCTAACATGTGTTTAGAACAAAATCCTGACTGATCCGATCAGAGTAAAACATGTTGCTTTAGATACTCTTAAAAACTTTCATGTGCACGCTTTTCTGATGGCTTAAAAAGTGAAGATAGTATTAATACCGATCCCTAATCATAAATGTTTGGAGTACTTATACGTTTAAGAAACGAAATGATTTTAGCTGTTCCTAACATTGAAGGAAAACATATTTTTCATATTCTGAAATTGCTGTTACATAGGTAAGATGAGACACGATGTATGGTAAATGTTAAGACGCTCGACACTGTTGTTATACAAACATGAACAATTTTGTATCCAAACTCGGAAATACATTAAACAACTTGACGTGCTATCATTTCAGGAATGCCACATATGTCTTGACGATTAGGATTGTCAGAACATAATGATTTTAACTTCTCTGAACATTCATGATGACCTGGATTGTTTTATATATTGTATCTTTCAAGGTTTTTGCTATAAATAAGAAGTGATCATTGAATTCTTTTGCTGTGAATGTATTTCCAGAATGTGGATGTCCAGGAAATTACTTATTTGTTAAAGTATTTACAGCTTCCCGTGTATGTTTGGTATTATTATTTTCATGTGCACAATATTATCAAAATAGTTCTTTCTAATGTGGTGGATTAAGTAGTTAACATGTTTTCTTTGCCGTTTGAATGCAGGATAGTTTTTTTTTCCATCTTTTTTAACTGGTCCCTCATTTCAATGGCAGTGTGAATATGGACATTAAATCATTGCAGTAAAGAGTGTGTTTTTCACATAGTTTTGTTTTCTTACAAAGAAGCGCGTTTGTTATACACATGTATCCGAAAACACTTTGAAAAGGTACGCCATCGCTAAGTCTGTGTTACCAAAATCGTAAATCTTATTAAACAAGCGCTGACTACGATTCTGTAGAAATACACTCTCACTAAAGAGTTTTAATGATCGAGTCATGACTGTTGAATGTACTTCAGACCTGGCAACTGTTACTTTACAGGCAAGGGTACGCTGTACTGCTGAATTATCATTCCTCCTTGTCCGTGAAACATTATAACTTAAAACTCTCATTCCATCTCTTACCCACTGGACGAGGCGGCAGGGAAGTTTTTAGTCCCGTTTTTATTATCCATTGTTTGGTGTCTGTGATTTGTCTGTGGCCGTGCGTTCGCGCTTGGCAGAGGCTAGTTGTCCGAAGGTTTGCGCTTGTTTTGTTTTGTCTTGTTGGAGACGCGCTTATATTGGTTTTCTTGTTCTTCTGGTTTCTGTCAGTATTATTGATACAAATATCGTATAGGACTGACTTGCTTGTGAGTGTGAGCTTGTGAGTGTGAGTCTTGTTGGCGAATATATAAACTAATGAAAGTTGAAAAGAGAAGCCCATGCTGCCTGAGGACAAAATTCATCAATATTCAAATCACCAAATATCACATTATCTTGACCCCGTGAGGCATGTTGTACTCTGTCCAAAACTACAAAAACATGATACCAACGCACATTACTTGATGGGCTACGATATATGAAACCAACAACAAATCGGCATTTAAAAAACTGGTTTGAAGGCAGACACTTTCAACAAGCTCTGATCAACTCTGGATCATACAATCTCACTGTACAATGCATTATACTATCATGCACACACATCGCTATTTCTGTCTGTCCTGAACACGTTGAGTCCTCTTTAAGTAGCACGTGAATCATCGCTAACACACAGGAAAGAAGTCTTAATTCTGCCATACCATAGATATAACACATTTGCAACCGTTGTATGAACACGTCCATATCAGTCATTTTGTTTATAAAGTGACAAACATCTAAATGTTCAGCTGTGAGGTCCATTACATCACAATGTTGAAAATAATGCAAAATCAAGTGATACTACGTCAAGATAAAATCACTTTGCATAAACAATCTGATACAAAGAAAGGAAAATTTGAACTGGCCTCAAATAAGATGTAAAATTTGAAGACCTCAAATTAAAGAACATAAATTTTTATAAAAGTGCCAACAAACAAAAATTGAACACACACAAAAAAAGGAAAATAGCAGTCTGAAAATACCTACATTAAATGAAATACAATACAAAGAAATTATTACAACAAATGAAGATTAATCGAAGTTAAATAATCTTAAACCAACAAAAGAGCACTAATTACGCTCAGTCAACAACTGTTAATCAAAAAAGAATAAAATAGCATATAGAGAATACACTTTGTGGAACACCAAAGTCACTCGTATAAGAGTATTTTCTGAACATACGTAACAGTACGACTACGGCTAGAATTTTTTACAGCCCGATAGGACATCAATCAGACAAATCAGAGAGAGAGAGACAGACATACAGACATACAGACAGACAGACAGACAGACAGACAGACAGAGGCGGACAGACATATACTGACTAATAGCAATTGCCCTTCATGAAAGGTTACACAGTTACATACACAACTGAAGTAATGACAGAAAATTTCAGAACAAAAATATGCTTTGTGAAGATTAACTGTGGTGGAGATAAAACCGACACATTTCTAACAACACTAACAAGTTATCAGGAACTGAAGTAATGACAATTCTCTCAGAATACAAATATGGTTAAATGCTTTGTGGACATACAATAACACAGTTTCAAAGCATTTACACGTTATCGGCAAATCTCAGTAACAGTGAGTTGGGATTACATAAAAACTCCAACAGAATATATTATTTCACAAACAACTGAGTAGAGTGCAGCATTAAAAAACCCCATCTTGAACAGCACTTAAAAAAAATCTCACCTTTTTTGTTTTTCAAACTCCTGTTATTTTCAGATGCGTGTGTACACGTTGTTTTTGCCCACGATGTGCAAGCGATGTTTGCTGTGCAGTTTGCATACTCCGTCATTGGTGTCCAACACACATGCTGGTGTTTCCATGTTTCCATAAGCCACAAGACACTGACAGGACTTACAATGAACTTGAACATAATCATGTATTTGGTGGTGTGCATGCGTGTACACATAATAGGGTTCAGGCACTGGCAGTCTGTACACACGCTGACTGGGAGGGCGGTAAAAATCTCCGTCCTCTACCCTCCAGGAGGGCAGTACCCAAGCAAGTTGGACTCCAAGAGAGAGAGAGAGAGAGACAGCAGTCAAACAGTTGTAGGAACTGTATTCAAGAATCAAGTTACGGTCGTATGGTTTGGTACAAGAGTAAAACCACGTACACCAGAAAGGACTCGGTGCTCCATTGTGAGTACAGTACAAGTTTTTGAACGTAAACGTTATTTTTATACAATGAACAGTACAAGGTTTTGGACGTACACGTTATTTATGTACATGAGACATACATAAAGGGCACTGGCTGGAAAGCGATACCAAACGTATGTACATGCGTCTACATCCCCCATTCTCTCTCATTCCTCTGCCTTCCCTTCCCCCTCCCCCTTGTCTCCTTATTGAAGCATTCGTTTTCAGTATTTTTACTTCTTGGCAGATATACAAGTTAGCAACGGCAAGTTTGAAGAGTGGCTTTTAGCAATAACTTCTACCATTAGAAAAAAAAGTACCAGTGTCATTGTCACTGTCCATATTTAACAGTAAGATAGAACCAATGGGACGTCGTGTCATTATCCTTGAGCATTAACGTGCCTTCAAGTTACGTATCTCTCTATTTGTATCTCTCTTTCACACAAACACACACACACATACACACAAACACACACACACACACACACACACACACACACACACACACACACGTACGTCTAATATCACTTACAAAGAAAAGACGTTAAATCAAAGAATGAACACACACACACTACACATGCACACACAAACACACGCACGCACGCACACACACACACACACACATGCACGCACGCGCACACACACACACACACACACACACACCATTCCTCTCATCGCCCCCGCTCCCTCTGTCTCTAGTGTCCTCCCCTGTCTCCTGCTTTGTGTGACCCCCCCTCCCTCTCTTTCCCGCCATCTGTCTGTCTGCCTCTCTGTGTTTCTCTCACTCACACCTTTCTTTCAGTCCTTACGTCACTTCTTTCCCCGTGTACTCTATCTGTGTCTCTCTTTTCATCTTTCGACCTTTCCATGTCTCGTCTCTTTCACCACTTTGCACTGTCATGTGATTTAGATCTGATGTACATTCAAACCTCTCTCTCTCTCTCTCTCTCTCTCTCTCTCTCCTCTCTCTCTCTCTCTCTCTCTCTCTCTCTTTCTCTCTCGTTGCTATACATGTTTTGCGGCTTAAAACCCTTTCACTATGGTGACTGACGACCTTTGACTAGGCAAAATACTGCAACCACCAATTGATGACCTTTAAGAACAATACTGTAGACATGATGTTTGGCGACCTGTAAGCAGAGTACTGCAGCCACCGATCGGCGATCGTACTGTTATTCATCGATCGGTATGCTGTAAGTAGAGGACTTTAGCCACGATGGGCGACCTGTAAGCAGAGTACTTTAGCTGCCCTCAGGAACGTGGACACATACGAGCATTTTGATGTTAGTCTACCAATTTCGTTTTTTAGCTGTAAGTGAAGCAGATTTTTGGCTATGGTATTGCACACTACAGATGTGAGGTCAGTTCTGTCAGTTGTGTTATGTTCTATAGGTGACAGTGAAAGGGTTTATAAGGCCGACATCTCTCTCTCTCTCTCTCTCTCTTTATCCCCACACCCACTTACATGTAAAGTGTATAGTGTTTTACAGCCGACATATTTAACATACTGAAAACAATCTCTATCTCTCTCTCTCTCTCTCTCTTTCTCTTTCTCCCCACCCCCATTTAAAGTGTATAGTGTCTTACAGCCGACATATTTAACATACTGAAAACCATCTCTCTCTCTCTCTCTTTCTCTTTCTCCCCACCCCCACTTAAAGTGTATAGTGTCTTACAACCGACATATCTAACATACTGAAAACCATCTCTCTCTCTCTCTCTTTCTCTTTCTCCCCACCCCCACTTAAAGTGTATAGTGTCTTACAGCCGACATATTTAACATACTGAAAACCATCTCTCTCTCTTTCTCTTTCTCCCCACCCCCACTTAAAGTGTATAGTGTCTTACAGCCGACATATTTAACATACTGAAAACCATCTCTCTCTCTCTTTCTCCCCACCCCCACTTAAAGTGTATAGTGTCTTACAGCCGACATATTTAACATACTGAAATCCATCTCTCTCTCTCTCTCTCTTTCTCCCCACCCCCACTTAAAGTGTATAGTGTCTTACAGCCGACATATTTAACATACTGAAAACCATCTCTCTCTCTCTTTCTCCCCACCCCCACTTAAAGTGTATAGTGTCTTACAGCCGACATATTTAACATACTGAAATCCATCTCTCTCTCTCTCTTTCTCCTTCTCCCCATCCCCACTTAAATTGTATAGTGTCTTACAGCCGACATATTTAACATGCTGAAAACCATCTCTCTCTCTCTTTCTCCCCACCCCCACTTAAAGTGTATAGTGTCTTACAGCCGACATATTTAACATACTGAAATCCATCTCTCTCTCTCTCTTTCTCTTTCTCCCCACCCCCACTTAAAGTGTATAGTGTCTTACAACCGACACATTCAACATACTGAAAACCATCTCTCTCTCTCTCTCTCTCCTCTCACACTGTAACTGTGGCCTAAGCCTGACTTATCTAAAATCCCTCTCTCCCTCTCCCACCACACTGTATTGTGGTTAAGGCCGACATATTTAAAACCACCTCCCTCTCTCTCTCTCCTCTCTCTCTCTCTCTCTCTCTCTCTCTCTCTCTCTCTCTCTCCCCCCCCCCCCCCTCTTTCAAAATCAAAGAAATGAACCAAGTACGGAGTAAATCGTGCAAATAAACGTTACCTTAAATTCGCTCTTAAAGAGCGGGCCGACTGCTTTCGGATTGCTCTGTATGGAAACAATACATACAGTCCACGAATCAACCTTCACCGTAACTATTAAACCACCAACTATAATAAACAAACCCACAACGAAAGAAGAAACAACACCACCACCATCACCACTACCACAATAACAACAAAACCCCTTCCCTTTAAAAACACACATCATCTGACGATGGCACAGAGAACGACAACATATATTTTAAAACAAACATACAAAACAAATGAATGAACTCACAAAAGCGTAGAAAACATGTGAATGAATGATTAAATAAATAAATGAACAAAACAAACAGACAAGTAAATAAATACATACATAAATAAGAAAATATACAAAAGAATAAATAAATAAAAACCAAATGAATGAATGAATGGTTAAATGAATGATGAATGAATGAATGAAAGTATATAAATATACAGCGTACTGATGAAACATGACTATGAGGACACCCACAGTACAGCAAATTATTATCATCAGAATATATCCCCAAAGAGACTGTTACAAAAGAACTTCCAGACAGCTTTTTTAAAAGTTTCAAAATTAAAATTAAAAGAATGCTTTTCTCCTACTGTGTTGAATTTTATCAATATCTTTTTTATCTCTGAGAACGAAGATGTCTCTAGAGAGCGAAATAATGTGAATACGCATTTTCAGGCTTGCGGGATTTGATTCAGAGCGTTCTGTTCTAATCCATGTCTTTCTGTAAAATTCTAGAATGAAATGATCTACGTAAACGATTCTTGCTGCTCATGTGTTAAATTTTGCACTGTACAAGCCCTGTTCTTCTGTACGATTCTAGAGTGAAATAATGTGAATACACACTGTTCACGTGTTAAAGTTAGTTTAGTACACTATTTTTTGCGCTACGCTCTTCTGTAAGATTCTAGAATGAAATAATGTGAATACGCACTGTTTATGTGTTAAAGTTACTCCAGTGCACTCTGTTCTATGCTACGCTCTTCTGTAAGATTCTAGAACGAAATAGTGTGAATACGTACTGTTCACGTGTTAAAGTTAGTTTAGTACACTCTGTTCTACGCTACGCTTTTCTGTAAGATTCTAGAATGATATAATGTGAATACGCACTGTTCACGAGTTAAAGTTACTTCAGTGCACTCTGTTCTATGCTACACCCTTCTGTAAGATTCTAGGATGAAATAGCGTGAATACACGCTGTTAACTTCACGTGTTAAAGTTACTTCAGTACTCTGTTCTTTCACAAGTTTGATAATGTTCTGGTACTGTTAAGTGCAACAGGTATGCCTTTGGGCAAAGACCGTTTGCACTATACTAATACGAATGATATTATCATCTATATACATCCATCGTAAAGCAAATGCCAGCAACACAATACTATCAAATTCTGACTCAGTCTAGAAATTAATGCAATTTCAGGTTATATTCTGTCTTAACCTTTAACATAAACATCAAACCACCACCAACAATAAATAAACCCACAAAGAAAAAAGACACACCACCACCACCAACAATAACCCTTTCCTTAAAAACATAATGCTGCACGACAAAGTCTCACAGCGCTTGCACGCGCCATCAACTGATAGAGCAAAAGTCACTGGTCTTTCTGTACTCTGAAAAGGAGAGTATCATCTATATACATCCATCGTAAAGCAAATGCCAGCAACACAATACTATCAAATTCTGACTCAGTCTAGAAATTAATGCAATTTCAGGTTATATTCTGTCTTAACCTTTAACATAAACATCAAACCACCACCAACAATAAATAAACCCACAAAGAAAAAAGACACACCACCACCACCAACAATAACCCTTTCCTTAAAAACATAATGCTGCACGACAAAGTCTCACAGCGCTTGCACGCGCCATCAACTGATAGAGCAAAAGTCACTGGTCTTTCTGTACTCTGAAAAGGAGAGTTCGTTCTTTCACTGTAGAGGAAATTTTCGATGTAACGTCACATCAACAGGTGACTGTTTAGCCACCACTGTTATATGGATTTTGGTACTACACATTCAAAACAATGTCAACGTTGTGAAAAGCGTCGCGAGATGTATCAGCTTAAGTTGGTAATCTTTCTTGCTTCGTCAACAGGCTTCAGTCAAAGAAACAAATGTAGTCAGGTTTGCTAACTGATTAATATTTAGGCAGACACGTAATTTTCTTTGAAGGTCTTATAAGGAATAACTGTATTGCACTGTAATGGACTGTACTGTTTTGTATTCTTAACACCATTTTCTTTACGAAATAAGCGCTTTGTTTTCTGAACAGTCAACAGGTCAAGCAAACACAACGACCACTCCCAAATATGTCGGAAAGAGTTGGAGTCATTCAGTGACTCGTTCATTTCATTACTATAACTTGGAAAAGCACCAAAGCTGTGTCGTTAAGCAATGCTGGGCTGTTAGTGTCGCCACACACCAAGTTCTTAACAAGGCTTACCTCAAACTCTCCCTGGAACAGGAGGTTGGAGTCTTTATGCAGGAGCTGAAGGTGGTCGGCAAAATCTTTCAACTTGACGGGTTTCCTGCGTGACATATACGGATACTGTAAGAAAATCTGTTGAAATGAAGAAGACGACGACGACGATGAAGAAGTAAAAAAAAAAAGAGTAAGAAGAAGATGATGATGACGTCGACGACGATGATGGTGATGACACGATTATGACAATGTTGCAGATGATTACGATGACGATGACGACAGTGATGACGCCGACACCGATGACGACGATGATGATAATTTTAGGTTAATGGGCTTCCTGTTGGAATTTAAACAGAAAAAAGGATGATCAAAATGATGAAAAGGAGGAGAAAGACCTCAACTTGATGTCCTTCCCGTGGCACAGTAGCACAGAGGAAAATAACAGTGACAATGATGACGATGGTGATGATGATGATAAGAATAAAGGTGGCAATGATGACGATAATGACGACGACCACAAAAATGATGATGCTTTCAACTGAACAAACTTCTTGTGACAGAGTCATAAGGAAATATTAACAATTGTGATGATTATAACGAAGATGATGATGATACTGATGACGACAAAGAAGATAAAGATGAAGAAAATGACGACTTGAAGAATCCAGACCTTGTCGGCGACGACAACAACAACGACAAGAATGTATTTAACTAGGCATTTACAAAAATTAAACCATATTGACTGTCAGCGTTCACGCATATAGAAACAAAAAACAAACAAAACAAAACAAAAAAAAACCACACACACACACACACACACACACAAAATAGAATCAGAAGCATATGTAGTACATGACAATGTAAGACAGGAACATCTGCTACTTTTGCTCAACGCCACGCTAAAGAAGTTCTTTACTGATTTTTTTTCTTTTGCCTGTTACGTGCTGTGCAGTTGTTCTTTGTTGTCTATTGCACACGCTTGACAAAGGCCAGATGGCTGAAAATTTAAACCTGTCTTCTTTTGCTATATCAAATACACATTCTGAATCTATTCTGATGTATTTTTGTTTGAATCTGCAATTGTGTATATATACACGTGGGTTGCACTACCATCGTTGATAAATCACAGTAATGTGCTGCATGACACATTGAAAGTACAGAGAAGTACAACTGTGATACATGCACATCTACAGCAACACAACAAATTCACTCTTTCATATGTTAAACAATCAAACGTCAGCAGTTACTACAAACACGCGAATTATGAAAACTACAGCTCTTTATATATGTGATAAATAAGACCCCCCCCCAAAAAAAAAAAAAAAAAAAAAAAAACACACACACAAAACAAACAAACAAACAAAAAATGTAAACACACAGATATCCAAACAAACAACAGCAAAAATCTGCAATGAAAGATCACAAGAACAGTGATTTGAGCCAGCAATTCAATAGAAGTTTAAATAATTATATAATACACGATGATAATATCAAAATGTGAAATAATCCATCTAAACGTATGATACAAAACACTAAAAGGAAACACAAGCACAATAATGATTAAAAAGACCATGATAATAACATCGATAACGGCAATAGCACTGATGAGGAGGAAAATAATAATAATAATAATTACAATATTTATATAGCGCAAAATCTTGATAAAATCAAATCTAAGCGCTGAAGCAGACACACACGCAAGCACGCACGCACGCACGCACGCACACACACGCACGCGACACAACACACACCACACACACACACACACACCACACACACCACACACACACACACACACACTCACACATATGCATGGCTATAAATGGGGAGAAAGAATAAAAGCAATAAAAGCAAGAATAAAAGCAATGGAAAATTATAGAGAGCATAGCATATACAATTATATATTATAACCATGTGATTCCCCTCCGAGCGGAGACAGGCTGCAGAGGGGGGGGGGGGGGGGGGTTGAGTGAGGTTAGGATTTTATGCGGAGGAGAAAAGGTGAGTTTTGAGAGCGGACTTGAAGGAGACAAAAGTAGGTTGCTGACGGACTGAGAGAGGAAGTTTGTTCCAGGAGAGTGGACCAGAAACAGAGAAGGCTCGTGGACCATAGGTATTGAGCTTAGTGCGTGGAAAGCGAAAAGTCAGAGTATCGGAGGCAGAGCGGAGGGTACGTGAGGGAACATAGATCTCAAGTAGGCTTGACAGGTAATCGGGGGCTGCGTTATTGAGGCTTTTGTAGCACATGGTGTCTAGTTTGTACTGTATGCGCTTTGATACAGGGAGCCAGTGAAGTTGTGCCAGGAGAGGAGATATGTGGTCAGCTTTTTTCTTTTTGAGTACAAGGCGTACAGCATTGTTTTGAATGCGCTGTAGGATGTGAATGGTGGAGGCAGGAAGACCAGACAGGAGTGAATTGCAATAGTCAATGCGAGACATTATGAAGGAGAGAACGAGTTTTGCAGTTGTTTCGACAGAGAGATACTTCCTGATCAGCCTTATACGAAGGAGATGATAGTAGCAAGATCTGGCAGTTTGAGAAACAAAGTTGTTCATGGAGAGGGTAGAGTCAATGCAGACACCAAGGTTTTTAGCTGAATCAGAAATTGGGACTGATGTGTTACATAATGGGAGAGAAAGAGGAGGCAGCTGAGAAAGTTTCTGACGGGTGCCAATGAGGATAGCTTCTGTCTTGTCGTCATTAAGCTGAAGTTTGTTGAACGTCATCCAGTTCTTAATGTCTGAGTAACACTCAGTGGTGCGAGTCAACAGGCGCTGTATATTATCAGGTGAGTCACTGTCTTGAAGTTGGGTGTCATCAGCATAGAAGTGGTGTTTTATAGAGTGGGAGTTGATGATGGTGGACAGGGGGGAGGTGTAAAGAGTGAAAAGAACAGGGCCAAGGACAGATCCTTGTGGAACACCACAGGTCAGGTATGCAGGTTGAGAGTAAGTGCCATTGATGAGAACGGTTTGTTTTCTGTTTGATAGGTATGAAGTGAACCAAGACAGAGCAATGTCAGAGATGCCAAAAGTATGATGAAGTCTAGAAAGGAGAATACCATGATCAATGGTATCAAAGGCTGCAGACAGATCAAGGAGTGTGAGGAGAGAGACTTTGCCAGTATCAGTTGCAAGGAGGAGATTGTTGAGAATGTGTAGTAGGGCAGTTTCAGTGCTATGGCACTGGCGGTAGGCTGACTGGAAAGGATTGAGGAGATTGTTGGCAGACAGGTGAGAGTTCAGCTGGTTGAGGACGACTTTTTCAAGGAGTGTTGACAAGAAAGAGAGATTAGAGATAGGCCGGTAATTTTTCAATTCATTTGGGTCTAAATTGTGTTTCTTGAGGAGAGGGTGAACAATAGCAGACTTGAAAGAATCTGGGACAGTTCCAGTTTGAAGAGAAGTGTTGATGATGTCATTGATGAATGGGAGGAGAGTAGGGAGACAGTCGGCGTAGAGAGAACCTGGAAGAGGATCCAGTTCGCAGGTTTTGAACGACATGGATCTGATTGTGTTGAGAATTTCTTCTTGTGAGACTGGGGTAAAAGTAGTAAGAGGTGTGCCAGAGAAGGAAGGGTCAGGTGGGCATGGTTGACAGGGTGTCCTGTCAAGCCTGTCACGAAGAGTTTGTATTTTGGTGGTGAAATAGTTGGAGAATACAGATGGGAGTTCTTCATTTGTATGTTTTGTTGGGAGAGGTAAATCTTTTCGTGTGCCAAGGAGATGATTCATGGTTGTAAAGAGTTCTTTTGAAGAAGAGGCATTCAGGATTTCGGTTTGGAAATAGCTTGTTTTTGCTGATGCAATGAGGGTGGATACTTTTGTTTTAGAGGCTTGGAAAAGTTGCCTGTGTACAGTGAGTTTGGATTTGCGCCAGCGGCGCTCTGCTCTGCGGCGGGCACGTTTTGCACAGGCGATCTCATGAGTGAGCCAGGGGGTAGGGGGGCGGTCAGGTAAAAGACGGGTTGTGGCTGGAGCTGAGTGTCCAGAAGATGGTGGAGAGTAGTATAGAATTCATCGGCAAGGTTATGTGACTTTTCAGAAAGGAGACGGGAGGCATCAGATGAAAATGTGGAGAGGGTGATAGATTTGAGATTGCATCGAGTCACTGTGCGCATGGTACGGGAAGGAGGAGAAATGTCGAGAGAACAGAGAATTGCAGAGTGGTCAGATGGAAGGGCTGAAGTTAGACGGGTAGAAAGAACTAAGCAGTTGTCAGTAGCGGAATTGTGGTGATCACGAGAAATGATCCAGTCAAGAATGTGACCTTTTTGATGGGTTGGTTCAGAAATGTGTTGAGTCATATTGTGATTGGACAGAGAGTTGATGATATGTCTTGTGTCATAACGGTGAGTGTTGTTATAGTGGACATTGATGTCACCTAGAATGATGAGATTTCCAGGTAAGAGGCAGTAGTGGTCAAGCAATTGGTCAAAGTCAGAGAGAAACGTGGATGTGGTGAGTTTGTTGGCAGAGCTAGGTGGGGGTCGATAGACACAGGAGAAGGTGATGGGGTGAGGGGTGGATTGGAAGGATACTTCAACGTGCTCGAAAGAAGGATGGGAGAAAGGCAGAGACTGCGAGAAAGATAGGCGGGAATGGAGTGAGTCGTTGTAGAGGATGGCGATACCGCCACCTCGGGATGAGCGATGGAAAGAAGCAAGCCTGTAACCACTCGGAGTGAGGCTAGCATGTATAGGTTCGTGACCAAGGGGGTTAAGCCATGTCTCTGTGATAAAAGCAATGTCAACATGCTCATCTGCGATAAAATCAGCAATGACTTCGGCTTTGCCATCAGTGCATGTTGACTGAGCATTAAAAAGACATAGTTTCAGCCTATCACAGTCATATGGTGGCGGCCGAGGTGGCGACGAAGGCGGCACCGACGGGACAGAAGGCGAAAGCGGCACCGGCGGGACAGAAGGCGAAAGCGGCACCATCAGGACAGAAGGCGAAGGCGAAGACGGCAGAGGAGGAAACGAAGCTTGCAGCAGCGAGGTCGAGGGCAGGGGCAGTGGAGGAGAAGAAGAAGCAGGAGACGAAAAGAGGCGTCGGGCAGGAGGCAGGTTGTGCCAAAGACGGTGGAGACGTCCACCACGACAGGATCGCGCAGTGCGGGGCTTAAATGTGTGATAAAGAAACTAGTGCTGCTGAAAGAAGATGATGTTAATGCAAACAACAAGGGCAGGAACTTAAAAAATAATTTAAACAACAAACAGCCACTCACCGGACTATTCTCAAGGGTGGTTCTTCCATAGGCTCGTCTCTTTCGTCTTCCCTGGAAAGAAATATTACCTATTACATAAACTGAATTATAATTATGAGAGGTGTACGTATTACGGTCAATTTTTAGACAGAAGACAGAGCCACAGAAACGACAAACAAAACAAAAACAACTAAGCGAGAGAGAGAGGGGGGGGGGGGGTGAGTGAGGGGGGATGGCAGACATAAAGATAGACAGAGGATAAGCACAGGCACACCAGAGTGACAGACATAGAGTCAAAGAGTGAGTGACATGCACGTATGCGCATACATATACACACGCACAGGGACAGAGAATGGCAGTGACAATGACACTTTATTTTCTAACAGTAGAAGTTACGTTATATGCTTAAATCCAATTTTTAACATTTACTGTTGTTACTTTAAACTCTCCCCATAAGGTTGTAGATATGCCCATCAACAGAAAATGTGAGTATACGGGCTGGTCCACTGTTATCTGATTTAGGAGCACTTGGATGAAGAAATAGCCCACAAGTTGTATCTATGCAACCTGTGGAGACGCCTATGGAGTAAAACATCCTCCTCTGAAATCCAGATGTTAACAAGAAATGGACAATATCCAAAGAGAAAAATGAAATTTCAAAAATCGAATAGAGGCTGCTTCGGAATTTGAGAAGCAAGGCTTAGAAAAAATAAGGAAAGATCTGAAAGCGACACACAGCGCCCTCAGCAAAGCAGAATCTGCAAGGAGGAGAAAGAGCAAGAAGACCTAAGACTGCTTCTTCAGAGACCTCTCCCAATTCGCCGGGGCATTATTCGAGCAGCCCAAATCCGGGACGCTCACAGTAGACAAAGATTTTGGAACAGCACCTCTGGAAAACATTTCCGACCACCAGAGCGAAGCCTACTTGAAATATAGGACCTGGTGTGGCCTGCAGCGCCAGAGATAATGTTAAATGACAAACCGCCAACACCAGATGAATTAAAGAAAGTGGTTAAGGAAGCGGCAGTGCGTGCGCTCTTGGCCCCCTAGACGCCTCGAGGAGCTGATGGGAGAAAAGTAGGCGGAGAAGCCATGAGGCTCTGGGGTTCCTGGGGTTCTCCTCCTGCGGGAGAATGGGATAAAACCTTTCGGACAACCAGCAATTGTAACAGGTGTCACTTGGCAGCCTGTAGTTCCTCAAAGGTTCTGAGCCTGGCTGGGCAACCTCCGAGGGAGGGGTCCAGGGCGTAGTAGCCAGGAGGGGCCATGCTGGTGGACAGAGCCAAAGAAAAGGGATTAACCCCGTCGATACTAGGCGTACCTTGCACCCGGCCATTTCTGCGCCAGAGGTCACTCGAATGGTTTGGAAGTGGAGCATGGTCTGTCAAAAAGTTGAATACCCTCTCAGAGGAGGGTAAGCATTCGTGCCCTGACTGGCCACACCTGGAAGCTGAAAGGAAAGCAGTCCAAGCCAGCCTGGGATTAAGAGCCCCCTTGGTACTCTGAAGAGTAGCACTCGACTCACTGGGCACCCGACGAAGAGGGGAGGAGGCGAAATGATTTAGGTGTCAGAGGGCACCCTGTGGGGGTCTGGGATGAGAGAAAATTGGCTGACTGAGAGTTGGCGGTCTCCTACTGTTCGTGGCAGGACTGAGGTTCTAATCCGGAAACTGTGCTCAACTGCGATGGGGCCTGCAGATCGTCGGCATGAGTGCTCTGTCGTGCTCTCTGCGGAGCACCAGAGGAGCTTTCCTGCTGGAAAGAAGACGACATATCAAACATTTTTTTTCTGTGAGGCACGACTGAAATTTATCAAGATGGCGCAAGCCTCAAACAGGGTCGGGACTGTGTCGTTTCTCGCGGAAGCACTGAGTAAACCTGGCGTTAGAAGACCGGCTGTCGATCAGGGCAGTCAAAAAAACTTGGCATGGGAACTGGTGAAATTTGCAATCACACGTTGTGTTGACTGCAAGATAGGTGAGCACAGGGGAGGCACGTCAGCTCGCTACGGCATGTGACCAGAAAAAAAGAGGACTGATAAACAATTCTCTCGTAACCTGAGCGGTCAGGTCGGGTGGAGCGCTACCTATAGGCATCCTCTGACCGAAATTTTGGAAAAAGTTACGGCCAAAAATAATTTGACCGATCGTGTGTAAAAATATGAACGTCTAATCAGCAACTTCAGGAAATCCAGTTCTCCAAGTCAATGGTTGAAGCAAGCGAGTTGGTAGGCATATCTGCCTGTGGGCTCATGAAACTGCTCGATATCTGGGAAGGAGAGAACCAGAGGCCTACAGGCAATGTAGGCAGCAAATGAAAAGAGCTCTAGATGCATCCGGTTGAAGAGGAAGAGCAGGTGTCCGACAGCAAAGTGGTGAAGACATCCATCACAAGGGTAACTTGGTATGGAGGCTCCCGACCACCTTTAGAACCCAGGTGGAGGGAAAAAACTTAGCAACAGCAGACAGACATCAGGCGTTACAGAGTTTAGGGTCAAAACTGTTGCTTGAGGAAGGGGTGTCTTCTCTGAGGACCTGCTATTCAGCTCTCTCCAGAATTTTTTTTTTGCAACTACACATCAGTCTAGAACTAAAATATCGAAAAAGAAATACATCAACCAATCAGTAACGTAAGACATATTAAACAAGGAAATTAAAGAGACAGACACACAGCACAAGCAGTAAAACGAGATAAAGTGAGATACAGAGAAAAACAGGGAAAAGGTTATCATACCTGTTATTTTTACGACTACGAGGAAGACGACGACGGCGAAAGACGACTACGACGACAATGACGGCAATGATTATCACAGGTACCAACACACCTGCCACTATGGCTCCGATGGGCGGCTCTGTTAACACACATAAACATATCAATACTCAGCTCAACTCATTCATCCATTCATACACTAGCCACCCAGCCAGCCTCCCAGCCAGCTACCTGCCCACACACCCAACCACCAACATGTCTGCTGGCCTACCTGGCAGTCTGTCTACTTACCTACCTACATACCTACCTACCTATCCACCTGTCTACAGATCTTCTTCTACAAGACTTTGGCTTCGTGGGGCCACCAGAGCAGATCCTATCCTCCCCGAGTCTTCTGCCCCTGGCATCCTCCTTCACTTTCACTTGCTTCATGTCTTCCCCTACACAGTCTTGTATCCTTCTCTTTGGTTTTCCTCTCTTTCCGCTCCCAACTGTCATGTCCTTACTCCTTTTCCCACGTAGTTGTCCTCTTTCCAAAAGACGTATCCATCCATCTAAGGCTGGCCTCCCTCAGCTTGCTGAACTAAAAGTGACTTATTTCAGTCACCTTTAGTTCCCCCCCCTCCCCCCGCATTTATATGTTTTCCACTAGCATACTGATCGACAAAAATGGGCCAACTTACTAAATAACTAAGTATCTAGCTGTCTGTCTGACATACTAAGTAACAGAAAATCAAACTGGTGACTAATTATAATAAATTACGTAATCACCAAAAACAGATAATTACCAAAAACAGAAAGAAAGATACCACATGTCAGTCATTTGTTCTAGCTGTCTGTCTGACATACTAAGTAACAGAAAATCAAACTGGTGACTAATTATAACAAATTACGTAATCACCAAAAACAGATAATTTCCAAAAACAGAAAGAAAGATACCACATGTCAGTCATTTGATAAAACAACCAGCAAACCAGTCATCAACGAACCAGTCATTCAATCGATCAATCGAGGACTCAACAATCAATCAATCAACCAACTGGCCAGTCACCCAATCAATCAATAATGGCCACTTGTCCAATCAATTAATCAATCAATTAATCAATGAATCAGCAGATGGATAAATCAATCAAACAACCATCCTACAAACCAACCAACCGTCTAATTAAACTATTTAACTGAGTAAATGTGAGTGTGTTCATGATTTCATTTAAGGGTTTCTCACTGTTAGTGTAAGTGACATTAGACGATTGCGTGTACGTCGTATGTGTGTGTGTGTGTGTGTGTGTGTGTGTGTGTGTGTGTGTGTGTGTGTGTGTGTTGTTTGTGTGTGTGTGTGTGTGTTTGTGTGTGTGTGTGTGTGTGTGTGTGCGCGTGTGTGTGTGTGTTTGTGTGTGCGTGCGTGTGCGCGCACCCGCGAGGGAGAGAGAGGCAGACAGACAGACAGACAGACAGACGGACAGACAGACAATCAGAGATAAATACAGAGAGGGAGACACAGTGACAAAGCGAGACACATACACAAAGAAAGTGTGTGCGTGTGTACATGCGCACTGGAAAAAGAGTGGGGGGGGGGGGGAGCGTGTACGTGAGTGGTTGTGTGTGTGTGTGTGTGTGTGTGTGTGTGTTGTGTGTACGCGTGTTCGTGCACGCGTGAGAAAGTGAGTATGAATGTGTGCGCATACGAGAGAAAGAAAGAGAGAGAAAGAAAGAGGGAAAAGTGTGCATGCGTGCACACGCGCGTGTGTGTGTATGTGTGTGTCAGCGAGAGAGAGAGTGTGTCTGTGTGCGCGTGTGTCTGTGTGCGCGCGCGCATAAGTATATGCGTGTGAGAGAGCGGTAGCACATGTGTTAGTGTGCGTGTGTGTGTGTAGGGAGTGTGTGTGCGTGCACACGTGTCTGTACGCCAGACAGAAAGTGTGCAACAGATGGCGGTATACATGCATATGCGTGCAAGTGTGCATGTGTGTGTGTGTGTACGTGTGTGTTTGTGTATTTGCATGGAGAGACGTATACATGCGTATGTGAGTGAGTGAGTGTATGTAAGTGAGTTAGTGAGCAAATGAGTATGTGTGTGGGGTGTGTGTGTGTGTGTGTGTGTGTGTGTGTGTGTGTGTGTGTGTGTGTGTGTGTGTGTGTGTGTGTGTGCGCGCGTGTGTGTGTGTAAATATGTATCTGTCAAACGATCTATCTGCCCATATGTAACTGTAAGTATGCCCGTATTTAAGTATAAAAGTACGATTATACCAAAGGGCAAATTCAGCCACACATACTCACTTTCAGGGGCGGCAGTCTTCACGATAATCGGTTCGGTGTTTTCCGAGCATCCTCCCGCCGTGCAGGAAAACCCATACACGCTGCAACAGTACAACAGTCAACGTGCACCTTTCTGCCAGTTCTCAATACATTTTTTTTTTCATTTCGAGTGAATGTTCTAAAAAATGACCGCGATGTGTCATCCTTTAAAATGTAACATGAACATCATAATTGCTTACAGCCAGTCAAACTGGGCAAGGTCTTATTAGTAACATTACGCTGAACAGATTTCGAGTTTGAAGTCGACGACTCGATACACTATAAACATCATTTCAAGTGCATCTTAATTCAGAAGCAATAAACGCATAATCCCTTTTTTTGCAGGCTGATATGCACTGTTTTGCCAATCTCGGCATATATGTCAACATATCATTATCAGTGGCATTACTATTAATTTCCAGCCGACTGCGTAGCCATATCAGTGCTATAATTCTCTGAAAACACGCAAGACACCTCAATGGCTCTGTAAAGAAAAACACCTCCAAAACAAAATTAAGTATGTATATCAATGCATTCTGGCACGTAATCTAAGAATATGCCCCTGGCGTTGAATATTCTATTTAAAAAAAAACACTTTTATATAAATTATAAAAAAAAAATAAAGAAAAAAACAAATAAAAAGCAATGAAGAGCAAACAAGGCGGGTAGGGGGGAGATAACGTGTCAAGTCTAACACTATGAAGAAAATAGATGAACTTTAACTCATACAAAAATCAAACAAATCATAAATGCAAAAAAAAAGTCACAAATTAAATTAATAGGAAGTAAAGCGAAGAGAGATTTAGTATTCTTGATATAGAAAGATGATAGTGTAAACATGATAGAAATGGCGGACTAAATGTTTTACTAACATAGTGTATGTAGATCTAGAAAAAGGTTTTAATCAGAATAATTATTCAAGATATTTCAGGCAGATATTTGTGAAGCTTCTGTTTAAAGCTTGTTAGTGATGTGCATGACTTGATGTTGGTGGGCAATATATTCCAAATATGTGTACCCGAAAAGGATATGCTTGCTTCAACATATCTAACCCGTCTTGGAAGAGACAGGTTATGTCTTGAATTTATGTAAGGGTATTAGTGTGGACCCCAGTCTTGGAAGAAAAAGGTTATGTCCTAAATCTGTGTAGGGGTTTAGTGTGGACCCCAATCTTGGAAGAAAAAGGTTATGTCCTAAATCTGTGTAGGGGGTTTAGTGTGGACCCCAATCTTGGAAGAAAAAGGTTATGTCCTAAATCTGTGTAGGGGGTTTAGTGTGGACCCCAATCTTGGAAGAAAAAGGTCATGTCCTAAATCTGTGTAGGGGGTTTAGTGTGGACCCCAATCTTGGAAGAAAAAGGTCATGTCCTAAATCTGTGTAGGGGGTTTAGTGTGGACCCCAATCTTGGAAGAAAAAGGTTATGTCCTAAATCTGTGTAGGGGGTTTAGTGTGGACCCCAATCTTGGAAGAAAAAGGTTATGTCCTAAATCTGTGTAGGGAGTTTAGTGTGGACCCTAATCTTGGAAGAAAAAGGTCATGTCCTAAATCTGTGTAGGGGGTTTAGTGTGGACCCCAATCTTGGAAGAAAAAGGTTATGTCCTAAATCTGTGTAGGGGGTTTAGTGTGGACCCCAATCTTGGAAGAAAAAGGTTATGTCCTAAATCTGTGTAGGGGGTTTAGTGTGGACCCCAATCTTGGAAGAAAAAGGTCATGTCCTAAATTTGTGTACGGGGTCTGGTGTGGGATTAATAGTTTTCTGAAACACTTTGGGGCGGATGAGTGCATACTTTTTTACACTTATGTGCATCTGTTGTACCTATGTTGATTTTTGAGTGACATTATTCCCGTTTTCATTTTTGGTTTGTGGTTGGGGAGTTTTCAGTTACTAGAAGTTTTTCCGCTCTTCTATACAGGAAATTAATGTTCTGAATAGAGCTTTGCTGCAATCATTTCATGATCTGATGCATAGTCAAAATGGGATTTGATATGGGCAATAGTACTTTTTTTGCTTTTGTTTTTCTTTTCTTTTCTTTTTTTTTTTTTTGGGGGGGGGGGGAAGGGGGGGTTCCGGGTTGACAAAATACAAGAGCTTACTAACAAGAAAAAGATTTTCAGAGAGAGTTTTACTGAGATGATCAATGTGGACTTCCCAGGTAAGGTCTTTGTCTATATATGTACCAAGTGCACGGTGCTCAGAAACTTGTTCTACATTTACACCATTTAACGTTAACTGAAGATGCTGTTTTGAAAGTTGGTGTTTTCTTTTTTGTTTTTTGTTTTTCTTAAAGTTGTTATTACCACTGATTTTGTTTTTGTAGGACCGATTTGCATATGGATTGCATTACACCATTCTAATACTTGGTTTATGCATAGTTGTAATGACCTAGACTTGAACAAAAACAAAAGAGCAACGCAGAAACAAGGAGAAAATTTCCAGCACACAATTTCCAAGCGGTGGGGAAACTGTCAACATATCACTTTGAGACGGTGAGGATACTGTCAAAATATTACTTTAAGCATGATCTTTCACACAGAAATATTGTTAACAAAACAAAAAACAAAAGCAAAAACAGAACAAAAAACCAGAACACACACACACACACACACACACCACACACACACACACACACACACACACACACACACACACACACACAACAAAAGAACAAAGCACATGAACAAAACTGCGTATTTTCTGATTACTGATATGCGCTTCCTTGTGAACTAAACATTACAGGCCTAAATCGAGTTGTTTGCTGTGATACGAGTACACACATACATAATAGTAAACCACTTATTGTCAAATTAACATAAAAGGTGTACACACAAACACACACACACACACACACACACACACACACACCCCACACACACACACACACACACACAAGACAGAGAGAGAGAGAGAGAGACTCAAATAAAGACACATGCACGCCCCTCCTCTCTCTCTCTCTCTCTCTCTCTCTCTCTCTCTGATTCTTGAAGCTACTGAACTGCAAGGATCTCTCTCTCCCCCCCCCCTATCTCTCTCTCTCTCTCCCCTCTGATTCTTAAAACTATTAAAATGTAAAACTATGTCTCTCTGTGTCTCTGTCTCTCTCTTTCTGATTCCCAAAGCTATAAAGATACTGCACTGTAAGGAGCTCTATCTCTGTGCCTCTGTCTCTCTTTGTCTCTATCTGTCTGTCTGCCTGCCTGTCTGTCTGCCTCTCCCTCTCCTCTCTCTCTCTCTCTCTCTCTCTCTCTCTCTCTCTTCTATCATCTACATCTCTCCTCTCTCTCTCTCTCTCTCTCTCTCTCTATCTATCTATCTATCTATCTATCTATCTATCTAACTCTCTTCAAAAAGAGAAGAAGAAAAACATATGGTGACGTCCAGACTTATTTCACAAGATCTTCATAAGCTCTAAGTTAGACTGAAAAATCTTACCAGTTCA
Organism: Monoplex corrugatus; assembly: GCA_030674185.1. Taxonomy (NCBI): domain Eukaryota; kingdom Metazoa; phylum Mollusca; class Gastropoda; order Littorinimorpha; family Ranellidae; genus Monoplex; species Monoplex corrugatus. The sequence continues at coordinate 18,922,077 of JAPXFY010000017.1, read as the reverse complement.
TTCCCTCAAAACGACACTGTACATAGTAATGTGCTGAATTTAACTGTCTCAAAATCTTCTTCACATTGTTCCCACAGTCTGACTGACACTCTTCAATTCACGCTGTGTTCCTTTCAAAGCATATGCCACATATTCTATACACCCGTCATGTACCACGTAACGGGTAGGGTATAATTACTTGGTCTGTATTGTAGCATGATGCCAGTCGTTTGCCTAACGTGTATAATCAGTTATCCTATAGTGCAAATATAGTATCATCGGTGCTTGGTTTACTTATCTTCCCGTAAAACCCATGTTTCTAGTGAAACCCCATCTCTCTCCCGAAACCCATTTTTGTTGTGAAACCCCTCTGTGCTATCAAGTCCATTTTTCCCTGTAAAACGACTCTTTCCTGCAAAACTCATCTTCCTTGTAAATCCAATCTTCCTTGCGAAACCGAATGTCCCTGTAAAACCCATTTTCTCTGTAAAAAAAAACATCTTTCCTGCAAAACCCATCTTTCTCACAAAACCCATCTTTCCCATAAAACCCATCTTCCCACGAAACCCATTTCCCCTGTAAAACATATTTTCGTAAAATCCATGTTTTCCGTAAAAAAAAAAACACTTTAAAAACATCCTTCCTATGTCTATAAATACTGTCAATCGAATTACACTAACAGTATGGGGAATTCTGACATGATTGTAAAAGTTTGTTATAACAGACCACCACCACCACCCCCTCCATACACACATGCACACACATACACACACACAGACAAATACACACACACAGACACACACACATACACATAACACATTTATTGTACACACGTTTATTGTACAAGCTGAAATCTATTGGTTTATCTGGCAATATGTATAATTATATTAAGTCCTATTTAGCCAATAGAACAATTCAAGCAAGATTGGGAACAAGTTATTCTACTTTGGACGTCTTGATATGGAATTCCTCAAGGTTCAGTGACAGCACCTATTTTATTTAATATCCTTATACAGGATCTTCCTAATGCACTCTCAAATCGTGTTGTTTTGGTACAGTATGCTGATGATATATGTATTTGGATGAATATTACTTTAAAAAAGACAACTCCACAAGAGCACAGAATTACATCAGGAAGTTGTATCAGTCTGATCTTGATAATCTTGGAAACTACATGTTAGAAAATGGACTGTCGTTGTCAGCGGAAAAAACTAACATGATGCTATTTAATCCTGGTGGTACTTTAAGTCACTTGCCTACTTTCAGATTGCATGGTGAAGTGCTACATTACAAGCAGGTTGTAAAATTTCTGGGAGTCTTTATAACATCGAAATTAACCTGGAATGTCCATTTTGATTATATTTTAACAAAAGCAAGGAAAGCCTTAAATTTTCTAAAGATAATAAGCAGATTATCTTGGGGAATGGATACAAACATACTACTTCATCTGTCAACAGCACTTGTAAGATCTAAATTATCCTATGCGCAAGAAGTGTTCTTCAGTGCACCAAAATATTTACTAAAGAAGATTCAAAGCTTAGACTGCACAAGTCTTAAAATTGCACTAGGTGTACCAGTCCATGCTTCTAGTCTGGAAACGTACAAAGTTGCTGGAATTCTGCCTCTGAACAACTATCGTGAGTTAACGACAGCAAAGTTTGCCGTTAGAACTTCTTCACAAACGTTCAATTTTGTGAGTAAGGAAATAAAAATCAGGTCAGATGTTGACTTTCCGAAACGAGCAAAGAACATTTCATCACAAATGACTGTTGCAACTTATGTATCTAACCTGGTCAAACAGTCTAACATAAATCTGGATGAAATAGCTGAAACACCATCCACAACGCCTATCCCTACATGGGAAATGCTAAAAGCTACTTTTGATATTGATTATATTGATTATACAGATGCTAAGAAATATGAAAACGTCAACATTTCGATATGCAGAGCAAGAGAACACGTCGATGAAAAATACCGTACCCACCTCCATATTTTTACTGATAGATCAGTCTTAGAAAATAAATGTGCTGGAGCAGCATTTTATGTTCCAAAATATAAAATAATAAAGTCATTTTTCATTGGGGCAAATATATCTATCTTTACAGCGGAATTAGTCGCTATTTTACAAGCGTTGCATTATCTAGTAAACCTTACACATGTATTTTTCAAAGTAGTTCTCTTTGTTGATTCAAAATCTGTATTATATGCCTTACAGTCTTTTGATACAGACACAAGACCTGATATAATTACTGAGGCAAATCATCTTATACATCGTTTAAGGATAAAAGGTACTGATCTCAGTTTGTGCTGGGTGCCTTCTCACGTTGGTCTTCACGGTAACGAAGTAGTTGACAGAGCAGCTAAGCACGGTGCACACAATACTGATAATACTACAGAATTACGTATTAATTCTTCCGTAAAAGAAGCTTGCAACTTGCTAGAATCAGCCTCATGGATTCGTTTTCATGAACATTTCCATGAAAAGTTTGTGTCACAACAAATGATAAAACTTTCATTTCAAAATGTATGTAAAAAATTGCAGTATTCTTCCATATATCATTTGAGATCGATTGTTGCTGTTCATTTTCGTATTCAGCTAAACGCATTGAAAACAAAATATTGTAAAAATGTCAAGTGTATTTGCGGCGAACAATTCACACTGTTTCACTGTCTATTTTACTGCAAAATGCTACGTTCTTTTTTACCAAAAATGTTTACACAAGAAAATTATTCTGAAACTCATTTTAAAGAAGTAACTTCCGATCAATTTTTGTCAGTTAAAATTTCAGAATCGTTGGTTCACAGTCCTGTTAATGCATTACTTTAAGTTTATGAAGTTTGCACTTTAGAGTTAAATTTTCCATACACATTGTTGATGTTAAATGTTAGTGTTAAGTTCTTGTTCCATTTTTCTATTTTCCCACCTACTTATGTCTATAACTCTGTCTCCTCTCTGCCCCAAAACCAACCCGTCCATCTCTCATCTCTCATACTTTTTTTTTTTTTTTTTTTTCGTCTAATATCACTCATAGTGAAAAGACGTTAAATCAAAGAACGAACACATAACACACATACACACAAATACACACACAGTGACACCAATACACACGCACAAAGAAAGACGAACACACACGTTGACACACACACACGCGTGCCCACACACACACACACACATACAAACACATGAAGACATATATACACATACGCATAAACCACATAAGCACACACAGAGACATGGTCGTCCCTGTAACACACCCTGCATAAGAATGGAACTGTGGAGTTTACGTATAACACACCTGTATAAGAACAGAACTGTGGAGTTTACGTTATTTATAACACACCTGCATAAAAATGGAACTGTGAAGTTTCCTTATAACACACCTGCATAAGAACGGAACTGTCAAGTTTCCTTATAACACACCTGCATACAAAACGGAACAGTGAAGCTTCCTTATAACATACCTGCATAAGAACGGAACTTTGAAGTTTCCTTATAACACACCTGCATAAGAAGGGAACTGTGAAGTTTACTTATAACACACCTGCATAAGAATGGAACTGTGGAGTTTCCTTATAGCACACCTGCATAAGAACGGAACTGTGGAGTTTCCTTATAACACACCTGCATACGAACGGAACTGTCAAGTTTCCTTATAAAACACCTGTATAAGAACGGAACTGTCAAGTTTCCTTATAACACACCTGCATAAGAACGGAAATGTAGAGTTTCTTTACAACACGCCCGCATAAGAACGGAACTGTGGAGTTTCAGAAGGATTATAATTTCATGCTGATTGTTCTGTAAATAACGCAAAGCAAGATATATGGTCCCTTTTTTTTCCTTTTCTTTTTTTAACTTTACCTTCCGACTGGTAATGGATGGCTTGGTTAACAGCCATCGAACACTTCACTCACTCTTACTGGTAACATACCTAAGCTCTGTAAAGCAAGTTACGTTCTCTCATTAGACCATGGTCCGCATGAACTGGGCAGGTACGCATGTATCTCTTCTTTTCTTTTTTACGCGTTCCGATCTTTTTTTTTCAGATGTGTGTATGCACGTTGTTTGGCCTACACCATCTAGGATGTATAACACAGTCTCCAATTTTCACTCTTCCATGAGCGTGCATGCTGATCGTTTTCATGATTTCTGTAAGCCCTCAAACATTGACATGAATTACAGGATCTTTAACATGCGTCCTTGATTTTACTTGCGCGTATACACTCGAAGGGGATTTAAGCACGATTCATGTGCGCGTATACACTTTTGAGGCAGCCGAAATGTGGTTTCTAAGAAGAATGTTGAAAGTTCCATGGACAACAAAGAAAACAAACGTGACAGTCTTGATGGAGGCAGACACAAGAAGAGCATTGATAAGGAAGATTAGGAAAAGACAGGCAATTATTTGTAGGCCATTTTATGAAGAAAAGGGAATTAGAGCACCTGGTCACAACGGGAAAGCTGGAGGGAAAGAGAGCACCAGGTAGACCCAGGGAGAAAATATTGGACGGATTTGCAAGGTGGCTGAGGGCAGACAGCGTGGAAGATGTGCTTGCGGCAACAAGGGATAGATACATATGGAGGGCCATGATCGCCGACGCCATGCAGCAGGGCACATGATGATGATGTATAGGCCTACACTTGAAGGGGATTTAAGCACGAACACACCTCATGTTGACCTGAGAGATCAGAAAAATCTCCACCCTTTACCCGTCGGGCGGGAGACACCCAGGCAGCACTGAAGAACAGATCTTCCGATTGAAAGTCTGACATCTTACCTACTTGATTACACAGAGTCCGTCGTATCTGTCTCAAAAAAATAAGCGGCTTGTGTGTGTGTTTCATTCGCCACGTTAGCACACTAAACGTTTACTTCTGTTTTGCTTTGTTCTCTCTTTCTGCGGCGTCCATCCATACTTTCATAAACGAGATCATACAGTTCAAATGAATGTAACACTGACTGACACACGCTTTACTGATACCCATGTTCAGGGACCGCAACAAATCCAAAGTAAAAAAAAAATGTGACAGCCCGCTTTCAAGCAAATACGAACCCCCCCCCCCCCCACACACACACAAACACCACAAACACACAAAAAGAATAAGAACGCATATTACAATAACATGACGAGACAGGCGCAAATTTTCGGCCAATTGGCCATTGTCAAGCGTACACAAAAGACAAGACCGAACAGATACACACAATTTAGGGAAAACAGGAACATTTCCCTCATGTTTCATCCAGCAGGAGAAAATAAGTCTAACTGAGGATCGTTGCTACAAACTCTCTCTCTCTGTCTCTCTCTCTCTCTCTCTGTCCGTTTCTCTCTCTCTCTAACACACACAGACACACACAAACAAACACACATACACACCTGCAAACATACACATATTCATACACATACATACACACATACATAAAGACAAACATATATATGCAAACAAACGAACATACAGACACACACACACACACACACACACACACACACTTACTGATACTCCTGATCAGCCTGTAGCGGACCGTTACAGTAGACGTTGTCAGGCAGAGTGTCACAAGAGGTGTTGCTACCGATGGTGTAATCAAAACTGTCTACGCTCCGTACAACACGCTTAACAAACTCCTCCACGGACCGTTTCTGTCGACCTGTGGAATTAACATGATCGTCATCATCTTTATCGCTGTTATCAAACATACTGTCATCGTCATTGTAATTGTCATCACAGGAATAAAAAACAAAACAAAAAACCCAGCCTCTCGAAAACATGCAAGACAATTATGTACAGTTTTCTTTTTTTACTCCATGACGCTACATATCACTTTCTTTTTACTCCCTCGCCCTGTCCATCAGCTTCCTTGCATTCTCTAACCCTATCCATGACCTCCACTCCCTCAAACTGTCTACAAAGTACAAGTTTCACTCCCTCACACTGTCCACAACCTTCACTCCCTCACAATGTCCACAACCTTCACTCCCTCACAATGTCCACAACCTTCACTCCCTCACACTGTCCAAACCTTCACTCCCTCACACTGTCCACAACCCTCACTCCCTAACATTGTCCACAACCTTCACTCCCTCACACTATCCACAACCTTCACTCCCTCACATTGTCCACAACCTTCACTCCCTCACACTGTCCACAACCTTCACTCCCTCACACTGTCCACAACCCTCACTTCCTAACATTGTCCACAACCTTCACTCCCTCACACTGTCCACAACCTTCACTCCCTCACCCTATCCTACAACCTTCACTCCCTCACTGTCCACAACCTTCACTCCCTCATCTTATCAAAACGCTTCACTCCCTCACACTGTCCACAAGTTTCAATCCTTCACCCTGTCCACAAGTTTCCCTCCCTTGCACTGTCCACAACCTTCACTCCCTCAGCTGTCCATCAGCTTCGTTCCCTCACCCTATCCATCAGCCTTACTCCCCCACCTTATCCACCCACTTCTTTTCATTCCCCCACCTTAACCACCACCTTCCTTTCACTATCCCACCTTCTCCATACGCTTCTTTACTCTCCCTCGCCCTATCCACCAGCTTCACTCCCTCATACTGTCAGCTTTCTCTCACTCCCTCATCCTAAACACCAGCCTTCCTTTCAGCCTCTCACCCTATCTACCAGCTGCATTTCATTACCTCACCTCATCCATCACCTTCCTTTCACCTCCTCACCCTATCCACCAGCTTTTTCACTCCCTCGCCCTATCCACCAGCTTCACTCCCTCACCCTATCCACCAGCTTCACTCCCTCATACTGTCCACCAGCTTTCTCTCACTCCCTTATCCTATCCACCAGCTTTCTTTTCTTTCCCTCTTCTTGTCTACCAGCTTCATTTCACTTCCTGATCGTATTCACCAGCTTCACTTCCGCACCCTATCTTTTAGCTTCCTTTTATTCCCTTACCCTATCCATCAGCTTCACACCCTGACTCTATTCACCAACTTCACTTGCTCATCCTATCCACCAGTTACCCTGACCCTATTCACCAGCTTTTTACTCCCTCACCTTGCAAACCAGCTTCCTTTCACTCCTGTACACTATCCACCAGCTTCCTTTCATACTCTCACCGAATCCACCAGTTTCTTTTTCACTCCCTCTCTATCTACCAGCGTCCTTGCATTCCCTCACCCTACCCATCAGTTTCATTCCCCCACCCTGTCCATCAGCTTCTTTTCACTTCCTCACCCTGTCGTCATTATCATCAGATGACATCACCATAGTTGTCATCACTATCAGAAACGCTGAGGTCTGTAACACCTCACTCTTCTACAGCCTCTAAGTTACCGGACAACGTTTACTTTTTTTAAAATAATTTTTCTTTTTTTTTTTAAATCTGTAGCTTACATCAAGGGCACGTGAGATGGCTGTTTCCCGACAGAACCACGATAAACTTGGCTGTGACCTATCACAAAAAATGTTATAGTGTCCATACCAATTCTATAAATAGTACATGCTATGACGTCAGACAGACCAGGATATACGAAAGGTAGTGTTGAGGTCTATCCCAATCTTTGGAATGATGGAGCTAGTGTTTCTAGGGTCTATAATCACTGGCTACTATACGCAATAATTCAACGAGCAAGATTAGAACACAACCAAGTCCACAAACCGATCCCACGACGTACACATAGTGTGATAGACAAACGTCTTGTGATTATTTTACATCAACCATTTCAAAGAGTTTTGCAAACAACACACTGTTTTGTATTGCATAAATCAAAGAGGCCAGCTAACAGTAACAGTCGAAGAACGATAACCACGTATGGTCAGTGCAACCCGCGCGTGCCTGTAGTTAATTAACCTTGCCGGTTCACCACCTTTTCTCGTACATATACACAATACATTCTTTTGGGCATAACTTCCCCTTGCGGAAGTACTAAAGCATCCGAAATGGACATCGCTTTGGGTGAGTGTAGGCACATTAGATGTAGGCCACCAGTCGCACATTGCAACCGAAGGTCTCTTTGCTAGATCAAAACCGGAGTATCAAGCGGAGATACCTCGTCTGACAGCACAGACAAACAAGCACGCAAACAACAGAGATAACCCAACCCAGTCTGTGAAAGAGTCTAACAAATTACCACAAAGTAACTCTGAAAACAGTACTTTACCTAGTCAGCAAGGAAAGTCCAAGACTCCCAAACAATGCATCTTTGTGCAGGAAACAGATGAGAAAAGCAGGCGAAACTCACAGAAGTTAAGGTGGTTGTGTCCACAGGTCCGTTAGTCCAGTACACTAAGGTCGCATCCAATACTTTTTGCAACGATGACTGATAAGAGTCTACGCTTCAGTCTCGAGTCTGAGATTGTACTGGTTGTACCCCAATCTCACCGAGATATCTGGACAACGCTGCAGAGTTACTACTGGTGTGTGTTTTACCAGAGACACGGCGCGCACACATATTCACACACACACAACCGTGTAGTGTAGTGTAGTGGTGTGGTGTGTATGTGTGAGAAGAGTCTGGTGCTGGCCGTGCAGCCTGCTCCAGTACAGAGGCACCAACCGACTGGGTTGCTCGCGCTGTGCGCGTGCGGGACGGCTGTGGGCTGCAGATAGGGTCTAGTGGATGCACCGTGCTAGCACTTCACGCCGACTGAGTCAGAGATGAATGAATGCACGTCCCTAGATATCACATAGCCCACAGAGAGAGAGAGAGAGAGAGAGAGAGAGAGAGAGAGAGAGAGAGAGAGAGAGAGAGTTTAGTACAAGTTATTAGCTAAAAGCCTTTTTTATTTTTCAGTTTGCCATTGCTTGCATGCTGGGTGTTGTCATGTTTCCGTAAGTCAGAAAGTGACACGATAGAGAGGTGCAGAACGAAAAGTAATTCACAACGTTAAAAGAAAAGATCCTCGTGTGGTGTGTGTGGGTGTGTTGTGTGTGTGTGTGTGTGTTTTATTAGAGGGACGAACAGCGCGTTAAAATGTTGTTTTAAGCACGGTTATTTCACAGAGGCGTATTATAGATTGGTAGCACATAGTTCCAAGTATTTCTACGAGCGTACCGATTCTTCTCGGATGTGTGTATACACATTTCTTAACGTACTAAGAGCACATTTAATACTATCAGCACAGACGTTCGGATTGACAGCATTCCCCCGCCACAAAAATGTATCTGACTGCACAAAAAATAACTTCAGCAATATGACGTCAAAACATCATGCATATTCAGACGAAGGCGTTTAGAATACTTGTTCGGATATTTTATTCTCGCAATTATGCTTCCCACTTTCGCCGAATGTTTTTTTCAGTTAAGTTCCGTCTACCATACCTCTGTCAGACTGAAATTGGTCTTAGGGAGTAAAATACAGGAGAGATGTCAACAATAGAACCATAAATTACAAATCGATTTGAACTCGCGTTTGGTGCATCATCTTCTGCTCATATCGCCACGAAGTCGGACATCTATTTCGATAAGTTCGATATGAAATGTTCGGACAGGTGGCCTGCGTTCCGGCCTGGCTTTGATGGGCGGCGCAGGAATCAGAGATTTCCATTGGCAAAAATGCACAGAGAGAGAGAGGGATGAGAGAGAGAGAGAGAGAGAGAGAGAGAGAGAGAGAGAGAGGACAGACAGACAGACAGAGACAGAGAGAGAGAGACACAGAGAGAGAGAGAGAGATGTGACATAAAAGAGAGACCAAGTGAGTGTACATGTATGTGTGTGCGAGAATGAGGGAAGATGAGAGAGAAAGAGAGAGAGAGAGAGAGCGAGAGAGAGAGAGACACACACACACACACACACACACACACACACACACACACACACACACACACACAGGCAGACAGAGAGAGACGCTAGATAGGGCGCTGAAAAAATCTGGCGGAAGCGGGAAGTATTAAAGCGAGGAAAAATAAATCTGAACCTGCATTGTAAACATACTGTGAACATGCATGATGCATCGAAGGCATACGCGCTTAAAGTTATGTCTTAGTACACTTAAATACTCTTTTGTTGTTCGGGAAAGCCGTTAGTCCGAACGTCTATGCCGATATTAGTAAGTGTGCTTTAAGTACATTAACATACGCTGTTTTGCCCCCACTGTGCAGGTGGTAATCTACCTCACAGTCTGCACAGGCTACTCCCGTTTCAGTAGGTGTAGCACTGATGTATACTTGGTGTTTTTATATTGCCTTAACTGAAGCCTCCGGACACTGACACGACTTAATCAAAGTATATTTATCGTGTAGGTCTATACTTGATATTAGGCGTGCATATATACACGAAACGGCATGAAGATCAGCGTCAGCAAGACCGAGGTCATCACTGTCAGTAAGAGACCAAACAAACTGGATATCAACGGAACCCTGTTGAAGCAAGCCAGTGAATTTAAATACCTGGACAGCATCTTCACTGAAAATGGCAAACTAGACAGAGAAATCGAGACCAGATGCCAGAAAGCCAACGCAGTCAGCTACCAACTTGCCCCTCTCCTGAAACACCCCAGCATTCCCACCAGCACTAAGGCGAAACTCATCAACGCCATTTTTCTACCAACGCTGACATACCAGTGCCAGACATGGTCCCTAACTAAAGTCCTCGAGAGAAAACTGTCACCTGTGAAATGAAATGCCTGAGGAAAGCAGTAAACAAGACAAGGCGAGACAAGATCAGAAATGAGGTGATACGAGACATGGTAGGAGCAACACCAATCCTACAAAACATCGAACATATGAGGATCACGTGGTTCGGACACCTCACACGTATGCCCCTAAACCATCCAGCACTTCGGGCATACAACACCAGATACTCTGGCTGGAGAGCCAGAGGAAGACCAAGACGACGATGGAGCGACTCCGTGGCAGACACCCTCAGAGCTCACGAGATGTCCCTTCTCCAGGCCACCCGCCTTGCTGTTGACAGACGGCTGTATCTCCCCGCGACGCCCACCGGTACAAGTGGAAGGAAAAAGTAAAGTAAAAGTAAGTATATACACGAAGGGAGTTTAGGCACTAACGGGTCTATGCACATGTTGACCAGGCGGATGGTACCCAGGCAGGATCGAACTCTAGACCTTCCGACTGGCAGGCTGACGTCTTAGTTACTACTGCGCAAGGGGGATACTGTCTTGGAACCATAATGAGCCATCTTGTTTGCCTTTATGTAAGTTAGGGGTTGCTCTTTCCTCTCATTCTCTCTTTTCCTTACAAGACTCTTTCTGCCTTCCCAGACCATTCACCTGTATTTCTTCCAACTTCTCGCCTCGACTACCCAAAGACGGAGTATACAGAATGGTCAAACGCGCAAAAATCCCCTAAAGGGGCGGAGCTTTGCGCCTCGTGGTGCCTTGAGTATGTGGTCTTGTCACCCGAATGAACTAGGGAGTGCTCATTTATACTGGAAGTCTCAACTATAATAATAATAATAATAATTACAATATTTATATAGCGCAAAATCTTGATAAAATCAAATCTAAGCGCTGAAGCAGACACACACGCAAGCACGCACGCACGCACACACGCACACACACGCACGCGCACACACACACACACACACACACACACACACACACACACACACACACACACACACACACACACACACACACGGCTATAAATGGGGAGAAAGAATAAAAGCAATAAAAGCAAGAATAAAAGCAATGGAAAATTATAGAGAGCATAGCATATACAATTATATATTATAACCATGTGATTCCCCTCCGAGTGGAGACAGGCTGCAGAGGGGGGGGGGGGGGGGTTGAGTGAGGTTAGGATTTTATGCGGAGGAGAAAAGGTGAGTTTTGAGAGCGGACTTGAAGGAGACAAAAGTAGGTTGCTAACGGACTGAGAGAGGAAGTTTGTTCCAGGAGAATGGACCAGAAACAGAGAAGGCTCGTGGACCATAGGTATTGAGCTTAGTGCGTGGAAAGCGAAAAGTCAGAGGATCGGAGGCAGAGCGGAGGGTACGTGAGGGAACATAGATCTCAAGTAGGCTTGACAGGTAATCGGGGGCTGCGTTATTGAGGCTTTTGTAGCACATGGTGTCTAGTTTGTACTGTATGCGCTTTGATACAGGGAGCCAGTGAAGTTGTGCCAGGAGAGGAGATATGTGGTCAGCTTTTTTCTTTTTGAGTACAAGGCGTACAGCATTGTTTTGAATGCGCTGTAGGATGTGAATGGTGGAGGCAGGAAGACCAGACAGGAGTGAATTGCAATAGTCAATGCGAGACATTATGAAGGAGAGAACGAGTTTTGCAGTTGTTTCGACAGAGAGATACTTCCTGATCAGCCTTATACGATGGAGATGATAGTAGCAAGATCTGGCAGTTTGAGAAACAAAGTTGTTCATGGAGAGGGTAGAGTCAATGCAGACACCAAGGTTTTTAGCTGAATCAGAAATTGGGACTGATGTGTTACATAATGGGAGAGAAAGAGGAGGCAGCTGAGAAAGTTTCTGACGGGTGCCAATGAGGATAGCTTCTGTCTTGTCATCATTTAGCTGAAGTTTGTTGTATGTCATCCAATTTTTGATGTCCGAGTAACACTCAGTGGTGCGAGTCAAGAGGCGCTGTATATTATCAGTTGAGTCACTGTCTTGAAGTTGGGTGTCATCAGCATAGAAGTGGTGTTTTATAGAGTGGGAGTTGATGATGGTGGACAGGGGGGAGGTGTAAAGAGTGAAAAGAACAGGGCCAAGGACAGATCCTTGTGGAACACCACAGGTCAGGTATGCAGGTTGAGAGTAAGTGCCATTGATGAGAACAGTTTGTTTTCTGTTTGATAAATACGAAGTGAAAAAGGAGAGAGCAATGTCAGAGATGCCAAAAGTATGATGAAGTCTAGAAAGGAGAATACCATGGTCAATGGTACCGAAGGCTGCAGACAGATCAAGGAGTGTGAGGAGAGAGACTTTGCCAGTATCAGTTGCAAGGAGGAGATTGTTGAGAATGTGTAGTAGGGCAGTTTCAGTGCTATGGCACTGGCGGTAGGCTGACTGGAAAGGATTGAGGAGATTGTTGGCAGACAGGTGAGAGTTCAGCTGGTTGAGGACGACTTTTTCAAGGAGTTTTAGACAAGAAAGAGAGATTAGAGATAGGCCGGTAATTTTTCAGTTCATTTGGGTCTAAATTGTGTTTCTTGAGGAGAGGGTGAACAATAGCAGACTTGAAAGAATCTGGGACAGTTCCAGTTTGAAGAGGAGTGTTGATGATGTCAGTGATGAATGGGAGGAGAGTAGGGAGACAGTCGGAGTAGAGAGAACCTGGAAGAGGATCCAGTTCGCAGGTTTTGAACGACATGGATCTGATTGTGTTGAAAATTTCTTCTTGTGAGACTGGGGTAAAAGTAGTAAGAGGTGTGCCAGAGAAGGAAGGGTCAGGTGGGTATGGTTGACAGGGTGTCCTGTCAAGCCTGTCACGAAGAGTTTGTATTTTGGTGGTGAAATACTTGGAGAATACAGATGGGAGTTCTTCATTTGTATGTTTTGTTGGGAGAGGTAAATCTTTTCGTGTGCCAAGGAGATGATTCATGGTTGTAAAGAGTTCTTTTGAAGAAGAGGCATTCAGGATTTTGGTTTGGAAATAGCTTGTTTTTGCTGATGCAATGAGGGTGGATACTTTTGTTTTAGAGGCTTGGAAAAGTTGCCTGTGTACAGTGAGTTTGGATTTGCGCCAACGGCGCTCTGCTCTGCGGAGGGCACGTTTTGCACAGGCAATCTCATGAGTGAGCCAGGGGGTAGGGGGGCGGTCAGGTAAAAGACGGGTTGTGGCTGGAGCATGAGTGTCCAGAAGATGGTGGAGAGTAGTATAGAATTCATCGGCAAGGTTATGTGACTTTTCATAAAGGAGACGGAGGCATCAGATGAAAATGTGGAGAGGTCGATAGATTTGAGATTGCGTCGAGTCACTGTGCGCATGGTACGGGAAGGAGGAGAAATGTCGAGAGAACAGAGAATTGCAGAGTGGTCAGATGGAAGGGCTGAAGTTAGACGGGTAGAAAGACCTAAGCAGTTGTCAGTAGCTGAATTGTGGTGATCACGAGAAATGATCCAGTCAAGAATGTGACCTTTTTTATGGGTTGGTTCAGAAATATGTTGTGTCATATTGTGATTGGACAGAGAGTTGATGATATGTCTTGTGTCATAATGGTGAGTGTTGTCGTAGTGGACATTGATGTCACCTAGAATGATGAGATTTCCAGGTAAGAGGCAGTAGTGGTCAAGCAGTTGGTCAAAGTCAGAGAGAAACGTGGATGTGGTGAGCTTATTGGCAGAGCTAGGTGGAGGTCGATAGACACAGGAGAAGGTGATGGGGTGAGGGGTGGATTGGAAGGATACTTCAACGTGCTCAAAAGAAGGATGGGAGAAAGGCAGAGACTGCGAGAAAAGATAGGCGGGAATGGAGTGAGTCGTTGTAGAGGATGGCGATACCACCACCTCGGGATGGGCGATGGAAAGAAGCAAGCCTATATCCACTCGGAGTGAGATTCGCATGTATGAGTTCGTGACCAAGGGGGTTAAGCCAAGTTTCGGTGATAAATACAATGTCAATATGCTCGTCTGTGATGAAGTCAGCAATGACATCGGCTTTGCCGTCTTTGCAAACTGACTGAGCATTAAACAAACATAATTTCAATTTATCACAGTCACATGGCGGTGGCAGAGGTGGAGATGAAGGCGGTACCGACGAGACAGAAGATGAAGGCAGCACCAGCGGGACAGAAGATGAAGGCAGTACTGACGGGACAGAAGATGAAGGCAGCACCAGCGGGACAGAAGATGAAGGCGGCATTGACGAGACAGAAGATGAAGGCGGCACCAGCGGGATAGAAGATGAAGACGACACCAGCAGGACTGAAGATGAAGGCGGCATCGACGAGACAGAAGATGAAGGCGGCATCGACGAGACAGAAGATGAAGGCGGCATCGACGAGACAGAAGATGAAGGCGGCACCAGCGGGAGAGAAAGTGAAGGCGGCACCATCAGGACAGAAGGTGAAGGTGAAGATGACAGAGGAGAAGGCGAGGTCTGCAGCAGCAAGGTCGAGGGCAGGGGCAGTGGAGGGGAGACTGGTTCAGCTGGAGGCAGGTTGTGCCAGAGACGGTGGAGACGTCCAGCACGACAGGATCGCGCAGTGCGGGGCTTACAACACAGCCCCAACTCGCGTATGCGTAGGTAACCGTCTCCACCGAGATAGCACTTGCTGTGTTTAAGAAGTGACAGTCCAATTTTTCTAATGCGGGACGCGTCCATTGTTGCAAGCCAGTCGGAAAAGGAAGATATTTTGTAGGTTGGTGTGTGGGTTGGTCAGTTCACGATACACTTGATTCAGAGAGACAAGAAGAAAATTCAGTGCAGTCTATGCATACGGCAAACTTACAAGCAACAGGAGAATTGTTCATGCACAAACGACAGTCGACTAAGGTTTAGGAGCTGTAGTGTTGGGGCCAACACAATAGGCCAAAAATGTAAACACAGTTCACAGATAAAATGTCAGACCCGTGCGGCTGAACCAAAATGATGAAAAGTAGGTATCTAAAACTCCAAAGTCAGAGTATCTGGTAAAACACTCAAAATTCCAAAAAAGTATCCACATCACCACACATCGAGATTCAAAAGGAACAAACTGATATAAAATTCAATGCATAAAATCAAATAGAACCTCGATAAATCACTGTAAAAACACCCACACACTTTTGGCTGCCTGCTGGCGCGATATCAACTCACACACTGAGCTTTTATTGTATACACTTTTAGCTGTTTATTTCTGTTTTATCGCGTTTGCATCGATTTTGATATATATAGAAAAAGACGTGCAATTAACTTATACTAAAATAATTGCTAATTAAGGTGGTGTCAGATTCTTACATTTAAACGTTTTGTTCCCGTTAGTGACGGTGGTTTTTGTTAACAACACATGTATTATGCTTGCGTTTTATATGTGCCTGTGTGCGTGTACGTGGGTAAGTGGAGGGGGAGGGGGTTTGTATGCGTGTGTGCTTGCTGTTGTTGTGTGTGTGGTGTGTGTTGTGTGTTGGTGTGTGTGTGTGTGTGTGTGTGTGTGTTGTGTGTGTGTGTGTGTGTGTGTGTGTGTGTGTGTGTGTGTGTGTGTGTGTGTGAATTTTCTGCGTGTGTCTGTGTGTGTGTGTTTTGGTGTATCAGTGCCGTGTAGATATACTCACTGAGGCAGAACGTAAGATTTACGGGAAAAAAAATCTGTTCACAATTTTTTCACAATCTGTTCACAATTTTTTTTCCCGCAGACTTACATGCCAGCTATTTCCTCCACTTTCTCTTCGTTCAAACGTCGGTACTGAACGTTCAATTAGATAAAGAATTCAATGTAAACATAATTTCTTGATCTTATCAAGTACGAAGCCCACTCGGTTTTTGATCGAGTTCACAGCAATGGCTTGAATGCCAAATAATAAATATTAATAATTTTTGAATGTGGTTCAAGGCTTTATACATGTACACAAGAGTCAGAAAATATCTAATAACAAAAACGAATTCACACACACACACACATACACACATACACACACACCACACCACCACCCACCACCATACTACGCCACATCATACCACTACTCTTTTGTGTGTGTGTGTGTGTGTGTGTGTGTGTGTGTGTGTGTGTGTGTGTGTGTGTGTGTGTGTGTGTTTTTTTAATCATTAGGCGGAGAAAGCCAGATGAAAAGATGTACTTATTTACTGCGTTTTGAAAGCAGAGTGAGATGGGCGTTACAGATTGTCCAGGGAATAGATCGCATACCAGAGAAAGATAGTTTGGAAGCTGTTTTAATGATGTTCAACGAACATCCACGTATCCACGCACTCTCCCAAGTAACCATTCAACCACGCTGCCTTATCAACAAAGTAGCAAACAACAAATGATAAGCCAACAAAGCAACCAAGGAACCAGACAACAGCCTAATTGCCCAACCAATCAGCTTGCCAACCAATCAACCACCGAACTAACAATCAACTACACAAACAAACAAATATTGGCGGCCATCCAACCAACCAACTATATACCTAGGTAGCCAGCTAGCTTGCCATCCAATCTACTAATCAAGCAGTCAACCAGCCAGCCAATCAAAAATAGCGACCAGTCACAAGATTAATATCTACCCCACCTGCCAAAGCAACGTTGACCCATTCATTTGGTGTGGTTCTGTAGAATATGTAGTTGCCAGACTGCTTGTACTTTTTCCAGCTCGGCAACTGGTTGGTGTCACTGTAGTAATCTAATCCTTCCTGCTGCCCTGAAGATGAAGTATACGTACAAGAATTAATACCCATACGCAAAACAGGACCTCAAGACTGTACCAATTCGTAGAACTTTTGTGCAGCTTTATGGCTTTTGTCATGATTATTTTCCATCATGTGGCACCTGTGGCATCAGTGCACATGGAATTAATTCCGAGCACAGAGACGCTATCTTGAGAAAGTGAAACTGAAATTTTCCTGTCCCTATTAAAAAATTCGGATACAGTTTCCAGTTTCAGTTTCTCTCTGAACATAACGTCTCTGTGATCAAAATAAATTCCAAACACACTGTCGCCACTTGTACCCAGTGATAGTGAATGATCCGAAATGGCCATGGCATAAGCTTGTATACATCAGCCCTATCCGTTGGCAAATTCTTAAGGTCCTACTAGTGTATCTTTGAATCAGTCTTTAGTTCAGTTTAATTCATTTCCAAACTACTTCACTCTTCACTGCCCCTATCAAAAAATTCAGATAAGACAATTACCTTCATTATCCTCACCATGTGCCCTTCCGCATAGCATTGGCGGACATGGCCCTCCATACGAATCTATCTTTTGTCGTTGCAAGTACATCTCCCACCCTGTCTGTCTTCATCCACTCCACAGGTCCGTCCACTATTTTCTCCCTGGGTCTACCTGGTGCTCTTTTCCCCTCCACCTTTCCTGCTGTGACTAGGTGCTCAAATTTCTCTTGCCTCATAAAATGTCCAATAAATGTTTTTTCCTAATCTTCTTCATTAATGTTCTTTTTCTGTCTGCGTCTTTCAAGACTGTCTCGTTTGTTTACTTTGCTGTCACTGAAACTTTTAACATTCTTCTATAAAACCACATTTCAGCTAGCTTCATCTTGTTCTGCTTTGCTTGTTGTCTCTCCCTGCTTCACATCCGTGCAACAGTAACGGTTCTACATAAGGCTGAAGAACTCTCTTCCTGATGTCAGTGATAGGCATTTGTTGGTGAGAATGTTTTTCATCTTTTTCACTGCTGTTTTAGCTTAGCCAACTCTGCTGACTATTGCTAATGTGCATCTGCCGTCTGGTGAGATGACTCTTCCCAGATATTTAAACTTATCAGCTTGCCTCAGTTTTGTACCATCTGCTGTTATTTTGCATGAGGGGATCTCTTTCTTTCTTTCTTTCTTTCTTTTTTTACTGATTACAATGATTTCAATCTTCTTGCTATTTAGCTCCAGCCGTTTATTTCTGCTTTCCATTTCTATTGTATTCACAAGATTTTCAATTACATTCATCATCATCATCAGGTGCTCTGCCGCATGGCATTGGCGATCATGGACTTCCATCTGCCTCTATCTCTCGTTGCCCCTAGCATCTCCCCCACCCTCCTCGTCCCCAGCCACTCTGCAAGCCGTCCAGCATTTTCTCCCTTGGTCAACCCGGTGCTCTCTTTCCCTCCAGCTTTCCTGTTGTGACCAGGTGCTCCAAATCCCCCTTCCTCATAAAATGGCCTATAAATGTTGCCCGTCTTTTCCTTCCTTATGAGTGATCTACTTGTGTCTGCCTCCATCAAGACTGTCTCGTTTGTTTTCTTTGCTGTCCATGGAATCCTCAACATTCTGCTTAGAAACCACATCGCGGCTGCCTCAATTTTGTTCTGGTTTTGCTTGTTGACCGTCCACGCCTCACAACCGTATAACAATATCGGTTGTATATAACATTCAAGAACTCTCTTCCTGATGTTAATTGATAGGCATTTGTTGGTAAGAATGCTTACAGTTATATCATAAGAAAAGAGGCAAGCCAGCTCGCGCAATGCTGTGGCCCGCCCAAGGTTTGAACCCACAACCCCTGAGTTATGACCATGGCGCTCTAGCTAACTGAACTGACGGGCATTTACATGTGACGTGATATACCGTGCGCCATACATTACATTACTCTGGCGTGATGTTCCTTCATCCTTACACAAATCTTCGGACTAATTACGCTGTAACCAATGTGACAGATTCAAACCTCGAACACAGCCCTTTGTACTCCTGACAGGGCAGACGATGAGGCCAGCAACTTGCACTCGTCCCTGATTGTTCGAAAAAATGTCTCTATCTATGACCAAAGCCACACATGCTCTCCGTCTCCTTTGCCTCAACCACCGACATCAGCTTGGAGGCTGGCTCTTTTAGCGTCACCGGGCTGGAGACAATGAATAACATACAGATAAATAGATCGACGAATAAATAGATTATGGACAGACAGATTGGCAGAAGTGCATGGATAAAAACAAACAAACAAACAAACAAATGCTGGCATTTTTAGCGCCAATGGGGCTGGAGACAATGAATAACATACAACTAAACAAATAGCCGAATTAATAAATTATGGACAGATAGATTGGCAAACATGGATGGCTAAAAGCAAACAAACAAATAAATATGGACAGACTGATGGACACGGATGCATAAACATGTGTGGACAGACAAGGGACGTCGATGGATAAACAAGCAAACATGGATAGATGGATAGATGTGGACAAACAAAGAAACAAATCAAAAATGGATTGATGCACGGAAGTGGAAGACACACAAACAAGAACGCCAGACTGATGTGGAGAGACAAACAAACATGGAAAGACGTATTGGCTTGGATGGATAAACAAACTAACAAACATGGATTGATAGACGGACGTGGATAGACAAGCAAACAAACAAACGAACGAACAAACAACGGACGTGTACACACAAAAACAAACATTGATAGATGGACGGAAACTAGATCGATAAACACAAATATGGATACGTGAATGGAAGTGGATACACAAACAAACAGGATGGATGGATGTAAACAAACATGAATAGACAACGGATGTGCGTAGGCAAACAAATAAACAAATCATTAAAACATATGGATGGAAACAATGAATAAACAAACAAACGAGCATAGATAGAGGGATGAATCTGGAGAGACAAGCAAGCAAACAAACATGGATATATGGATAGAAAAGAGCAGATACACAAACAAACATGGATATATGGATAGAAAAGAGCAGATACACAAACAAACATGGATATATGGATAGAAAAGAGCAGATACACAAACAAACAAACATGGATATATGGATAGAAAAGAGCAGATACACAAACAAACAAACATGGATATATGGATAGAAAAGAGCAGATACACAAACAAACAAACAT
The DNA here is from genome assembly GCA_030674185.1 of Monoplex corrugatus. Lineage (NCBI taxonomy): Eukaryota > Metazoa > Mollusca > Gastropoda > Littorinimorpha > Ranellidae > Monoplex > Monoplex corrugatus. The sequence continues at coordinate 18,901,730 of JAPXFY010000017.1, read as the reverse complement.
GAATATATGGATAGAAAAGAGCAGATACACAAACAAACATGGATATATGGATAGAAAAGAGCAGATACACAAACAAACAAACATGGATATATGGATAGAAAAGAGCAGATACACAAACAAACATGGATATATGGATAGAAAAGAGCAGATACACAAACAAACATAAATATATGGATAGAAAAGAGCAGATACACAAACAAACAAACATGGATATATGGATAGAAAAGAGCAGATACACAAACAAACAAACATGAATATATGGATAGAAAAGAGCAGATACACAAACAAACATGAATATATGGATAGAAAAGAGCAGATACACAAACAAACAAACATGATATATGGATAGAAAAGAGCAGATACACAAACAAACAAACATGGATATATGGATAGAAAAGAGCAGATACACAAACAAACAAACATGAATATATGGATAGAAAAGAGCAGATACACAAACAAACATTGATATATGGATAGAAAAGAGCAGATACACAAACAAACAAACATGGATATATGGATAGAAAAGAGCAGATACACAAACAAACAACATGAATATATGGATAGAAAAGAGCAGATACACAAACAAACAAACATGGATATATGGATAGAAAAGAGCAGATACACAAACAAACAAACATGATATATGGATAGAAAAGAGCAGATACACAAACAAACAAACATGGATATATGGATAGAAAAGAGCAGATACACAAACAAACAAACATGAATATATGGATAGAAAAGAGCAGATACACAAACAAACAAACATGAATATATGGATAGAAAAGAGCAGATACACAAACAAACAACATCAATATATGGATAGAAAAGAGCAGATACACAAACAAACAAACATGAATATATGGATAGAAAAGAGCAGATACACAAACAAACAAACATGGATATATGGATAGAAAAGAGCAGATACACAAACAAACAACATGAATATATGGATAGAAAAGAGCAGATACACAAACAAACATGGATATATGGATAGAAAAGAGCAGATACACAACAAACAAACATGGATATATGGATAGAAAAGAGCAGATACACAAACAAACAAACATGGATATATGGATAGAAAAGAGCAGATACACAAACAAACAAACATGAATATATGGATAGAAAAGAGCAGATACACAAACAAACAAACATGGATATATGGATAGAAAAGAGCAGATACACAAACAAACAAACATGGATATATGGATAGAAAAGAGCAGATACACAAACAAACAAACATGGACAGACAATGTGGACAGAAAAATAAAGAAACAAAACAACAACAACAAAATAAGAGAGTTGGTGCATAAACACGTAAGTAAACAAATGAATAAAAGATAAATGGAGTTGTCCCATGACTCTGAGCTCGTAAGGGAAAGAGGTGGTGGGGTAGGCCTCAGCTTTTTTCGTGACCACACTGTAAGGGCGTCGCCCACCTCCTCTCTTTTGCTTCCAAAATTTCCAAACTCTAACAGGGTCAGGTAACTAGTCACAACCGGATGGACTGGAGGCCAAGCGCACAGACGGCCGAACTCTTGGATCTGACTGAAAGTTCGGAGCTCTATCTGTAACGCCAATGGGCTCTAAATACATACATAACTACATACATAAAATGACAGATGGATGAGTGTATGGATAAACCAATTCATTCAGTGGGTCACGCAATCAACCGATGCGCAACAGAAGACTACCTATTTTATCCTCCAGACCGAACTCCAAATGTGACGACAAAAGAGAAGAAGAAGATTATGATAAAGGAGACATTATTTTCATCATGTTGGTAGACAATGGAAGCTATGTGTAATACTGATTTGTGATGTGAGATAGGGTTAGTAGCCGGCTGTGTTTTCATTCAATCACTTTCTTTTCTTTTCTTTTCTCTTCTTTTGTTTTTTTCTCTTCTCTTCTTTTTTTAGAGATGAGATTCGCAGATACACATGTCATTAAAATGTAGCCAAGATTATTCCAACAACAAACTGATACAAATACAAGACCCATACGCTAGGTCAGGACCTGGTCAGCTCATGGATTTCTGTGCAGGCTTAAGGCTTGGGCCATGATCATTCTGGATCTTCTTCATTACATGGCACCTATGACGTGAGTGCATTATGGAATTCATTCCAAGCACGGAGACGTCATCTTGAGAAACTGAAAGTGAAACTGAGATTAGTTGCTGGTATTCCGACTGAAAGAGTTCAAAGCACCCCAGCTTTAAGATAGTTATCACCATTTGTCCTTTCCGACTTGTACCAACCCTCCAGTGCCTCTGTGGAGAAGCTGACCAGATAAGGAACACATCATCCAGCACAGACAGAACTACCGGTCGCTGATGGAGGAGATCTGGCCGACAACTGTACTGAACCTGCGGGAGAAACTGTACGGGCCCGCTAATGTACAACACAAGACCATGTATTTCATCCTCGAGACTGAACTCCAAATGTGACAGCAAAAAAGAAAAAGAAGAAGAAGAAAGAGTTAGGACTGGCAGTGTGATGAAGAGCTAAAACGAGGGGTAAGGGTGCCACTGAAGCAGTGCAGAAGATGGGACAGCACCAAACGAGTCACTTAACTTGATTCAGTCCACACACTTGTAAAGAACGGTATTGTATAAAATGATTTTTATGAACAGTCACTCCAGAACTGTTTGAGAACGTTAAATGATATTGAGAAATTGGATGGATGAAGTGTTTTTGCTAGATACTAAATATCAGATGTACTGATCATATCACCACTGGACAATAAACAAGTATGCCAAACCATCAAGCAATATAGGGTCTAACTTCAGTTAAGAAAAGAAAACTACGTTGGCATGGCCAAATCACAAGATCCAATCCAGGGAACCGCTGAGGGAGGGAGACGGAGGGGAATACAGAAAGAAAAAAACGACGGGCAGACAATGTTGCTGGATAGACAGAGAAAACATCTGAAGATCCAAGCTTCGGCACACGACAGACAGAGCTGGAGGAATCTAGTGAACTGTTCATTAATACAGAGCCCCAATGACTCTTCACAGTGTTAAGGGAAAAAAAAAAGAAGAAAATGAAATCAATTTCGATTCATGTGATCATTCAAGAACAGTTTCAAAGCGATGCCAGAAGACAATTTTGAACTAATATAGCATCTGAACGTAAAACCACTGGTTAAACATAATTTCAAAAAGCAAGAAAACCAGCTGTTACAAAGAATGACAACTTATGACCGTTACTCACGTCTGGCCTTCACGTTGATAGTTGCGTTCGTTTTCTGTCCATTTAATCCTCCCTCTGTCACTGCGGACACCTGTAACATTTAAGTAAACCTCACCATTGTGTTCTATATACACATGTTTGAGAAGCGGTGGTGTAATGGTTAAAGCACTGATCAGACTACGAGGCAGTCTCAGGGTCGATCCTCTATCGGGGCAAGGGTTGTTCTCATCTCCTTTCCGTTTCAGTTTCAGTTTCAATTTCTCAAGATGACGTCTCCGTGCTCGGAATGAATTCCATATGCACTAATGACACAGGTGTCATGTGATGGAGAAGATCCAGAATGATCACGGCACAAGCCTTAAGCCTGCACATAAACCCACGAGCTGGCCAGGTCCTGAGGTCATACCTAGATAGTTCCATAACCCTGGGATCGTAGGGGAGTGATGTGGCAGAGACCTCAACTTTTCTCGGGGCCAGCACCACGAGGGTAGCGTCTATCCCCTCTCCTTCGCTTCAAATTCGTATCCATATTCACATTTTGTGAAAACCAAGACTTCAAAAAGGCAAGAAGTTTAATTGGTCTTCAAGGTGAGGGCCCTGGGAAATGAATGCATCTCTCCAATGTTTTGCACCAAGGCAGCTGGGCAATGCCCTGCTCTTCACGATTTGCATCTACCGTGGGATCTTTAGCGTGGGAGTCAGAAGGCACACAGGTCCGACTAGTTTTTCGCCCGCTTACGAAGGACTACAAGTTCAGTTCGATTTTCCAGTCAAACTGAGGAGAAAAGTCGAGGCCTCTACGGGTAGCAAACCCTGGAACCTCGAGTTAACTTTCCCCAACATTATACCTTGAATGGTGGATGGGAAACTAACCTTTCGATGATTAAATAAACTAAACTCCGCCATGCAACATGCACTTAGCACTTATAAAAGAACCCATAACATCAGAGAAGTTCGTCACTGGCAAACATCCATACATTTTGATTGTTTATTGGTAAACAACACATACACCAATGCCACAACAATGATAAAAACGGTGGTCAAGTCATTTTTATCCCTCTGTTTTCACTGGAGGAGGGGAGAAGGAAGAAAGAAAAATAAACCCTGCTAGTAAGGACTTTTAAAAAAGTGCATCAAAGTTTCGCGTGTGTGCGGGAGGTGCTTGTCTGATGTATACGTTGTGCATGTGCGCTCTCTCTCCTCTCTCTCTCTCTCTCTCTCTCCTCTCTCCTCCTCTCTCTCTCCTCTTCTGGGCACATGTACAATTTTTCACAGGCCAAAGCCATTAGCTTATTCTCAGCTGACTAACAGTTGCAATCGTCAATGAAAACAAGACAACACCATAGTTCTATAGATCATCAGTCATTTCTCTTGAAATCAGTAAGCAAGTCACGATTTGGACAAACATCTGTACTTGTGAACACCAATATTCACTAGCTATAGCTATTCTATTTATGATATACTCAATCATATTTGTCTGTGTATTATATGCTTTTAATATCTAACCTTCCAAAAGGGAATCATAGGTTAAGTAGTCATTTCTCAGGAATTCTTGACAATTTTTTTTGTTTCATTCGGTTCAGTCAAGAACATTTAGATGAAATGACTATGAAAATTGTGAGTTTTGAAAATTCATTCAGAATGAAATTTGGAATCCAGAGGAATACAGTCGACTCGTAAAACTCGTAATTGCTGTTTACGTACCTTAACGTACTGACCTTGAACTTGGCATTTCCCTTTCAAACTTTTACATAGCGACTCCGCAATAACATATCCTTTGAACTATGTGGTAAAATCCGTCCATTCACGGTTAAGAAATTCTGACCAGATACACGAACACACACACACACACACATACACAAACACGCGCGCGCGAACACACACACATACAAGCACATACACACACACATATACATATCTGATCAGTCGATAAGAAATAATCTCCTTAAAAAAAAAAAACATGGAAAGACAGGGAAGGGATATGCTGATCATGGATATCCATTCGTTACCCACCGAAGACAATGTGCAAAGCTAGTCAAAATTCAGGACAACGCACATGCCGCATACTAGTAGTAATAGTAATAAAACAATAATAATAATAATAATAATAATAATAATGGTATAATAATAATATAATTATAGTAATAATAATAATAGCAATAATAATAATGATAAGAATAACAAAAATAGTGATGATGATGATGATGATGACGACGATGATGATGACACTACTACTACTACTACTACTACTACTACTACTATCAACAACAATGATAATGACGATTAATGATGATGACGATTATTAATGATGACATCGACGATGACGATAGTTTTGGACAATAACAGAGCTAAACTGGTCAGGTTACCTACGGTTATACCAAATGGAAAATAAATTTGATAATAGTAATAATAAAGAAAATCACAGCCAAGTATACTCACAACTACGACATAGTCGGTTTCTGCAGTGAGTTCCAAGACCTTTGAAAAACTGCCGCACTCGCCTGAATGGACTTGCACAGAGTCATCGGGTTGTTGAGTTGTACCTTCCGCCTGAAACGACATATTACGATTACCATCATAATCATCACCATTATTCTCACTGTCACCATCATCTTCTTTCTCCATCTCCTCCTCCTAAATATAGTCACCAGCAGCGTTAGTAGTGCTAGTAATAGTGCAAGTAGTAGTAGTAGCAGCAATCGTAGCAGCAGCAGTAGCAGTACTACTAGTACGAGTAGCAGCAGCAGCAACGATACAGCACGAGTAGCACAGCAGAAGTAATAAAAGTAGTACTAGTAGTACTAGTAGTAGTATAGTATATTAGCAGTAGCAGCAGCAGTAGTAGTAGTAGCAGCAGCAGTAGTAGCAAGCAGCAGGTAGTAGTAGTAGTAGTAGTAACGTAGTAATAGCAGTAGTAGTAGTAGTAGTAGTAGCAGCAGCAGCAGCAGCAGCAGCAGCAGCAGCGCAGCAGCAGCAGCAGCAGCAGCAGTAGTAGTACTGGCTAAACGGTGATCACTTGTGGTGAACATTTGTTGGTATATACAAGGCAGCTCAAGCCCCATGTCATCATCTACCACAAAGCCCGTTTTAAGTCTCGAGTCTATAGGCACAACTGACACACCACAAAGACAAAACAGAAACAGACACCCCCCCCCTCCCGCAATTCGGCTAGACAAAAACAAACAAACAAACAAAAGAAAAACAACACCAATGCGCTGATCTAACGGATGATTTACGACGACAGTCAGTGGATACAAAGGAGATAGCCAGTATGCTACTCACGAGAGCAAAGGAGCCCCCAAAACACTACAAGGGCCTTGTTAGTAACATGTTGGAACACTACGAATAAACAGATGATCTGGATAAACATTAAAATTCTTGCATCCCAAAATCACACTTCAAGATGACAAATTAGAGAAGAACTGGGAGGAAATCATGGAGAGCTAGCTGTCCCTAAATAGATACCTCACTTTTGAGATGCCAAGCATGCACATGCAAGTGTTCACATCAAGCCAATATTGTTCAATCAATACAGCAGACAGGGTGGGCACACAGACAACCACTCTGCTGTCAATTACGCTGAGAAAATTGGCTTCATGGTCCCCCACCCACCCAGCTACCACCACCACCCATCTCATACGCTCCACACACTACTTAACACGTGCAAAACCGAAACATACAAGACCTACCTCAGTCCTGATGACAGTGCTGTGGAACTTAAACGACACGATTTTCCCGTTCCTCTCCTTCTCAAGAGGACAGTCAAAGGTCATGGTGACGTTAGTGTCCGTGTCTTTTTGCTTCAGCTGTAGATTCCGTATCTGCCCTGGTTCTGTGACACCATCATCACCATTGTCATCATAACCGTCGTCATCATCATCATCATCACTACCATCATCCATCATCATCATCATCATCGCCGTATCATCATCATCATCATCATCATCATCGTCGTCGTCGTCGTCGTCGCCGCGCCGTATCATCATCACCTCATCATCATCATCATCATAGTCGTCATCGTCATCACTATCATCTTCATCAACCTTACCATCATCATCACTGCCGTCCGTCATCGTCAACATCATTATCATATCATCATTATCGTTGTCGTCGTTTAGTAGGCCTACCGATAGCAATATCATCATCGATACCATCGTCACTGAAATGCACACGCAGATACCTTCCAAAAACAATGCTCATATGCAAACTACAGTTAACAGACTTTTGCCGATTTGTTCTTATACTTCCGATGCATTTCTTTCAAGAATTAAAGTGCAGATTTTGTACATCTATGATGATGTGAGATGATCGTCGTCATCTTCGTTGCAATCATCCTCACTATTGTCATCAACAACATAATAATAAGAAACCGGTCTATAACAAGATGGTCAAGCCGTTTTAACGATCGCCCATTGTCTACAAAAATTGCAAAGAAAATCCAGAGTTTGTCCTCGTCCAGGTTACTGTGACATTATCATTATTATCATTATCATCACCATTACTATCATTAATATCGTTACTATTATTATCATAATCATTGTTATTATGATTACTATTATTTTTGTTATTATTGTTATTGTTATTATTATTATTATTATTTGTCGTTGTTGTTGCTGCTGCTGCTGTTGTTGTTGTTGACGCTACTACTATAATTATTACTATATTGTATAAAGCCCCGCCAAACTACGCAGAGCCATATCAGGTTAACTAGAAATACCATCTTAAAACACACAAAACACCTGGATGATCCCGAAAATATAAGAGCTGGAAAAAAATTAAGTAAGTATATCAATGCATTCGCGCATATGATCAAAGGATATGACACGGGCGTTCACCATTCCGCCCGATTTATCATCGGTTCGTGGGAAGTAGGGTAAAAAAACCCAAACCTGAAGACAACTATATAAACATAAGCACACGAAAGCATATGTGAAAACTGGCACAAATCACTTCAAAGTGCTTCTGCGCATCACGTCACCTTACAGCAAAAATGCACTCAATAATGTACGCAATAATCAATCCTAACAGAAAGCACTGGAGGCTTTACAGAAGTCTAATAGAAAGCACGAAAGGCTTTATAGAAACACACAGGTGAGTGGACAGCAAGCATCCATTATCATCTGCAGAAAGTGTGGACACCTTACGGAACACCACAGGTGAGTGGACCAGCAAGCAGTCCAATCATAAATCCTGGCAGAAAGTGTGGACAGCCTTACAGAACACACACAGGTGAGTGGACCAGCAAAGCAGTCCAATCATAAATCCTGGCAGAAAGTGTGGACAGCCTTACAGAACACACAGGTGAATGGACCAGCAAAGCAGTCCAATTATCAATCCTGGCAGAAAGTGTGGACAGCCTTACAGAACACACACAGGTGAGTGGACCAGCAAAGCAGTCCAATCATAAATCCTGGCAGAAAGTGTGGACAGCCTTACAGAACACACACAGGTGAATGGACCAGCAAAGCAGTCCAATATCAATCCTGGCAGAAAGTGTGGACAGCCTTACAGAACACACACAGGTGAATGGACCAGCAAAGCAGAAAACGACAGGAAGAGATGACTGAAAGCAAAGGAGTAAGGCAGAAACAAAGAGAGTGAGAGAACAGAGGAAATTTCTAGCCCAGGTTTTCCTGAAGGTGGGGATATTAGTTACACTGAAAGAGCCCCAGGCATACCCACGGGGCCACTGTGATCTTAGGAGCTTCTGCTGAAATGCAAATTTGAACTATATCGACGACAACGGTAGCATGTCACAGCAGTGAAAACGCTTTGTATGATCATAGCGACAAATGACTCAAAATATCATCTCATCATATCATCATCACCATCATCAGTAGTAGTAGTAGTAGTAGTCGTAGTCTAGTAGTAGTAGTAGTAGCAGTAGTAGTACTAGTAGTAGTAGTAGCAGCAGCAGAAGTAGTAGTTGTAGTAGCAGCGCAGCAGCAGAAGCAGCAACAGCAGTAATAGTAGTAATAGTAGTAGTAGTAGTAGTAGTAGTAGTAGAGTAGTAGTATCATTATTATCATTATTATTATTATCATTATTGTTGTTGTTTTCATATTATCATCATCATTATCGTAACTATTATATCATCATCATTGTCATGACTATTATCAGTAGTAGTAACAGGAATCGTAGTAGTAGTTGTTGTTGCAATAGTAGTAGAAGCAGGAGCAGCAGCTGCAGCAGCAGCAGCAGCAGCAGACAGCAGCAGCACCTGCAGCTGCAGCAGCAGCAGCAGCAGCGCAGCTGCAGCAGCAGTAGTAGTAGTAGTGTAGTAGTAGTAGTAGTAGTAGTGGTAGTGGTAAGTAGTAATAGTATCATTATACATGTCGTTCTTATGTAACGCTGTTCTCCAAACTCATTTGGATTCGTTGTGCATAGCCCTGATATAGCTCAAGTAGTCGGCTGGGCTATAAGCAATATGAACTGAACTGAATTCGTTGTGCAGTACACACATTCAGACATGTTAGTGGTGGAGCATGAAGAATTCAAGCCTTCAGGCGAGCTGGAAACATTCCCGAGTACAGTTTGCACCTGAGGTGGAGTATGCCTGGTGCGTGGTTTTTCTTTCTTTCTGTTTCCATAAGCCACACAAGACACGACAGACAGGACTTTTTTTTTTTTCAAATTTCGACTGAAAGTCCCATGTTTTACTCACTTGATTATGGTGCCCGTCAATATCTCACGATATCTTCAGGTCTTGATGATAAATGTAACGACTGACTGTTTGCCGTTAGAAAGAGAGAGAGAGATAGGAGAGAGAGAGAGAGAGAGAGAGAGAGAGAGAAGAGAGAGAGCCAGCCAGACAGACTGACAGAAGACAGACAGAGACAGAGACAGGCAGACATAAAGAGAGAGACAGAGAGAGATGACAGACAGAGGAGAGAGAAAGAGAAAGAGAGACAGACAGACAGGCACACATACGGACAGAGACTGAGACAAAGAGAGGAGACAGAGAGAGGGGGTGGGAGAGAAAGAGAGAAAGAGAGAGAAGAGACAGAGAGAACGACAGAGACAGAGAGATAGAGAGAGAAAGACAGAGAGAGAGAGAGAAAGAGACAGAGAGAGAGAGAGAGAGAGAGACAGAGACACAGAGAGAGAGAGAGAGAGAGACAGAGACAGAGAGAGAGAGAGAGCAGAGACAGAGAGACAGAGAGAGAAGACTTATAGGAAGAGAGATAAAGAAAACAGAGACAGCAGCAAAGAGAAAGATTACATGGTTGATTCCAGAATTCTAAAAATGATTTCACATTTCACGTGATACACAAGAAGTACGATACCCGATTCATGAATGCCACATTTTTATGAAGACAGACAGTCAGTCATACCTGATGGCAGAGTTTTTACATTCCGTTGTCTGGTTTCAGGAGCCGGTCCTACAGTGGTGTTGGTAGACAAAGTTATCTTGTAGTTCCAGTAGCTGAGCAGTCCTGTGATAGTGTGGCTGTTGGTACTGTAACCTGCACAAGCCATGTCATAATAATGTATCAGTACCTTCAAGTTCCAGAAGGCAAGCAATCTTCTGATAGTGTGACGGTTGGTACTGTAACGTACACAAACCGTGTCATTGTATGTGGTTACAAAAGTTCACTGATAGTGTAGCTGTTGATACTGTAACCTGCACAATTCATATCGTGTGTCAGTATCCCGTGGTGTCAGCAGTCTGGTACTAATGTGGCTGCTGGTGATATTACCTGCACAAGCCATGTTATCAATATGTATCAGTAGCTTGTACTGCCATTAATCCATACATATTGATAACATGGCTTGTGCAGGTAATATCACCAGCAGCCACATACGTCACTTCTGTAATATATACCTCTCATACGTCACTTCTGTAATATATACCTCTCATACGTCACTTCTGTAATATGTACCTCTCATACGTCACCTGTAACATACACCCCTCATACGTCACCTTCTGTAACATACACCTCTCATACGTGACCTCTGTAATATACACCCCTCATACGTCACTTTTGTAATATGTACCTCTCATACGTCACCTGTAATATACACCCCTCATACGTCACCTTCTGTAACATACACCCCCTCATACGTCACCTTCTGTAACATACACCCCTCGTACGTCACCTTCTGTAACACACTCCTCTCAAACGTGACTTCTGTAATGTACACCCCTCATACGTCACCTTCTGTAACATACACCCCTCGTATGTCACCTTCTGTAACACACTCCCCTCATACGTGACTTCTGTAATGTACACCCCTCATACGTCACCTTCTGTAATATACACCCCTCGTACGTCACCTTCTGTAACACACTCCCCTCATACGTGACTTCTGTAACATACACCCTCATACGTCACCTTCTGTAACATACACCCCTCATACGTCACCTTCTGTAACATGCACCCCTCATACATCAATCTGAAATATATACCCCTCATACGCCACCTTCTGTAATGTATACCCCTCATACGTGACTTCTGTAATATACACCTCTCATACGTCAATCTGGTAGAAAGAAACTCTAGGGAGAGCTAGACAACAGAAGGTCTTCAGAGAAGTAACCCCCTTTAGACAAGTGTTTCGGCCCTGAACTCCTTACACTCTCGGGGGGCCGGGCCACATCCAGGTCATGACTCCTGGATGCCCTTCTGCTGTTGTCTATTTTTTTTTTTTTTTTTCCCACGCCCGGGAGCGAACCTGGGCGATTCTGCGCTTCAGAACTGCGGTACGCGGTTTTACCAATGTGCTAACGGGGTAATCTGTAATGTATACCCCTCATACGCGTCACTTCTGTAATATACACCCCTCATACGTCACTTCTGCAATATACACTCCTCATACGTCACTTCTGCAATATACACCCTCATACGTCACTTCTGCAATATACACCCCGATACGTCACCTCCTGTAATATACATCCTTCATATGTCACTTTCTGTAATATACACCGCTCGACAATCACTACTGTAGTGTACACACCCCTCTGCAGTCATTTATGTAATATACATCCCTCGTACGTTAAAATACACCCCTCGACAATTTCTACTGCAGTATATACCCCTCTGCAGTCACCTCTGTAATATACACCCCTCATACGTCACTTCTGTTTTATACACCCCTCGATAGTCACTTCTGTAATACGCATCCCTCGGCTGTGACTTCTGTTATATACGCCTCTCGGCAATCACTTCCTTACAAAGTTAAACTACCCATTCACAGCGGAGTGGGTCGGAGGATGCACGCACAATGTTTTGTGAGCTAGGTTTAAACCCATGCTGTCATATAGGATGGGGAGAGAAACATGTCTGTGTAATGACCAAAATCAAATAACGACAATAAGCATACCAATAATATGACAGTCCCCAGAGGAACGAAGAGTAAGCATGCTCAGCTCTCTAATACCATGGTATAACTATAATGAAAATTCGCAGGTGCTAAACTGTAATACAGCAAAGTGCAAAAACAGAATGATACAGTGAACAGAACAGAACAGAACAGAAAGGATGCAACACCACAACACAACATGTGTTCACATAACACACAACACACATACCACACCGCACCATGCACAACACCAAACCATATCTCTCACACACAACACCATGCATTTGAACATAAATCAACATTATATATTACAGCACATCACAGGACACCACCATAGTGCACCATGACTGTCTTATAATTCCAGTTGTCTACCATCACATCACGATGCCCCACACCACATCACATCATAACACTGCAACACAATTAAAGAACACAACACGATACGACATAGCCCAACATAGTACAAGGCAACAGAGCACTGCACAGAACAACACAACACAACACAAACACAACAACAACGCAGCGCAACGCAACAGAAATCGGAACAGTACAACATGATATAACAGAGGACAGCACAACAAAGAATACGACACCAGAGACAAAATATCTGTCACATGCGATCCTAATGACTTAACTAACTTTAATGATCTCTCCTGAATAATGTGTTGAACCATACTTGAATAACCTGTTGAAAAGCAACTCGTATGATGCAAATAATGTACTTTGTGTTAAAATGATTTATTTATTTATCTGCTTTTTATGGAAACACACAAAAACAGCACACCAAACGAGCAACTAAAAAAGAATAAAAACACAGCAAACAAATAAACACACTAAACAGCAAACACTGAACAGCAAACAAACAAGCTAAACAAACAAAGAATTAAAACAACGTATGACATCTCTTGTTCATAATTATGCATTCATGCATGGTACACTCGACTTGCACGCATGCTCTAGAAATACCAGCGTTCACAGAAAATGTCGAACCTGACTCATTAATTTCATGTCTACAAGTTAAAAGCTAAATCATAAATGATGTTGAATATCATTTTTGCAAACCAAACAGAAATCTTATGCAGAGTCACTTTTAGAATTCAAAACTGGGTTTTATGACGAACTATCTATGAACAAATTTAAGCCTGTATTTACCAAAGGAAAACAACAACAACGAACAAACAAACAAAAAGAATACGACACAAGAACACAACTTAGCCCAACCCACCACTAGAGCCATACTAGGGCTAACACCACGTTAAAAACCCTCCAAGTTTAATTTAAAAGATTACAGTTAAAAATCAAGCTCACGATTATCCTTTCTAGTCTAAAATACATTTAAAGATCTATGATCATTAAACACGTATGATCATATAACAGATCTTTTGTAAAAACTTGAAAATTTGCATCTTGAGGAACGTCTCTGAAGAGGTTCTTTGAGGAGTCTGCTGTATAGTGGTTTCGTGTCACATCGTGGAAGTCCAAAACATAGCACAGCATAAACACAAAACAACACAACCCACACAAGACAACGTCGAAAGAAAGATTATTTTTTCTTGATTCACCACATCCAATTGGGGCTAGCTGCCCTCCAGGAAGAGAGCATACTGCCACAGTGAAGGGCTACCATGTATTTTCTGTCTGCATGTAGTTATATGAGTGAAAATGGATTCTGTTTTACAGAAAATTGTAAGGACAACAAATATTTATTTTCGAACATTCTTTTATGTGTTCCAATGAGTGCTGCGTATTGGACCTCATTTTATCCTCTCCATCAAAGGACAAACGGAATTCTACAGAATTTCACCAAGGATAACTTCTTTGTTGTTGTGATTTTTTTGCGAATGTTAAGTACGTGTTCCACACAACATCTCATCATCACCTCTGAAAGACCAGCATCCAAGTTACCACTTGGGGGTGGTGGTGGAAAAGTCCGTGTCAGGTAATGAACCCTGGAACCTCTCCCCTCCCACACAAGTGCTTTTAGTCACTATATCACCACATTCGCTGCTATTCTTCTTGCCAATGGTATGATGGGAAGCATGTTACCAATGTACTATACATACAGTATTCTACTGTACCTTGTAACAGAAGGGAACCAGCATCCTCATAGAGATCAGAAGTCAACGACATCTTTTGTTGCCAGGTAAGGATGTAACTAGTCACTCCTCTCTTCTCTCCAGGTGTCCAGCTGACCGCCAGTTCACCTATCTCCGAAGGACTGACATTGAATTGCAGCAGGTTGGCGGCAGCTGCACGTCAACATAAACGGGTCAATTAAATGAAAGAACGAAAGAAAGATGAATATGCAAAGGGACAATAAGAAATGCACACAGAAAAGAAAAAAAAACTACTTTCATTTATTGTCATAACAAGACAAATGATGATCACTGATCATTAGCAATACCTAAGTTCTGACCCGTCTCTTGGATTCCCACCTATGTTTGCTGATTCTGCTCTGTCTTAATTCTCACCTGCCTTCGTTACTTCCCCTGTGTCTGTCTTAATGTTCCCCTGCCTTTGTTACTTTTCCTTTGTCTTAATTTCATCTGCCTTAGTTACTTCTCCACTGTCTGTCTTAATTTTTATCTAAGTTGATTCTCCTCTGCATGTCTTAATTCTCATCCGTCTTTGTTACTTCCCCTCTGTCTTTCTTAGTTCTCATCTGCCTTAGTTAATTCTCCTCTGTCTGTCTTAATTTTCATCTGCTTTAGTTACTTCCCAATGTGTGTATTAATTCTCACCTGTCCTATTTATTTCCCTGTTTTGATTCTCACCTGTCTTAGTTACTTTCCCTGTGTCTGTCTTAATTTTCACCTCAGTCACTTCCTCTGTATCTGTCTTAATTCCCATTCTTATCTGCCTTACTTACATCCCCTATGTCCGTCTTAATTTTCATCTGATTCAGATTACTTCCCCTATATCTGTCTTAATTCTCATCTGGCTTAGTTACTGCCCCTACATCTGTCTTAAATCTCACCTATCCTAGTTACTTCCCATCTGTCTCGATTATCATCTGTCTCAGTTACTTCCCCTCTGTCAGCTTTAATTCTCACCTGCATGATTTACTTCTCCTCTGTCTTAATTATCATCTATCTGAGTTACTTCCCTCCTGTCTGTCCTAATTATCACCTGCTTTTGCTACTTCCCCTGTATCTGTCTTACTACTCACTGCCTTAATTACATCTGTGTCTGTTCCAATTCTCATCTGGCTTAGTTATTTCCTCTGCGTCTGTTTTAATTATCAACTGACTCAGCTACTTCCCCCATTGTTTGTTTTAATACTCAACTGACTTATTTCCCCCGTGTCTGTTTTTATTCTCATTTGACTCAGTTACTTCACCTGTTACTTCCTGTATGTCTGTCTTAGTTTTCATCTGCTTTAGTTACTTCCCTTCTGTCTCGATTATCACCTGTCTCAGTTATTTCTCCTATGTCAGCCTTAATTCTCACCTGCCTGATTTACTTCTCCTGTCTTAATTATCATCTATCCGAATTATTTCCTTCCTGTCTGTCCTAATTATCACCTGCTTTTGTTACTTCCCCTGTATCTGTCTTAATATTCACCTGCTATATTTACATCTCCTGTGCTGTTCCAATTCTCATCTGGCTTAGTTATTTCCTCTGAGTCTGTTTTAATTATCACCTGACTCAGCTACTTCCACCATTGTTTGTTTTAATACTCAACTGACTTATTTCCCCCGTGTCTGTTTTCATTCTCATTTGACTGTTACTTCACCTGTCTGTCTGTTTTAATTCTCACTTGACTTAGTTCCGCTTTATCTGTCTTAAATCTCACCTGCCTTAGTTATTTCTCCTTTGTCTTAATTCTCCCCTTAGTTATCTCCCCTATATCTAAACTGTCACCTGTCTTAATTACTTTCTCTCTGTCTGTCTTAATTCTCACATTCGTTTAGTTCCTTTGTATATGCGTATCTTAATTCTCATCTGTTTTAGTTACTTCCCCTCTGTCTGTCTTAATTTTCACCTGCCTTAGTTACTCCCCCATATGCATGTTTTGATTCTCATTTGTTTAAGTTACTTCCCTTGTGTATGTCTCAATTCTCACCTGCCTCAGTTTCCATACGCATGTCTTAATTCTCACCTGTCCTAGTTACTTCCCCTCAGTTTTCATTCTAATTTGCCTTAGTTATGTCCCCTCCATCTGCCTAAATTTTCACCTGCCTTAGTAACCGTCTGTTTTCATTCTCACATACCTTATTTACTTATCCTCTGTCTGTCTAAATTCTCACCTGCCTTAGTAGATACCCCTTTTTCTTTATTCTCACATACTCTCTCTCTCTCTCTCTGTGCCATAATTCTCACCAGCCTTAGTTACTTCCTCTACGTCTGTCTTAATTATCACTTGACTCAGTTATTTTCCTTCTGTTTATCTTAATTCTCACCCGCCTTTGTTACTTCCTATACATCTGTATTAATTTTCACATGACTCAGTTACTTCCCTTCTACCTTAAATCATCCCTGCCTTAGTTACTTGCCCTGTGTGTGCGTTGTGTCTTGATTCTCAGCTACTCAATTACTTCCCCTATATCTGTCCAGACTCAGTTATTTCCCCTCTGTCTACCTTAATTTTCACCCGCCTTAGTTACCCTCTGTCTGCCTCACAACTCACCTGCCTTAGTTGCTTCCCTTCCATCTTAATTGTCACCTGTCTCAGTTCCTTACACTATGTCTGCCTTAGTTTTCACCGTCTCAATTTGAACTTCATCCGTCTCTTTGATGATAACCTGGCTTTGGTTCTCAGCTGTATTCACTGATTGCCATCATTTTATCTAGTTTCTACATTGTCTCCTAGATTCCTTGATTTCTGGTATCAGACTCACCTGTCTGCCTGGGCTTTCGTTTATTTCATTTGCTTATTACTTGTCAACCTCCATTTTATCAGTGTTCCTACATTTTCAGTTGAGATTCAGTCTCACAAAGGGACATACGTCACTATTTGGTGATATCAAGTTTCTGATGTCGTTGGAAAGATATTCCACTTCAATGATTTAAAAACTAACTCTACAGGACCCCCCAAAACAAAACAAAAACAACAAAAAGCAAAGAAAAACCACCACCACCAACAACAAAAATTATAGGAATTGTGGCCGTTTGAAATGACATCTGTGCCTAATCCCTGTTTTGAGGAAACAGAAAAAAGTTTTAGAAACTTTCCTGGTATAGTTTCCTTAGCAACCAACATAATAAGTATATTTGGGATAATCAACTAATCATACGTATTCACAATCTCAACCACACCCAACTGATCACACATATTCACAATCTCTCAACCACACCAACTGATCACACATATTCACAATCTCTCAACCACAACAACTGATCACACATATTCACAATCTCTCAATCACATTAACTGATCATACATATTCACAATCTCTCAACCACACCCAACTGATCACACATATTCACAATCTCTCAATCACATCAACTGATCACACATATTCACAATCTCTCAACCACACCAACCAGTCACATGTACTAGTCTCAGACAGAAGACATCACACCAAAACATCTCGCCTTCAGAATGTGTAGTAAACTTCAGGTTTTTATTCTTGTGTCCAGGCCCCTCTTCGTTGTAAGCGGTAACAACCACCTGGTACTGCACAAAGGGCATCAGCTGGGTCACATTAACCATCACCTCAAAGTTGATGTTAGCCATCTCGTCCGAGGTGAAGTTCATCTGGTCACTGTACACGCAGTCAGTGGTGCTGGGGGTCACCTGGTTGAAAAATACAGTAGTCTATGAATCGTTCATCTATTTTTTATTATTATAAACCCCATCTCCTGATTATATATTATTATTTGAGTTCGGTTTGAAAACCATACATCAGATTATCTACCACTTCACTGCTGCTATTACTGGTATTACTACTGCTACTGCTACTACTGCTACTACTACTTCTACTACAGACTACTTCAAACACCCCATCTCACAAGAGCGCTGAGTGCTTCAGAAAAGCATGAGAGGCAAAGGCAGACACACTTAAATCAGATACATGTCAACCCTTATCGCTATGTTGAAAACATACGAATTCTGATAATATAATCTTAAAGAAGCAATAATAATCAATTTAATAAAACGTGTTTTACGTTATGTAATGAAACTAATACTGTACTGATGGAGATACGGTTAACGGGATACTGACAGAACAACAATAACATAATCTTAAAGAAGCAATAATAATGAACTTAATAAGATGTGTTTTACGTTATGTAATGAAACTAATACTGTACTGATGGAGATACGGTTAACGGGATACTGACAGAACAACAATAACATAATCTTAAAGAAGCAATAATAATGAACTTAATAAGATGTGTTTTACGTTATATAATGAAACTAATACTGCACTGATGGAGATACGGTTAACGGGAGGGATACTGACAGAACAACAATAACATAATCTTAAAGAAGCAATAATAATGAACTTAATAAGATGTGTTTTACGTTATATAATGAAACTAATACTGCACTGATGGAGATACGGTCAACGGGATAGTGACAGAACAACAATACAAAAACTAGTTTCACAACAACGACAAACTTGCCATGTTCAGATGGTAATTCGTTTCTGGTGAAATTTCATAACTGACTATAGTCTTTAATGATGTCAGTCTTCTATTTCTATCGGTAACAAAAAACTCTGGTTTCTCTCCTTTGCTTTTGAAGGATTCAGCTACTGCCAGCTTGCAAGTACGTGTGTTATGTGTGTCTGTGTGTGTGTGCTCCTAGGTTTCTTTCTTTCTTTCTTTTTATTCGTTCAGTTGGCTTGTTGATTGGATGGTTAGTTGAGGGTTTGGTTCTGTGTGTGCCTGCGTGTGGTTGTGTTTCTTGTGGATATTATCTGTTTGTTTTTTTTATTTGTTTTGTTCGTCAGACCTTTCGATACTCAAACACAGAAGTACCATATCAAATTTCATCTATTTACTGCGGTCAAATGACATTCATATAGCTTGCTGGACGCTTTTGCAGTTCTGGTAACCTGAACCTCTGATAATGTGCCAAAGGTTCTTGGTCTGGTTTTTATCATTTTAACAGTTCTTGGCTTGGTTTTTATCATTTTAAATTGTCATTGAGAAGATCACTGGTAATCCTGCGTTCCATTCGCCCGGTGGGTAAAAGGTGGAGAATTTTACGACGTTCCCGAACCCTCCAGTTCAATATTGTGCAGACCTACCATTGCCTGAACCCCCTTCATGCATACAAGCACGTAGAACATCAAACATGCACGTTGGAGATCCTCAAAGTCATGCCATTGTGCGTTGGCTTATGTAAACCATGAAAACACCCTGTATTCATGCGGAGTATGCAGGCTGCGCAGCTGTATACCAAGATGGTCTGTGTGTATGTGAGTGTTGTGTGGTTTGCCTGCATATTTTCATTTAACGTCTTTTCACACAAAATGATAGTGTGTGGGTGGGTGTGTGGGTGGTGTGGGTGGGTGTGTGGGTGGTATGTGGGTGTGTGGGTGTGGTGGGTGGGTGTCCAGTCAAACAACGTATGAAACACACAGGGCTTCCCAAAGATGTAAATTTAAGAATCCTGCAAATTTTGATCTGGCCTGTTTTAATGTATGGCAGCAAAGCCTGGACACCACGAAAAGACGAAGAAAATAAAATCAATGCAGCAGAAATGTGGCTCTCTGGATAACTTCTCTGAGTCAAATGGACAGACAGAAGAACAAATGATAACATATTAAAGGAACTGAATGTTAGGCGCCAACTGCTAACAGAGATCAAGAAAAGAAAGCTGCAATATGAAGGCCATGCGATCAGAAACACCAAAACAGTTTTGATATCAACGGTCCTGCAGGGAAAAGTTGTGGCCAGGAGAAGAAAGGGACGACTGCACACTTCCTACTTCAACAACATCGCTGATGTCTGTAGTCTGGGGATCCAGGAAGTCGCCCACAGACATCTCAATCGTGTGACCTGGAGAAGACTTGTGACGTCGAGCGTGGCTCCTACCGCCGATCCCGACGAAGGAGTGAGGTGAGGTACGTGACGTATTTGTGAGAAAGAGAGAAAGAGAGAAAAAGAGAAAAAGAGAAAATGATATGTGTGTCTGCGTTTGTGTGTGCGTGTGTATGTGTGTGAGCGTGTGTGTGCGTGTGCGCACGTGAGTGTGTGTGTATATGTGTGTGTATGTGTATATGTGTGTGATAGAATAAGAATAATGCGTGTTTGTATTTTTGTTTGTGTGCGTGCGCGTGCGCGCTAGTGTGTGCTTGCGCGTATGCAAGATTGCGCACGTGTGTGCGAGCGTATGTGTGTGTGAGTACGTGCGTGTGTGTGTGTGTGTGTGTATGTGCGCGTGTGTGTGTGCCGCGCGCGTGTGTGTGTGTGTGTGTGTGTGTGTGTGTGTGGTGTGTGTGTGTGTGTGTGTGTGTGTGTGTGTGTGTGTGTGTGTGTTTGTACGATGGTCAGTCGACAGCTAATTTGAACTCTTTTCCCTGCCCTCACCCTATCCACAAACACACCAACCTGGGAAGAGTTGTAGGTGCAGTCCGAACACCTGACGGACACACCCGAATAGCAGGTTCCGTTCATAAGCTCCAGTCTGACGGTATAACCGCTGATGACACCGTTGGGTTGGACAGGCTTGGTCCACGTTAGCTGACTCCATCTACTGCCACTGTTCGGCATGGACAACGTGGACACCGTTCCCGCCGCTGTGACACAG
>JAPXFY010000017.1:18876264-18880429 GCA_030674185.1 Monoplex corrugatus | reverse complement strand
CATGTGTTTCCCCTCCGAGCGGGGGGAAAGCCCACAAAGAATTCATCTCAAAAGAGTGGCAATTAATATTATTCAATAACACGAGTCAGCCTTAGAGGAGAACACACTGTATATGTGAGAGTGGTAATTAATAATATTAACTAACATGAGTCAGCCTTAGAGGAGAACACACAGTATATGTGAGAGTGGTAATTAATAATATTAAATAACATGAGTCAGCCTTAGAGGAGAACACACAGTATGTGTGAGAGTGACAATAGTATTAAATAACATGAGTCAGCCTTAGAGGAGGACACATAGTAAATGTGAGAGTGGCAACATCAATAATATCAAATAACATGAGTCAGTCTTAGAGGAGAACACACTGTATATGTGAGAGTGGCAATTAATAATATTAACTAACATGAGTCAGCCTTAGAGGAGAACACACAGTATATGTGCGAGTGGCAACATCAATAATATCAAATAACATGAGTCAGCCTTAGAGGAGGACACACAGTATATGTGAGAGTGGCAATTAATAATATCAAATAACATGAGTCAGCTTTAGAGGAGGGCACACAGTAAATGTGAGAGTGGCAATTAATAATATCAAATAACATGAGTCAGCCTTAGAGGAGAACACACAGTAAATGTGAGAGTGGCAATTAATAATATTAAATAACATGAGTCAGCCTTAGAGGAGGACACACAGTAAATGTGAGAGTGGCAACATCAATAATATCAAATAACATGAGTCAGCCTTAGAGGAGGACACACAGTATAGTGAGAGTGGCAATTAATAATATTAACTAACATGAGTCAGCCTTAGAGGAGGACACACAGTATATGTGAGAGTGGCAAATAATAATATCAAATAACATGAGTCAGTCTTAGAGGAGGACACACAGTATGTGTGAGAGTGGCAACATCAATAATATCAAATAACATGAGTCAGCCTTAGAGGAGAACACACTGTATATGTGAGAGTGGCAATTAATAATATTAAATAACATGAGTCAGCCTTAGAGAAGAAGCAGTATATGTCAGAGTAGCAATAGTATTAAATAACATGAGTCAGCCTTAGAGGAGAACACACTGTATACGTGAGAGTGGCAATTAATAACATTAAATAACATGAATCAGCCTTAGAGGAGAACACACTATATGTGAGAGTGGCAACTGATAATAAAAATCAAAATAAGTCAGCCACAGAGAATGATGCACAGGATGTGTGTTAGTGGCGGTCCCTACTACAGTGTCTTCATAGAAAGGCTGGAGCTGTCCTGTCTGCATATAGGCAAGTTTTCTTCTGAAGAAGCTCTAATCTATCTGTTGCAAAAGTTTTTACTACCTTTTGAAACGATTCTAAGTTACACACACACACACACACACACACACACACACACACACACACATACACCCCACACACGCGCACGCGCGCGCACGGTAAAAATAACTGACTACTCACTGCACTCGAATGAGGAAGTGGTGATTTCGTTGCACACAGCTTTTGGTACACACTGATTCGTGGAATCTACAGTACATGTGTTCCCAACAGACGTACCTGTAAAAAGGCCAAACAAAGGTACCATAGGTTTACGTGAAACATCAACAGACTGTCAGTGTATTTTCTCCACGAGTGTTCTGAACCAACCAGTCATCGTTACAATGCTCTATATCCAACCGAAAAATTATTCCATGGGGGAGATTTGCACTAAGGCAGCTCAAAGCAGAAAGACCAAAATATCGGATTTGATACTGCTGAGCAGATCTGCACAATCATTTTATGTATAGTTACGATGAAACAGCAACAACCACACTCACTTCGAGCAGC
Organism: Monoplex corrugatus; assembly: GCA_030674185.1. Lineage (NCBI taxonomy): Eukaryota > Metazoa > Mollusca > Gastropoda > Littorinimorpha > Ranellidae > Monoplex > Monoplex corrugatus. The sequence goes on along the minus strand of JAPXFY010000017.1, from coordinate 18,878,613 downwards.
TATAAAGACAACAAATAACCACAAATTATAAAAGAAAAAGTTTTGAAATAAATGTAATTGTTTTATAACTACTGCGACAGTTTTTTTCCAAGTATGTTCACCAGCTGTCAAATAAATATAACTAATTTGAATTTTAAGTGAAAAAATAAGTGTTTTCAGATTCAATGCATTGCCGAACAGACTTTAAAGAGAATCATTCTAGTGTGCGGAGTATGTCGAAATTAGGTACGAATACGTGATCCAAAAAGTGTGCGGAGTATGCTAAAGTTAGGTACGAATACATCATCATTATCAAGTGCCTTGCCACATGGCGTTGGCGATCATGCCTTCCATCTGTTTCTATCCCTTGTTGCCGCAAGCACATCTTCCACCCTCTCTGTCTTCAGCCACTCTGCAAGTCCGTCCAATAATTTTTCCCTGGGTCTACCTGGCGCTCTCTTTCCCTCCAGCTTTCCTGTTGTGACCAGGTGCTCCAATTCCCCTTTCCTCATAAAATGGCCTATAAATGTTGCCTGTCGTTTCCTAATCTTCCTTATCAATGATCTTCTTGTGTCTGTCTCCATCAAGACTGTCTCGTTTGTTTTCTTTGCAGTCCATGGAACTGTCAACATTCTTCTTAGAAACCATGGCTGCCTCAATCTTCTTCTGGTTTTGCTTGTTGACTGTCCAGCCTCACAACCGTATAACATTATCGGTTCTATATTACATTCAAGAACTCTCTTCCTGATATTAATTGGTAGGCATTTGTTGGTAAGAATGCTTTTCATCTTCTTGAATGCTGTTTAGGCTTGGCCTATTCTGCTGGCTATTTCTGATGTGCATCTGCCGTCTAGTGAAATGACCGTTCCAAGATACTTAAACTTATCAACATGTCCCAAGGTTGTGCCGTTACGAATGCGTGATCCAAAAAGTGTGCGGACTATGCCGAACTTAGGAACGAATGTGTGATCTAAAAAGTGTGTGGAGTATGCCAAAGTTAGGTACGAATGTGTGATCCAAAAAGTGTGTGGAGTATGCCAAAGTTAGGTACGAACATGTGATCCAAATAGTGTGCGGAATATGCCGAAGTAAGGTACGAATACGTGATCCAAAACGTGAGCGGAATATGCTGAAGTTAAGTACGAATACGTGATCCAAAAAGTGTGTGGAGTATACTGAAGTTAGGTACGAATGTGTGATCCAAAAAGTGTGTGGAGTATACTGAAGTTAGGTACGAACATGTGATCCAAATAGTGTGCGGAATATGCCGAAATAAGGTACGAATACGTGATCCAAAACGTGTGCGAAATATGCCGAAGTTAAGTACGAATGCGTGATCCAAAAAGTGTGCGGAGTGTGCCGAAGTTAAGTACGAATACGTTATCCAAAAAGTGTACGGAGTATGCCAAATTTAGGTGCGAATTCGTGATCCAAAAAGTGTGCTGAGTATGCTAAAGCTAAGTAAGAATACATGATCCTTAAGAGCTTTAAAGTTTTCTAATTCTTGCCCAATCACTGTAACCAATATAGAAATAACTACGAAAGCTGAGTGTCTTCAATCGTTTAACTGACCGTCTAACCTTCTTTCCTCTTATCACAATTCCGTTAACGTTATCAATGCATAATGCAAAGTTGCAGTCTTTCATTATATCCACATATGTATATATGGATATATCTATGTCTGTACCTCTCTCTCTACATACATACATATAGATAGATAGATAGATAGATAGATAGATAGATAGATAGATAGATAGATAAATACATAGATACATAGATAGATAGACAGACAGATAGATAGACAGATGGATAGCTAGATACATAGATAGATAGACAGACAGACATGATAGATAGATAGATAGATAGATAGATAGATGAGATAGATAGATAGATAGATAGATATTATGTGTCATTGGGGTTCTGAATTCAGCCCTGCACAAATAGATACTGTACCAGTATGTTTAATTGAGATGATGTTGTTCTTGTACCTGCGTTTGAATCGATGGTCCAATACTCACACACACACACACACACACACACCACACACACACACACACACACACACACACACGCAGGTGCGCGAGCGCGCGCGCGCATGCGCGAGCACACACACAAAGAGAGAGAGAGAAAGAGAGAGAGAAAGAGAGAGAAAAGAGACAAGAGAAGAGAGAGAGAGACTTACGACATCAAAGTGGCCATCAACAGATGTACACTCCGTTTGTTTGTACAGTTGACATCATTAACAGCCGTACAGGTTCCCCCAGCTTGATTTCTGTGAAGACATCAACCACATCCAGGGCATAAATATACATGCCTAATATGGTTACCTCCATTTTACAGGATATCCACCATTAATTATTTTTCCTGCTC
>JAPXFY010000017.1:18858764-18871264 GCA_030674185.1 Monoplex corrugatus | reverse complement strand
CACTAAGCTCAATATCTATGGTCCACGAGCCTTCTCTGTTTCTGGTCCACTCTCCTGGAACAAACTTCCTCTCTCAGTCCGTCAGCAACCTACTTTTGTCTCCTTCAAGTCCGCTCTCAAAACTCACCTTTTCTCCTCCGCATAAAATCCTAACCTCACTCAACCCCCCCCCCCTCCCCCCTCTGCAGCCTGTCTCCGCTCGGAGGGGAATCACATGGTTATAATATATAATTGTATATGCTATGCTCTCTATAATTTTCCATTGCTTTTATTCTTGCTTTTATTGCTTTTATTCTTTCTCCCCATTTATAGCCATGTGTGTGTGTGTGTGTGTGTGTGTGTGTGTGTGTGTGTGTGTGTGTGTGCGTGGCGTGCGTGGCGTGCGTGCGTGCGTGCGTGCGTGCGTGCGTGCGTGCGTGTCTGCTTCAGCGCTTAGATTTGATTTTATCAAGATTTTGCGCTATATAAATATTGTAATTATTATTATTATAGAATTCATCGGCAAGGTTATGTGACTTTTCAGAAAGGAGACGGGAGGCATCAAATGAAAATGTGGAGAGGTCGATAGATTTGAGATTGCGTTGAGTCACTGTGCGCATGGTACGGGAAGGAGGAGAAATGTCGAGAGAACAGAGAATTGCAGAGTGGTCAGATGGAAGGGCTGAAGTTAGAGGGTAGAAAGAACTAAGCAGTTGTCAGTAGCGGAACTGTGGTGATCACGAGAAATGATCCAGTCAAGAATGTGACCTTTTTGATGGGTTGGTTCAGAAATGTGTTGAGTCATATTGTGATTGGACAGAGAGTTGATGATATGTCTTGTGTCATAACAGTGAGTGTTGTCATAGTGGACATTGATGTCACCTAGAATGATGAGATTTCCAGGTAAGAGGCAGTAGTGGTCAAGCAATTGGTCAAAGTCAGAGAGAAACGTGGATGTGGTGAGTTTTTTGGCAGAGCTAGGTGGGGGTCGATAGACACAGGAGAAGGTGATGGGGTGAGGGGTGGATTGGAAGGATACTTCAACGTGCTCGAAAGAAGGATGGGAGAAAGGCAGAGACTGCGAGAAAGATAGGCGGGAATGGAGTGAGTCGTTGTAGAGGATGGTGATACCGCCACCTCGGGATGAGCGATGGAAAGAAGCAAGCCTGTAACCACTCGGAGTGAGGCTAGCATGTATAGGCTCGTGACCAAGGGGGTTAAGCCATGTCTCTGTGATAAAAGCAATGTCAACATGCTCATCTGCGATAAAATCAGCAATGACTTCGGCTTTGCCATCCTTGCATGTTGACTGAGCATTAAAAAGGCATAATTTTAGTTTATCACAGTCATATGGTGGTGGCCGGGGTGGCGACGAAGGCGGCACCGACGGGACAGAAGGCGAAGGCGGCACCGGCGGGACAGAAGGCGAAGGCGAAGGCGGCACCAGCGGGACAGAAGGTGAAGGCGGTACCATCCGGACAGAAGGCGAAGGCGAAGACGGCAGAGGAGGAGACGAAGTTTGCAGCAGCGAGGTCGAGGGCAGGGGCAGTGGAGGAGACGAAGAAGCAGGAGACGAAAAGTGGCGTCGGGCCAAAGACGGTGGAGACGTCCACCACGACAGGATCGCGCAGTGCGGGGCTTAGGACACAGCCCCAATGTTCGTATTCGCTGGTAGACGCCTCCACCGAGGTAGCACTTGCTGTGTTTAAAAAGTGTCAGTCCAATTTGTTTTATAAAAGACGGGTCCATAATTGCAAGCCAGTCAGGAGAGGAAGATACTTGCAGGTTGGTGTGTGGGTTGGTCAGTTCACAACACTTAAATCCAGAGAACACAAAGGTTTGGAAGCTGTAGCGTTGGGCGAACACAGTAGGCTAAGATGTAAACACAGTTCACAGAATAAAATGTCCGACTTGAGCGGCTGAATTAAAATGATGAAAAGTAGGTATAAAAACTTTAAAATCAGATTATCTGGTAAAATATTCAAAATTTTAAAAAAATATTTACATCACCGTGTATCGGGATTTAAAAGCAACAAACTGATACAAAATTCAATGCATAAAACCAAATAGAACCACGATAAAATCACTGTAAAACACCACACACACTTTTGCTGCCTGCTGGCGCGACATCTATTCACGCGACATCACCAAAGGTAATAAAGACGGCACACTCAAACTCAGAATTTATGAAGACGATACCTTAAACTCGTTCGTAATGATGACGACACTCTTACCTCAGAAAAATAAAATGACCATCGTCTTATTCTTCATAGTGAAAAAACAACTATGAGACACAAACGGGGAAAAAAGGAACGGACTATCATGCTGGTACGCATTACGCAAAAGCATTCGCCTTTCGCTTCAGATAAATTTACGTGTTTCATAATTTGACACCAAAACCTCAAAAAAATCTTTCTGACACCAGTGTAGATCAGTCTGGCCTGCTAAATTGACTTTTTCACAGCGAACAAAAGAAAATTAATGTGCGCAATATAAATAACATTCAAGACTCAGCAAGGAAACTTAGTGTGAAGACAAGTGTGTGGTGTGTGTGTGTGTGTGTGTGTGTGTGTTGTGTGTGTGTGTGTGTGTGTGTGTGTGTGTGTGGGGTGGTGGTGGTGGTGGTGTGGTGGTGGTGGTGGTGGTGGTGGTGGTGGGGGTGGTGGTGGGTGGTGTGTGTGTGTGTGTGTGTGTGTGTGTGTGTGTGTGTGTGTGTGTGTATTAGTGTCTATTTCAGTACGTATATGCATGTGTACCTGTCTGTCTGTGTCTGTGTGTCCGTATGTGTACATATCTGAGCGCGCGTGAGTGTGCGTGTGTGTGTTCTTGTTTACAAATAACACACACACACACACATATATATATACACGCACAAACAAGCGCACACACGCACATGCACGCACACACATCGCAAGTGGGAAGAGTTAGCTGTGGCAGTGTAAGTGAAATTATTTACACACACAGCACACACACACACACACACACACACACACACACACACACACACACACACAACAACACACACACACACACCACACCATACCACATCACACCACAACACACACACACCACACACACCACACACACACAACACAACACAACACAACACACACAACACAACACACATACACACACACACACACACCACACCACACACACACACACCATCACCACACCACACCACACACACACACACACACCACACCACACCACACACACACACACTCACACACACTCACCACACCACACCACACCACACACACCCACACACATCACACCACACCACACACCACACACACACACACACACACACACAAGTGCGTTAAGTTAGCAGTGGCAGTTTCAAGTGAAATTATTTCTGTGCGTGCACATACACACACGCGCGCGCGCGCCGACACACGCACACACACACACACACGCGCGCACACGCACGTGCGATAAGTTAGCTGTGGCAATTTCCAGTGAAATTATTTCTGTGCGCGCACACACGCGCACACACAACACACACCACACACACACACACACACACACACACGTATACATACACGTACACATACACACACATATAGAGTACACACACACACACACACACACACATACACACAACACACACACACACACACACACAATGTACAATTGGGTACAGCTAGCTGTGATTTCAGCAGCAAACATTTCAGACATGGTACAAAATTAATAAAATATCTTGAAACCTACCTCGGTAAACATGTATATTAGTAGCAGAGCGTGTGTTCTACGGCGTTTTACAGTGAAGTCTAGGTCAAGTGTCAGGGTAGGCCTTAGGATAACTGTTTGGTTTAGAGTGCAGTTGTTTGTTTTGGTATGCTTTTGTTTTATACATGGGTGGTGCGTGACTTGAGAATTTTCCCCCATTCAATCAAATACTTAATTCCATCAGTTTATCACTGGATTTTTTTTTTTAGATGAAAAAATAACCCCCTCCCCTATACAAACTGAAACATTACTAATGATAAACTGGAATATATGGGATGACTTGTAACGGGTGCGACAGCCGAGCGGCTTAACGTTAGGCTTCCAATCAGAAAGTCCAAGGTTTGATCCACACAAGATGTGTACAGATCTGCCAGTATATAAACCCCCTTCGTGTGTATTCGGACACCAGATTATCAACTTCCGTGTTATAAATCTTGTTAAGTCATGCCAGCGTTCGGTGGCTTATGGAAACATGAAAACATCCAGCGAGCACGCCCATCGAATGAGCAGATGTGCAACAACACATTGCAGTGTGGTCAGCTCGCCTAGTAGCTTCAATTCTCTGTGCTTCACTAAAAAGTGTGATTATGTGTAATGCGCAGTGTCCCAATGAGTTTGGAGAACAGCGCTTTATAAGAATGATTTATGATAATCGTCATAACGGTGTAACATACCACGAATTACTCTTCGTGTGACTTTGTCTTTTGTTGATTTTTGTGTAGTTTTTCTCTTTGTTTAGTTCATTCTTCTTCTTTATGTCGTTTCTTCTTGCCTGTCCCCAACACTGACCATATTCCTAAAGCATTCATAACAATATTCCTAAAGCATTCATGACTCTAACCATCACCCCAAACTTCAATCCATGACGTCTGTCCTTTTCTTTTTTTTTTTTTTTTTTTTTTTTTCGACGCATAACAGTGCACGCTCTGCTACTTTTACCACGGGAGGTTTCAATATCATGAGTTCCGCGAAGGGTTAGCTGTGCCAATACAAGCGGGTGGAATTTTAACTGAACAACGTGGCGTGTAGGTGGGTACACTTGCCGTTGATCTGAAAGGCACAAGCACTCACTTGGCTGGCATACGCCATTCTGATTGTAGTGATTGTTGTCACACTGGCAAACGCCGGATGTACAGTTGGCATTCAGCACACACTTATCCCCAGTGGTGCAGTTTTGTCCTGCTGCTATCGGTGAAGGTGTTGTCGTTGGTGTCGTCGTTGTCGTTGGTGTCGTCGTTGTTGGTGATGTCGTCGTTGCTGGCGGTGTCGATGTTGTTGGTGATGTCGTCGTTGTTGGGGCTGCTGTTGGTGTTTCTGTTGTTGTTGCTGGTGGTGGAATTAACAAGAGCTTTTAAACCAATCTCACTCCTAATCAATGGCGACAGGATAAACCGCCGTGTCCAGGGGAAACGGATATTTATCTGCTTTCGGATTTAAAATCATTATCTCCATTATCAGTTTGTGATAATCACAGCACAAAAGAATCACGTTGTTAAACTGACATTCTTTTCAGAGAGATCGGCTGCGATAAATGTAGGCCATGTTACTTATTATGTTTTCATCATAACTGGGTATCTCACATGGTATATACCATTGCCCTATCTGAACACTGGTTTGGTGATTTAAAAAGAAATCTGTTTCTGTTTCTGTGACAGAACACTCAAAGTGAATACGTGCGTATAACAACTGAAGCCTACATAGGTCAAAAGGGATTGCAGTCTGACATTGAGGTATACTGGACAACCCTTTAGAATACAAAGTAATCAACAAATCAGAATCCAGCAACATTTGAAATCAATACGTGCTAAGAAACACACAAAAACAGCAGAAATGTAAGCAAAGTAGTGCTCCAAAACACATAAGTAGGGTAAGTGTAAGCGTCACACAAGCTAAAGTCAAAAACAAACGCGAACACAAATCGCAATCGTTCACCGTGCCTTACCACTTAGTGTCCGATTCAAATACCACAAAATCAACATCATGGGAAATAAACACACTTTTGGAATCAAAGATAGAGTGGGGACGTCCTTCCCTACAAAACAGGCTCTATAATGTTCTGGACTGTAAATATGTGCTTACACACACACACACACACACAACACACACACACACACACACACACACACACACACACACACACACACACACACGCACGTACACACATACGAGCGCGCGCGCGCGGGCACACACACACACACACACCGAAGGCACACACACACACACACACACACACACACACACACAACACACACGCACGCACGCACGCACGCACGCACGCACGCACGCACACACACACACACACACACACACACACACACACACACCAAAACAGTAAAGTTGAAGGTTTATCTCTTGACTGCAAACATCACAGAGAAATGGAAGATTACAACCCAATCTACACTGATCCAGTACCACAGAATGATCTCTGTTTAATTCTCCAATCACCTTAGAAGAGCTAAAAAAACACAGTACTGTCTCTACACAACAAAAAGAGTTCGGTAGGTGTTGATGCAGTTTCGACTGAAATGATTAAACATCTCCCTGAAAACTACCTTATTTTCCTACACAAAATTTTGCAGAAATGCTGGGTTAGCGGAACTGTGCCACAAATCTGGCAAAAGTCTATAGTTATACCGATATTAAAAGCAGGAAAATTGAAAACTGATAAAAACAGTTACAGACCCATTGCTTTGACGTCCCACACGAGCAAACTAATGGAAAGACTGATCTTAAACAGACTTTTACACTACTGTGATAAAAATAACGTTATTCCGGTAAACCAGGCGGTTTTAGAAAAGGGAGATCCGCAGTTGAACACCTAGTTAAACTTACGACTCAGATCAAACAACAGTTTGCCCACAGAAAAAGTGTTTTAGCTACTTTCTTTGATGTGAAAAAAGCGTTACGATCAAGTTTGGCATAAACGTTTATTGTTCAAGCTAAAATCTGTTGGTTTATCGGGCAATATGTTCAATTACATTAAATCTTTTTTAGCTAATAGAACAATTCAGGCAAGAGTGGGAGCTAGTTATTCTTCTTCACGATGCCTCGACATGGGGATTCCACAAGGTTCAGTGATAGCACCTATTTTATTTAATATCCTTATACAGGATCTTCCTAAAGCTCTTTCAAATCGTGTTATTTTAGTACAGTACGCTGATGATATATGCACTTGGATGAATATCACTTTAAAAAAGACAACTCCACAGAGAACGCGAAATTACATCAGGAAGTTGTATCAAATTGATCTTGATAATCTTGGAAACTATATGTTAGAAAATGGGCTGTCGTTGTCAGCAAAAAAAACTAACATGATGCTGTTTGATCCTGGTGGTAACTCAAATAACTTGCCTACTTTCAAATTGCTTGGTGAAGTGTTAAATTACAAACAGGTCGTAAAATTCCAGGGAGTTTACATCACGTCCAAAGTAAGCTGGAATGTCCATTTTGATTATATTTTAACAAAAGCGCGAAAAGCCTTAAATTTTCTAAAGATAATAAGCAAATTACCCTGGGGAATGGATACAAATGTACTGATTCATCTGTCAACAGCGCTGGTCAGGTCTAAATTATCCTACGCAAGAAGTTTTTTTCAATGCACCCAAATTTTACTAAAAAAGATTCAGAGCTTGGACTGCAAAAGTCTTAAAATTGCACTAGTTGTACCAATTCATGCTTCTACTCTGGAAACGTACAAGTTGCTGGAATTCTACCTTTAGACAACCATCGTGAGTTAGCTACAGCAAAGTTTGCAATTAGAATCTACTTCACAAGCGGATAATTTTGTGATCAAAGAATTAAGATCAAGTCTGATACTGACTTTCCAAAACGAGCAAAAAACATTTCATCACAAATTACAGCCGCAACTTACATATCTGGCCTGATCAAACAATCCAACATAACAATGGATGAAATAGCCGAGAAACCAACGATAACGCCTATCCCTACATGGGAAATGCTAAAGGCCACATTTGATCTCGATTATGCAAAAATTAAAAAAGATGATAATGTCAACATTACGCTATCCACAGTTTGTGAACACATCGATGAAAAGTACCGTACCCACCTCCACATTTTTACCGATGGGTCAGTCTTAGCAAATCAGAGCGCTGGAGCAGCCTTTTATGTTCCAAAATTTAACATTAAAAAGTCTTTTTTCATTGGGCAAATGTATCTATATATACAGCAGAATTATTTAATAAGCCTTCGGCCTGTGTCATTCAAAGTAGTTCTCTTTGTTGATTCAAAATCTGTATTATATGCCTTACAGTCTTTTGATACAGACACAAGACCTGACTTAATTATTGAGGCAAATCATTTTAATACATTGTTTAAAGATAAATGGCTCGGAAATCAATTTATGCTGGGTGCCTTCTCATGTTGGTCTTCATGGCAACAACGTAGTTGACAGAGCAGCTAAATCCGGTGCCCTCCATTCTGAAAATTCCATAGAATTACATGTTAACACCTCGGTAAAAGAAGCTTACAACTCGCTAGAATTACCATCATGGATTCGATTTCATAAACATTTAAATGAAAAATTTGTGTCTCAAAAAAGAATCAAACTTTCAGTTCAAAATATCTGTAAAAACTTGCAGTATTCCTCGTTATATCATTTGAGATTAATTGTTATGACATATTTTCGCATTCAACTGAACGCTTTGAAAACAAAATATTGTAACAACGTTTTATGTATTTGCGGCGAACAATTCACATTGTATCACTGTTTGTTTTACTGCAGAAAGCTTCGTTCCTTTTTACCAAAGACGTTTACACAAGGAAACTATCTTGAAACGCATTTTAAGGAAGTAGTATCGGATCAAGTTTTGTTAGTTAAAATTTCAGAATCATTGGTTCACAGTCCTGTTAATGCGTTACTTTAAGATTATTATTATTATAATTATGATTATTTTTGTTTTGTTTTGTTTTGTTTTTATGACGATTTTTCTTTTACATTATTGATGTTAGCGTTGTTCTAGTTTCATTTCTCTGTTCATCCATATCCTTTTTCTTAAGACTGCGCGCTTCCTTTTAATTTTTTTACGTCCCTTACTCTGTACCCCTCTCTCCCCCCCCCCCCCCCCCCCTTATTTCATCTTCCATGCCATTTTTCCCCGTCTAATATCACTTATAGTGAAAAGACGTTAAATCAAGCAACGAACGAACGAACACACACTACATAACTACAGCGTCTGGGAAGAGTTTTAGCATCCATGAAGCACCACCCGGGTCAAGGTGTTCGATCAAAACAGTAAGAGAGCAAGACAAGAGACAGAAACAGATAATAGACAATAGACAGGTACTGTCACCAAATATACCCTTGAACTTATAATTTCTATCAATTAAAAGAATACACTGATCTGATTTTAGATGCCTCCAAACTGTTCAACTGTAAACTCTAAATTTCACATTTTTAAGCCTTATAGTACACAAGCACATAAATGTAGTTCGTATGAATCACATTCCACTAAATCTGTTTATCCCATAAACATTTTATTCACAGCTAACTTTCTGCTCTCTTCTTAAACTTTGTTTTCCTTGTCCTTCCTTCCCATCCCTGCTCCCTTCCATCTTTTCTTCCCCCAATAAGTAACGAGTAATTGAAATATTACCGACGTACAAAGAGCACATTACAAAATTCACACTATCAGTGATTACTATAACAGGGATGCAAAAACCACAGTCAACCTTTTGTTTAGCGACAGGGATGAAAACACACACACACACACACACACACACACACACACACACACACACACACACACACACACACACACACACACACACAAACACACACACACACACACACACACACACACACACACACACACACACACACACACACAAACAAACAAACAAACAAACAAAAACAAAACAAAAACCTAGAATATTCGTTCGGCAAAATAAAATTACAATTGTCATTATGTTCTACAAAGATGAGGAAAAATCCTTAAGTAACCAAGGATAACTTACAATTTGTTGAAACAATATCCTCGTTTACTGAGGAATGCCATTTAACAACAAGGAAAACTAGGGGTCATCAATACTGATGACTGGGTCCGAATGGGTCATGCAAAACATGGACAGCCTTCCCTTGTTCAGCGAATTGGCTACCGTGTTGTGCCGGGAACTGTGAGGTGATGTCATGTCAGTGGCATAGCATTGTTGCTCTGAATCCCATCTGGCCCTGTCGGGTGTTTCTTGTTAATCAAGGGGTTAGTATTGAGACAATTACTGGTCTTATCGCTTTGTGATTTATGGCTAAGGCAAACTGGAACGAGTACTTTGTGTACTTAATCTGTGCCAATGTTTTCTTCCTCTTCCTCTTACTCTATGAGTTGCGGTGTCTTCGAAACGTTTTGTATCCATCGCCAATTAACCATTTTTAGTAATTGTTTTAAGTGGTAACGTAGTGAATCCTCTGCTGACCAGGCCTAAGATTCGGGTTCATGACAGATCTGGTGATGACACTTTCTCACAATCAATAAATCATGACACTCTTTCTCACAATCAATAAATCACATGTTTTCTCCATGTCATGATTTCAGTTTGACAGACTAGCTGATCGATTCATTGATTAGTTATACAGTTGATTGACTTAATGATTCACAGCAAGGAAAACTAAGGGTCAGCAGTACAGAGGAAGTTGCTGGTCATATCGCATTACAGCTAAAGAAGGGAAAACGAGGGGCCTGTCGCCCCCGAGGATTCAACCGTGAAGGCATAGGGACTGACTGGTCGATGGGTGGGTTAGAGGACAAACGGGTGAATGGACGGATAGATTGATGGAAGGATGCAGTGACTGGCCGACCAATTGGTTGATTCTCTGATTAATCAGTTGGTTCACTCATTCATTGTACGAATCTTCAAACACCTTCTTTACTAGGTAATTACCCACTAATTCCGCCAAGAAAATCGTGGATAGGAAGTAATAATATGGCTACATATATATTATATTATATATATATATATATATATATATATATATATATATATATATATATATATATATATATATATATATTACATGTATATGACTAAGTGCCAAAAGGTGGGATGCTGAGAGGGTGTTCATGAGAACTGCAATAAAAACATTATTTCCATCTGAAACCCGTGTTCTTCTTTTGGTTTGTGTGGAAGAATGAATGTACTGATAGTGGAGATAACTTCAAGCCTAATTTTTTTTGTATTTTGCTCTACACGTGCAATATTGTACAAAATTGTCTTAAAAATCATGGCGTCGAAAACGGACATGTGTGTGTGTGTGTGTGTGTGTGTGTGTGTGTGTGTGTGTGTGTGTGTGTGTGTGTGTGTGTGTGTGTGTGTGTGTGTGTGTGTGTGTGTGTGTGTGTGCATGATTTTTATCAGTAATGTTAATTTATATGTATATATGTATCGAATAAAGTTATACGCAGATCAGAACAAAGCGCACACCAAACTATATGAAAGATGAGTGAAAAGTCACGATAAGTCTTCATTTGAAAAATGTCAAGCATAAACACACATATTCACAGTCATATCTAAAGGCAATATTAGCACCACAGTAAATGTCAGTAAAGTGTTGAAAGCTGAATCAACAAATATTACAGACCAGTTGCTATCTATTTCTAACAACGTGGGTATGGATTAATCAGTCAAAAGCATCACTATCTTTTGTGCTTTTCCCTTCATTCTTACTGCTTCTATCTTTCTTTGTCTTATCAAAACATTTGCCTGTGCCTTTGCATGTATAGGGCCTACTGTAAGAATATACATGTATATATCATATGTGTGTGTATATATGTATATATATATATATATATATATCTGTATATATGTATGTGTGTGTAAGTGTGTGTTGTGTGTGTGTGTGTGTGTGTGTGGTGTGTGTGTGTGTGTGTGTGTGTGTGTGTGTGTGTGTGTGTAATGTGTGTGTGTGTGTGCGCGCGCGCGCGCGTACGGATGGATGAATAAATTGATGGATAGATGGATGGATGGATGGATGGATGGATGGATGGATGGATGGATGGATGGAGGGATGTAAGCATGAATGTATGTATGTATAAGTATATGTAGGTATTATGTATGTCTATTTTTTGCTTGGCTGTGTAACAATGACTTTTCACTGAACTGCAATCCTTATGAGAATAAGTCGTCATGTATTTGAAAAACTCTTAAAATTTTAACCAGTCACATGTTATACAAATCGTATTCATACTGACACATTTTCATCAAAAACTCTGTGGAGGTCAACCACGGAACGCACATGTCCTAAACAAAAACCTAAGTAAACATTTCCAGTGAACAGTTCAACATTCTTCTCCACAACAGATGTACATAGTATGAAAGGCAATAACACATTCATGATAAAAAAAAAACCAGTAAGTCTGAGAATAGCAAACATACTGAGTAACAAGAACAAACACATGGACTGAAACGCTGACACACAAGTCAAACGGGATCCGGGAATTAAACTTTTGATTTAAAAAAAATCATTTTTAAAATCCAGTCACACAAAATGATGAACTAGGAACATCTGTATTAAGCAATGGGGTTGGGAATCAAACCACATTTTAAATCAAGGGTTTCCAAAGCAGTGCAAGGTTTTAGCAACAAACAAAACATGGAAACATGCGGACATGAAAACTTTGTCCACTGGATGTGTAAAGCAGTGAAACGGTGGGGTAAATCACAGGACAAAAGCGTGAATATTCACACATAAAATCGTGCCATAAGATATTACACACACTCAAATTACGGCAGCAATGTCACACAAACAACCAGAATGTTAACTTTTTTTTTAAAATCAA